>BSUD01000002.1:15334305-15351118 GCA_033239045.1 Fagopyrum esculentum
AAAAAAAAAAAAAAAAAACTAACAAACTTTAACTAAAAACACACCATAAATTTTAGAATACAGGATAGAAAAATTAACTTGATCTTGACTCGTAAGTTTTAATATGCCAAGAATTTATACAATAAAAATCATATAGTTGTTAAAATGTTAAAATATTTTAGTTATATAATATATATAAAATACATGTTGCCACACAAAATGTAATGGATTTATATAAAAACAAAGATATGATCATGCATAAGAGTGAAGTAGCTATAGCTAGATTATAATAATATACACAATTGTGATGTAACATCATATGCATAAAAAAGATGCCGATGATCGCATAACATTTGAATTTATGCCAATAATGCATACAAATGGCGCAAAGTAGCTACATACCCTATGAATATTACAACTATCATGTATAATGTTGTGAATTGCACATTTGTACATTACGATAGAGCTAATGTTTTTTCAAATTGAATTATGCATTTACAGGACTCAAAGTATCATCGTCTTGTTTGGCATGCCATTCTTATGTACTTGCTCTTTATCAATTGGTTTAATATCCTTTTTTTTGGTCTTTTGGGATATCGTAACGTGGTTTCGACCCATGTCTTTTTACCAAGGGGTTTTTTTTTCAACTGAAAGTATTTTGATTGTTAATATAGTTTTATTTTGTAAAGTGATTATTAGTGTTTAGCTCACTAATACTTAATACTTCATGCAAAAAAACACATCTACTTAGGGCCCGTTTGGAAGCTCTAGGAATCATTCCCGGTAACGGAATGATTCCGAATCAATCAAAAAATACGTTTGGTTAAAAGTCTTTTATCACATGAAAGTAATCTCATCATTTCCATTTCCATTCCTAACCCTTATCCAATTCCATTCCGTTTCCATTCCACCGCTCCAACCAAACGGGCACTTAATATGTTTTAATATCATATACAAAACTATTATATATATATATATATATATATATATATATATATATATATATATATATATATATATATATATATATATATATATATATATATATATATTAAAAAAATTTATTACCACGTGTTCTCTGGACACATTTTTCATTATAAAACCGACTTTTTAAGAAGATACCCTCAACAAAAATGGAAAAACATAAATTTAAGTCAGGTTGAAGTGAAAAAGAGTCGTACATTAGAAAGTTTGCTTATGATAGAAAATATCGATTGTTCAATTATATTGGAAATTACTTAAATATATCAATATTCAACTATATTCGAAATTGTTCAACAACATGACAAATTGTTCAACTACATAGTCAATTGTTCAACTATATTCGAAATTGTCCAAATTGAACAATTTTGAATATAGTTATACAATTAATAGTTAGTTGAACAGTTCTGAGTTTAGTTGAACAATTAAACATATAAATTATCTGATTAGTTAACAAATAATAATATAATTAAAAAATTTTAAACGTAGTTGAACAATTATGAATATAGTACTTTAAAACAATTGGTCACATTCTTTTATTCAAAACACAATCTTTAGTTGAACAAATACATATTATATTTGAACAATTATTACTAACATTTTTTCTATATCATATTATCCCCTCTCTCTATAATATTAAAATTCAACTTCACACAAAGTACGGATAATACACTACTTAACTTGGTGGTTGACCGATTGAGCTAGTTAGCTAGGGTACTTAATTAGGTAATTAATTAAAAAAGCTACCTTTATTACTCCATTTGAGGGAAATTAAAGGTAATAAGATGGTCGTATTTTGTGAAAAGGTCAAACAAAGAAAGAGACGTATTCCAAATTTCATAAATCATATATGGATGTTTTTCTCATCTTTCCCTTTCTATTTTCCCACCATCATACTCTCTAATTACATATAAAATAACTATCATAGTGTAAAATAGTTGGACGTAACGTACGATCGCTCTCCTTACAGCGACCGCAAGCCCTATTATCACCCAACCAATTATGAAGGATTCGAACTCGAATCTCCAAGCAAACCACTTAAAGAGTCTAGCACCACATCCCGTTAGACCAACTGAGTATTGGTAAACGGTCTTACTTTTAGCAAGAGTGTAACTGTTAAAGACGATTGAAATCACTAAAAATAATTCTTAAAAAAATAATATTATTAAGTTAATAAGAATTATGTTTATTTACTTAAAATAACTATTAGAGAATTTTTAATACCTGAAAATATGTGATCATTTTCATTTTATTATTTTTCTGTTTTTATTCCACCCTTCTAACATATCTAACATTAAGGGCATACTTGATTTTAGTTCTTGAAGCGAAAAATTGAACAAAAATAAATCTAATCAATATGTATACAGTAGGGTGGGCATTTCCGGATATTCGATCCGGCAATTTTAAAAAAGTCCGATCTGAATCCGATCCGAATCCGGATATCCGACAATTTTACTTGGGCGGATATCCGATTCGAAGATCCGATTCGGATATCCGATCTGATCCGGGTATATATATTCTTAGACTAGTCGGATATATCTGATCCGAATTTTTCCTCCCAACCCCGATCTGTATCCGATTCGATGATCCGAAAAATATGTCCGGATCGGATCGAACTCGGATCACCAATTGCCTGATATTTTCGGATTCAGAATTTTTCGGATCGGATCTTCGGAATAGCGGATCGGATATTTTTGCTCACCCCTAGTAAAGTAAGCCCCGTTTGGTTGTAACTCTGAAATGAGAACGAAAGGAAAATGAATGTAGTCCATATGTGTACCTTATTCATGAATTTTTTTGGAATCATTAGTTGTGGTTTCGTGCAAAATGCATTTGTTTCCCTACCATTTTGTTTCTCTAAGTCAAAATTTACTTCAATTACTTTAAACCACAAATAATAATTTAAAAAAAATTCATGAACAAGGGTATACATATGGACTGGATTCGTTTCCATTCCGTTTTTGTTTCCGTTTTCGTTTCTAGAGTTAAAACCAAACATACCCTATTTTTAGTAGAATTTGATTAGTTTTGATACATATAAGTAAATAAAACGGGAGTTTTGTATGAAACTACAAAAATATTCCAAAAAAATCCATAAAAAATGATACATAGATTAGATTCATTTTCGTTCCGTTTTCGTGTTTAAAATTACAAACAAACTAGGCTAAATGTACTATGTCATGGGTTGTTAGTGCTTAATCATAGTATTTAACCAAAAAAGAGATAATAAATAGAGGAATTTGATACCAAATGAGGTGATGAAAGTGGAGTATCCACTTCAAACAATAACCAAAAACTATCCACGTCTGTCAATGATGGGCTGCCTTGTACAATAATATTAACCCGAATCTTTCGGGTGTTTAGATGCCTTACCTATTGGTCATCCTTTTCCTTTTTTATTATAAATTTATTATTATAATTCGTAATACATAGCCGTACATTTGCTGAATGGATTATCATATACTAATGTCAAAAGATTCCCTCTTCTTTCGCCTTACGTAAAACAAGGACTTCAATTTATATAGTAGCTACGCTTTAGGGTCTATAATTGTAAAAAAGGACAAAATTACTCCTACTTTTCTTTTCTTTTATTTAATCAAATATAATATTTTTAGAGAGATTCTAAATTATTATTTAAACTATCAATCCTATGAAATTCTAGAGTTTTTTTGTACCCTTTAATTTAAATATAGTGCAAAGATTTGAAAATATTATATTATATATTTGCTGCTTTTTGGACTTTAGAATATAACTTCAAATAAATCGAATATATATATATATATATATATATATATATATATATATATATATATATATATATATATATATATATATATATATATATATATATATATAGTTTTACTCCCATGTAAACAGCTCTTATCAGCTCTTATCATGTAAAATGAGAACAACCTCTATCCGTTAGATCGTTAAATAGATAGCTGAGATTATGCGATATTAAAAGAAAAAAAAACCGTGTTATTAATGGAAGAAATATTCGCCGGACCTGACTCTATATATTCGGCGGTATAGACACATATATTCGGTTTACATGTTCACATGATAACATGATAAGAACTGTTTACATATGAGTCATGATCTCTCTCTATATATATATATATATAATAATTAACTTTAGAATATAACTTCAAATGATTTTGTCTTATTTAATTATAGCCTAAAAGTTATGCCAAAAGTTATAAGAGAGTTGAATTGAATTCCTAACAAAAATTTTTTTGGTGAAATAAGGTTTTTTATGGGTTTTTATTTTGAATATACTTCTCTAATTTTTACTGACTTATCATTATTATTCTATTGGAAATATATTTAATGAATGAAATTATGTTATGTGCTTATTTAATAGATTAAATATTATTAAAAAGTCTAGTTAGTGATATTGACCAATTTCTAATGATGTTTTTTTTCTTATTCTTTTAAACAATTAATCAATAACTTTGAGAGTTTTTATTAATTAACAATTTAAAATAAATAAATAGAGTATTATTTATAATGTAAATTTTATTTATTAATTAATAGCTGTAAAGATGCATAGCCAAATTGATCCTTGAAAACATTGAATTAATACGCACATAGTTTGTGGCTTAGTTGTAAAAAATATTAAAAAAGTAATGAAAGACTTGCTCATATTCGAAACTGTACTATATATTCATACTCAAAAGTTAGGCAAATTGATAATTTATTGGAGCATTTCAATCCAAAAAATGATACCTTTGGTACCAATGAAATTGAAGGAAAGTTATATCATATCACGTACTGTCGATAATTTTAACTTATACGGAGTATATTATAAACATTGCATAGTCCAACCCAATTAGTTTAAAGCAATAATATGATTGTTTGTCGGTTATAAATTGAATATTTTGACATTAATTCATATAATTGTACGTGCCCTGAGAATTGACATAAATATAAGCATTATTGTAAGGCAAAATGATGGGTGAACGTGGAATGCATAAATCCACACACCAAATCATACCATATATATGCGTATGATATAACCCTATAGGCTATACGTATTATTTTATTTTCTTAATTATGGAGAAAATTGGTCCATAACCAGCCTCAACAGATCCACTAACGACCTAGTTAACAAAACAAAGATCTGCTAAGTCGAATCCTGATTGATGCCTATGGGTATAAGAGGCCCAACGGATTTCTCTCCTTGTGGGTTACACTAATAACCTCTCTTATGACTTCTATAAAGAGGCGTCTACAACTTATCCTAAACACACGAAAAATGATCTCCCATTTCTTCTTCTGAATCTCGCGTTTGACAATAGACAACTGAAGTGTGAGCTTCAGGTCTTGCAATTACTTACAAGATCCGCTATAGTATAGGGAGTTGGAATCGAACACAAGGGAAAGACGATGCCTCGCTTTGACAAATTAATTAAGAAAATAAAATAAATATTTATGTACATAAGGTAAATAACACAAACGTAAACCAAAAATTAAACCAAAGAACGAACTATCTTGTCAACCGGGTTAAAGCGTGAGGTCCCTTTGGTTGGTCGACTAATCGCTCTAAGGAGTTACGCTCGACTAATCAATAGATAAATAACTAGAGACAAAGAATCTGTGGCAAAAACTTGTGAAAAGTAGAAGAAAAAGATATCTCATCTAATGGTAGGAATGTCATATTTATAAGGCGAGAATATTGCCTAAAGCCCTAGATCTATTAAGAACTTATCTTATTAGATGATATGATAAGATCAACCTAAAAGATAAAAACTTCCAAGTGGACGGGCCAAAAGTCCAACCTAAACAAAAGGGATAAAAGGTAAGGATAATAAACGTCGAAATAGGCCGGTCGAGCGACTAGATGAGCCAAATTGTTGGGTTTGGTCCAAACTTTTCTCCATGACTTCATCACTTCAACATAAGGCCATATTAAGGTCGCGTGTAGAAGGAGGGAAAGGTGGTCGAGCACTTATGCACGTTTCCCGATCTTCTTCACTTCATTCTTGGACCTCCGTCATTTTCTTTTTGACACTGTCTTCTTTGACCGCAAGGAGATCCTTAGTGTGCATGATTTCATTTCACAATATGTATATCATTTGTTCTTTGCAAATGCTTGGATTTCCTACAATTAGATAAATCAACCGAAAAATCTCCACCACACTAATAAGAAAGAAATATATCGATGAGATGTGTCAATTAGCCCAAAAGAGGAAGAGAATGAAATAGACCAATGATGATAAATGACGCTCAACAAAGTGCTATTAAATACCTCAACAGAGTGCTATTAAATACCTCATACTTAAACCTTACTTGTCCTTAATTAAGATCCATTGATATCTCTCAATTGGATTCAAATACATGTCTTAGATGCAACATGATCAAACACCCAAAACCTCCAAAACCTCAACAAAATACAAATCATCGTATAAGGTATAACTCAAAATTATATACTTTAATGTTTTTTTTAGGATATTGACGCTTTTACATGTTCATAGGCTATACACTTTATTATAACCTCTAGCAACATTCGTTTATCGTTACTATTATATTTGATTGTATATTTCGATTGTAATATTGAAATATATGTCGTTATAGGTCAATTTGGTTTTTATATTTCGATTGTAATATACAAATTTCGATCATAATTGGTAAGACATCACTGAAATTAACAATTACTTTTGATCGTTGTTGTTCATTTTAATAGTTTTTCAGTAATTTCGATTGAAATACGTTAGTGATATAATAGTTGAATGTTTAGCGTACAATGTAATTTCGATCAAAATTTGTATAATCCGAACGAAATACCTTACCAATTATGATCTAAATTTGTATATTACGATCGAAATATCTACCATTATAGTTCAAGTTGATTTTATATTTCAATCGTAATATACAAATTTTGATCGTAATATACAAATTTTGATCAAAATTATATTGTATACAAAACATTCAACTATTATATCATTAAAGTATTTTGATCAAAGTTACACTATTTCGATTAAAATTACTAAAAACTATTAAATATAATACATTGTTTTGTGAACATAACGATCGAAATTCACTACTAATGTTCGCTAATCTAAACAAGCAAAGTAATATACAATATAAGTTAAAATATTATGATCGAAATTCACACTGAAAACTATTAAATCTAATACGATGTTTAATGGAGTTAGAAATGTATATCTATGATATTATTTGCATGATTAATCAAGGTAAGTTAATATCTGCACATATTTTATAGTTATTTTCTTTATGTAGTCACTAATATGCGACGCTCATTTATTCAATCGTACGACTATAAGAAGTTCATACTCCCTACTATAAGAAATATTCTTACTTCATCATATATCTCTCTATATAATGACGTTCAAACTCAACTAGTATGCAGTGATCATTATTCATAATCTTACCAAGACGTTCTCAATTTCCACCGCGTATCATTTCTTGCAAGTACACTAGTGGACCAAAAGGTCTTTTATAGATTGTTACTTGGCCATATAATGAGAAAGTGTGAGAAGTTATATTTGGCTATGTGGTGCAATAAGATCTAGAATGTAACGCCCAATTTTGGCCTTCACCGCCCCCGTGGTGAAGGGGCCCGCCCTTGCGGCCAGCCACGATCGCGGCAGGGTCAGTCGCCCATGCGACTGACTCTAGATCGCTCCGATCTGCTTTGATTCCGCTTTTATTTCCTTCCTTTATTAGAAGATCCGATCTTCTAAGATATGAGCCGGCTTTCCTTCTATCTTCTAACCCTAAATCTGACATTCCTTTATCTTTTCCCAACCGTTTCCTATAATTCCCGCCTTCTCTTCCGTTTCTCTCTTCTTGCTTATGTTTTCTTCAACCTCGAGAAAGCTGCAGCCTTCCCTTGTGATCTTCTGCAGAACGTGTAAGTCTTCTTCCCCTTAGATCTCTCTCACAATCATGAGCCTGCTGTATGCTTCTCTTCCTTCTGTTTCTCTTTCTCTTTCTTCTTCTTCTCTTCAAGATCGAGTCTTAATTCTTGTTTGGCTTATGTTGTTGATGCGTATATGTTTCAGGCTTCCTTGGTTGAAGAGTTGTTGTGTGTGGAGCGGAGAAGTCAAGCATTTTGCCTTGCTGCAACGTTGATGTCAAAAGGAGTCCCAACAACCGTTCTGTCACGCCCCCGCCCCCGCGCCTGCATCATCCAGCCCATGCGGCTGCAAGCCAGCGCCGCACCCGCGCCTCTGTTTGCCGCCCCCGCGGTTCATATGCAGTGACTCTCGTCTTTGGTGAGTTGCTTCCTTCCTTGCTTCCTTTGCCCTTTCCTTATGCTAAATCATGCTAGGCTAGACCTAGATGATTAGTGTGAATGCCAGTTAGTGGCTTGTTGATCCCCATGAGGTTGTTACACCCTTGAGTTGTGTTGTTGATGATGTTCCTTGCGAATCATGCGACTATGAATCCTTCTCCTAGCATGTGAGATCATTAGCGATCATTGAGACTAGAAGTAGGGAACTTCTAGCACACTACAGTAGATCTATTAGAAATTATTGAGACTAGAAGTATGCATACTTCTAGCATTCATTCAGTTTCTGATTCGCGATGCTTTGTCTAAGCAAGCATCTACCCTTTCCTTCGGGAAGTAGAGTAGTTAGCGGATTTTTGAGTTTACCTTTGAGTGAGGTAAGTCCCTTGGACTAACTTAGTTGCGTTCCGTATATTGGTTTGACCGTATGGGTGGTGTTTGTGTTGTTGTTTATCGTTAACAAAAAACCGGACCAGGATTGATCTTATACCCTTAATCGGCCCAAGTGTATTATAACCGGGCGGTGACTACTTGTCCATTTCTACAGGAGACTGGGAGGTACTCTTGCGACCCAGGCCCACATGTAACAGATAGTGCTGATCTATTCCTGTCGGCAGACGGAAGCGGAGACGAGTTTTGGGAGATTCTCGTGTGACAAAAGAAGTTGAATTAGTAATGGATAACTTAATAAAAGATAATAACCGATTGTGTGAGAGCATGCTATGTGTTTACCTTCTTATGTGTATTTGTGCCTTTATTGTCTTTCTGATATCTAGAATGTTAGCTAACAGTTTATACCGATATTGCAGATGCCTTGTAGGTTAGAGATGCTGCTGAGTGATCCCGATGGTGTGGTCAGCCGGGGTTCCCGTACATTATAGGACGGGATCAAGTTTTATATTTCTGTTGTGTATTTCCCTTTTTGGTTTTGAACTCGGCTACAAGTCCTTATGGTTTTTATATAAGTTTTGGTTTTCATTTTTTTGTGCCTTTTTGCAAGATTCGATGTTATTGTTGTTACTTTGAGGGTTGAGACCCATTGTGAGGTCTTAGCCCGTAACGCTTTGAGTTCCCAGAACTTAGGGTATTACAATATGATATCAGAGCTCTAGGTTTATAACAATGGCACTCGTAATCTTCTAAAGTTCGAATAGATAAACAAACAGAATCCGCAAGGGGTATACGTTTTTAAAAAGGAGGTTTTTGTTTTAAACTTGTCGGTCTAGGATAGATGTACAGGTGACCACCACTACCTCCGTGGATCTTAGCTGCTTAGTTTTCTTTTATGTTGGACCTTTATGTGTTTTTCCTGGATCTCCCTTTGCCTTTCAACAAGGGAGAAAAAAAACAAAGTATGGAAGTTAAAAAATATTACAGACCCACAATTCAAAAACAAAGTTGTAAAAGCATCCCACAAACGCAGTTCAAGGCCTTGAAGTTAAAAACCAAAGAAAATTTGAAGCCCATGTCAAGGCCTTGACATCCAGTTTCAAGACCTTCAAATTGATTTCAAGGCTTTGAAATCTACTCTTGATACCACTTTGAATTACAATGTCCGCATCCTTGAATATCATCGTAGCACTTCTGCTTCCATTTAGTATGGGCTTCGTCCAAGGTTTTCATCTTTTTGTACTCATCCACCCTACGTTCGTCCACAACATTCCTATACTTTTTCACCACGCTAAACTCCTCGACAATCAGAATGTCGGGCTCCTTAGAAGGTGGTTGACAAATATGTTGATTCTTGGCATTCTTATAACACTGAAGCAATACATCTGAAGCTTTGTCCTTTGTTTGCTTCGCATCATCATCATTCAGAGGCATTATACTTCCTGCAACTGTGTAGGTAAGAGCATTTAGATAAAACATCTGATTTACCTTTGAGTGCATTAATGTCAGGAGATCCTGAGAAGCATCTAGTCGGTCAATGATCTTAGACCTAAAATCAACCATATCTCTGCGCAAAGTTTTCAAACTAAATTCCACAACATCCAATCTTTTAGAAGCCAAAGATGAGCCTACATCCCCGTCCTTCAGAGTCCACTCTCTTGTCAAAGTCTTTTCAACGCCTAGACTTTCATAACAATCTTTGTCTATCATTCTAGAGGCCACCTGTGTGTCCACATTCACAATGTCGATTGAAAAATACTTGAAAATTTTTGGGAGGAGATTGGCATAAGGAAGGGGGTTTACGCTGGTGGAGTTATGGTGTGAAGCATATGGTGTAGAATAAGATTCGGGAGATCAACATCCAAGCCGTTGAACACCTGATACAACAGCTCAAAGATTTGGGCAGTCAACAAATCTCTACATTTGGATATGGGTATTACGCATCTCACGAGCACAATAAACACTATTCTTGCTTCAAGGGTGAGAGACGAATGGGATGGCTGCTAGGATGAGGAGTTTAGAAGAAGAAATTGTTCTTTGGCCATGTGGACACTTTTGGCTCTTGGAGGGTGATCATCGAAGGTAGAGGTGGGAATCCCTAAAATTTGAGCAAGAATTGAAGAGGTAAGAGTGATCGGTTTACCTTTTACAATGGATTCTAGGGTTAGCTCTCCCCTTTCTTTTCTAGCGGTGAGATTCACAAAAAATAACCTTGTGAGCCTTGTGAACCCTATCTCCCCTGGATTCAAAAGCTTCCAATCCCCTGAGCGGTGTAATGCATGGCAAGTCGAGAGATAGTAGAAACTCTAGATCGACCGACTCGCACATGTAGAGTGGCCGGTTGTTAAACCCATCGAGCTAGGTTCCCCTTGCTTTGTAATTTCTGAACCAGTTGGTCGGCATTCCGGTTTGAGCACAAATTTTGATGTTCACCAAGGGAGATGATGTAGCAGAATCCGATGAGATCTGAACCACTTCATCCGTTGATGGTCCAATGGTGGAGTTTCTAGAGCGCTTTGTCACTAGGGATGAGGCATCACGAGTTGATGGTCTTTTGGGAGCCATGTATGAGCGTATGTGAGAGAAAGAGAGTTTTAAAATTTGAAAGAGAGCACAAATAGGGTTTTGTAAAGCATTGAAGGAAGGAAAGAGATAAGTGAAAAGGATGATTGTTTTTAAAGGGGCATGCCAAATCAATTTAAGGCATATCAATATCTTGATAACCGATATTGATTTGCATGCTTTCTTAATAAATCACAACCCATTTTAAAAATAAGATTTGAATTTTGAAAACAAAATCTTGGTGAAATTTTTTGAAATCATTTTTAGAAAATTTTCTTTAAATTGATTTAATGATCAATCATCTAAAAAGATAAAAATCATTAATCCGATCCGTAATTATTACTATTGTCCTTGAAATTCGTTTCAAGACCTTGTATTACATTTCAAGGTCTTGAAATGGAAAAGTGGAATGCATTATAAGGAGAAAATAAAGCGATTTACTCCCCTAAAATAATGCTTCCTTGTTCAACATACCAAGCTCCAATCTAATAAAATTGAATCGATCTTCAGGTAGAGGCTTAGTGAATATATCTGCAAGTTGCAAGTTAGTCGAAATAAAAGATTTTGAAACGTCATCTTTTTCAACATGATCACGTATGAAGTGATGTCTTACGTCAATATGCTTTGTTCTTGAATGCTGCACATGATTTATAGTTATCGAAATAGTACTAGTATTATCAAATTTAATAGGTATACCTTTGAGATCAAAACCAAGGTCACGAAGTTGTTGAGCTATCCATAGAATTTGTGAACAACAGGCTCCAACATCTATGTACTTGGCTTCAGTTGTGGATAGGGCGACATAATTTTGCTTCTTGGAGTGCCAACTGATTAGGGATGACCCTAAGAATTGACAACATCCAGATGCGCTATTTCTATCGATCTTATAGCCTGCAAAGTCTGTATCTGAATAGCCAACAAGGTCAAACGGTTTTGACGTGGATACCATAACCCTAAATCCTTAGTTCTATTGAGATATCGAAATATCCTTTTCACAGCTATCAAGTGTGACTCTTTGGGATCAACTTGAAATCTTGCACACGAGCACACACTAAACATAATGTCAGTTCGACTAGCGGTTAAATATAACAAAGAACCGATCATACCTTGATACTCCTTTTGTACGACACTCTTACCATTCTTGTATTGATGTAATGAAAGAGTAGAACTCATAGGAGTTTTTGCTACCTTGGATTGATCCATTTTATATTTCTTGAGCAAATCCTTGATATACTTGCTTTGATTAGGAAAGATTCCTTTCTTAGCTTGAGTAACTTGAAGACCAAGAAAGAAATTAAACTGTCCCATCAAGCTCATTTCAAATTCTCTACACATAATATCTAAAAATTCCTTGCATAGAGAATCATTAGGAGCACTAAATAATATATCATTAACATAGATTTGTACTACTAATAAATCGTTGCCTCTAGTTTTGACAAACAAAGTTTTGTCAATCAAACCTCTTTTTAAATCTTTTTCAAGGAGATATTTGGACAATCTTTCATACCAAGCTCGAGGGGCTTGCTTAAGACCATAAAGAGCTTTGTCCAATTTAAAAACATGATTCGAAAAATCATCATTTTCAAAACTAGGAGGTTGAGAAACGTAGACTTCTTCTTCTAAGAAGCCATTAAGAAAATCACACTTAACATCCATTTGAAAAGGCTTTATGTTCATGAAGGATGCAAATGCAAGTAGTATACGTATGACTTCTAACCTAGCAACCGAAGAAAAAGTCTCCTCATAATCAATACCTTCTTCTTGGTTATAGCCTTGAGCTACAAGCCGTTCTTTATTTCAAATGACTTTACCATGTTCATCCAACTTGTTTCGAAACACCCATTTTGTTCCTATGATGGATTGATGCTTAGGTCTAGATGTGAGAGTCCAGACTTTGTTTCTCTCGAATTCATTTAAGCTCGTTTTGCATGGCAATGATCAAATCAGGTTCTTGAAGTGCTTGAACGTAGTTCTTGGGCTCTACAAGAGACACAAATGCAGAAAATATGACATCCGGAATTTTTATTCCGATTAGTCATTGGGTTATCGACCTTCCCGCAGGAACGACTCAGTTTTTCCGCAGGCACGATGTGCTGAGTGACGGGATTTTATCCCGTATTCCGTTTCAACCTTTTGTTTGTATGGGTGACCCTTCGTTTTGGGTAAACCGACCCCTCGTTGCCCTCTCCCTTACTTACCCCTCAGTTGGGTTACCCCTCTCTATCTCCTTCATTTTTCACTTTCACGTGAAAAGAAATCTCTCCCTTCCCATTTGCTCCTTCTCCTCCTTTGGCTTTGAGCTTGATAGCTCTTCCATGATGATCTTCCTTCTCTTCTCCTTCTGAAAGTTGTCCAGCGAAGGAGTGTTGTGCAGTTCCGAGTTAGACAGTAAGTTCCTTTTTCTTCCTCCTTCATCTTCATCTTCTTCCTTGAGCTTCAATGGTGGAAGCCATAGATTCACCTTGTTCTCCCCCTTGTTGTGTTGCATGTGGACGGATCTAGCTTTGGTTGAAGGTTAGGGTGATGTTTGTGTGTGTGTGGACATCCATGGTGGAGCAAGGAAGCTAGGAGACCCTCCACACATCAAGGATCTATCGAAGAAGCCCATCGAAGATTGCCCTCTGGAGTTCGACCGCACCCGCGGCTGGACAGCGCCGCGTGGGCGGCCAATGCATTGAGCCACATGGGTGGCCAACCTGAACCGCAGGGGCAGCCCACTGGGCCTCAAGGGAGGCTGCCCAGGCCGTAGGGGCGGCCACTAGCTCAGCCAGCCATCCCGTGCAGTCTTCTTCTCCTTTTTGCGGTTGTGCTTCCTTCTTCCGCGCCCGTATCTTTGCCCGGTGAGTACCCTCCCTTGAGCATGTGTTCATAGCTGATCCTAGAGCAGTGGCGGCCGCAGGATTTTTAGAGGGGGGGGGGGGGCGAAATTTTATTTTCGATAAATATATATATGAAAATAAAGTAGCTGTTACGCTAAAAAGTATGCACGCAATAAGCCTTAAATTTATACTCGTTAAAATTATCCTAACTTCTAGCGCACCCGCAGTGTACGGGACGTTTGTAGTATGGATAGTACTCCGAGGTCGAACACAAAGACTAAGGTGAAATCGATTCAAGTTGTGATTGAGTTTAGCAAAGATCTAAGCCTAAGGAAAAGAAAGGAATAAAGAAAGGAAAATTTCAATTGTTTTTGGGTTGGTTTTTGGTGATCAATCGAAGATCACAATTCGTGCAAGGTGAAAAATCAAACTAACTAAAAAAATAAACACAAATGGACAATCCAAACAAGATAATGATCAAGGAAAGAAAAGACGGATTCTAGGGGTTGGAAATTCCGGTTATGGCATAGAACTCAAGTTATCTATTCATTCTTTGGATTAACTATGATATGTTGGGATTAGGTGTATCTAAATTGGGATCAATTACCGGGTAGGTCTCATGATCCAACTAATCCATTCCTAAGATCTCATTACCGGGTAAGTCTCTAAGATCCTAAGGATGGGAATTCTACACAAACCGGATTGTAAATTAGGGATCTAACCTATCCTTACCGGGTAAGTCTCGGACAAGGGAAGTCCTAAATAACTATCCTAGCACATCTAGTCCAATGGCGGCTTATTAGGCTCACCACTACCTAAGGGTTGCTATTTTAGATTCTAAGGGTAAGGATTACCGGGTAAGTCTTTCCTAACTCTTAGTCGCTACACTAAGTCACCCTAGGGTAGGTTAAACTCAACAAACACTTAGGATTTCAACATTTTATAGGTCTAAGGCAAAAATCCTTCGAACCAGGGAAAATCACGGTTTGTTCTTCCGAATCCACGGCCGTGGTTCTTCAAGAACTACCCGTGATTTCTAACAGCTACTACGTTCATAAGCAAAAGTCATCCAAAGGTGATTCTAAGTCTGTCCTATCATAGTTCTAGCCATAGCCATCCTTTCCTTACCCTAGAACCGCATCAATTTAGCCTACAACATTCATAATGGAAATCAAAGCAAACAAACATAAAATCATAACATCCATTGCAAGATAATGAAAGAAAGGAGATGAACAAGTGAACTTAAAAAACAAACCAATCTGAAAATGGAATTAGAACAACTTACAACCCTTCCAAAAGAAGGTTCAAGGGTTCACAAATCTCTAGAAATAAAATCCGAAATACAAGAAGCTATGGTGTGTGATCTTCTCTCCTCTTTAATGGAACCTTTCTTCTTTTCTTTGGCACTTTCTTTCCTAGAAAAAAAATCTTCTTCTTTTGAGAATCTATTTGTTAGAGAAATGGATAATGGATAAGCTGCTCCCAAACTACCCCAGCTGCCTCAAACAACCCATGATGGACCACTTTTATAACAAATCTTTCATGAGCTGGCCATGAGAGTCGTGGCACAACTGTCACGAGAATCTGGCAAAATCCACGGTCATTTCCACGGCCGTGGTTCTTCAGAGAACCGTGATTCTATGCAGAAACTTCGCCTTGGATCATTGAGCTGTGGTTTGGTGCATGGCTAGTGTTAGCAAGGTTCCATGAGTCCTCCTTAGCCCTTTGCTTGTGTCCTAATGAGTCCGAGGACGTGTCATCTAAATGAACGATCCTTAAACGCATCGTTTTAGCTCTAAACTTCCCGAAATACCTACAAAACGCACACAAGTCCGTGTAGACGTCTATCTCGACAAAATACATGTTTTGAGTGCAAAACGTCTTGGACTAGTGCTAGATCATGCATGATTGAGCGAGAATCCTATCTAAATGTACTCCTAAAACTATGTTATAAACAAAAATAAAATAATAAAAACATAAATAGAAAAAAAACATTACACTTAAAGGCGCGGTCGTGGACCGCGCCTAAAAATTTTTTTTTAAAAAAAATAGTTGCCCTATAGGCGTTGTCTAGGACAAAGATAATAAAAACACAAATAGAGGTGTGGTCCTAGACCGCGGCTATGGTGTAACGTTTTTGAGAGAAAAAAAAACTAAAGATGCGCGGTTATAGACGCGCCTATAGGGCAACTATTTTTTTTAAAATTTTTTTTTTCTTTCAAAAACGTTACACTATAGCCGCGGTCTAGGACCGCACCTCTATTTGTGTTTTTATTATCTTTGTCCTAGACAACGCGTTTTACAGATTAATCAAATAAGCTACTACAAAATCTGATTTTAATTATCATCAGAAATGTGGAAAGTTGAAAATCACGCACTTAGCTTATGTAGATGATGTAATATTGTTTTGCAGAGGAAAGTTGAAAATCACGCACTTAGCTTATGAAAAGTTGAAAATCACGCACTTAGCTTATGTAGATGATGTAATCTTTATTTCAGATATTAAAACGTTGTCCTCGACAGCGCTTTTTACAAATAAGAGTGTGGTCTAAGATCGCGCTTCTAATCCAAACAACAAATCTCGTGCATTTTGGTGAATTATTTCACTCTAGAGTCTAAAACGGGAAATACTTATGAAGTTTCGTTCACTTCGACGAAAGATCCAAAAAAACATTTAAATATAACACAAGAATAGTGATATTTAAAAAAAATAAATTGTAGAGAAATTTTTTATAAACGAGAGAAGCACAACCCATTTTAAAACGATTTTTTTCAAAAAAAAAAAAAAAAAAATTTTTCTCGGGGGGGGGGGGGGGGGGGGGGG
>BSUD01000002.1:15351316-15369356 GCA_033239045.1 Fagopyrum esculentum
GGGGGCGGCCGCCCCTCCCCGTCCCCCCTTGGGGCCGCCCCTGTCCTAGAGAGTGTTTATGCTAGAAGCATGCTAGGTTTGGACCTAAGATAGTTGTGAATGTCATGTAGTGGCTTTTGGACCTTAGGCGAGTGTGTGAGGTTTTCGGAATGATTCTAAGGTTTGACGAATGTATGTTTCTGAATTGGTTCATGGGATGAGTATTTGGATGTCCTTGTGAGGCTTGTGAGGTTTGAGATTGTGAGTATATGGTTGTGAGGTTGTGAGCTAGGATGTGCTTATCCTAGCATGGTGTTGTTACCATTGAGACTGTTGTGACTAGACATGTTTATCCTAGTATATATGTGTTATGTGTTATGATCTTGCGAGATCATCGGTTCTAGAAGTCTAAGGACTTCTAGCTTATGAGAGTGTTATTGATTTTTGCCTTGTTGTGATTAGGTGATGAGTACCTTCCTACGGGAAGCGAGAGCGGTATTGGTCGGTTTAGCTTTGGGACGAGGTAAGTCTCTGGACTTACTTAGCTAGCTTCTTTGTATTAGCATCGATGTGTGAGTGGTTGTGAGTGTGTTTATTTATGTTTTATTATAACGAAACCGGAACTAGGACGACCTTTGTGTATTGATTATTGGCCCAAGTGTATGATAACGGGGGGTGACCGCTTGTCCAATCCAAAATGGGGTGACTGGGAGGTGCCTTGCGATCAGTCCAATGGGTGATGCTGATTCGCTTCAAGTACAAATTTGTCTGGCCAAATGAGATAAGGGCAAAATCGTTATGATTCTCGTGTCACACCATAAATGGATTTAGTAATGAAATGACGTAATGGAAAAGGTAATAAACCGGCTTGTGTGTGTTGGAGCATGATGTGTGTTTATGTTGATTTATGTGTGTGTGTGTGTGTCAATACCATGATTCTAATGCTTTGAATGTTAGCTAACGGTTTTATACCGATGTCGTAGTTTCCTTGCAGGTTAGGAATGCGGCCGAGAGATCCGGAAGAGTGGGCAACCGGGGTTCCGTATATTTTAGGATGAGTTTGGTTGAGTCGTGTATATGTTATATTATCTATTGTTGCGTTTTTGGCATTTATCCCTTGGAGTTGAGAACTCGGCTAGATTCTTTCGTTGTTTGTATGCTTTCGGGAATCATATCATTTGCATAAAAATGTATTTCGGTTTTGCCTTTATTGGTGTCTTGTTGTAAGATCCGATTAAATTGTTGTCAGGCTAAGGGTCGGGACCCATTGTGAGGTAGCATCCCGAGTCCCGCGGATTAGGGGTGTCACAAAAATAACACACAAATTGTTTACCTTACCCTAGATCGGGTTTGCACTCCTGCTTTTGGATTTGAGAACACGTTCTCTTGTGGATGATATGAAAAATGTTGGAACTTTCTTCTTTTGAAGAGTGGAACGGATTCTAATGTTTGAGGCTCATTTGTTTGACTTGATTCAGGTACTGTTAGAGTAGTGTCCTTGGTTCCTATGCCAAGGCCTTAAAGTTGGGTTTCAAGACCTTGAAATTGACTTAAGTAGCGTTGTTGTTTGTCGTTTCAAGGTCTTGAAGATGCGTTTCAAGGTCTTGAGGTTGTTCACCGGTATCCTGAATTTGTTCTTGCATGTTCTTATCTTGAGCCTTATGATCTTCTTCTCCATTATAATTTTGATCTCCATGTCGATTAAGATTCAGATCCGTAAAGCTATCACTCAAAGTACCATCATTGCTTTCATCAAATATAACATGAATACTTTCCTCGACAATTTTGGTACGTTCGTTATAAATTTGATAAGTTTTACTATTTGAAGCGTATCCTACAAAGATAGCTTCATCACGACGTGCATCAAACTTTTCAAGGTTATCTTTGCCATTATTATGGACAAAGCACGTACATCCAAAAGGTTTAAAATAAGAAATATTAGGTTTTCGTCCTTTAAAGAGTTTGTAAGGAGTCTTTTTCAAAATAGGGCGTATTAAGCATCTATTTAAGATATAATTAGCCGTGTTAACATCTTCAACTCAAAAGCTTTTTGATAAACTATTTTCTAAAAGCATAGTCCTAGACATGTTCTCCAAGGTGCAGTTCTTACGTTCCACAACCCCGTTTTGTTGAGGTGTTCTAGGAGCTGAAAAGTTGTGTGGAATACCATATTTTGCACAAATCAAATCAAATTTAAGTTGGTCAAACTCTCTACCATGATCACTTCTAATAGAAATGATAGGTAGGTTTTTCAAAGTTTACAACTCCTTACAAAGTTTTGAAAACTCAAACAAAGCTTCTGATTTCCCCCGTAAGAATGAGATCCATGTAAAACGAGAAAATTCATCCACAATGACAAGGATGTATTGTTTTTCCTTGGGAGATTTGGCACACATAAGACCACATAAATCCATATGTAAAAGTTCAATGGGTCGAGAAGAACTTGCAACCTTCTTTGGTTTGAATGCACCTCTTGTTTGTTTACCTTGTGTGCAAGCCTTACATAGTTCATCAACCTTGAAGTTTAGGTTTGGTAAACCACGTACCAAATCCTTTGAAAAAGGTTTCTTCATCGTATGCATTCTTACGTGACCAAGTCGTCTATGCCAAAGCCTTGGATCGTCAATGAAGGCCTTGAGGCACGTTAATCGTGTTCCTGAAACTTGGTTAGTGTTCATTGAATAGACATTGTTACATCTAGGAGCTGTAAGTGTTACGCTAAAAAGTGTGCACACAATAAGCCTTAAATTTATACTCGTTATAATTATCCTACTCCTAGCGCACCCGCAGTGTACGGGACGTATGTAGCAAGATAAGTATTCCAAGGTCGAACACAAAGACTAAGGTGAAATCGAATTAAATTGTGATTGAATTTAGCAAGACCTAAGTCTAAAGGAAAGGAGAAAATAACGGAAGAAAATCTCAATTGTTTTGGTTGTTTTAGGTGATCACATCAAAGATCAAATGCATGCAAACAATCAATCAAACTAAACCGGAAGATTAGCACAAATAAACAAATCAAACAAGATATTGATCAAGAGAAAGGAAAGATGGATTCTAGGGGTTGGAAATTCCGGTTATGGCATAAAACTCAAGTTATCTACTCATTCTTTGGATTGATTATGATATGTTGGGATTAAGTGTTCCTAAAATGGGATCAATTACCGGGTAAGTCTCATGATCCGACTAGTCCACACCTAAGGTCTCTTTACCGGTTAAGTCTCCAAGAACCTAAGGATAGAAATTTAACACAAACCGGATGGTTTAATTAGGGATCTAACCTATCCTTACCGGGTAAGTCTCGGAGAGGGAAGTCCTAATCAACTATCCTAGCACATTTAATCCAATGGCGGCTTATTAGGCTCACCATTACCTAAGGTTTTGCTATTTTGGATTCTAAGGGCAAGGATTACCGGGTAGGTCTCTCCTAACACTTAGTCGCTACACTAGGACACCCTAGGGTAGGTTAAACTCAGCAAAGACTTAGGGTTTCAACAATTTTATGGATCTAAGGTAAGATTCTTCGAACCAGGAAGAATCACGGTTTGTTCTACAGAAACCACGACCGTGGTTCTTCAAGAACTACCCGTGATTTCTAACAGTAGCTACGTTCGTGAGCAAGAATCATCCAAAGGTAAAATCAAGTATGTCCTATCATAGTTCTAGCCACAACCATCCTTCCCTTACCCTAGAATCACATCAATCTAGCCTACAACATTCATAATAGAAATCAAAGCAAACAAACATAGATTCATAACCTCCATTACAAGAAAATGAGAGAAAGAAGATGAACAAATGAACTTTAAACACAATCCAAATCTGAAGATGAAATTAGAATGACTTACAACCCTTCCAAAGGAAGGTTCAAGAGTTCATAAATCTCTAGAATTAAATCCGAAAATACAAGAGCTAAGTGTGTCTTCTCCTCTCCTCTTCAATGGCTCCTTCCTTCTTCTTTTTGCACTTTCCTTCCTAGAAAAATCCTTCTTCTCCTTGGAATATATTTTGTTAAAGACAATAGAGAATGTGTGAGCTGCTCCCAAACTACCCCAATTCCCAGCTGCCTCAAACAACCATCAAGGACCACTTTTTATAACCAATTCTTCATGTGCTGGCCATGAGAGTCGTGGCACAGCTGTCACGAGAATCTGGCAAAATCCACGGTCATTTCCACGGCCGTGGTTCTTCAGAGAACCGTGATTCTGTGCAGAAACTTTGCCTTGGACAATTAGGCTGTGGTTTGGTGCAAAAACTTGTGTAGGCAAGGTTCCTTGAGTCTCCTCAACCCTTGGCTTGCGTTCCAATGAGTTTGGAAACGTGTCTTCTGAATGAGCGACCCTTAAACGCATCGTTTTAGCTCGAAACTTCCCGAAATACCTACAAAGCGCACAAAAGTCCGTGTAGACGTCTATCTCGACAAAATATATGTTTTGAGTGAAAAACGTATTGGACCAGTGCTAGATAATGCATGATTGAGCGAGAATCCTATCTAAATGTACGCCTAAAACTATGCTATAAATCGTGTTATCAAAATACCCCATACTTAAGGTTTGCTCGTCCCCGAGCAAATTCCCAACTATAGACTAAGAGATGACATGATTTATGTATGCAGAAAAATGGCAAAATCTTTTTGGTTTTGTGCTTCTACTATTGGATCACCTTCATAGTCATGATTATAGGCAATTGGATAAGCAATTATGTATCAAACAATAAGGGCATGGAAAGACAATTGTACTTAACTCAAAAGCATGCACGAGATGGGAGGACGGAGATGTCAAGAAGATCAAGAGTCTATCCAATCTAGATTACTAAGTCTTACAAACATGCAAGTAGGTCATAAGGGCTTGTGACATAAAAGGCTAAGAAACGTTTTAATTGGGGAGGGGAATTTTCTAGGTATGTGATGCTAATCCGGGAATGAAACTAACTTCACTTCCTTGTCCTCGATCAACTTCCCCCAAGTGTGTATTTTTTTTCTATCTTGATTTCTTTTCTTTTTCTTTAACTCATTTTTGAGACAATGGCATTGGTGTACAATAGCCGAAACCTCGGTGATTAGCCATCCTCGGGTTTTTTTCTCTTTTTCGAGGTGCATCCACACCGGGCACACATACCAAAGCTCGTTAGGGCTATTGGTTCATTTGACTTTGGCAAGGCACCAACACCCGATTATGTGAAGTGTACCGAGTTACTTATCATTTAAACCAACGCCCCCAAACCTATTTTGGCTACACTTCCACCATAATTTCAGCATTCCATTCACGACATTCTTTTCATTACATCTTCACCCCGCACTTGCTTTTTACACATTCAAACACACTAGCATGCTCCTATTCCCGGATGGGTTTAAAAGGAGGTCAAATTTTATATCAATTGAGGTGCTCAAGCAATCATGATCAAGATGAGAAGTAAGGAAAGATGAAATGCCTTATTCATTCCTAGATGGTATGCAAGAACTATCATGTAATTTCGACTTTCAATACTCAATCCATTCTAGGCAATCATCATGATCTCAAATCATTCATGGAATTTAAGAGAAGTAGTTCAAGTCCACATATGCATTTATCAATTCAACACATAAGGTCATTCATAGCCAATCACAAGACAAGTTTCATCATTAGGATCATATCCAAGCCTAGAAAGCACAAAAATTTTAAAATTTTCTGATTTTTATGGGATTTTCGATTTAAGTATGTACAATGCAAGACACATGCAAATATTAACCTATCCTAGATACTCATCATGCAAAGGATCATGCGAGCCCCACCCCATACTTAGAAACACATTGTCCTCAATGTGGTATACAAGTAAAGAGAGTGAAAGAAGGTTCTCACAATGTAAAAGTGTTTGCTATGGTATTTGGGAATTCTCAAGTGGATTGATGTTTGATGATCCTTTCAACCATGGTAGAGAGCTCTAAACATCCATCAAGCTTTGAAACCCGCGCTAGGCACCGCTAGCCGTCCAAGTTCCGCGTCCGCTCCACCCACAATTGGTGAGGGTTTCATCATCATCATTTCCGAGAAAGGCTTCCAACGCCATTAATGCTTCTAGCATACACATGAAGTAGACAAAACACACAAAGCACACAAAAACAGAAAAAATCTAAGCAAAAATGAAGGAAAAAAAATGTTACCGATGGGTTGCCTCCCACCAAGCGCTTCTTTAAGGTCATTAGCTTGACCAAACTCCGGGAGCGTCTATTCAAGGTGGAGCGGGGCAATCATGTCTATCGGGGCTCCCGGAATATACTTCTTCAAGCGATGCCCATTCACTTTGAAATCTCCACAATGCTCCCCTCCTATCTCAATAGCTCCATGGGGAAAGATCTTCTTTACCACATATGGCCCGGTCCATCTTGATTTGAGCTTTCCGGGAAAGAGTCTTAGCCTCGAGTTGAAGAGAAGGACAAGATCTCCTTCACTCAACTCCTTTAGAATAATCCTCTTGTCATGCCATCTTTTGGTTCTCTCCTTGTAAATCCGGGCATTCTCATAAGCTTCCAACCGGAGCTCCTCAAGGGCATTGATATCAAGCAATCTCTTCTCTCCCGCCTCCTTGAGGTCAAAATTCAGCCACTTAATGGCCCAATAAGCTCTATGCTCCATTTCCACCGGAAGATGGCAAGACTTGCCATAGACCAACTTGTAAGGAGTGGTGCCAATAGGTGTTTTGAAGGCGGTTCTATATGCCCATAGTGCGTCATTGAGCTTCATAGCCCAATCCTTCCTTGTTCTAGACACCGTCTTCTCGAGGATGGCCTTGATCTCACGGTTGGAGATCTCCACTTGACCACTAGTTTGGGGGTGATAAGGTGTCGCCACCTTATGAGTCACCCCATACTTGGCCAAAAGTGCTCCAAAATTCCTATTTGTGAAGTGCTTCCCTCCATCACTAATGATCACCCTTGGTGTTCCAAACCTAGGGAAGATCACCCGGTTGAAGAACTGCACCACCACCTTGGCATCATTTGTAGGAGAGGCGATGGCCTCTACCCATCTTGACACATAGTCCACCGCCAATAGGATGTAGAGATTGCCACATGAGGAAGGGAATGGTCCCATGAAGTCTACACCCCACACATCAAAAATCTCAACTTCTTGGATGTTGTTCAAGGGCATTTCATTCCTCCTTGAGATGTTCCCCGTTCTTTGGCAAGCATCACATGCCGCTACAAAACCGTGCACATCTCTAAACAAGTTAGGCCAATAAAAACCGGATTGCAATACCTTTGCACACGTTTTGTGTGAGCTAGCATGGCCTCCACATGGTAAGGAGTGACAATGCCGGATCACACTCTCCATTTCATCTTCCGGTATGCATCTTCTAAGCACCCCATCCGGGCCTCTCTTGAATAGAAGTGGCTCACTCCAATAGTAGTGCCTCACATCATTGAAGAACTTCTTCCTTTGTGCATATGTAAGCCCGGGAGGTACTTCCTCACACACCAAGTAATTCACAATGTCGGCATACCATGGCTCACTTCCTCTAGCCACGTGGAACAAACATTCTTCCACCATTTGCAATTGTTCATCCCGGAATGAGTCATCTATCGGGATGTTGTCTTTCCCAAGCTCCAATGGTGGGAGTCTACTAAGGTGATCCGCTACGGAGTTCTCGGATCCTTTCTTATCTCGTATTTCCAAATCAAACTCTTGGAGAAGAAGGATCCACCGAATCAACCTTGGTTTTGCATCCTTCTTTGTAAGTAGATAACGGATCGCCGCATGATCCGTGTAAACTATGACCTTCGCTCCAACAAGGTATGAGCGGAACTTTTCAAATGCATACACCACCGCCAACAACTCCTTCTCGGTGGTAGCATAGTTGAGTTGGGCATCATCTAGCGTCTTGCTAGCATAGTAAATAGCATGAGTGCGCCCTTCTTTCCTTTGCCCTAAAACGGCCCCAATGGCCACATCACTTGCATCGCACATGATCTCAAACGGTAAACTCCAATCCGGAGGTTGCATGATGGGTGCGGAGATCAAGGCGTTCTTCAACCTACAAAACGCTTCAAGACAATCTTTGGAAAAGACAAAATCAATATCCTTCATTAGTAGGTTAGTGAGAGGCTTAGAAATTTTAGAGAAATCTTGAATAAACCTCCGGTAAAAACCGGCATGCCCTAAGAAACTCCTTACCCCTTTCACCGAGGTAGGTGGTGGCAACTTCTCTATCGTTTCTATTTTTGCTCTATCAACCTCAATGCCACGGTTAGACACCAAGTGTCCTAACACGATACCTTCACTTACCATGAAGTGGCATTTTTCCCAATTCAAGACAAGATTTGTCTCCTCACATCTTTGCAATACTAATGACAAGTTAGCCAAGCAATTATCAAAGGAAGAACCATAAACAGAGAAATCATCCATGAACACTTCCATGATATTTTCTATGTATTCCGAAAATATAGCCATCATACACCTTTGGAAGGTGGCGGGTGCATTACACAACCCAAATGGCATTCTCCTATATGCAAAGGTACCCCATGGACATGTAAAAGTTGTTTTCTCTTGGTCATCGGGGTGGATAGGGATTTGGAAGAATCCACTATACCCATCTAGATAGCAAAAGTGAGAGTGTTGAGCTAATCTTTCTAGCATTTGGTCAATGAAGGGGAGGGGAAAATGATCTTTCCTAGAGGCCATGTTCAATTTCCTATAATCTATACACATTCTCCATCACGTGACCGTCCTAGTCGGTATTAGTTCATTGTTCTCATTAGTTACTACCGTCATTCCACCCTTCTTAGGCACTACATGAACGGGACTAACCCACTTACTATCCGAGATAGGGTAGATAATTCCCGCATCTAGCAACTTAATGATTTCCTTTTTGACCACCTCTTTCATTATAGGATTCAATCTCCTTTGATGTTCAATAGAGGGCTTGTGATTATCTTCCATCATTATCTTATGCATGCACAAAGATGGCTTAATGCCCACCAAATCATCAATAGTGTAACCAATGGCTTTCCTATGCAATCTTAGTTCATGCAGCAATTTAGCAAGTTCATCATCACTCAAGCATGCATTAACAATCACAGGATATGTAGAATCTTCACCAAGAAATGCATACTTCAAATGAGAGGGGAGGGGTTTGAGTTCAAGTGAGGGAGGACCTTTTTCGGTTGAAGACGATCCAAATAAGATTGGATGAGATGAGTCCAAAGCAAATGAAGATTCTCCTTGGCTCCTAGAAGTTTGATCATTATCAAGAGCTGATTCAGGGAAAACCACGGTTGGAAGCACGGGTTGCTCATCTTCCACGGCCGTGGTTCTTGCCAAGCTTGTTTCTCGGAGTTGTCCAGAGAGTTTGACGGCCGTGGAACCTAAATCTCGACCGTGGAACTTGCAGCTGTTCATAATTTCTTCATGGCTCTCAAATCCAACTCTTGGCTCCTCTTCCAAGGCCTCCAAGGCCTTGATCTCTTCATTGCATTCCTCCTCAATGTCTTTCTCCATCATACTCAAGGTAAGAACCTTCTCCAAGGGGTCCTTGATCAAGATCGAGCTTACAACTTCTCTAGATTCTTCTTGCTCGACTATGTTGAAGATATCTTCATCAAGGGTTGGCCCTTTCATCATTGTGGACAGCTTGAACTTGATGTTCTCTTCTCCAATGTTGAAGGAGAGAGTCCCGTTCTTCCAATCCACTAAACATCCGGAGGTGGCTAGGAAGGGTCTTCCTAGGATGATGGGAACCGGGTAATCCGCCGGAATGTCCAACACTACAAAGTCAATGGGCACGTAAAATCCTCCCAATTGTACCGGAATGTCCTCTAGAATCCCAACTGGATGAGTGATAGAACGGTCCGCCATATAGAGAGTCATCTTGACCGGCTTTGGTTCTCCTAACCCGACCTTGTTGCTAAGTGCAAGCGGTATGATGCTTACACTTGCTCCAAGATCACAAAGGGCCTCGTATTTCACATCTCCTACTCCTATCGGGACGCAAAAAGAGCCCGGATCCCTTAGCTTGGAAGGCATTGCTTCTTTCATTGTTTGGATTAACTCCGAGGATCTCTTGGTCATCCTAATCTCCCCATACTCCTCCAACTTCCTTTTGTTGGAGAGTATTTCCTTCAAGAACTTTCCGTATGCCGGCATTCCTAAGATGGCATCCATGAACGGAATGTTAATATGTAACTTGGACATTAGTTCAAGGAACTTACCAAAGTGATTGTCCAAACGAGCTCTTGCTCTTGATTGTGGGAATGGTAGTGGTGGCTTGTATGGAGGCGGTGCCACATAAGTTGGCTCTACATCCTTGTTCTTCCCTCCATCTTCATGCTTTCTTCCCTCTTCTACCACTACTTGACTCCCCTTAGCTTGGTCCTTGGGCAAAGGATCCTTCATACTCAACCCACTCCTTGTTGTGATAGCCAAAACTTGACCTCTTGGGTTGTCTTCGGTTCTTCCGGGAAGCTTCCCCGGATCTCTATGTGCTTCACCCGCCTTTTGAAAGACTTGTGCTTCCAAGACCTTTTGAGCCTTAGAAATTGAAGTGACGGTGCTCTCAAGTCCACTCAATCTTCCTAGCAATTGTTCAAACATGACTTCGGTCCTATCCTTTGAAGGTTGAGTAAAACCGGGTGGAGGTTCTTGTGAAGCTCTTTGTGGTGGAGTTGCACTTGTGGAGGCGGGAGGGTTCAAGGCTCCATCCGGATTAGAGTAAGAAAATCCGGGATGGTTGTGGTTTGGCCGGTAATTGTTGAATTGCCGGTTGTTGTTGAAATTTCTTGGGCCTTGGTAATTGTTGAAGCTGCCCCTTCCCATATAATTCACATCTTCCTCCTTGGAAGACAAGTTAGCTCTTGGAGGTGCTTGAGGAGTTGCTTGGCTCTTCAAGGTGGTAGTGCATAGTTCTCTCAAGGATTTCAACTCGTTGTTGATGGCGTCAAGCTTGAAATTGCTCATGGTGACTTTACTCACCTCATATGCTCCCGCCTTTCTTCCTTCACTCTTCCTATGAGAGTACTTTTCAATCACTAGAGCTTGCTTCTCCACAAACTCCCAAGCATCATCTACATGCTTCTCCATAAATGTCCCACCGGAAAGAGATTGAAGCTTGAATTGGCTATCTTCATCAAGCCCCTTGAAATAGATTTCTAATAGCTCAATCTTTGGTATGCCATGGTGCGGACAATCTAGGAGAAGGTCCTTAAATCTCTCCCAAGACTTGAACAAACTTTCTCTATCCCTCATCACAAAGGCATTGATCTTTCCTCTTAATTCGGTGGTCTTGGAAGGTGGGAAGAACTTGGTCAAGAACTCGGTTGTCATCTCTTCCCAAGTACCAACTCGCCCTTGCGGAATAGATTGATACCAAGCCAAGGCTTTGTCCTTAAGAGAGAAGGAAAATGCCCTTAGCTTATGGTTGTTGCTCTCCAATCTTGGTGGTCTAAGAGTCTCCAACAAAATCTCATAGTTCATCAAATGTTGGTGAGGAGACTCTCCTTCCATCCCTCCAAACTGATTATGCCGGATCATTTGAAGAACTTGAGGGCGGAGCTCATAGTTGTGGGTTGCGGGATCTCCTAGATTCACACCCGGTCGGTGTGCTCTTTGTGCCGGATCCATACGTCTCCCTAGGGTTTGTGGCTCCTCAATAGCAATGGGAACTACCCTAACATTGGCCGCCGGCTGCGGTTGTGGTGGAGGTGGTGGAGGTTGTCGGCGATTAAGCTCTCCTTGAACAAGGGCTTGCCTAATCTCCTCAATCTCCCTCCTTGTTTCCTCTTGCCTCTCATTGGCAAGTCTCCTCTCTTCCTCTAAGAGCTCATCTCTTAG
This sequence comes from Fagopyrum esculentum, assembly GCA_033239045.1. Lineage (NCBI taxonomy): Eukaryota > Viridiplantae > Streptophyta > Magnoliopsida > Caryophyllales > Polygonaceae > Fagopyrum > Fagopyrum esculentum. The sequence goes on from BSUD01000002.1 coordinate 15,363,091, forward strand.
CCTTATTTGCTCTAAGGCTTCATCCAATTCAGCTTGAAGATTCCTACCGGCCATCTCTTTCTCCTTTCGGATGTTCTTAGATCTAGATCGAAGGGTTTTCTCCGGTTCGGGATCGAATGGAGCTAAATCCTTGCCACGAGATCTTCGCATACACCTAAAGAGCAATAGATGTCCTGGAAAGCAAAGACAAAAACCAAAAAGAGATCAAAAGAAACAAGAAAGATCTACACTAGAAACAATCACAAAATAGACTCAATCTAGACCTAGTCCCCGGCAACGGCGCCAAAAACTTGTTACGCTAAAAAGTGTGCACGCAATAAGCCTTAAATTTATACTCGTTATAATTATCCTACTCCTAGCGCACCCGCAGTGTACGGGACGTATGTAGCAAGATAAGTATTCCAAGGTCGAACACAAAGACTAAGGTGAAATCGAATTAAATTGTGATTGAATTTAGCAAGACCTAAGTCTAAAGGAAAGGAGAAAATAACGGAAGAAAATCTCAATTGTTTTGGTTGTTTTAGGTGATCACATCAAAGATCAAATGCATGCAAACAATCAATCAAACTAAACCGGAAGATTAGCACAAATAAACAAATCAAACAAGATATTGATCAAGAGAAAGGAAAGATGGATTCTAGGGGTTGGAAATTCCGGTTATGGCATAAAACTCAAGTTATCTACTCATTCTTTGGATTGATTATGATATGTTGGGATTAAGTGTTCCTAAAATGGGATCAATTACCGGGTAAGTCTCATGATCCGACTAGTCCACACCTAAGGTCTCTTTACCGGTTAAGTCTCCAAGAACCTAAGGATAGGAATTTAACACAAACCGGATGGTTTAATTAGGGATCTAACCTATCCTTACCGGGTAAGTCTCGGAGAGGGAAGTCCTAATCAACTATCCTAGCACATTTAATCCAATGGCGGCTTATTAGGCTCACCATTACCTAAGGTTTTGCTATTTTGGATTCTAAGGGCAAGGATTACCGGGTAGGTCTCTCCTAACACTTAGTCGCTACACTAGGACACCCTAGGGTAGGTTAAACTCAGCAAAGACTTAGGGTTTCAACAATTTTATGGATCTAAGGTAAGATTCTTCGAACCAGGAAGAATCACGGTTTGTTCTACAGAAACCACGACCGTGGTTCTTCAAGAACTACCCGTGATTTCTAACAGTAGCTACGTTCGTGAGCAAGAATCATCCAAAGGTAAAATCAAGTCTGTCCTATCATAGTTCTAGCCACAACCATCCTTCCCTTACCCTAGAATCACATCAATCTAGCCTACAACATTCATAATAGAAATCAAAGCAAACAAACATAGATTCATAACCTCCATTACAAGAAAATGAGAGAAAGAAGATGAACAAATGAACTTTAAACACAATCCAAATCTGAAGATGAAATTAGAACGACTTACAACCCTTCCAAAGGAAGGTTCAAGAGTTCATAAATCTCTAGAATTAAATCCGAAAATACAAGAGCTAAGTGTGTCTTCTCCTCTCCTCTTCAATGGCTCCTTCCTTCTTCTTTTTGCACTTTCCTTCCTAGAAAAATCCTTCTTCTCCTTGGAATATATTTTGTTAAAGACAATAGAGAATGTGTGAGCTGCTCCCAAACTACCCCAATTCCCAGCTGCCTCAAACAACCATCAAGGACCACTTTTTATAACCAATTCTTCATGTGCTGGCCATGAGAGTCGTGGCACAGCTGTCACGAGAATCTGGCAAAATCCACGGTCATTTCCACGGCCGTGGTTTTTCAGAGAACCGTGATTCTGTGCGGAAACTTTGCCTTGGACAATTAGGTTGTGGTTTGGTGCAAAAACTTGTGTAGGCAAGGTTCCTTGAGTCTCCTCAACCCTTGGCTTGCGTTCCAATGAGTTTGGAAACGTGTCTTCTGAATGAGCGACCCTTAAACACATCGTTTTAGCTCGAAACTTCCCGAAATACCTACAAAGCGCACAAAAGTCCGTGTAGACGTCTATCTCGACAAAATATATGTTTTGAGTGAAAAACGTATTGGACCAGTGCTAGATAATGCATGATTGAGCGAGAATCCTATCTAAATGTACGCCTAAAACTATGCTATAAATCGTGTTATCAGTAAGCACGATATCACCAGATAATTTATCTTGAACTTCACATTTATCTGAATCAAAGATCACTTTGTTACCTTTGTCACATATTTGAGAGATGCTAAAAAAATTGTATTTTAAGCCGTCAACGAGATAAATATCTTCGATAAAGTTAGATGAATTATAACCAATTTTTCCAATGCCAATGATGTTACACTTCCCTTTATCACCAAGCGTAATGCTTCCAAATGATTGTTTCTTTAAATTTGAAAACATTGAGCTTTTTCCACTCATATGCCTTGAGCAATCACTATCTAATATCCATTTATGCTCCTTAACCTTGGTGATATCCTGCAAAATTGCAAACTTTAACCTTTTCGGGTAGACCAAATGACATATTTTGGTCCATATTCAAGTTCAATCATGTTTGGTGGTCTAGTACCTTTAGGGACCATTATTTGCTTAACTTGTTTCCTTAGACATAGAGGATAAGTGTTTCTAATGATGTAGGGATCATTTCTTTTTTATAGGCAAGTTGATTTTGCATGTCCCTTTTTACAACAAGAGAAATATGTGGACATATGTGAACTTCCTTTAGCTTTAACAAAAGTGGTACTCGTTTTACTTGAAAAACTCGTGTGATAACCAATACCACTCTTGATAAGAGATGATTGTTGTTCACCCATCATCCTTTCAAGATTAGCTTTCAAACGAGTGAATTGAATAAGTGCAACCTTCTAGTCTCTACACGTCACAATTAGATCAACCTTCTCTTTCTCTAGATCAATGTAGTCTTGATGTAGAGAAGAAAGATTGTCCTTAAGAATCGCATTTTCCGATTCCAAGGCCATGATATTGTCATCAAGGTCTAACTTTTTAGTATTGAGATTTTCAACTTTCAAAGACAATTCACTTACTCGTTTCTCTTGTTTGATAAGCTTTTCTCTTAAGGTACTTATCCTTACCCTATGTTCTTTATCACATATGATACTATCTTTATGGAATTGTGTAAGTTCTAGGTTGGATTAAGACATAATGGTACTTACTACTCCATTAACATAGAGGCTGAGATCCTCTTCTTGATTGGCCATTAAGCACAAGTTTGCTTGATCATTTTTGTCTTCTGACTCATTTGTTGAATCTGAATCACTCCACGATGCTACCATAGCCTTCTTCTTTCGATCATTCTTCTTAAAGTTGTTCCTCTTCTTTTATGGACAATCCTATACAAGATTATCTGCTTCACCACATTCTAAACAAGTCAGTACTTTCATTTTCTTATTAGGGTTAGAAAACTTACCTCTAGGTTTTGATGATCGTGGATATTCTTTGTTTGCGAATTGCTTCTTCATTTGATGAATTCTTGCAAGACCTCTTGAAATCAAGGCGAATGGATCTTCCTTCTCATCATCACTCTCTTCATCATCTGACGGAATGTTATCCTTCTTGGATCTCAAAGCAAGATTCTTTGTGTTTGAAGTTAGTTCTCCATCTTCTTCAGCAAGAACCATTTCATGGGTGATTAGCTTTCCAAGTAGGTCGTCGAGAGGTAGTGTTGTGAGATTCCGAGCTTCTTCAACGACGGTCACTTTTGGTCCCCACTTAGCTTTAGGTAAGCTTCTCAATACTTTTCTTACTTTTTCTTTCTTTGTGAAGACCTTTCCAAGTGAATCAAGATTGTTCACATTCTCAGTGAATCGTGTGAAAATCTCTTTGACCGTATCGTTTTAATTCATCTTGAATAATTCTTATTGCTTGAGGAAGATGCTTATCTTTGTCTCCTTGACTTGACTTGTTCTTTCGTACGTAACTATTAGCTTATCCATATTTCCTTTGCACTCTTTCATGATGAGACACGATTGTTCTTTAGCATCCAATCCACAATAGAGCAAGTTCATGGTCTTCCAGTTCTTTGATACACTGTCCAAATCCGTTTGAGTAAAATCAGCTTCCTTCTTTTCGACTTGGACTCCCTCAACCGTAGTGGTTGAGATTTTGGGTCCACTTTGAATGATGCTCCATAGTTCCATGTCCTAATCAATAATGAGCATTTGAATTAGTGCTCCCCAATGGGCAAAATTGTTACCGTAGAAGAGGGATGGTCGAGATGTGGATTTCCTTGAGCAAATCCTCCATCACCTACAAAGTTCATAATTAGTCTCACTGATGGTTAAATCAATATACATGAGTTGAGCTCTATTACCAATTGAAGAACCGAATAGGTGAATAATAAGGATATAAATACTCTAGAAGGGGGTTGAATAGAGTATGAGAACTTTTCGCAATATCGTATATCAAGGCTTTGAAACTAATCTCAAGGCCTTGAAGTCGATTTGTGCGCTTAGTGACAAAACTGTTTCTCAAGACTTTGAAGTGGATCTTAAGGCCTTGACTTCAAAACTTGCAGAAAGTTGTTAGTCACAATAGAACACGATAATAAGTGCGGATTGTAAAAGATCGACGCGACGATATATTTACGAAGTTTGGCCCTAAGCGCCTACTCTCCGCCTAGGGTTTCCGAACCTAGTATTCTAACTATCTATTATCTGCTTTTTGTGATTCCTAGATACAACCTAGAAGAACTTCCCTTCTTCTCTCAATGTAGCCTCAATGCTACGGTCTAGTAAACTCTATTCTAGCAATAATAACCTAGTTACTTCGTAGAGTAATACACTCGAGTATAACACTATATATATGTGCCAATGGAGCTCTTGTGTGTATCTCACTCTAAGGAAGTAAACTAATGTAAGCTTAAGAGGAAGATAAACTTTTGGATCGATGAAGATGTATGATCATTCGAAGACTTGGTTTCTTATCCGTGTAAGCTCTTCTGTATTTCTTCTTCAATCGCCATCTTCATTTATAGTCTTCTATGGAGATCTTCTTTTAGCCGTTCTCCCAGAGCCGTTTGTAACGTCTTTATTTCTCCATAGAAAACGCTGCTTGGTTGTACGAGATCTTTGTTGTGAAGTAGCCGTTGCAAGATCTTCATCTTCAAACTCAAGTCCTACACCTTCTCTTGATAGCCGTTGTAGATCTTCTTCACCATATCTTGTTAAGTCTTTTGAAAATCTTCTCTTATCTTCTTTTCAAGTTGTTGAGAATCTTCAATCCAGCCGAGATCTTCTCACTTTGAAAGGCCGTTGAAGATCTTTTTATCTTCACTTGAGAGCCGTTGAAGATCTTTGAGTATCTTCACTTTGAGCCGAGATCTTCTTTGCCGTTAGAGATCTTCTTGTTTGATTAGTTGGCCTTTGAAAATCTTCTTCTAGATTCTCTCTTTTGGTCGTTGCAGATGTGCCGAATCCCTTAGTCGAGTTCTTCCTTTGTAATGCTCTTTAAGGCCTACACACATTTTAACAACCAAACCAAGACATGCAATCTAGAATATACTCGATATTTGTTAGTTTATAAAACCGCATTTTATATGTTAAGTCTTCCATCATTTATATAAAATAATTAATAACAAAGGTGGAGTTATCAGAATATATCAATAATATTATACTTTATTAAATTGATTATATTTATAGACTAATAAAGGAAATTAATTTGTTAACTTAATAATCAAATTAAATATTAACCGGCTCTAATTATATATTATCAAAAAAAATTTATGTTATATATAGTTTAAAGAAGAAAAATAAAATAATATTAGAGTTTGTTAGGTCTCGAATTTAAATGTGAATTGTTAAGATATTAAATAATTAAGTTATATTAAATGTTGTATAAAATTACGTTAAATATCAGTTCACGGGGTGCTTTAATATGTAATATATATATATATATATATATATATATATATGTGTGTGTGTGAAGAGTCTTGATTTATAAAAAAATTCTAATGATAAATGAATAATTTTTAGAAAAATAATTAAAAACAAATAAACATTTTGACTTGGCCTTATTGAGACTTATAAAAAATGGATTAAGAGAAGCTGATTTGTTGATTACAACTTACGAGGTTTATAAAGGTGATGAATTGAGTTACTACTGACTCATAATATGGGCCTTTGGAAACCAACCCATCTATGCTTAAAACTTGACCCATTTTATTCGACCAAAATGAAGCCGGTTTGGGCCCAAAATCAAAACCAAATTCCACAAAAGACTTTCGTACCAATATCCAATTTCTGAGTTTCGATTTTTACTATCTTTTTTTTTTTTTTTTTTTTTTTTTTTTTTTT
>BSUD01000002.1:15376817-15453978 GCA_033239045.1 Fagopyrum esculentum
TTTCGGGACACGTGTCGCCCTCTGGTACAGCCGTACGGCCGTACCAGATAAATAGGGCCGTACCTGAAGGAAAACCTATATTATAAATATAAATTTCTAAAATTATTAGTAATTATAATCTAAATAATAGAATATAATACGAAAGACAACACTAAGCCACTTTCATTCCATTAAAATAAAAAAAAAAATCATTTTTATACGTAGCTGAGTTTACGTTGGGTTTTCGATATACCGAACCACTTTCCTTGTATTACAAAAATCCAAAAGAAAACATGTGTCTATATGTAGACTTGACTTTGTGTCTACTACATTAAACCAGTTTCATTTTATTGAAAAGGATAAAAAAAGAGCACGTTCCAATGTAACAAAGTTCCATGCCTAAAGTTTGTTATATATATATACCAAACCTACAATTTAGTGTTATAGAATTAGGGAGTGGTTATAGAGTGATTTAAATTGTTGGTTAATTTAGGTCAAATTAGTTAAGTAAGTCTTTTTGAATTTTTTTTTAGTAACTGGACTCATGGTATAAATATGTTTAGTAAATGTATCTCTTACCTTTCAACTTTAATTTAATGAAAGTGGTAAAAATTGAAAGGGTATACAAAATTAGTGGAAATAGAAAAAATGTCTATTTGACCAAATTCTTTCTTGACATTTAATGATCTACATTTTTTTACAAGTTAAATAATATTATAAGAGGTGCAATAATATTTTTAAAAATTTATAAAGGTACAGTGATAATATGTAATTTTAGGGAGGTTAGTGACAAATTTATTTACTTATTTTTAAATTTTTTGACGGCCATTTTTTTCCCTTTTCTATTAGTTCAAACTATACATTTTTATTTGATTTTTTTATAATGGTTATTTTATTAGTTCAAATCTTTCAAATTTTATATACAATTAGTTCAAATATTTTCTAAATTAGTCCATGTTTTTTTAATTCTATTTATTATTTATATTTATATGCAACTTTTTCCTTATAGATGTTTGAACAAATAAAATACAATGTCTAAACTCACGTAACACAATATTCGAACTAATGATACCCGGATTTTAAACTAATATTTATATCATTATCAGCATTAACAAAATTCATTGTCCAGTTACAAAAGTGGTTCAAGTAATGTTTATAAAACACAAATTTTATTACTACACTTTTATTATAATATCTTTAGTTCAAAATTTTTCTAATATTAGTTCAAATAGATTGAATGATTTTTTTTTAAATATTTTGTATTATTAATTCATACATTATTTTGTATTTATGATTTTTTTTAAATGTGTTAACCATAGGAATAAAATTTGAATTAACCTATTTTTTTGAATGAAATGTACAAATATATTGAACGAAAAAGGTACCGTCAGAAGAAAAGAAAGAAAAAAAAATAATATGTGTCAGTACGACAACGCTTTGTACCTTCATATCAAAACAACCACTCCCTACCTGAACCTCCGAACATTGTTAGTAGTCCACATTTATGAAAATTTGTAAGAGTTAACAAATTTTCTTATTTTATAAAGTAAATAGAAAAATATTATGAAGCTCACGGTTTTTTTTGGTAGTCAGCGTATCTAGTCACACTTATTATCTGTAGAAAAAAGGCTAAATAGTCATCAAGCGGGGATAACCCGACCCCTAACATCAATGCCAACTTATAACACCCTCGGGAGGGTCAAGTAATACATACAAACCTACATAAAAGTCAAAAGCAAGAGTAGCTAAAAAATCCGCCGCACAACTTGCTTCACGAAAAATATGACGAACTTGGATATTCAAAGGTCTACGAATGAAGCCTCGACAATTATGTACCAGGTTGGAAAGAGAGTGGCAACGGGAGATATTCTTCTTAAGGAGAGTGATAGCTAGCTGAGTTCATTTCGAAGATCACATTTCTAGCACCACTTTCCCAAGCAATGTCGAGAGCATGCAGAATTGCCCCATAGCTCCACCATTGACCCTGTACACATTCCAATCTTTTTAATAAATCCCCGTTGCCTAGGGCTGTAATTCAAGATGCTCGAGCCGAAGATGTTTAGGGGAAATTACACTTATTGATCTGTTAGCTCATCTGATAGATGGAGGGAAGGAGGTGCCTGATGGGATTAAATTTATCGAAAAAACTATATTTTTTCAACTAACATCTATTTTAACAACCCAAGAACTTTTGGTTTGGATTTTATTTTCAATAAGATAATGATTTTTAAATAGACCCGAATCAAACTTACTAAAGAAGTGATAAAATGCTTAGTTCGAGATTGATCTGCGATACATTACTCCAACGCATAAAGATAGGACAGCAGTGTAGTTTTAATTAAAGATGCTGCTTCATGAAATCTGGTCTAACACATGTAACTAAATCAAGATTTGACAGAGGATGAACGAAACGAGTCATTAATCAACTACGTCGGCAGCATGTGAACATATATTATTCAGTTCTACCACAATACAATAACTATTACTTATAATCAAGTAATTTAGTACATAAATATAGTTAACATCTTTGCATGCAAGTCATGTGTGGAGGAGTTAATTAAGCAATCTAAAAAGCAAAAGTAAACAGAGGGAAGTGAGGTTGTCTATCAACTACCATGCAGATGGGCCTCCATCCCATCTCACCTCATGACACTTCTGTTTCTTCTCTCCGTAGCCGAAAACGACATCTTCATTAGGGATGTCAATGAGACAGATTTAAAGGTGAATAGTCGGAACAATTTCTTGATTAGGGATGTCAATGAGACGGATTTAAGAATGAAAAACGCTTGTATGTGTTTGTCACTAACTCCGTTTGGAAATTTGAAATCGTTCTTGTTCTCGCTAGATTCCTTATTCTCGTTAAATATTCTTATTTAGAATTTATACGGATTTATTGAGAAATTTCAAATTTACTGTCCCACAACTTGTACTAAATAAAAATTCTGTTTAGTATCCACGAGATTACTTCGATCACCTATTTTCAATAGTTAGAAATAAAAAAATTAATATGATACTTGAAATTCATTAACAAAATACTTAGGTTGTGTTGGAATTTTTGTTAAGTCTAAATAGAATCATTGAGGCTTTTCGTCGATCAAGATAAGGTGTAATGAGTTACTCACATTAAAAGAAAATGAGTTGTAGTTTAGTTCTTTTATTTCTATTTAGAAAGATGCCATGTAGGTGTGTTACGATGATTTGGGTTGTGGGAGACAAGTCAAGTGAACGACACTTAGAATAAGTAGTGATAATGGGACTTGAATAAAACGCTATTAATTTTCTTTTGACTCTAAATCGTTCCTTGATTGCTTTTGGTGTAATGGCGTTTTTAGTCCATCCTCTCACCCGAAGACACCCTTTAAAAATCCTACAACAAAGTTCGGAATAATACTCTTATTTAGTTCCGACCGTGACATTAAAAGTACAAATTTGGTTGTCAAAAAACTATCAGAATGAACTATAAACCTCCTATGATTGGGGAAAAGCTTAAAAAGGCCTCAAAGCCTTCCACTCCAAAACCCTTCTTTTCAATTGGCCTTGTGTTGGTGCTTTCTTACCATGATTGCGTCAAGTCCCTACGAAGAATCGGTGCTATGGATATTACCAATCTTTCTATGACTAGATTACTAACCAGGATCTCCATTACTCTTAAGGACATTTGTTTCGTCCTTGGTTTCGCCGTTTTGAATAAAAGTCGGGTTGTCTTGAGCTTTGCTTATCGGAAATTAGGATTATTGGGCATGTTTGCTCTCCTAATTGCCGACGTCAAAACCCGTTTTTAATGATAGAAAGCTTCTAGAACATTAGAGGAATGGACCGGAGTAACCACTAGACAAACCTCGATGTGATTTGAAAAACTCTCCGGAAGACCGTTTATGGAGGACAACAGGTTTTGATAAAATTGTTTATTGCCCTGACATTGGGAGGGCTGGAGGCTTATGTCTTTTATGAAAAGCTTACCAGCTTAGAAACCAAACAATTAGGTTTATATTTAAAAACGACGGATTCATTTACATTAAATTTGCTTGAACAACTTGAATCATAAGATGAACATTATATTTGCTGATGCACCTCCGCAAGAAGCCACACAAAATCAATTTTTGGATACCTTTTCCAACTTCATTAATAAATCTAGCCTACCTTGCATTATCGTAGGGACCTAAACAAAATTCAACAACGCTCCAAAAAATAAGGAGGAGCTTCAATCAACACCAATAGATTGATTAACTTTAAGAACTTATGCAACCTAGAGGATGTTCAAACTTTAGATTACTTATTTACTTGGAGGAAAAAACGCGATGGTCCAAATAACATTCTTGAGAAACTTATTCTTGTTCTGGTCCATAACTAGATTCTTCAATGGTACCCAAATATAAAAACTAAAAATCACGCCGTTACTATTTCAGACCACCGCCAAATTTTCCTTGAAATTCCGGCAACAGATAATTACACTCTATAACCGTTTAAATTCAAAATGATGTGAACTAATCCAAAATCATTTGAGAATGTTTTGAAACAAACATGACATTCCAATTTTTTGGAACGTCAATGTACAAACATACAAAAAAAAAACTCAACTACTTAAAACAAAGGCAAAATAATGGAGTAAATCAAATTTCAGAAACATCTCCATACAACTTTAAAAAGTTGAATTGCAACTCTAGGAAATTTAAGGTCCAAGTTCTTGAACCAAAGGGAAGAAACCATCCAAAGAAATCTCCTAGCTAAACAAAATCGTTTACTATCTTTTCACCAAAGATATTGCAGACAGAGGACTAAGAATAAACACTTAAAAACATGGACTTAAATACTAAACACTTCCATTACATTGCTACCGGTAGAAGAAACCGCAAACACCTAAATGATCTAACAACAAGAAATGAATTTTTTTTTGTGTGAAGATGAGATTTGACTGGAAGTTAAAACAAAAATCTTGAGCAAATTCTCAAAAACCCCACTAGATCTAAATCTACTAGAAGATAAACCCCGGCTTATTAGAACAAAGTTAGTAATGAAGATAACGTGAACCTAACGAAGCCCCCAACAAATGAAGAGATCAAATATACCATTTTTTTTATATTGGTTGCGATAAATCTCCAAGACCGGATGGAATGCCGGATGGTTTCCAAACAACAAAAAACACCAGCGTGAGTTGTATCGCCCATGCTTTGAGATTTTTCATTATAATTCCCTTATGAATGTTATGAGAATGTGAATCAGGAGACACATGAAGTTTCCCTATGAATGTTATGAGAATGTGAATCAGGAGACACATGAAGGTACTTGACGCGTTGGTGAGACCGAACGACATAACCATCCAATCATATAGTCCAAATTTGGTCTTGAAAGTTGTCTCATATTCATCTCCTTCCCTCATCCTGATCTGATGGTATCCAATTTTATGGTTGATTTTAGAGAAGGGAGAGGCTCCGTGTAGTTCATCCAATATATCATCTAATCAAGGAATGAGATACATGCATTTGACGGTAATGTTGTTGATGGCTCGACATTCATCACACATTCTCTAGTTGTCGTCCTATTTGGGACTAGAAGGAAGGGAACCACACATGGGCTGAGGCTTTCTCGAATATACCCCTTGTCTAGGAGTTCTTGAACCTAAATCTGGACATAGTGATTTTCTTTGGGTTTATTTCTCTACGCATGCCTGTTTGGCAATGTAGCTCCGGGAATGAGGTCAATTTGGTGTTCAATGCCTCGGATGGGTTATAGTCCGGCTCGTAACTTCTCGGGAAATACGTCTTTGAACTCCTTCATTACTTGTTAGATATTTTCTGGTAACTCGGACTTGCTATTGCTTGGATCAGTCCTTGGTTCCTTGCTTAGAAGCATTAGTGTTGTGTGTGGGTTGAGGAAGTCATCATAGTAGGCATCCTTGTCGATCTTTGGGATGTCCTTGGATTCCTCTTTGTGGTTTGTCTTGTTGTTTATCCTGGTCTTGCTTTTGGTCATGTTGTTCCTTTTGAATGACTACAACCTATTCAGGGCTCATGGGCATAAGGAATAGAGTTTTTTCCGTGGAATTTGAAGACATACATGTTCGTTTTCCCTTATGTGTGGTGTTCCAGTCGTGTTGCGACAGTCATCTTAGCAATAGACTTGCATAAGAGGAACGTCGTATAGGATGGTGTCGGTATATTTCCCAATTTTGAATGTTACATCGACTTGTTGGTCAATATAAACTTCTTTACTCTCATGCATCTAATCCAGTTTATACGGTGTTTGGTGGTCTAGTAGGTCTAGTTTTAGTTTCTCCACCATTTCAGTCCTAGTAATTTTGTAGCAATTTTTGTTGCCAATGATAACATTGCAACATCTACCCAACACAAGGCATCGGGTGCTGAAGATGTTATCTCGCTGCTCTAATTTGGGTGGTTCTTTAGTTATGGGAGAGTCTTTTCCCATTTAATCATGATGCCCTATTGTGTGCCCTACATTGCGGTGGGTTGTTCCTACAAGACGGTAGTTAAGATTGACAAACCTGCTAGGTTAGTTAATTCAAAACTACCCACAAACAAATTTTTCTCTCTTTCCCCCTCACTTGTTTGTGTTCACACCAAGCATATCTTAGCCGCGTTGTGAGGTTTTCCTACACTTGAAAAATAAAGCTTTTCAACCAAAAACAAGTTAGTCCGTTCAAAGACTACAAAACGACAATAGGATAACCTTGATCTCAACGGAAAAAGGCTTTTTGTGTGGTGTTATCAAAGGGTTAGCAAAATCACTCTCGTTGTTTTCTCAATCAAAGATAAGAACTTATAAAAGACAATTGCGACCAAAAATAAGATCATATCAGAAATAGAGGGGGTGTGTAGGAAAGGTAGCGGAGTTTCACTTGGGAATAATGAACATAGCTCAAAATCTTCGTCATGAACCTATAAATCTCAAGTGCGAAACAAGATAACACTAAACCTTTTTTTTTTTTTTGCCTTGAATCAAATATTTTTTTATTCGAACGATTCAAAATTGTGATTTGACAATAATCAATATACATATCCAAATGACCAAATGTATAGATTACATAAGACTAGAATAAATGACCAAATTTACAAATTATAGAAGACCACCTAGAAGAAGAGAAACCTTATCCGAAAGACCGAAACAAAAGACTAGAGGAAGAGATCCTATCCGAAACAAAAGACGGGAAGAAGAGAAGACAAGAGCCTCCAAGAGTCTAAGGGCCACCAGTTTCCGCCTCGACGGACCACCAATCGTCACATCTAGTCGCCGCCTCTAGTCGAAGCCTCCAAACACCACCACTCGTCGCCGAAATCTCATACTCCACGCTAACTTAGTCTTTAACGGGAACAATTGTTCGCTTCAAACGGTGTGTGCAAGCTTTAAATTTATAACCCTAGATATAAGATTAAAACAAGGATGCGAACCCGCAGTGTACGGGTCAATCGTAGTAAAAGCAAGAAATTCCAGGGGTCGATCACAGGGACTTAGTGAAACAAAGTCGGAATAGGTAAGCTATGTAATTACTAACCACGAAGCAATTAAAACAATCAAAGATGATAAAGAGTCAATAAAGGAAATATGCAATTCTAGGGATTAAAGCATCTAGTTGTGGTTCTGTTCGCCACTTAGCGTGCGTGCAAATAAGCTTTAAATTTATAAAACTAGAATCAAGCAAGCGAACCCGCAGTGTACGGATCGACGTAGTTAAGCAAGAATTCCAGAGTATCGAACACAAGGATTTGGGGGGTTAAATCCAATTATAGAATTGTCAAGCAAGTAAATATATGAGCTTTTGTAAGTATTGGGAAAACAACAATCCTAAAGATCCAGGAATCCAGTTGTGGCAATCGATTCAAGATATACTAAAGATATAAGGACAGAGTTAAGAGTTGCAAAGGTATACTAATGCAAAGCAATGTACGGTGAAGTTCCAAGGCTTTATATGGCTTATCTAAAGACACTCTCTATAAAGGTTGTTGAGGCTTCAGTATAGAAAGGATCTAAAGACAAGAATTAATATCAAATACCCAAACTTGTAACCCAAGGATCAAGACTAACTAAACCGATTAAGGTTGTGACACTCGAAATCGAAGTAGAGGTTGATGAGGCTTCACTACCACCTAGAAAAGGCAAGCCAAGACTAAGTTAAAGCAAATCTTTAACTTTGGATTAAAGTAAAAGAAAGGTTCGTAAACCAGGGAAAATTACGGGTGGATCTTGAGATTCCACGGCCGTGGAACTCAAGAACACACCGTGATTCTGGCTGTCGACGAAATCTCTCTAACTCTCAGGGTCCAATCTGTTTACGATCGATCTATCATCATCTAAGCCACAACTATCAACCCTTCACCTTAGAATTGCTAAAGGGTTTTAGCCAACAAAAGTCATTATGATATCAAATTCAAGATTTAAAAGAATGAAAGATGAAAACCTTCTAAAACCTTTAATAAACTTCAAATCAATCTCAAATCCACAAACAAGGTAATGATGTATAGCAGATTCGGAATAACACAAACAATCACAATCCTTGATAAGAACGAAGAACGGGATGTCAATCCGTTTTCTAATCAAACCTAAGGACAAAGCGTAACTTTCAAATCTCCAAGTCTTCGCAAATCTCCGTTGCAAAATAGCAATCTCCACACGTCCAGCTGGAACCCTAGGCACGTGCAAGTAAGCGTAAGCGAAGGTCTAAGCAGAGGTCACGGAATCTCCCTCCTTCCGTCCTTTTATAGGGAAAGATAGAATAAGTGTCTAGCCCATTGTGTAAAAGATCGTGGCTTTAATTAGTACGTCAAAAGATCGCCTAAATCACGGTCATAGAGGGTTCCATGCCCGTGGTTTAGAGCGTGGAATCCATCACGGTTCTTCAAAACTTCCACGACCGTAATTTATACCGTGTAACTCTCTGGAATGCTCCACGCTCATGTTGCCAAGTTCCACGGCCGTGGTTTAGAGCGTGGACTTCATTACGGCCGTATTTTAGAGCGTGGAACATAGATTGCTCGTAAATCTCCTTTGTTTTGTGTCATTCCTCATCCTAGCATCTTCCTTAGCTTCTTTGTGGTGTCCTCAATCCTTGGATGTGTTCAATCCATCTCCATTCTCTCTTAATTCGTTCGGTTTTAGCTCTTATTTGCCTACAATCAACACAAAGCTTATGTAGACCTCTATATCGACAATATAGACAAACTAGCTCACAATTGCTTCAATGCTTTATCAATGAACACCAATATGGATGAAATACATCTAGAAAATGTGCCTAAAATATCACAATATTTCATGCTAACAAAATACCCCATACTTGTCACTTGCTTGTCCCCAAGCAAGGTCTTTCAAAAGCTTTAAAACTCAAGTTAGGATGAAATATGGATGCACTCTCAAAACAAAACTTCTTTTAGATGAATGTGCTTCCTAGTCAATATATCATTCTCAAACCTTGCTTCATTCGTTCATAAGACTCTCATATACATAATCAAAGAGTAAAGAGTAAAGAAAACTCATGAATTGATCAAACTTCCATGTAAACATCATAACCTTCAAACATTATCAAAATCAATCATAAGAAACTTCAATTTAGATCACCAAGTCATATATCATTCTCTTGATCTTAAGGACTTTCAAGCAAGGTCTAGAATGCGGAAAGGGAAGGAAAACTTTAAGGAATGTGGTGCATGAATCCGGGAAAGTGGATAACTAACTCTTTCTTTTTCTCTTGCGGTTTCCGCAACACTTTCAACTTAGAGCTTCGCTCTCTTCTTTTCAATTCATTTTTCGACTTTACTTTTGGAGTTATGGACAGAGGTGCACAAAAACCGAAGCCTAGGAGATTGGCGGTTCTCAATTTTGCGAGATGCCTCAAACCCTTGATGCACATACCATAATCCGCTAGGAATATCGCTCAATCCGACTTTAGCAAGACACAAACACCCGGCTATGTGAATGGTGCCGAGTTACTCATCGTCATGATTGACTTCCCCAAACCTATAAGTTCTTTCTATTCTTTGAATGCAAAATTTTGCTTTCATGGCCCTCCCACATCAAACATGCCAAATGTCAACTCCTCCAAATTCCCGGATAGGTAAAGGAGGTCATTATTTCATTGAGGGGCTAAATGATCAAAGAAAGAAGAAAGAAAATCGAATTGCCTTAATCATTTCTACAAGAAGTATAAGAACTTATTATGTGATTTCAACCTTGATTTCTCAATATGATTTAGGTAACATTCTTCACATTATGAAACTTGCAAAAGAGGAATAATCAACCCATTCAATTTCTTTTCAATTTACTATTTGTTTAAGCATGCGATTGTCATCAAAACTCAATTCACAAGTAGTGATTATCATAGAAGTCATCTCTATCCTTAGAAGCACAAAATTTTCAAAATTTTTCAATTTTTATGGGTTTTTCAAAAGCTTTTTCATGCAATGCAATAATGAAACGTGTAACAATGGAATGAAACATGCACGGTGTTCTCAATCAAAGCATACAAAGTGAGTAAGAGTTATTACAAACGATTAGTCACACCCCACCCCATACTTGGAACAAACATTGTCCCTAATGTTCAAAAAGAAAATAAAGAAAAGAAAGAAAGAAAATGACTCACAAGACGGTGGTGGAGTGGCTAGAACGATGGATCATCAATCATCATGAGGTGCCGGTGGTGGCGGAAACGGGAAGAAGCCGGGATCATAGTTCCGCCCAAACTGCTGGCGGTAAATATCTCTCATCATGCGATCATGCGCGTCGGCTCGTGCATCCCTAGCATCTGCACGGATCTCTAAGGCTCCGACTCTAGTAGAAAGGTCGGTGGCCCACTCCGGCAGCTGCTCATACCATCCGGGCGGCTGGCTATACCACGCTGGTGCGTCTGAAGGTGCTGGTGCAGGTGGTGGCTGGGCATGCCAAGGTGGTGGAGCTCCCATCCACTCCGGCTGAGTACTATACCAAGTAGGAGGATCTGCCATCCATGTAGGTCTCTCGCTCACACTAGCACGGCGAGAGGAAGAGCCAGAAGCTCTAGCGGGGCGGGGAGAGTGTCTAGGAAGGTCAGGAACTGCGTCCGGCTGGTCCGGAAAGGTACCAAAGTCATGATCATCTCCTCCTCCCTCAAACTCGTCATCCCCTCTCATCTCCTCCTCCTCTACAACTGGTGGTGGTGGAACGTAGGGAGGGGCTACTAGTTTGTTTGCATGCATAGCAGCGAACGTCTCCTTCCAGTTATGGCGTCCAACCATAATGGAATACTCAGGAAGCCATGCAATCCCTCTACCTGTCCTACTCTCCCAAGGCATGGCAGCTGTAGGTGGACCTCTATGTGCAGGGAAGAGGATGCCTCTAGTCATGAGGCTCTGAAGTCCTAGAGGTCTAGATGCAATGCGGGTGCACGCGGAGAAGTCTATCCCTAACTTCCTAGCAAGGTGGGTGACCATCCCACCGTATCCAATGTTGCCGGCCCTCTTGTTCTTTAGCTTGCTCATAGTAGAAGCTAAGAGGGTGGCACACTCAGCTGGCCTGCCGTACAACATACAGTAAAGCAAAAATTAGTAAAGGCTCTAACTCCTCAAGTAGTAAGTACCTAGGTCCTATGACCGCCCTCTTATGGATCCTCTCTAAGGCATCGAGATGATCCTCATGGATAGTAGGGATTCTAGGGGAAGGTGGTGATGGTGGTGATGGGGGTTCAGCAGGTGGTGCTCTAGAAGAGGAAGAAGTATTGCCTTTCCTCTTTTTATTTCTCTGAGACATTCTCCTAACGAGATCCATTTCTGTGAGAAACCACGGTCTGTTCTTCAGGTTCCACGGCCGTGGAAAGCCCAGAGACCGTGATTCGTTACGCAAATTCTCAAAACTCAGCACAATCACACCAAACTCAACAGCAAGCAGCCCTAGACTAATTTCAGTTCAATTCCAATCAATTCTCCTAAAAATTCTAGCAAAAACGAAGCCGAATCGACAAAGAGAAAGAAGAGGTGAAAAACCTAGGTTTTCGGATTTTGAAATCCGAATTCTGTCTTCTCCGGTGATTTGCCGCTCGAATCGTTGCTTGGATCTTGTAGGTGACGGAAATTGCTTCAACTTTGGCCAAAGAATCGTTAAAAACGATTAACGAACGAGAATTTAGGAGATGGGGAAGGCAATCGGCGAATAGGGGCGTGGAATTGGGATTTTTTTTGTGTGTTTTGTGAAGAAACGTGGTTTTTATCGTGTTCGTAAAATTTTTTGAAAATCATGGTCTATCGGGGGTTTCCACGGCCGTGGAAATGTACGGAACCGTGGTTTTGGTGATTTTTCTCAGGCTTTTGAAAATTACGGTCACTGTAGCTATTACAGCCGTGGTTTTGGCCGTGGAACTCTCTGTAATGTGTCAAAGTCCAAGTTTCGTCAATTTTCTTCAAACTTTTCCTTCCTCCTTTCTTTTCCACTGATCCTACATCCAAAAACACGAACATACCGGAAGGTATCGAAGGCAAAACAAAACAAAACGTCTATACTATTCTAAACTATGAATCAAAAACAAAAACGTAAGTGCAATACCTTGGGTTGCCTCCCAAGAAGCGCTTTGTTTAAGGTCCGTAGCTAGACCAAATTCGCACTTATTCGAGTGCGGTGGGCGCGAACTCTTCAGCTTGGAGTTCCGGTGTATACTTCTTGAGTCGTTGACCGTTCACCTTAAAGCTTCCGCCCTTTTCACCCCATACTTCAACTGCACCATGGGGAAAAACACGTTTGATTAGAAAAGGTCCAGTCCAACGAGATTTAAGCTTACCTGGAAAGAGACGAAGCCTTGAATTGAAGAGGAGGACTTGATCTCCCTCTTTGAGGTCCTTTGGGATGATATGCTTATCATGCCAACGCTTCGCTCTTTCTTTATAGATCTTGGCGTTTTCGTAGGCGTTCAAGCGAAGTTCTTCAAGCTCATTGAGGTCCAAGAGACGCTTCTCTCCCGCTTCCTTCATGCCGAAGTTCAACCACTTTATTGCCCAATACGCCTTGTGCTCCAACTCTACCGGTAAGTGACAAGACTTCCCATACACAAGGTTGTATGGTGTTGTTCCGATGGGAGTCTTATATGCAGTCCAGTACGCCCATAATGCGTCATCTAGCTTCAAAGACCAATCCTTCCTTGTCCTTGAAACCGTCTTCTCTAAGATTCCCTTAATCTCCCGGTTAGAGATCTCTACTTGTCCACTAGTTTGTGGATGATAAGGGGGTGGCGATCTTGTGAGTCACCCCATACTTAGCTAAAAGAGCTTCGAAACGGCGGGCAATGAAGTGAGAACCTCCATCACTAATGATAGTCCGTGGTGTCCCAAATCGTGGGAAGATGGTCTTGTTAAAGAACTTAACCACTACCATGGCATCATTGGTGGGAGAGGCAATTGCTTCTACCCATCTCGAAACATAATCCACCACTAAAAGTATGTATTGGTTTCCACAAGATGATGGGAAAGGTCCCATGAAGTCTACTCCCCAAACGTCAAAGATCTCCACCTCTTGGATGTTGTTAAGAGGCATCTCATTCCTCCTAGATATATTTCCTGTTCTTTGACAAGCATCGCAGCAGGAAACAAAGGTTTGCACATCTTTAAACAAAGTAGGCCAAAAGAATCCAGATTGCAATACCTTAGCGCTAGTCTTGTTCGAACTAGCGTGTCCTCCACAAGGTAGTGAATGACAATGACGGATGACACTTTGCATCTCATCTTCCGGCACACATCGCCGAATAATGCCGTCCGGACCTCTCTTAAAGAGGAGAGGTTCATTCCAAAAGTATTCCCGAACATCCTTAAAGAACTTCTTTCTTTGTGTGTAGGATAATCCGGATGGTAATTCCTGACAAACCAAATAGTTAACAAAATCAGCAAACCATGGTTCGTTACCTTTGGTGATCACATCGATGCACTCCTCTATGATATGTAAATGCTCGTCCGGAAAGGAGTCATCTATAGGTAGATGGTCGTCCTCTAGATGAGTTAGACGACTCAAATGATCCGCAACAGAATTTTCCGAACCCTTCTTGTCGCGGATCTCTAGATCGAATTCTTGTAGGAGAAGAATCCATCTAATTAGCCTTGGCTTCGCATCCTTCTTTGCAAGTAGATACCGGATCGCAGCATGATCCGTGTATACAATCACCTTTGCACCTACAAGATAAGAGCGAAATTTGTCAATTGCATATACAATAGCTAAGAATTCTTTTTCTGTAGTGGCGTAGTTGAGCTGCGCTTCATCTAGCGTCTTGCTAGCGTAATAGATAACATGGGTTCGCCCTTCCTTTCTTTGCCCAAGCACAGCCCCTATGGCTACGTCACTTGCGTCACACATAACCTCAAAGGGGAGATTCCAATCCGGAGGTTGGATAATCGGGGCTGAGATTAGAGCTTCCCGAATCTTATTGAACGCATCTAGACATTCCTGTGAAAAATCAAAAACTGCATCCTTCATCAATAGATTAGTAAGCGGCTTTGAAATCTTAGAGAAATCCTTTATAAAGCGTCTATAAAATTCAGCATGTCCTAGAAAACTCCTTATCCCTTTCACCGAAGTTGGGGGAGGAAGCTTTTCTATTGTCTCTATCTTAGCTTTATCCACCTCAATCCCTCTACTAGAGATTAAGTGTCCTAATACAATACCCTCTTTCACCATAAATTGACACTTCTCCCAATTTAGAACTAGGTTAGTGTCTTCACACCTTTGTAACACAAGAGCAAGGTTAGAAAGACAATTGTCAAAAGAGGAACCATAAACGGAGAAGTCATCCATAAAAACCTCCATGATTTCCTCTATATATTCCGAGAAGATGGCCATCATGCACTTTTGAAAGGTGGCTGGGGCGTTGCAAAGCCCGAACGGCATCCTCCTATAGGCAAACGTACCCCACGGGCACGTGAATGTGGTCTTCTCTTGATCATCCGGGTGTATCGGAATCTGAAAGAAACCACTATAACCGTCAAGATAACAGAAATGTGAGTGTTGTGTAACCTCTCAAGCATTTGGTCGATGAAGGGTAGTGGGAAGTGATCCTTCCTCGTCGCGTTGTTTAGCTTGCAGTAGTCTATACACATCCGCCATCCTGTTACGGTTCGTGTAGGAATGAGTTCGTTATTTTTGTTGGTGATGACCGTCATTCCTCCCTTCTTCGGAACCACCTGTACGGGACTCACCCACTTGCTATCGGAGATAGGGTAGATGATACCTGCATCGAGTAGTTTAAGAATTTCCTTCTTGACAACCTCCTTCATGGTCGGATTTAACCGCCTTTGAGGTTGTCGCAAAGTTCTAAAGTCCTCTTCCATTAAGATCTTATGCATGCATAGGGAAGGTTTGATTCCTACTAAATCCTCTATAGTATATCCTAAGGCTTTCCTATGTTTCTTAAGGACAACCATAAGCTTACTATGTTCATCTATGCTCAAATCGGAACTAACAATTACCGGAAAGGTAGAATTAGGTCCAAGAAATGCGTACCTTAGATGTGTAGGAAGTGACTTCAATTCCATCACTATAGGAGTCTCCAATGGCTCTTGAGGAGTATCCGATGGAACTTTAGAAGTGTCTAAGGAAGTAGAAGGTGTTGGAGAAGAATCAAGAGAAGTTGTGGAGGAAACACAATTTCCTTCAGATTCACCCAAAAATACGGCACCCCTGCTTTCTCTACGGCCGTGATTTTGGGCGTGGAAAGTAATTACGGTGCCTCTGTTTTCTCCACGGCCGTAGTTTTGGCCGTGTAACTTACTGGAATGCTCCACGCTTGTGTTGGTGAATTCCACGGCCGTGGAATAAGCTGTCTGACCGTGGATCCGTACGTTTTCTGACTCATCGTGGAGTTTCTCAAATTCTTCTTCATGCACTTCCTTTTGTTTCTCTAAGGCTTCAATTGCCTCATTGCACTCCTCTTCTTCCCCTATATCCATAATGCTCATAGAAAGAACTTTTTGCAAGGGATCTTTGAAGAGAATAGAACTTACCTCCTCTCTAGATAGCTCTTCGTCATGGATATTGAATATATCCTCATCGAAGGCTGGTTCCTTCACTTAAGTGGAAAGGATGAACTCTACCTTCTCTTCTCCTATGTCAAAGGCGAGTCTAGCATTCTTGCAATCGACTATACAGCCAGATGTTGCAAGAAACGGTCTTCCGAGAATGATCGGGACCGGACTATCTGCAGGAATGTCAAGTACAACAAAATCTATAGGAACATAGAACTTACCAAGCTTGACCGGGACGTCTTCAACAATTCCGACGGGACGAGTTATGGATCGATCCGCCATGTACAACGTCATCTTTACCGGTTTAGGATCGCCTAAACCGATCTTCCTGCATAAGGCAAGCGGAATGATGCTCACGCTTGCTCCCAAATCACATAATGCATCATATGTGACATCTCCCACTCCTATGGGAATACAAAATGACCCCGGATCCTTTAGCTTTGGGGGCATCTTCTCTTTCATGGTCTTGATGAGATCCGATGAATCCGAACTCATCTTAACCTCTCCAAAATCCTCTAGCTTTCTTTTGTTAGAGAGGATCTCCTTTAGGAACTTTCCATAAGCAGGCATACCTACAATTGCATCAATGAAAGGTATATTAATATGTAGTTTGCTCATGAGTTCAATGAACTTACCGAATTGCTTGTCTAGACGCGCTCTTGCTCTAGATTGCGGAAACGGTAGGGGAGGTTTGTAAGCTGGAGGAGGGACGTATACATCTTCCTTCTCCTTCCCCTTTTCTTTGTCCTTCTCAACGGGGACTTCTACAAACTTAGGCTGCGGGTCGGTAGTTGTTACTCCGCTCCTAATTGTGATTGCCATTATTCTTCCTTTTGGGTTGTCCTCCGTCTTTCCTGGAAGTTTCCCTTGATTCCTAGAAACTTCCTTCGCATGGCTAAACATTTGGTTTTCTAAAACCTTTTGGGCTTTATCAACCTTAGTAATGTGATCATCAACCTTGATGATGCGAGTCTCCAATCCTTGAAGCTTGCCCAAAATTGTTTCCAACATGGGATCGGGCTTCTCTTTCCCCGAAGTACTTCCACCATTAGATGTTTGCCCCTGGCTTTTCAAAGGAGTGGAAGAAGAGGAAGGTGGAGTTGGTGAATTTCCTGAATTGGAATAAGAATTACCGGAATTTTGTTGGTTGGGACGCCAATTGTTGTTGTTTGAACCCCTATTGTTGTTCCAATTGTTGTTCCGGTTGTTGTTGTTGTTCCGGTTGTTGTTGTTGTTCCAATTGTTATTCCGGTTGTTGTTCCGGTTGTTGCGGTTTGTATTCTCATTCCCGTTGTGGTTATTGTTGTTGCCCAAATAACCTACATCTTGTTCCTTTTGCTTTGGAAAGTTGGTTTTGATGGCTTCCTTCAACTCTTTAATCTCCGTATTGAGAGAAAAGATTTGAGTTTGAGCTGCTTGTGATAGCTTTGCTCCTTGTTCCACATGATTCGCCTCCACTTTCCGATGAGAATACTTCTCAATGACTCGCGCTTGCTTCTCAATGAAGTCCCAAGCGTCATCTTCCCTCATGTCCATGAATGTACCACATGAAAGGGATTGGAGCTTGAATTGTGTCTCCACATCCAGCCCCTGATAGTATATCTCCAATAGCACTAATTTGGATATGTCATGGTGTGGGCAATCCAATAGCAAATCCTGAAATATTTCCCAAGATTGAAACAAACTTTCGTTAGATCTCATAGAAAATGCATTAATCTTACCTCTCAACTCCGCCGTTTTGGATGGCGGAAAGAACTTAGTGTGGAATTCCGAAGAAAGATCCTCCCATGTTTCGAGTTTCCCACTTGGAAGAGCTTGATACCAAGACAATGCTTTCCCTTTCAAGGAGAAAAAGAAGGGCTTGAGTTTATAGCTGTTGGTAGTTGCATTCTTTGGCTTCATTGTCTCCATCATGATCTCAAAATTTTGTAGATGTTGATGTGGAGATTCAGCGCTTGTTCCCCCAAATTGATTTTGGCGGACAATGGTAATAACTTGCGGGTTGAAGCTAAACCCTTGTGCATCATCAGCATCAAAGTTCACACCCAAACGGCGTGGTTGCTGCGTTGGATCCATCCTTTGGCCAAGAGTTCTTGGCTCCTCATCCACACGATCGACTCTCACACCTCTAGCTGGGGCACGGCGATTGGCAGCTGCCCGTGGAACGAACGGGTTCACATTGATCGTTGGATCAATTTCCTCTAGTGGTGGCATGGAAGAGTCGCTATCCTCATTGGATGAATTGGTTCTAACCGATCTTGATGGCCTCCTTCTTCTCTTTGTCTTCTTGAGGTTGTTTATTTCCAGCTTCATTTGAAACATCATGTCCGTTAGATCATCAACCTTCGTTTGATGACGATCCATTTCCTCCCTGCGAGTCTTCTCACTCCATTGGAGTTGAGCTTCTTTTTCCGCCAACTCCGTTTGGTAATCACGTTCTCTTTCTTCGGCCATCTTTCTTTCCTTGAGCTTTCTCCTCAAAGTCCTCTCAAGCTCTTGATCGAGAGGTAAGAGGTCTTCGTTGTTCCTAGACCTGCGCATACACTTGAAAAGATATCAAATAACAAGGGAAGAGCTCCCAAACTTGACAACCGATAACCGAATTTGGCCTAGACCAAATCCCCGACAACGGCGCCAAAAACTTGTTCGCCACTTAGCGTGCGTGCAAATAAGCTTTAAATTTATAAAACTAGAATCAAGCAAGCGAACCCGCAGTGTACGGATCGACGTAGTTAAGCAAGAATTCCAGAGTATCGAACACAGGGATTTGGGGGGTTAAATCCAATTATAGAATTGTCAAGCAAGTAAATATATGAGATTTTGTAAGTATTGGGAAAACAACAATCCTAAAGATCCAGGAATCCAGTTGTGGCAATCGATTCAAGATATACTAAAGATATAAGGACAGATTTAAGAGTTGCAAAGGTATACTAATGCAAAGCAATGTACGGTGAAGTTCCAAGGCTTTATATGGCTTATCTAAAGACACTCTCTATAAAGGTTGTTGAGGCTTCAGTATAGAAAGGATCTAAAGACAAGAATTAATATCAAATACCCAAACTTGTAACCCAAGGATCAAGACTAACTAAACCGATTAAGGTTGTGACACTCGAAATCGAAGTAAAGGTTGTTGAGGCTTCACTACAACCTAGAAAAGGCAAGTCAAGACTAAGTTAAAGCAAATCTTTAACTTTGGATTAAAGTAAAAGCAAGGTTCGTAAACCAGAGAAAATTACGGGTGGATCTTGAGATTCCACGGCCGTGGAACTCAAGAACACACCGTGATTCTGGTTGTCGACGAAATCTCTCTAACTCTCAGGGTCCAATCTGTTTACGATCGATCTATCATCATCTAAGCCACAACTATCAACCCTTCACCTTAGAATTGCTAAAGGGTTTTAGCCAACAACAGTCATTATGATATCAAATTCAAGATTTAAAAGAATGAAAGATGAAAACCTTCTAAAACCTTCAATAAACTTCAAATCAATCTCAAATCCACAAACAAGGTAATGATGTATAGCAGATTCGGAATAACACAAACAATCACAATCCTTGATAAGAACGAAGAACGGGATGTCAATCCGTCTTCTAATCAAACCTAAGGACAAAGCGTAACTTCCAAATCTCTAAGTCTTCGCAAATCTCCGTTGCGAAATAGCAATCTCCACACGTCCAACTAGAACCCTAGGCACGTGCAAGTAAGCGTAAGCGAAGGTCTAAGCAGAGGTCACGGAATCTCCCTCCTTCCGTCCTTTTATAGGGAAAGATAGAATAAGTGTCCAGCCCATTGTGTAAAAGATCGTGGCTTTAATTAGTACGTCAAAAGATCGCCTAAATCACGGTCATAGAGGGTTCCACGCCCGTGGTTTAGAGCGTGGAATCCATCACGGTTCTTCACAACTTCCACGACCGTAATTTATACCGTGTAACTCTCTGGAATGCTCCACGCTCATGTTGCCAAGTTCCACGGCCGTGGTTTAGAGCGTGGACTTCATTACGGCCGTATTTTAGAGCGTGGAACATAGATTGCTCGTAAATCTCCTTTGTTTTGTGTCATTCCTCATCCTAGCATCTTCCTTAGCTTCTTTGTGGTGTCCTCAATCCTTGGATGTGTTCAATCCATCTCCATTCTCTCTTAATTCGTTCGGTTTTAGCTCTTATTTGCCTACAATCAACACAAAGCTTATGTAGACCTCTATATCGACAATATAGACAAACTAGCTCACAATTGCTTCAATGCTTTATCAATGAACACCAATATGGATGAAATACATCTAGAAAACGTGCCTAAAATATCACAATATTTCATGCTAACAGGTTCCAACTCAAGATCTCAAGATAAGCGGACAAAGCTGAGAAATTTGCATAGGGAAGGTGTTACTAAAGTGGAATAGATCACCGGGTAAGTCTCACTACTCACTAATCCCAAACCGTAATTCCTATTACCGGGTAAGTCTCAAGGAATTAAGGAAAAGAACTATAACCTCAAACTAACATTCCAACTAAGGGAATAGAATTAACCTTTACCGGGTAAGTCTCAGGCTAACTCACAAAGATGGAATGAAAGCACACTCAAACCCCAATAAAGGATAAACCTTTATTACCTACTCTTATGATCTTAGGTAAACAAACAGAGGAATCACCGGGAAAGTCTCATCCTAGGCTTGCATTGAACCAGGAAAGGTGTAATAAGAATAGGATTTGGCAAACTCTAACACTTAACTCTCAGTTTCGGATCAAATAAGTCACCTCGGTCAGAAGAATTCCACCCCGGCCGAGATGTTCATCGACTGAGCGAGATGCTTAAGGTTAAGGATAAAGACTTGAACTTTCAGGGTCCTACTGTGATTAAGATTATTCTATCATAGTTTTTCCCACAACCTTCAGCCAATCACCCTAGAATCACACGAGGAAATTAGCCACTCATCATCATGAAAGTAATAATCAAATATATGGGAAGAAAGAGAATAATTGAACAAGAAAACCTTAAGAGAAAGGCTTCAATAACTGAATCAATTATCAAACAACAAGCGTTCCTTGGATTAAAATCCAACAAGACAAACAACAATGAAGGGAATCTAAAGGAATCTTACAAAACCCTTCACAAAGCTATAAAAGCTATAAACTTCTTCCTTCAACCTTCAAAAAGGTTCTTCAAATCTCTTAACCCTAATAGGGTAAAACGGCTGCTCTAAGCACGATCGGTGGTATAGCGTGATTTTCTTCGGTGTAAGCAGGATATCGATTTGTGGAAAATCCAACCCTTTTTATAGGAAAATTACCCTCCAAAGATAAGATATCTTAGAAAGATCTCTTCTCCTAAAAATAGGTAAAATATATGGGCTAACTTATCTTCTTCCTTCCAGAATCCAGCCTTAAAAGATAAGATCCTCCTTCCAAAAATAAAAGATCTCAGCCAAGAATAAAATATCCTTGCCGCGTCCAAGGTGTTCGCCTCGGTCGAGTCGGCTCCTCTGGATCACCTCGGTCGAGGTGACTCTGTAGTCAACCGAGGTGAATCACAACTGAATGTGAAATCTCTCAAATCTGGTCCAAAGTGAATCTCTAATCCAATTCCATGATTCATGGATTCTTCCTTAAGCTCCTGAATGTAGCTCCATTGACTCCTTAGCTCCTTTTGCTCCTTTTTGATGCAAAACGTGTCATTTTACCTACGATTACAATGAAACTTGGTGTAGACCTCGATTCCCGCAAAGGTAGATGAAACGACAATATAATCACATAATATATATACAAACATGCAGATTATCGAAGATAAAACGTCTAAACAGGCCCCAAAATATAGACAATAATTCATACTATCAAAATACCCCATACTTAGCCCTTGCTTGTCCCCAAGCAAGTTCCGAATATAAAATACAAGGTAGAATGGATTATAAGTCATGAAGAATCAATGAAAAAATCTTTCAAAACATTTTAATGGTGTGCTACAATCATAGATCACTCTAAGAGAATACTTCATGGAATTTAAAATCAAAATATGCATAATAAATCATAATTATCGAAATTAATCATGTATAATCTAGTTTAAACCACTAAGTCAATCAACAAGCTCGAGGTCTCAAGGGCTTCCCAAAAGAAAGGTCAAGAAACGTGTAGGGTATGGATGTATAGAAGGTAATGTGGTGTCAGAATCCGGAAAAAGGATATCACTTCACTTTTACTTTACTTTCAACATCATCCACCAATAAACTTTTCTTATTTCACATTTTTCCTTTTTTTACTTTACTTTTTGGGATGCATGGACAGAGGTGCACAGTAACCGAAGCCTAGGAAATCAGCAATCATCAATTTCTTGAGATGCATCAAACCCTTGATGCACATACCATGACCCGTTAGGAATATCGCTCAATCCGACTTTGGCAAGACACAAACACCCGGCTATGTGAATGGTGCCAAGTTACTCATCATCATGATTGACTTCCCCAAACCTATTTATTACTTTCTAACACTTTCACTTCCACCCAACTTTTCTTTCACCTACTTTTCGCTTTCTTGCTTCCAAATTCCCGGATAGGTAAAAGGGAGGCAAATATGTATATGATGGGCTAAGCATGATCAAGAAGAAGAAGAAGAGAAAAGAATGAATTGTCTTGGTCTTTCCAGGAAGAAAGTGAGAGAACTCATAATGTGGTGTCAACCTTCAAATTCAATATAACTTTGATAAAAATAAAGTATTAAACATGCCATAAATTTCAAACAAAGCATTTAGCAACTTAAATATATCATAAAACATTTCAAACGTATAAAGATTTCAAAACCAGTCAGCAAACAAAGTCTTCACTGAGGTCATATCCAGAAAAGAAGCACAAAAATCGTTTCGAAAACTCTCAGTTGGAAAATCACCTCGGTCGAGGTGTTCTAAGTCAACCGAGGTGGTCAACCTCGTTTTGCCAAAACCATCCCGGTCGAGGTCAAATTTTTTTTTTTCTGTCCAGTTTCTGACGTTTTTCTCAATCAAATAACCTGTATGCATGCATGTAATCTCAGATAAGCAAATAGAGCAAAATAAGACATAAATATCCAAATAGAGTCAAGTGATACATCCATAGTCAGATAATACATCCAATACCCCATACTTGGGACACATTGTCCCAATGGGTCAAAATAAGTCTAGAGAAATAGAAAAAAACTCACCGGACATAGCTGAGCTGCATAATAAATAAAGAAAGAAAATCCTGCAAGCTCTCAATAATCACGATCCGGTGGTGGTGGTGGTGGAACATACGGATACTGGATGGGTCAAATGGATAGCCCATGACATGCTGAAACTGAATCTCAGCCATCCGCCTCTGATAGTGCTGGCCCTCTAGCATCTGATGAGTCCAACTGCCGTTTTTGTGATAACACGATTTATGAGCTAGATTTAAGTAGTCATTTAGATAGATTTCTCACTCATTCATGCATGGTTTAGCATTAGTTCACGACGTTTTGCACTCAATTCATGTATTTTGTCGAGATAGACGTCTACACGGACTTTTGCTTGCTTTGTAGGTATTTTGGGAGATTTAAGAGCCTAATCGATACATCCGAGGATCATTCCTCGAGATGACACACTTCCGGACTCATTAAAATGCAAGCTAAGGGCTAAGGAGGACTCATGGAACCTTGCCAACACAAGCCATGCACCAAATCATGGCTTAACGAGCCTAGAAGCAACCTCTGGAACAAACCACGGTCTAGACCCTTTCCACGGCCGTGGTTCTAACCGTGATTCTTGCCAGGACCACAATGACAGCTGGCCACGATCTCTTCCATTGCTCTTGCATCTTAGTGGGTATTTAAAGGATTTTGCAGGCTGTAATTGGAGATCCTTCTCCTCTCTTTTGACCTATCTTCTTCCCCAAAGCACTTGTCCATTGTTGCCTCTCTTCCAAGCACCCATTAGGGGTGTTCTTGGAAGAGATTAGTGTAGATTCTCGTTTTACAGTGAGATTAGAGTGATTTTGAGAGAGGAGTTCATTGTTGACAACTTGGATTAGCTCTTGGAGCCTTGTAAGAATTTGGTAATTTCTATTCTATGCTTTTAATGTCTTTTCTTTGGATTGTTCTTCATCATTTGACCATGACTTGCAAGCATGTTTTATTCGTGGAGATTGATCTTGAAATGTATGTTGTTGGCTAGATCGATTGCGATTCTAGGGTAAGGAAAGAAGGGTTATGGCTAAGACTATGATAGGATGGACTTAGTTTTGCCTTTGGATGACTTGTGTTCTTGAATGAGGGCTCTGTTGAAGTCCACGGTTGGTTCATGCCAAACCACGGCCGTAGTTGTGGTAGAACAACCCGTGATTCTACCTGGTTCGATGGATCTAGCTTTAGTTAGTTAGAATGTTGAAATCCTAGTGTTTGTTGAGCTAATTCTATCCTAGGGTGACCTAGTGTTAGCAACCAAGTGTTTAGAAGAGACTTACCCGGTGATTCTTACTCTTAGATTCAAAAGATGACAAACCCTAGGTAGTGGTGAGCCTCACAAGCCGCCATTGGACTAAGTGTGCTAGGATAGTTGCTTAGAACTTCCCTTTCCGAGACTTACCCGGTAAGGATAGGTTAGATCTCTAGGTAACAATCCGGTTTGTGTAGAATTCCTATCCTTAGGTTCTTAGAGACTTACCCGGTAATGAGACCTTAGGAATGGACTAGCGGATCATGAGACCTACCCGGTAATTGATCCCAATCTAGAAACGCTTAATCCCAACATATCATAGTTAATCCGAGGAATGAATAGATAGCTTGAGTCTATGCCATAACCGGGACTTCCAAACTCTAGAATCCGCTTTGTTATTTCCATTTTCCTACCTTTTGTGTTAGTGTGCGTGCTTGTGTTGCTTGATTGTGTTCACATACTTGTGATCTTTGTTTGATCACCCAAAACCCTCCAAAAACATTGTGTTTTCCATTTTCTTTATTCCTCATCTTATCTTAGTCTAGATTCACACAATTTTCGATCATTGAATGACTTAGTTTCACCTCAGTCCTTGTGTTCGACCTCGGAATACTTTCCTTTCTACAAAACGACCCGTACACTGCGGGTTTCGCTAGGTAGTTTAGGATTTAGTTCGAGTTATAAATTTAAAACCCATTTGCGCATCACAATCTTAGCGTAACAAGTTTTTGGCGCCGTTGCCGGGGACTAGGTTAAGATTGAGTCATTTGTTTTGATTGTTTTTAGTGTTTATCTTTCTTGTTACTTTTGATCTTGTGTGTTTTTGTCTTTGCCTTTTCATGTTTGCCATGGACGGATTGTACCTCCAAGACGACCTTGACAACATGGAGTATGAGGAGTGGATGAAAGGCCAAGATCTAGGACCTCTCCATGATGAGTTTGAGTATTGGGAGGAGTTCAATGTCTATCATGAGTCCCATGATCAAGCTCACATGATTACATTACCTCATGAGGAACCTCACCATCAACCTCATGAAGATCGATTGGAATCAATGCTAGAGAAAATGTTGAGGAAGATGGATGATCTAGAAAGCAACCTTGCTTCCATTTCTAGTTCCCACATGGAGCTTGAAGCGGAAGTATGTCATCAAGAGGAGGTTCACCATGAGGAGATCCAAGAATTGCCCGATTCAACCATAACCAATAGAAGCCTTGAGGAAGAGTTGAATGAAGCTCGGGAGCAATTGTGGCTAAGGGATTTGGCCCTGAAGGAAGAAAGGAGATTGAATACCGAGAGAGAAGAACAAATGAGGAGGGAGATTGAGGAGATTAGGAATGCTCTTATGCTAGGAGATCCTACCATTCTTCAAGGTTCACCTCCATCTCCTTCATCTTTAGAGGAGTGCAATGAAGTATTCTCATCCCCGTACATCCTTGCCATCAACCCCGGAACCATACATGAAGAGCTCACTTGGAACGGATGCAACAGAGAGAACCACGGCCGTGGAGTACAAACTACGCCCGTGGAAGCTTCTATACTGGACGATCCTGAGCCAAATTCAGCTCCTTCCGATCCTTCCTTGCTTGCCCGGAGTACACACGAATATTGGAGCCCCTTTCCTAAGGATTCTCCATTATTGAATGATGAAAGCAAGCATGATGGATCCATGATGGTTATGAAGTACTTCAATGAAGGATTCTTTCCAAGAATCGGCTTTCCTCGGATCATAGAGGATGAGGATGACAAGCGTTTCACCGGAGTGACCGCGGAGTATAAATTGGCTAAGTATGGGGTGGCATCTATGGTTGCAACTCCATACTATCATCAAGGAAGCGGTGATGAAGGAGTCTACTACTCACCGGTGAAGAGAGAACTTAAAGCTTATTTGGACATCAAGTGGCCCTTGCTTGTCATCATGGATTCCGGAAAGAGATGGTTGCTTGGACTCCTCAAGCAAACCATGGTATTCGAGGTGGATTAACATATCCACGGAGTTTGGTCAAGCTAATGACCTAAAAGAAGCGCTTAATGGGAGGCAACCCATTGGTACAACTCTTTCCCTTTTCTCTTTTGTTTTTTTCTTTTCTTTTTGCTTTTGTGTGTTTTTGTGTTTTGTGTTTGTGGTAGATTTTAGGTAATGAGGAAGCCTTGCAAGGCGAGTTGATGACGATGATTCCATTTTCAAACATGGGTGGAGCGGACGTGAGGCTTGGACGGCTTGAGGTGTCTTGTTAGATGGAAGAGCTCCCATCTCACATATACCTTGGCGCGGGTCTCGATGCCGGAATGATTATGAAGAGCTCTCTACCATGCTTGATCGATCATCCATCACCACCACTCCACACGAGTTCATCCCAAATACCGAAGCAAACCATTTTACATTGTGAGAACCTTCTTTCACTCTCTTTACTTGAATACCACATTGGGGACAATGTGTTTCTAAGTATGGGGTGGGGTTTGCATGATCCTATGCATGATGAGCATCTAGGGTAGTTTAATATTTGCACATGTCTTGCATTGTATATATTCATTTCGAAAATTCCATAAAAATCAGAAAATTTAAAATTTTTTGTGCTTTCTTGGCTTGGATATGACCCTAATGATGAACCTTGTCTTATGGATTGGCTATGGATGGCCTTGTGTGTTTAGTTGATGATGCATATGTGGACTTGAAATACTTATCTTGAATTCCATGAATGACTTGTGATTATGATGCTTGCCTTGATTTAATTGAGGATTGAAAGTCGAAATTGCATGATAGTTCTTGCACATCAATTAGGAGTGATTAAGGCAATTCATCTTCCTCTACTTCTCAT
The DNA here is from genome assembly GCA_033239045.1 of Fagopyrum esculentum. Taxonomy (NCBI): domain Eukaryota; kingdom Viridiplantae; phylum Streptophyta; class Magnoliopsida; order Caryophyllales; family Polygonaceae; genus Fagopyrum; species Fagopyrum esculentum. The sequence goes on from BSUD01000002.1 coordinate 15,403,995, forward strand.
CTTTATCATGTTGCTTGAGCACCTCAATCGAGATAAATTTGACCTCTTTTGACCCATCCGGGAATATGAGCATGTTAGTGTGTTGATGTGTGTGAAAAGCAAGTGTGGGGTGAAGTTGTTGATGAAAGGAATGTCATGAATGAAGTGCTGAAATTGTTGTGAAAGTGTAGCCAAAAATATAGGTTTGGGGACGTTGGCTTAAATGACAAGTAACTCGGTACACTTCACATAATCGGGTGTTGGTGCCTTGCCAAAGTCAAATAAACCGATAGTCCTAACGAGCTTTGGTATGTGTACCCGGTGTGGATGCACCTCGAAAAATAGAAAAAGCCCGAGGATGGCTAATCACCAAGGTTTCGGCTTTTGTACACCAATGCCATTGTCTCAAAAATAAAAGAAAAGAAAGAAAAGAAAATGAAGAAAAATATACACTTGAGGGAAGTTGATAAGAAATGTGAAGTTGTGGTTGTTTAGTTCCTTTCCCGGATTAGCATCACATGGCCTAGAAAATTCCCACCTAATCACAACGTTTCTTGGCCTTCTATTTTACAAGTCCTTTTGACCTACTTGCATGTGTGTAAGACTAAGTGATTTAGATTGGATATACTCATGATCATCTTGACTTCTTCATCTTTACATTTCATTGCATGCTATCAAGTTAAGTGTAATTGTCTTTCCATGCTTTCATTTATTTGACACATAATTGCTTGTCCATTGCCATGAAACATGACTATGAAGGTGATCCAATATTAGAAGCACAACTCCAAAAAGATTTTGCCATTTTTCTGCAAACATAAATCATGTTATCTCTTAGACTACAGTTGGGAATTTGCTCGGGGACGAGCAAACCTTAAGTATGGGGTATTTTGATAACACGATTTATGAGCTAGATTTAAGTAGTCATTTAGATAGATTTCTCACTCATTCATGCATGGTTTAGCATTAGTTCACGACGTTTTGCACTCAATTCATGTATTTTGTCGAGATAGACGTCTACACGGACTTTTGCTTGCTTTGTAGGTATTTTGGGAGATTTAAGAGCCTAATCGATACATCCGAGGATCATTCCTCGAGATGACACACTTCCGGACTCATTGGAATGCAAGCTAAGGGCTAAGGAGGACTCATGGAACCTTGCCAACACAAGCCATGCACCAAATCATGGCTTAACGAGCCTAGAAGCAACCTCTGGAACAAACCACGGTCTAGACCCTTTCCACGGCCGTGGTTCTAACCGTGATTCTTGACAGGACCACAATGACAGCTGGCCACGATCTCTTCCATTGCTCTTGCATCTTAGTGGGTATTTAAAGGATTTTGCAGGCTGTAATTGGAGATCCTTCTCCTCTCTTTTGACCTATCTTCTTCCCCAAAGCACTTGTCCATTGTTGCCTCTCTTCCAAGCACCCATTAGGGGTGTTCTTGGAAGAGATTAGTGTAGATTCTCGTTTTACAGTGAGATTAGAGTGATTTTGAGAGAGGAGTTCATTGTTGACAACTTGGATTAGCTCTTGGAGCCTTGTAAGAATTTGGTAATTTCTATTCTATGCTTTTAATGTCTTTTCTTTGGATTGTTCTTCATCATTTGACCATGACTTGCAAGCATGTTTTATTCGTGGAGATTGATCTTGAAATGTATGTTGTTGGCTAGATCGATTGCGATTCTAGGGTAAGGAAAGAAGGGTTATGGCTAAGACTATGATAGGATGGACTTAGTTTTGCCTTTGGATGACTTGTGTTCTTGAATGAGGGCTCTGTTGAAGTCCACGGTTGGTTCATGCCAAACCACGGCCGTGGTTGTGGTAGAACAACCCGTGATTCTACCTGGTTCGATGGATCTAGCTTTAGTTAGTTAGAATGTTGAAATCCTAGTGTTTGTTGAGCTAATTCTATCCTAGGGTGACCTAGTGTTAGCAACCAAGTGTTTAGAAGAGACCTACCCGGTGATTCTTACTCTTAGATTCAAAAGATGACAAACCCTAGGTAGTGGTGAGCCTCACAAGCCGCCATTGGACTAAGTGTGCTAGGATAGTTGCTTAGAACTTCCCTTTCCGAGACTTACCCGGTAAGGATAGGTTAGATCTCTAGGTAACAATCCGGTTTGTGTAGAATTCCTATCCTTAGGTTCTTAGAGACTTACCCGGTAATGAGACCTTAGGAATGGACTAGCGGATCATGAGACCTACCCGGTAATTGATCCCAATCTAGAAACCCTTAATCCCAACATATCATAGTTAATCCGAGGAATGAATAGATAGCTTGAGTCTATGCCATAACCGGGACTTCCAAACTCTAGAATCCGCTTTGTTATTTCCATTTTCCTATCTTTTGTGTTAGTGTGCGTGCTTGTGTTGCTTGATTGTGTTCACATACTTGTGATCTTTGTTTGATCACCCAAAACCCTCCAAAAACATTGTGTTTTCCATTTTCTTTATTCCTCATCTTATCTTAGTCTAGATTCACACTATTTTCGATCATTGAATGACTTAGTTTCACCTCAGTCCTTGTGTTCGACCTCGGAATACTTTCCTTTCTACAAAACGACCCGTACACTGCGGGTTTCGCTAGGTAGTTTAGGATTTAGTTCGAGTTATAAATTTAAAACCCATTTGTGCATCACAATCTTAGCGTAACAAGTTTTTGGCGCCGTTGCCGGGGACTAGGTTAAGATTGAGTCATTTGTTTTGATTGTTTTTAGTGTTTATCTTTCTTGTTACTTTTGATCTTGTGTGTTTTTGTCTTTGCCTTTTCATGTTTGCCATGGACGGATTGTACCGCCAAGACGACCTTGACAACATGGAGTATGAGGAGTGGATGAAAGGCCAAGATCTAGGACCTCTCCATGATGAGTTTGAGTATTGGGAGGAGTTCAATGTCTATCATGAGTCCCATGATCAAGCTCACATGATTACATTACCTCATGAGGAACCTCACCATCAACCTCATGAAGATCGATTGGAATCAATGCTAGAGAAAATGTTGAGGAAGATGGATGATCTAGAAAGCAACCTTGCTTCCATTTCTAGTTCCCACATGGAGCTTGAAGCGGAAGTATGTCATCAAGAGGAGGTTCACCGTGAGGAGATCCAAGAATTGCCCGATTCAACCATAACCAATAGAAGCCTTGAGGAAGAGTTGAATGAAGCTCGGGAGCAATTGTGGCTAAGGGATTTGGCCCTGAAGGAAGAAAGGAGATTAAATACCGAGAGACAAGAACAAATGAGGAGGGAGATTGAGGAGATTAGGAATGCTCTTATGCTAGGAGCTCCTACCATTCTTCAAGGTTCACCTCCATCTCCTTCACCTTTAGAGGAGTGCAATGAAGTATTCTCATCCCCGTACATCCTTGCCATCAACCCCGGAACCATACATGAAGAGCTCACTTGGAACGGATGCAACAGAGAGAACCACGGCCGTGGAGTACAAACTACGCCCGTGGAAGCTTCTGTACTGGACAATCCTAAGCTAATTTCAGCTCCTTCCGATCCTTCCTTGCTTGCCCGGAGTACACACGAATATTGGAGCCCCTTTCCTAAGGATTCTCCATTATTGAATGATGAAAGCAAGCATGATGGATCCATGATGGTTATGAAGTACTTCAATGAAGGATTCTTTCCAAGAATCGGCTTTCCTCGGATCATAGAGGATGAGGATGACAAGCGTTTCACCGGAGTGATCGCGGAGTATAAATTGGCTAAGTATGGGGTGGCATCTATGGTTGCAACTCCATACTATCATCAAGGAAGCGGTGATGAAGGAGTCTACTACTCACCGGTGAAGAGAGAACCTAAAGCTTATTTGGGCATCAAGTGGCCCTTGCTTGTCATCATGGATACCGGAAAGCGATGGTTGCTTGGACTCCTCAAGCAAACCATGGTATTCGAGGTGGATTGACATATCCACGGAGTTTGGTCAAGCTAATGACCTAAAAGAAGCGCTTAATGGGAGGCAACCCATTGGTACAACTCTTTCCCTTTTCTCTTTTGTTTTTTTCTTTTCTTTTTGCTTTTGTGTGTTTTTGTGTTTTGTGTTTGTGGTAGATTTTAGGTAATGAGGAAGCCTTGCAAGGCGAGTTGATGACGATGATTCCATTTTCAAACATGGGTGGAGCGGACGTGAGGCTTGGACGGCTTGAGGTGTCTTGTTAGATGGAAGAGCTCCCATCTCACATATACCTTGGCGCGGGTCTCGATGCCGGAATGATTATGAAGAGCTCTCTACCATGCTTGATCGATCATCCATCACCACCACTCCACACGAGTTCATCCCAAATACCGAAGCAAACCATTTTACATTGTGAGAACCTTCTTTCACTCTCTTTACTTGAATACCACATTGGGGACAATGTGTTTCTAAGTATGGGGTGGGGTTTGCATGATCCTATGCATGATGAGCATCTAGGGTAGTTTAATATTTGCACATGTCTTGCATTGTATATATTCATTTCGAAAATTCCATAAAAATCAGAAAATTTAAAATTTTTTGTGCTTTCTTGGCTTGGATATGACCCTAATGATGAACCTTGTCTTATGGATTGGCTATGGATGGCCTTGTGTGTTTAGTTGATGATGCATATGTGGACTTGAAATACTTATCTTGAATTCCATGAATGACTTGTGATTATGATGCTTGCCTTGATTTAATTGAGGATTGAAAGTCGAAATTGCATGATAGTTCTTGCACATCAATTAGGAGTGATTAAGGCAATTCATCTTCCTCTACTTCTCATCTTTATCATGTTGCTTGAGCACCTCAATCGAGATAAATTTGACCTCTTTTGACCCATCCGGGAATATGAGCATGTTAGTGTGTTGATGTGTGTGAAAAGCAAGTGTGGGGTGAAGTTGTTGATGAAAGGAATGTCATGAATGAAGTGCTGAAATTGTTGTGAAAGTGTAGCCAAAAATATAGGTTTGGGGACGTTGGCTTAAATGACAAGTAACTCGGTACACTTCACATAATCGGGTGTTGGTGCCTTGCCAAAGTCAAATAAACCGATAGTCCTAACGAGCTTTGGTATGTGTACCCGGTGTGGATGCACCTCGAAAAATAGAAAAAGCCCGAGGATGGCTAATCACCAAGGTTTCGGCTTTTGTACACCAATGCCATTGTCTCAAAAATAAAAGAAAAGAAAGAAAAGAAAATGAAGAAAAATATACACTTGAGGGAAGTTGATAAGAAATGTGAAGTTGTGGTTGTTTAGTTCCTTTCCCGGATTAGCATCACATGGCCTAGAAAATTCCCACCTAATCACAACGTTTCTTGGCCTTCTATTTTACAAGTCCTTTTGACCTACTTGCATGTGTGTAAGACTAAGTGATTTAGATTGGATATACTCATGATCATCTTGACTTCTTCATCTTTACATTTCATTGCATGCTATCAAGTTAAGTGTAATTGTCTTTCCATGCTTTCATTTATTTGACACATAATTGCTTGTCCATTGCCATGAAACATGACTATGAAGGTGATCCAATATTAGAAGCACAACTCCAAAAAGATTTTGCCATTTTTCTGCAAACATAAATCATGTTATCTCTTAGACTACAGTTGGGAATTTGCTCGGGGACGAGCAAACCTTAAGTATGGGGTATTTTGATAACACGATTTATGAGCTAGATTTAAGTAGTCATTTAGATAGATTTCTCACTCATTCATGCATGGTTTAGCATTAGTTCACGACGTTTTGCACTCAATTCATGTATTTTGTCGAGATAGACGTCTACACGGACTTTTGCTTGCTTTGTAGGTATTTTGGGAGATTTAAGAGCCTAATCGATACATCCGAGGATCATTCCTCGAGATGACACACTTCCGGACTCATTGGAATGCAAGCTAAGGGCTAAGGAGGACTCATGGAACCTTGCCAACACAAGCCATGCACCAAATCATGGCTTAACGAGCCTAGAAGCAACCTCTGGAACAAACCACGGTCTAGACCCTTTCCACGGCCGTGGTTCTAACCGTGATTCTTGACAGGACCACAATGACAGCTGGCCACGATCTCTTCCATTGCTCTTGCATCTTAGTGGGTATTTAAAGGATTTTGCAGGCTGTAATTGGAGATCCTTCTCCTCTCTTTTGACCTATCTTCTTCCCCAAAGCACTTGTCCATTGTTGCCTCTCTTCCAAGCACCCATTAGGGGTGTTCTTGGAAGAGATTAGTGTAGATTCTCGTTTTACAGTGAGATTAGAGTGATTTTGAGAGAGGAGTTCATTGTTGACAACTTGGATTAGCTCTTGGAGCCTTGTAAGAATTTGGTAATTTCTATTCTATGCTTTTAATGTCTTTTCTTTGGATTGTTCTTCATCATTTGACCATGACTTGCAAGCATGTTTTATTCGTGGAGATTGATCTTGAAATGTATGTTGTTGGCTAGATCGATTGCGATTCTAGGGTAAGGAAAGAAGGGTTATGGCTAAGACTATGATAGGATGGACTTAGTTTTGCCTTTGGATGACTTGTGTTCTTGAATGAGGGCTCTGTTGAAGTCCACGGTTGGTTCATGCCAAACCACGGCCGTGGTTGTGGTAGAACAACCCGTGATTCTACCTGGTTCGATGGATCTAGCTTTAGTTAGTTAGAATGTTGAAATCCTAGTGTTTGTTGAGCTAATTCTATCCTAGGGTGACCTAGTGTTAGCAACCAAGTGTTTAGAAGAGACCTACCCGGTGATTCTTACTCTTAGATTCAAAAGATGACAAACCCTAGGTAGTGGTGAGCCTCACAAGCCGCCATTGGACTAAGTGTGCTAGGATAGTTGCTTAGAACTTCCCTTTCCGAGACTTACCCGGTAAGGATAGGTTAGATCTCTAGGTAACAATCCGGTTTGTGTAGAATTCCTATCCTTAGGTTCTTAGAGACTTACCCGGTAATGAGACCTTAGGAATGGACTAGCGGATCATGAGACCTACCCGGTAATTGATCCCAATCTAGAAACCCTTAATCCCAACATATCATAGTTAATCCGAGGAATGAATAGATAGCTTGAGTCTATGCCATAACCGGGACTTCCAAACTCTAGAATCCGCTTTGTTATTTCCATTTTCCTATCTTTTGTGTTAGTGTGCGTGCTTGTGTTGCTTGATTGTGTTCACATACTTGTGATCTTTGTTTGATCACCCAAAACCCTCCAAAAACATTGTGTTTTCCATTTTCTTTATTCCTCATCTTATCTTAGTCTAGATTCACACTATTTTCGATCATTGAATGACTTAGTTTCACCTCAGTCCTTGTGTTCGACCTCGGAATACTTTCCTTTCTACAAAACGACCCGTACACTGCGGGTTTCGCTAGGTAGTTTAGGATTTAGTTCGAGTTATAAATTTAAAACCCATTTGTGCATCACAATCTTAGCGTAACAAGTTTTTGGCGCCGTTGCCGGGGACTAGGTTAAGATTGAGTCATTTGTTTTGATTGTTTTTAGTGTTTATCTTTCTTGTTACTTTTGATCTTGTGTGTTTTTGTCTTTGCCTTTTCATGTTTGCCATGGACGGATTGTACCGCCAAGACGACCTTGACAACATGGAGTATGAGGAGTGGATGAAAGGCCAAGATCTAGGACCTCTCCATGATGAGTTTGAGTATTGGGAGGAGTTCAATGTCTATCATGAGTCCCATGATCAAGCTCACATGATTACATTACCTCATGAGGAACCTCACCATCAACCTCATGAAGATCGATTGGAATCAATGCTAGAGAAAATGTTGAGGAAGATGGATGATCTAGAAAGCAACCTTGCTTCCATTTCTAGTTCCCACATGGAGCTTGAAGCGGAAGTATGTCATCAAGAGGAGGTTCACCGTGAGGAGATCCAAGAATTGCCCGATTCAACCATAACCAATAGAAGCCTTGAGGAAGAGTTGAATGAAGCTCGGAAGCAATTGTGGCTAAGGGATTTGGCCCTGAAGGAAGAAAGGAGATTGAATACCGAGAGACAAGAACAAATGAGGAGGGAGATTGAGGAGATTAGGAATGCTCTTATGCTAGGAGCTCCTACCATTCTTCAAGGTTCACCTCCATCTCCTTCACCTTTAGAGGAGTGCAATGAAGTATTCTCATCCCCGTACATCCTTGCCATCAACCCCGGAACCATACATGAAGAGCTCACTTGGAACGGATGCAACAGAGAGAACCACGGCCGTGGAGTACAAACTACGCCCGTGGAAGCTTCTATACTGGACGATCCTGAGCCAAATTCAGCTCCTTCCGATCCTTCCTTGCTTGCCCGGAGTACACACGAATATTGGAGCCCCTTTCCTAAGGATTCTCCATTATTGAATGATGAAAGCAAGCATGATGGATCCATGATGGTTATGAAGTACTTCAATGAAGGATTCTTTCCAAGAATCGGCTTTCCTCGGATCATAGAGGATGAGGATGACAAGCGTTTCACCGGAGTGATCGCGGAGTATAAATTGGCTAAGTATGGGGTGGCATCTATGGTTGCAACTCCATACTATCATCAAGGAAGCGGTGATGAAGGAGTCTACTACTCACCGGTGAAGAGAGAACTTAAAGCTTATTTGGGCATCAAGTGGCCCTTGCTTGTCATCATGGATTCCGGAAAGAGATGGTTGCTTGGACTCCTCAAGCAAACCATGGTATTCGAGGTGGATTAACATATCCACGGAGTTTGGTCAAGCTAATGACCTAAAAGAAGCGCTTAATGGGAGGCAACCCATTGGTACAACTCTTTCCCTTTTCTCTTTTGTTTTTTTCTTTTCTTTTTGCTTTTGTGTGTTTTTGTGTTTTGTGTTTGTGGTAGATTTTAGGTAATGAGGAAGCCTTGCAAGGCGAGTTGATGACGATGATTCCATTTTCAAACATGGGTGGAGCGGACGTGAGGCTTGGACGGCTTGAGGTGTCTTGTTAGATGGAAGAGCTCCCATCTCACATATACCTTGGCGCGGGTCTCGATGCCGGAATGATTATGAAGAGCTCTCTACCATGCTTGATCGATCATCCATCACCACCACTCCACACGAGTTCATCCCAAATACCGAAGCAAACCATTTTACATTGTGAGAACCTTCTTTCACTCTCTTTACTTGAATACCACATTGGGGACAATGTGTTTCTAAGTATGGGGTGGGGTTTGCATGATCCTATGCATGATGAGCATCTAGGGTAGTTTAATATTTGCACATGTCTTGCATTGTATATATTCATTTCGAAAATTCCATAAAAATCAGAAAATTTAAAAATTTTTGTGCTTTCTAGGCTTGGATATGACCCTAATGATGAACCTTGTCTTATGGATTGGCTATGGATGGCCTTGTGTGTTTAGTTGATGATGCATATGTGGACTTGAAATACTTATCTTGAATTCCATGAATGACTTGTGATTATGATGCTTGCCTTGATTTAATTGAGGATTGAAAGTCGAAATTGCATGATAGTTCTTGCACATCAATTAGGAGTGATTAAGGCAATTCATCTTCCTCTACTTCTCATCTTTATCATGTTGCTTGAGCACCTCAATTGAGATAAATTTGACCTCTTTTGACCCATCCGGGAATAGGAGCATGTTAGTGTGTTGATGTGTGTGAAAAGCAAGTGTGGGGTGAAGTTGTTGATGAAAGGAATGTCATGAATGAAGTGCTGAAATTGTTGTGAAAGTGTAGCCAAAAATATAGGTTTGGGGACGTTGGCTTAAATGACAAGTAACTCGGTACACTTCACATAATCGGGTGTTGGTGCCTTGCCAAAGTCAAATAAACCGATAGTCCTAACGAGCTTTGGTATGTGTACCCGGTGTGGATGCACCTCGAAAAATAGAAAAAGCCCGAGGATGGCTAATCACCAAGGTTTCGGCTTTTGTACACCAATGCCATTGTCTCAAAAATAAAAGAAAAGAAAGAAAAGAAAATGAAGAAAAATATACACTTGAGGGAAGTTGATAAGAAATGTGAAGTTGTGGTTGTTTAGTTCCTTTCCCGGATTAGCATCACATGGCCTAGAAAATTCCCACCTAATCACAACGTTTCTTGGCCTTCTATTTTACAAGTCCTTTTGACCTACTTGCATGTGTGTAAGACTAAGTGATTTAGATTGGATATACTCATGATCATCTTGACTTCTTCATCTTTACATTTCATTGCATGCTATCAAGTTAAGTGTAATTGTCTTTCCATGCTTTCATTTATTTGACACATAATTGCTTGTCCATTGCCATGAAACATGACTATGAAGGTGATCCAATATTAGAAGCACAACTCCAAAAAGATTTTGCCATTTTTCTGCAAACATAAATCATGTTATCTCTTAGACTACAGTTGGGAATTTGCTCGGGGACGAGCAAACCTTAAGTATGGGGTATTTTGATAACACGATTTATGAGCTAGATTTAAGTAGTCATTTAGATAGATTTCTCACTCATTCATGCATGGTTTAGCATTAGTTCACGACGTTTTGCACTCAATTCATGTATTTTGTCGAGATAGACGTCTACACGGACTTTTGCTTGCTTTGTAGGTATTTTGGGAGATTTAAGAGCCTAATCGATACATCCGAGGATCATTCCTCGAGATGACACACTTCCGGACTCATTGGAATGCAAGCTAAGGGCTAAGGAGGACTCATGGAACCTTGCCAACACAAGCCATGCACCAAATCATGGCTTAACGAGCCTAGAAGCAACCTCTGGAACAAACCACGGTCTAGACCCTTTCCACGGCCGTGGTTCTAACCGTGATTCTTGACAGGACCACAATGACAGCTGGCCACGATCTCTTCCATTGCTCTTGCATCTTAGTGGGTATTTAAAGGATTTTGCAGGCTGTAATTGGAGATCCTTCTCCTCTCTTTTGACCTATCTTCTTCCCCAAAGCACTTGTCCATTGTTGCCTCTCTTCCAAGCACCCATTAGGGGTGTTCTTGGAAGAGATTAGTGTAGATTCTCGTTTTACAGTGAGATTAGAGTGATTTTGAGAGAGGAGTTCATTGTTGACAACTTGGATTAGCTCTTGGAGCCTTGTAAGAATTTGGTAATTTCTATTCTATGCTTTTAATGTCTTTTCTTTGGATTGTTCTTCATCATTTGACCATGACTTGCAAGCATGTTTTATTCGTGGAGATTGATCTTGAAATGTATGTTGTTGGCTAGATCGATTGCGATTCTAGGGTAAGGAAAGAAGGGTTATGGCTAAGACTATGATAGGATGGACTTAGTTTTGCCTTTGGATGACTTGTGTTCTTGAATGAGGGCTCTGTTGAAGTCCACGGTTGGTTCATGCCAAACCACGGCCGTGGTTGTGGTAGAACAACCCGTGATTCTACCTGGTTCGATGGATCTAGCTTTAGTTAGTTAGAATGTTGAAATCCTAGTGTTTGTTGAGCTAATTCTATCCTAGGGTGACCTAGTGTTAGCAACCAAGTGTTTAGAAGAGACTTACCCGGTGATTCTTACTCTTAGATTCAAAAGATGACAAACCCTAGGTAGTGGTGAGCCTCACAAGCCGCCATTGGACTAAGTGTGCTAGGATAGTTGCTTAGAACTTCCCTTTCCGAGACTTACCCGGTAAGGATAGGTTAGATCTCTAGGTAACAATCCGGTTTGTGTAGAATTCCTATCCTTAGGTTCTTAGAGACTTACCCGGTAATGAGACCTTAGGAATGGACTAGCGGATCATGAGACCTACCCGGTAATTGATCCCAATCTAGAAACGCTTAATCCCAACATATCATAGTTAATCCGAGGAATGAATAGATAGCTTGAGTCTATGCCATAACCGGGACTTCCAAACTCTAGAATCCGCTTTGTTATTTCCATTTTCCTATCTTTTGTGTTAGTGTGCGTGCTTGTGTTGCTTGATTGTGTTCACATACTTGTGATCTTTGTTTGATCACCCAAAACCCTCCAAAAACATTGTGTTTTCCATTTTCTTTATTCCTCATCTTATCTTAGTCTAGATTCACACTATTTTCGATCATTGAATGACTTAGTTTCACCTCAGTCCTTGTGTTCGACCTCGGAATACTTTCCTTTCTACAAAACGACCCGTACACTGCGGGTTTCGCTAGGTAGTTTAGGATTTAGTTCGAGTTATAAATTTAAAACCCATTTGCGCATCACAATCTTAGCGTAACAAGTTTTTGGCGCCGTTGCCGGGGACTAGGTTAAGATTGAGTCATTTGTTTTGATTGTTTTTAGTGTTTATCTTTCTTGTTACTTTTGATCTTGTGTGTTTTTGTCTTTGCCTTTTCATGTTTGCCATGGACGGATTGTACCGCCAAGACGACCTTGACAACATGGAGTATGAGGAGTGGATGAAAGGCCAAGATCTAGGACCTCTCCATGATGAGTTTGAGTATTGGGAGGAGTTCAATGTCTATCATGAGTCCCATGATCAAGCTCACATGATTACATTACCTCATGAGGAACCTCACCATCAACCTCATGAAGATCGATTGGAATCAATGCTAGAGAAAATGTTGAGGAAGATGGATGATCTAGAAAGCAACCTTGCTTCCATTTCTAGTTCCCACATGGAGCTTGAAGCGGAAGTATGTCATCAAGAGGAGGTTCACCGTGAGGAGATCCAAGAATTGCCCGATTCAACCATAACCAATAGAAGCCTTGAGGAAGAGTTGAATGAAGCTCGGGAGCAATTGTGGCTAAGGGATTTGGCCCTGAAGGAAGAAAGGAGATTAAATACCGAGAGACAAGAACAAATGAGGAGGGAGATTGAGGAGATTAGGAATGCTCTTATGCTAGGAGCTCCTACCATTCTTCAAGGTTCACCTCCATCTCCTTCACCTTTAGAGGAGTGCAATGAAGTATTCTCATCCCCGTACATCCTTGCCATCAACCCCGGAACCATACATGAAGAGCTCACTTGGAACGGATGCAACAGAGAGAACCACGGCCGTGGAGTACAAACTACGCCCGTGGAAGCTTCTATACTGGACGATCCTGAGCCAAATTCAGCTCCTTCCGATCCTTCCTTGCTTGCCCGGAGTACACACGAATATTGGAGCCCCTTTCCTAAGGATTCTCCATTATTGAATGATGAAAGCAAGCATGATGGATCCATGATGGTTATGAAGTACTTCAATGAAGGATTCTTTCCAAGAATCGGCTTTCCTCGGATCATAGAGGATGAGGATGACAAGCGTTTCACCGGAGTGATCGCGGAGTATAAATTGGCTAAGTATGGGGTGGCATCTATGGTTGCAACTCCATACTATCATCAAGGAAGCGGTGATGAAGGAGTCTACTACTCACCGGTGAAGAGAGAACTTAAAGCTTATTTGGGCATCAAGTGGCCCTTGCTTGTCATCATGGATTCCGGAAAGAGATGGTTGCTTGGACTCCTCAAGCAAACCATGGTATTCGAGGTGGATTAACATATCCACGGAGTTTGGTCAAGCTAATGACCTAAAAGAAGCGCTTAATGGGAGGCAACCCATTGGTACAACTCTTTCCCTTTTCTCTTTTGTTTTTTTCTTTTCTTTTTGCTTTTGTGTGTTTTTGTGTTTTGTGTTTGTGGTAGATTTTAGGTAATGAGGAAGCCTTGCAAGGCGAGTTGATGACGATGATTCCATTTTCAAACATGGGTGGAGCGGACGTGAGGCTTGGACGGCTTGAGGTGTCTTGTTAGATGGAAGAGCTCCCATCTCACATATACCTTGGCGCGGGTCTCGATGCCGGAATGATTATGAAGAGCTCTCTACCATGCTTGATCGATCATCCATCACCACCACTCCACACGAGTTCATCCCAAATACCGAAGCAAACCATTTTACATTGTGAGAACCTTCTTTCACTCTCTTTACTTGAATACCACATTGGGGACAATGTGTTTCTAAGTATGGGGTGGGGTTTGCATGATTCTTTCACTCTCTTTACTTGAATACCACATTGGGGACAATGTGTTTCTAAGTATGGGGTGGGGTTTGCATGACTAGCATCTAGAGTAGTTTCTTTTTAGTCACATATTTTATTATATCTTGCATTGTATATATTCATTTCGAAAATTCCATAAAAATCAGAAAATTTAAAAATTTTTGTGCTTTCTAGGCTTGGATATGACCCTAATGATGAACCTTGTCTTATGGATTGGCTATGGATGGCCTTGTGTGTTTAGTTGATGATGCATATGTGGACTTGAAATACTTATCTTGAATTCCATGAATGACTTGTGATTATGATGCTTGCCTTGATTTAATTGAGGATTGAAAGTCGAAATTGCATGATAGTTCTTGCACATCAATTAGGAGTGATTAAGGCAATTCATCTTTCTCTACTTCTCATCTTGATCATGTTGCTTGAGCACCTCAATTGAGATAAATTTGACCTCTTTTGACCCATCCGGGAATAGGAGCATGTTAGTGTGTTGATGTGTGTGAAAAGCAAGTGTGGGGTGAAGTTGTTGATGAAAGGAATGTCATGAATGAAGTGCTGAAATTGTTGTGAAAGTGTAGCCAAAAATATAGGTTTGGGGACGTTGGCTTAAATGACAAGTAACTCGGTACACTTCACATAATCGGGTGTTGGTGCCTTGCCAAAGTCAAATAAACCGATAGTCCTAACGAGCTTTGGTATGTGTACCCGGTGTGGATGCACCTCGAAAAATAGAAAAAGCCCGAGGATGGCTAATCACCAAGGTTTCGGCTTTTGTACACCAATGCCATTGTCTCAAAAATAAAAGAAAAGAAAGAAAAGAAAATGAAGAAAAATATACACTTGAGGGAAGTTGATAAGAAATGTGAAGTTGTGGTTGTTTAGTTCCTTTCCCGGATTAGCATCACATGGCCTAGAAAATTCCCACCTAATCACAACGTTTCTTGGCCTTCTATTTTACAAGTCCTTTTGACCTACTTGCATGTGTGTAAGACTAAGTGATTTAGATTGGATATACTCATGATCATCTTGACTTCTTCATCTTTACATTTCATTGCATGCTATCAAGTTAAGTGTAATTGTCTTTCCATGCTTTCATTTATTTGACACATAATTGCTTGTCCATTGCCATGAAACATGACTATGAAGGTGATCCAATATTAGAAGCACAACTCCAAAAAGATTTTGCCATTTTTCTGCAAACATAAATCATGTTATCTCTTAGACTACAGTTGGGAATTTGCTCGGGGACGAGCAAACCTTAAGTATGGGGTATTTTGATAACACGATTTATGAGCTAGATTTAAGTAGTCATTTAGATAGATTTCTCACTCATTCATGCATGGTTTAGCATTAGTTCACGACGTTTTGCACTCAATTCATGTATTTTGTCGAGATAGACGTCTACACGGACTTTTGCTTGCTTTGTAGGTATTTTGGGAGATTTAAGAGCCTAATCGATACATCCGAGGATCATTCCTCGAGATGACACACTTCCGGACTCATTGGAATGCAAGCTAAGGGCTAAGGAGGACTCATGGAACCTTGCCAACACAAGCCATGCACCAAATCATGGCTTAACGAGCCTAGAAGCAACCTCTGGAACAAACCACGGTCTAGACCCTTTCCACGGCCGTGGTTCTAACCGTGATTCTTGACAGGACCACAATGACAGCTGGCCACGATCTCTTCCATTGCTCTTGCATCTTAGTGGGTATTTAAAGGATTTTGCAGGCTGTAATTGGAGATCCTTCTCCTCTCTTTTGACCTATCTTCTTCCCCAAAGCACTTGTCCATTGTTGCCTCTCTTCCAAGCACCCATTAGGGGTGTTCTTGGAAGAGATTAGTGTAGATTCTCGTTTTACAGTGAGATTAGAGTGATTTTGAGAGAGGAGTTCATTGTTGACAACTTGGATTAGCTCTTGGAGCCTTGTAAGAATTTGGTAATTTCTATTCTATGCTTTTAATGTCTTTTCTTTGGATTGTTCTTCATCATTTGACCATGACTTGCAAGCATGTTTTATTCGTGGAGATTGATCTTGAAATGTATGTTGTTGGCTAGATCGATTGCGATTCTAGGGTAAGGAAAGAAGGGTTATGGCTAAGACTATGATAGGATGGACTTAGTTTTGCCTTTGGATGACTTGTGTTCTTGAATGAGGGCTCTGTTGAAGTCCACGGTTGGTTCATGCCAAACCACGGCCGTGGTTGTGGTAGAACAACCCGTGATTCTACCTGGTTCGATGGATCTAGCTTTAGTTAGTTAGAATGTTGAAATCCTAGTGTTTGTTGAGCTAATTCTATCCTAGGGTGACCTAGTGTTAGCAACCAAGTGTTTAGAAGAGACTTACCCGGTGATTCTTACTCTTAGATTCAAAAGATGACAAACCCTAGGTAGTGGTGAGCCTCACAAGCCGCCATTGGACTAAGTGTGCTAGGATAGTTGCTTAGAACTTCCCTTTCCGAGACTTACCCGGTAAGGATAGGTTAGATCTCTAGGTAACAATCCGGTTTGTGTAGAATTCCTATCCTTAGGTTCTTAGAGACTTACCCGGTAATGAGACCTTAGGAATGGACTAGCGGATCATGAGACCTACCCGGTAATTGATCCCAATCTAGAAACGCTTAATCCCAACATATCATAGTTAATCCGAGGAATGAATAGATAGCTTGAGTCTATGCCATAACCGGGACTTCCAAACTCTAGAATCCGCTTTGTTATTTCCATTTTCCTATCTTTTGTGTTAGTGTGCGTGCTTGTGTTGCTTGATTGTGTTCACATACTTGTGATCTTTGTTTGATCACCCAAAACCCTCCAAAAACATTGTGTTTTCCATTTTCTTTATTCCTCATCTTATCTTAGTCTAGATTCACACTATTTTCGATCATTGAATGACTTAGTTTCACCTCAGTCCTTGTGTTCGACCTCGGAATACTTTCCTTTCTACAAAACGACCCGTACACTGCGGGTTTCGCTAGGTAGTTTAGGATTTAGTTCGAGTTATAAATTTAAAACCCATTTGCGCATCACAATCTTAGCGTAACAAGTTTTTGGCGCCGTTGCCGGGGACTAGGTTAAGATTGAGTCATTTGTTTTGATTGTTTTTAGTGTTTATCTTTCTTGTTACTTTTGATCTTGTGTGTTTTTGTCTTTGCCTTTTCATGTTTGCCATGGACGGATTGTACCGCCAAGACGACCTTGACAACATGGAGTATGAGGAGTGGATGAAAGGCCAAGATCTAGGACCTCTCCATGATGAGTTTGAGTATTGGGAGGAGTTCAATGTCTATCATGAGTCCCATGATCAAGCTCACATGATTACATTACCTCATGAGGAACCTCACCATCAACCTCATGAAGATCGATTGGAATCAATGCTAGAGAAAATGTTGAGGAAGATGGATGATCTAGAAAGCAACCTTGCTTCCATTTCTAGTTCCCACATGGAGCTTGAAGCGGAAGTATGTCATCAAGAGGAGGTTCACCGTGAGGAGATCCAAGAATTGCCCGATTCAACCATAACCAATAGAAGCCTTGAGGAAGAGTTGAATGAAGCTCGGAAGCAATTGTGGCTAAGGGATTTGGCCCTGAAGGAAGAAAGGAGATTGAATACCGAGAGACAAGAACAAATGAGGAGGGAGATTGAGGAGATTAGGAATGCTCTTATGCTAGGAGCTCCTACCATTCTTCAAGGTTCACCTCCATCTCCTTCACCTTTAGAGGAGTGCAATGAAGTATTCTCATCCCCGTACATCCTTGCCATCAACCCCGGAACCATACATGAAGAGCTCACTTGGAACGGATGCAACAGAGAGAACCACGGCCGTGGAGTACAAACTACGCCCGTGGAAGCTTCTATACTTGACGATCCTGAGCCAAATTCAGCTCCTTCCGATCCTTCCTTGCTTGCCCGGAGTACACACGAATATTGGAGCCCCTTTCCTAAGGATTCTCCATTATTGAATGATGAAAGCAAGCATGATGGATCCATGATGGTTATGAAGTACTTCAATGAAGGATTCTTTCCAAGAATCGGCTTTCCTCGGATCATAGAGGATGAGGATGACAAGCGTTTCACCGGAGTGATCGCGGAGTATAAATTGGCTAAGTATGGGGTGGCATCTATGGTTGCAACTCCATACTATCATCAAGGAAGCGGTGATGAAGGAGTCTACTACTCACCGGTGAAGAGAGAACTTAAAGCTTATTTGGGCATCAAGTGGCCCTTGCTTGTCATCATGGATTCCGGAAAGAGATGGTTGCTTGGACTCCTCAAGCAAACCATGGTATTCGAGGTGGATTAACATATCCACGGAGTTTGGTCAAGCTAATGACCTAAAAGAAGCGCTTAATGGGAGGCAACCCATTGGTACAACTCTTTCCCTTTTCTCTTTTGTTTTTTTCTTTTCTTTTTGCTTTTGTGTGTTTTTGTGTTTTGTGTTTGTGGTAGATTTTAGGTAATGAGGAAGCCTTGCAAGGCGAGTTGATGACGATGATTCCATTTTCAAACATGGGTGGAGCGGACGTGAGGCTTGGACGGCTTGAGGTGTCTTGTTAGATGGAAGAGCTCCCATCTCACATATACCTTGGCGCGGGTCTCGATGCCGGAATGATTATGAAGAGCTCTCTACCATGCTTGATCGATCATCCATCACCACCACTCCACACGAGTTCATCCCAAATACCGAAGCAAACCATTTTACATTGTGAGAACCTTCTTTCACTCTCTTTACTTGAATACCACATTGGGGACAATGTGTTTCTAAGTATGGGGTGGGGTTTGCATGATCCTATGCATGATGAGCATCTAGGGTAGTTTAATATTTGCACATGTCTTGCATTGTATATATTCATTTCGAAAATTCCATAAAAATCAGAAAATTTAAAAATTTTTGTGCTTTCTAGGCTTGGATATGACCCTAATGATGAACCTTGTCTTATGGATTGGCTATGGATGGCCTTGTGTGTTTAGTTGATGATGCATATGTGGACTTGAAATACTTATCTTGAATTCCATGAATGACTTGTGATTATGATGCTTGCCTTGATTTAATTGAGGATTGAAAGTCGAAATTGCATGATAGTTCTTGCACATCAATTAGGAGTGATTAAGGCAATTCATCTTCCTCTACTTCTCATCTTTATCATGTTGCTTGAGCACCTCAATTGAGATAAATTTGACCTCTTTTGACCCATCCGGGAATAGGAGCATGTTAGTGTGTTGATGTGTGTGAAAAGCAAGTGTGGGGTGAAGTTGTTGATGAAAGGAATGTCATGAATGAAGTGCTGAAATTGTTGTGAAAGTGTAGCCAAAAATATAGGTTTGGGGACGTTGGCTTAAATGACAAGTAACTCTGTACACTTCACATAATCGGGTGTTGGTGCCTTGCCAAAGTCAAATAAACCGATAGTCCTAACGAGCTTTGGTATGTGTACCCGGTGTGGATGCACCTCGAAAAATAGAAAAAGCCCGAGGATGGCTAATCACCAAGGTTTCGGCTTTTGTACACCAATGCCATTGTCTCAAAAATAAAAGAAAAGAAAGAAAAGAAAATGAAGAAAAATATACACTTGAGGGAAGTTGATAAGAAATGTGAAGTTGTGGTTGTTTAGTTCCTTTCCCGGATTAGCATCACATGGCCTAGAAAATTCCCACCTAATCACAACGTTTCTTGGCCTTCTATTTTACAAGTCCTTTTGACCTACTTGCATGTGTGTAAGACTAAGTGATTTAGATTGGATATACTCATGATCATCTTGACTTCTTCATCTTTACATTTCATTGCATGCTATCAAGTTAAGTGTAATTGTCTTTCCATGCTTTCATTTATTTGACACATAATTGCTTGTCCATTGCCATGAAACATGACTATGAAGGTGATCCAATATTAGAAGCACAACTCCAAAAAGATTTTGCCATTTTTCTGCAAACATAAATCATGTTATCTCTTAGACTACAGTTGGGAATTTGCTCGGGGACGAGCAAACCTTAAGTATGGGGTATTTTGATAACACGATTTATGAGCTAGATTTAAGTAGTCATTTAGATAGATTTCTCACTCATTCATGCATGGTTTAGCATTAGTTCACGACGTTTTGCACTCAATTCATGTATTTTGTCGAGATAGACGTCTACACGGACTTTTGCTTGCTTTGTAGGTATTTTGGGAGATTTAAGAGCCTAATCGATACATCCGAGGATCATTCCTCGAGATGACACACTTCCGGACTCATTGGAATGCAAGCTAAGGGCTAAGGAGGACTCATGGAACCTTGCCAACACAAGCCATGCACCAAATCATGGCTTAACGAGCCTAGAAGCAACCTCTGGAACAAACCACGGTCTAGACCCTTTCCACGGCCGTGGTTCTAACCGTGATTCTTGACAGGACCACAATGACAGCTGGCCACGATCTCTTCCATTGCTCTTGCATCTTAGTGGGTATTTAAAGGATTTTGCAGGCTGTAATTGGAGATCCTTCTCCTCTCTTTTGACCTATCTTCTTCCCCAAAGCACTTGTCCATTGTTGCCTCTCTTCCAAGCACCCATTAGGGGTGTTCTTGGAAGAGATTAGTGTAGATTCTCGTTTTACAGTGAGATTAGAGTGATTTTGAGAGAGGAGTTCATTGTTGACAACTTGGATTAGCTCTTGGAGCCTTGTAAGAATTTGGTAATTTCTATTCTATGCTTTTAATGTCTTTTCTTTGGATTGTTCTTCATCATTTGACCATGACTTGCAAGCATGTTTTATTCGTGGAGATTGATCTTGAAATGTATGTTGTTGGCTAGATCGATTGCGATTCTAGGGTAAGGAAAGAAGGGTTATGGCTAAGACTATGATAGGATGGACTTAGTTTTGCCTTTGGATGACTTGTGTTCTTGAATGAGGGCTCTGTTGAAGTCCACGGTTGGTTCATGCCAAACCACGGCCGTGGTTGTGGTAGAACAACCCGTGATTCTACCTGGTTCGATGGATCTAGCTTTAGTTAGTTAGAATGTTGAAATCCTAGTGTTTGTTGAGCTAATTCTATCCTAGGGTGACCTAGTGTTAGCAACCAAGTGTTTAGAAGAGACTTACCCGGTGATTCTTACTCTTAGATTCAAAAGATGACAAACCCTAGGTAGTGGTGAGCCTCACAAGCCGCCATTGGACTAAGTGTGCTAGGATAGTTGCTTAGAACTTCCCTTTCCGAGACTTACCCGGTAAGGATAGGTTAGATCTCTAGGTAACAATCCGGTTTGTGTAGAATTCCTATCCTTAGGTTCTTAGAGACTTACCCGGTAATGAGACCTTAGGAATGGACTAGCGGATCATGAGACCTACCCGGTAATTGATCCCAATCTAGAAACGCTTAATCCCAACATATCATAGTTAATCCGAGGAATGAATAGATAGCTTGAGTCTATGCCATAACCGGGACTTCTAAACTCTAGAATCCGCTTTGTTATTTCCATTTTCCTATCTTTTGTGTTAGTGTGCGTGTTTGTGTTGCTTAATTGTGTTCACATACTTGTGATCTTTGTTTGATCACCCAAAACCCTCCAAAAACATTGTGTTTTCCATTTTCTTTATTCCTCATCTTATCTTAGTCTAGATTCACACTATTTTCGATCATTGAATGACTTAGTTTCACCTCAGTCCTTGTGTTCGACCTCGGAATACTTTCCTTTCTACAAAACGACCCGTACACTACGGGTTTCGCTAGGTAGTTTAGGATTTAGTTCGAGTTATAAATTTAAAACCCATTTGCGCATCACAATCTTAGCGTAACAGGCAGCATAGGAGTCTATCATCTGTTCGGTGAGGTCATCTATCCGACGGTGAGCATCTGGATCCCTCTGCCGGCGTACCCTACGCCTAGCGGGACGTGTCGGTGCTACAGCCGGCTCCTCCTCAGTCTCGTCATCATCCAAATCGATGACCGGCGCACTCGCCCCAACAGTATCCGTGCCCGTATCCATAGGAACACCACCATCTTCATCATCATCAGCCTCCTCAGCCTCGTCATCATCCAAATCGATGACCAGCGCACTCGTCCCAGTAGTATCCGTGCCCGTATCCATAGGAACACCACCATCCTCATCATCATCAGCCTCCTCAGCCTCGTCCACCTCAGCTGGTGCAGCTGCCGCCTCTCTAGCATCCTCCATGAATGGGATCCACGCAGTCTGCCAGTAATGTTGATCAAACACAGAGAACTGAGCTGACCATCTGATCCCCTGTGGTGTAGTCAGCTCCCATGGCATCGCCACATATGGCGTAGTGAGTCCTCGGGGGACCAGTATCCTCCGAGTGATCATCTCCTGAAGTCCAAGCGGCTTGGCAGTCGCCACCATGGTACAAGCACCGAGGTCCATATCCATGTAACTCGCTATATGAGTCACAATGCCTCCACAACAGATGTCGCCCTTCCCCTTCGCCTTGATCTTATGCAGATCCTCTGCCAGCATCAGTCCAAAATCTGGGATCCCTCCCGTCACCATGCAGTATAAGCTCAGAAGCTCCCCCTGTCTAACCTTTTGGGGCGTCTCAGTACGCGCCAGAAGGGTCTCACTGAATATCCTGTGGGCCAATCTGAATGCAAGATGGAATATAATCCTCTCCCTGGAATCTCCAGGTCTCCATCTGTCAGCATGCTCAACCACGTGAGCTATCTATCCCCAAAACTCCCTAGCTACAGCTCGGGAGGGAAAATCAGCAACTGTCGGAGTCGGGAAGCCAAAGATATCCCGCCAGTGATCTAAGGGAACCAAGTAATTCCGGTTCATCAACCGGTACTTCATTGCGCGCTCGGTAGGCAGGTAGGTAAAGGAGCTGACAAACTCCAGTGTAGGCTCTAGATAGGCCGGAGCTCTGATCTCTGTGAACTGCTCCAGCCCCACAACAGAAATCATACACCTCAAATCATCGTCGACATAGAGGCAGTCAAAAGCTGAAATGTCCAAGAAGCGAGGTGCAATCACTGGACGGGCCGCTATGCGGTCATAATCGACTTGGTGTCTCTCGTGGATCACCGGTCTAGTACGTCGAGAAGAAGAAGAAGGAGAAGGGGAAGATCTGTCCCTCGAGACCAACTGTCTCTCAGAACTCATCTCTCTGTAATCTATCAGGCCACCTCGGTTGCTCTGACAACCTTGTAGAACACCTCGGCCGAGGCGCAGGCCGATTGGACCGAGGCGAAGAGCTGTTCGATCGATTCCCTCAAAATTCCAGTTCTTTTCCCCCAAAATCACTACCACAGGTTCCTATGGGGTACTTAATCTGTTTCTCAGCAAATGTAGGGGCAACCAAAGCCCAGAACGAGGGAAAACATTGAGAAATAGAAGGTTACGGTTTTTTCGATTTTTACCCCGATTCGGTCGATTTGGCTAGTTCTTTCTGCAGATTGGTGTTTGCAACGTGATCCTTTACCCTTTCCTTGCAGTTTAGGAGCAAGAATTGTCGAAAACGAGCGAAGAACGAAGGATCGAGGCGAGAAGTGTGCCGTGGTCGAGGAGAAGGTAAAGAGAGGAGAGATAATTCTTCAGCCCCTTTTATACCCTTTTCTGGAATTGCTGTCACCTCGGTCGAGATGGTCTCGACTGGACCGAGGTGGTACGGACCGAGGTGGATCTTCAAAAACCCTAGTCGCCTCGGTTGCTCAAGAATCATCTCGGTCGAGGTGCTGTGACAGCAACCGAGATGCGTCTCAGTCAAACTCCGTCTTCTCAAATTCTCGAACTTCTGTCCTTCCAGTTGCGCTCCTGGGTTGTATTCCTTCCTTAGATGTCACCTGTTGTCTGTCTAGGACGCCAAAAACAAAACAAAGCAAAGCAAAAGCAAACTATCTAAGCTAGACTAGAAAAAGGTAAAAGAAAGCAATACCATGGGTTGCCTCCCAAGAAGCGCTTGATTTAAGGTCGCTAGCTGGACCATACGGTATCTCTCAAACGAGGTATAGTGGTGCAACCTCCTCAACCGGAACTTCCGGTTTGTATTTCTTAAGTCTATGACCGTTGACCTTGAAGCTTCCACTCGTTTTGCCCCAAATCTCAACTGCACCATGAGGAAAAACATGTTTCACAACATAAGGTCCGGTCCATCTAGATTTCAACTTACCTGGAAAGAGGCGGAGACGGGACTTGAAGAGTAGAACTAAGTCTCCTTCTTTAAGCTCCTTAGGAATGATGCGCTTGTCATGCCATTTCTTCGTCCTTTCTTTATAGATTTTGGCATTCTCATAAGCGTTCAAACGCAGCTCCTCCAGCTCATTGATATCCAATAGCCGCTTCTCGCCGGCTTCCTTTAATCAATGCAAACCCTCCAACCCGTGACGGTCCTGGTTAGGATTAACTCGTTGTTCTTATTCGTCACAACGGTCATCCCTCCTTTCTTCGGAACTACATGTACTGGGCTAACCCATTTGTTGTCCGAGATAGGATATATGATACCTGCATCCAATAACTTAAGAATTTCTTTGTTCACAACCTCCTTCATGATCGGATTTAACCGTCTTTGAGGTTCCTGTGAAGTCTTATGATCGTCCTCCATTAGAATTCTATGCATGCAGAAAGAAGGCTTAATGCCAATAAGATCATCTATAGTATAAGCCAAAGCCTTTTGATGCTTTCTCAGGACATGCATTAGTTTAGACAATTCAGATTCGGAGAGGGAAGCACTAACAATAACGGGATAAGTAGAATCCGGTCCAAGAAAGACATATCGCAAGTGACTAGGGAGTTGTTTAAGCTCCACAACTGGGGGTGCTTTCTGAGGGGGATCCTTGCTTCCTCCTTCCAGTGGAGTAGATCTAATAACTAGACTTTCGGAAGTCTCAGTTGAAATCATCTCACCTTCGACCTCGGTCGAGGCGTAGAGGCGTTGACCGAGACGTTCTTCAGTCGCCTCGCTTGGTCCAGAAAGTGCCTCGGTCGAGGTACTGTAACTGGAACCGAAACTGGAGATCTTCGTCTCCTGGATTAGTTTCTCAGTTTTAGCTCCTGGATCTTCTTCCAGTGCCTTTAAGCTCCGTATATTGGCATCACAAGAGGCATCTATACCTTCCTTCATTAAACTAAAACTAATAACTTTCTCAAGTGGATCGTTAATAAGGATAGAGCTCACCAATTCTCTTGATTCTTCTTCATCATAGATGTTGAAGATATCATCTCCTAGTTGCTCTCCCTTCATGGCCGCAAGTAATACGAATTCCACTTCATCTCCGCCAATGTTGAATTTTAGCTTGGCGTTCTTACAATCCACATTGCAACCCGAAGTTGCTAGAAATGGCCTCCCGAGAATATTAGGAACAGGATAATTTGCGGGAATATCAAGCACAACAAAGTCTATAGGTAAATAGAAGTTACCTAACTTAACCGGAACGTCTTCCAAAATGCCCACGGGATGGGTAATGGAGCGGTCCGCCATGTATAATAGAATCTTCACCGGCTTGGGCTCTCCAAGTCCGATCTTAACACATAGCTCCAGCGGAATGATGCTCACGCTGGCCCCTAGATCACATAAGGCTTCACAAGTGACATCCCCAACTTGAATGGGAATGCAAAATGAGCTGGGATCTCTTAACTTGGGTGGCATCTTCTCCTTCATGATTTGAATAAGCTCTGAGGATTTAGATGTCATCCTAACTTCACCAAAGTCTTCCAGCTTCCTCTTCCTTGATAGGATCTCTTTCAAGAACTTCCCATAGGTGGGCATCCCTAGAATAGCATCAAGGAAAGGAATGTTAATGTGTAGTTTATTCATCAAGTCAAGGAACTTACCAAAATACTTGTCTAGATGTGCTCTGGCCCTTGACTGGGGGAATGGAAGTGGTGGTTTATATGCAGGAGGTGGAATATAAACTTCAGTTTTCTCCTCCGCTTTCTGTGGCTCCACCTCGGTTGGCATCTCGGCCGAAGTGTTCTTCGACTGCACCTGGACCGAGGTGGTCTTCGTCTGTACTGGCATCGACCGAGGCACTGGATCTGCAATCTTCAGTCCACTCCTCGTCGTCATGGTCATAATCTGGCCCTTAGGGTTGCTTTCCGTTCTTGCTGGAAGCTTCCGTGAATCTCTTGGCGTCTCATTCGCCCTACTAGCAAGTTGTTGTTCAAAGGCTTTTTGTGCCTTCGAAAATGACGTCATCAATGTCTCCATAGCGCTAAGCTTGATCAAGATGGCCTCCAACACTGCGTCTTTCTTTTCTGGCTGGGACGAACTCGATCCTTGCTCCTGGCTCTTTAATGGAATAGAAGAAGAAGAGGAAGAGAGGAAAGGATTAGAGGAATCATTAGAATTGGAGTTAGAATGATTGTTACCCGAATTTTGGTTGTTTGCCCTCCAATTATTGCTGTTGGATCCTCTATTGTTGTTGTAGTTGTTGTTCCGGGAACCGTTGTTGTTGTTACGGTATCCATTGTTGTTCCTTGATCCTTGATCTTCCTTCTTGGTTTGAGCGACTAAGAGTTCCTTCAATTGCTTCACGTCATTCTTCGGACGTGAGTTGATTGTTGTTAGGCGGAGCATCTTGAAAGTTGACTCTTTTAACTCCACCTTCAACTCCTTGGAGGGAGTATTTCTCCATGTGCAAAGCTTGCTTTTCTATGAACTCCCAAGCTTCGTCAATTGGCATGTCCATGAACGTGCCGGCAGATAGTAGTTGAAGGTTGAACTGGGTGCTTCCGTCCAGTCCCTTGAAGTATATCTCCAACAACTCTATCTTTGGAATCCCATGATGTGGGCAATCCAAAAGAATGACTTTAAACCGCTCCCATGACTTGGACAAGCTCTCCTTGTCCTTCATGATGAATGCATTAATCTTCCCTCTCATTTCAGCGGTTTTAGAGGGGGGAAAGAATTTAGTCAAGAATTCCGTAGTCATCTCCTCTCAAGTACTGATTTTTCCTGGAGGAAGAGATTGATACCAAGTAAGAGCTCTATCTTTTAAAGAAAAGTAAAAAGGTCTTAGCTTGTAATTGTTGTTTTCTATTCTTGAAGGTCTCAAGGTCTCCATCAAGATCTCATAGTTTTGTAGATGTTGATGCGGAGATTCCTTCTCTAGCCCTCCAAACTGGCATTGGCGAATCATGGAAAGAACTTGCGGTCGAAGTTCGTAGTCATGGTCCGCTGGATCTCCTAGGTTAACTCCAGGACGCCTCAGTTGTTGATTGGGGTCCATCCTTTGCCTAGGTTTTGCGGGATTCCTGCAAAAAGAGCGCCTCGGACTGGTATCCGAGGTGGAAGTACATCGGCCGGGGCAACAGGTGCTGGAACCTGCCTCGGTCGAGGGTCTGGAACTGGATCCTGCATCGGTCGAGGATCTAGAACAGGGTCTTGCCTCGGTCGAAGTAGATACTGGTCTCGTAAGGCTGCCATATCTGCTTCGATCGCTTCAGTCCTGGTGCGAGTTTCTTCTTTCTCCTGCCTCAATTCTTCCCTGCTGAGGCGTAGCTGTTCTAACGCCTCCTTTAATTCGGCCTCAAGATCGCGATTGTCTTGGTCGGCCATCTTCGCTTCTCTCAAGCGTCGTTTGTATGTCCTTTCTGGTTCGGGATTGTAAGGAACGATTTCCTTCCCAGCGGGTTCTTCGCATAAACCTAAGAAAAAGAACCTGCGAAAGTCACTCAAGTAGAGTGGTTAGTAGAAACGGGGGCAAGTGCCCCAAAAGCAAACCGCAACCGGCTCGGTCTAGACCAAGTCCCTGGCAACGGCGCCAAAAACTTGTTCGCTCCAAACGGTGTGTGCAAGCTTTAAATTTATAACCCTAGATGTAAGCTTAAAACAAGGATGCGAACCCGCAGTGTACGGGTCAATCGTAGTAAAAGCAAGAAATTCCAGGGGTCGATCACAGGGACTTAGTGAAACAAAGTCGGAATAGGTAAGCTATGTAATTACTAACCACGAAGCAATTAAAACAATCAAAGATGATAAAGAGTCAATAAAGGAAATATGCAATTCTAGGGATTAAAGCATCTAGTTGTGGTTCCAACTCAAGATCTCAAGATAAGCGGACAAAGCTGAAAAATTTGCATAGGGAAGGTGTTACTAAAGTGGAATAGATCACCGGGTAAGTCTCACTACTCACTAATCCCAAACCGTAACTCCTATTACCGGGTAAGTCTCAAGGAATTAAGGAAAAGAACTATAACCTCAAACTAACATTCCAACTAAGGGAATAGAATTAACCTTTACTAGGTAAGTCTCAGGCTAACTCACAAAGATGGAATGAAAGCACACTCAAACCCCAATAAAGGATAAACCTTTATTACCTACTCTTATGATCTTAGGTAAACAAACAGAGGAATCACCGGGTAAGTCTCATCCTAGGCTTGCATTGAACCAGGAAAGATGTAATAAGAATCGGATTTGGCAAACTCTAACACTTAACTCTCAGTTTCGGATCAGATAAGTCACCTCGGTCAGAAGAATTCCACCCCGGCCGAGATGTTCATCGACTGAGCGAGATGCTTAGGGTTAAGGATAAAGACTCGAACTTTCAGGGTCCTACTGTGATTAAGATTATTGTATCATAGTTTTCCCACAACCTTCAGCCAATCACCCTAGAATCACACGAGGAAATTAGCCACTCATCATCATGAAAGTAATAATCAAATATATGGGAAGAAAGAGAATAATTGAACAAGAAAACCTTAAGAGAAAGGCTTCAATAACTGAATCAATTATCAAACAACAAGCGTTCCTTGGATTAAAATCCAACAAGACAAACAACAATGAAGGGAATCTAAAGGAATCTTACAAAACCCTTCACAAAGCTATAAAAGCTATAAACTTCTTCCTTCAACCTTCAAAAAGGTTCTTCAAATCTCCCAACCCTAATAGGGTAAAACGGCTGCTCTAAGCACGATCGGTGGTATAGCGTGATTTTCTTCGGTGTAAGCAGGATATCGATTTGTGGAAAATCCAACCCTTTTTATAGGAAAATTACCCTCCAAAGATAAGATATCTTAGAAAGATCTCTTCTCCTAAAAATAGGTAAAATATATGGGCTAACTTATCTTCTTCCTTCCAGAATCCAGCCTGAAAAGATAAGATCCTCCTTCCAAAAATAAAAGATCTCAGCCAAGAATAAAATATCCTTGCCGCGTCCAAGGTGTTCGCCTCGGTCGAGTCGGCTCCTCTGGATCACCTCGGTCGAGGTGACTCTGTAGTCAACCGAGGTGAATCACAACTGAATGTGAAATCTCTCAAATCTGGTCCAAAGTGAATCTCTAATCCAATTCCATGATTCCTGGATTCTTCCTTAAGCTCCTGAATGTAGCTCCATTGACTCCTTAGCTCATTTTGCTCCTTTTTGATGCAAAACGTGTCATTTTACCTACGATTACAACGAAACTTGGTGTAGACCTCGATTCCCGCAAAGGTAGATGAAAAGACAATATAATCACATAATATATATACAAACATGCAGATTATCGAAGATAAAACGTCTAAACAGGCCCCAAAATATAGACAATAATTTATACTATCAACAATAGATGGAAGAGAAGAAGAGAGAAGACGAGAGGACTGAGAAGTTAGCCAATTAGGGTTTTGGGAACGAAAGTTGGAAGATGGGAGCGGCGGGAGGTAACCTCCTCGCAAAACTATTCATACCTAAATGACGAAACACTAATTTGATCCTCGACTCCTATCATTGTTTTAATTTTTTTTAAACGCGGTATGGACCGATGGTTTTCGGTTCGGTTGAGCCGAAACCAAAAATCTTTTCTACATGGACCAAAAGCCAAACCGGGTTTATCGGTTTACGGTTTGGTTGAGATCCCAAATGTCGGTTTTGATTTGGTTTGGCTGAACCAACCGAGTTATTCTCACCCATACTCTTGTTCCATTACTTTTCCCTTTGAGTTCACATGTGGTCTAGTCAATAAAATGGTTAATTTCGGCTTGATACTATCCAAAGGGAAGTTTCTCCCTTTTCGGGGGTCCCTAAATTGTCCTGAGGGTGACTATTTTGGTCCTTCAATGCCTACAATTAACATAATAAGGGATATACTCCATCATGTGGTATAGTCAAAAGTAAGCCTTTTTTTATCATGTTAAAATGTACATTGATGAGGGTTGAAATGTGAACCTCCAATCTCACAAATACTTACAAAATCTGATAGTAGAAAATGTGTCATAATCAAACTCAAGGAAGGCGATGAAAAATTTTGAATGATTAATGATGAAACAAATAAATAATAAAACGAAACAATAAATGAAAACAAAAGAGTTAGTCGATCAACTAGTTGTCACTGGTCGGTTGATTGTTGACATAAAAACCAAGAAATAATAACTTACGAAATCAAAAATCAAGGAGATGAGAAAGCAAATTGGTCGATCGACTGACAAGTGATGATTGATCGATCATTGTAGAAAATGCATAAAAAGAGTAGAAATAAGGGAGAGGGGAGATTTATTCGCTGCTTGATTTAAAGTCAAGGACTTCGCAAGAATCGGAAGTAACACGGTTGTAAATTTTTGAACAATTAATAAAATAGTTTCAAGATCAAGTTCACCATAACATACATACATAATCTCAATTGATAAATCCAAGTGAAAACTCCACCTTGAGTATATATTTGAATATGTGATGATGGAAGACTTAACACAAATTTTATACTAACAAAATATCGATTGTATATCTAGTTGGTTGGTTTGTTTTGGTGTTTGTCTAAGTATATGCAGGCCTTGGAAATCATTTCAAGGGATAGATGGAGGCCTTGAAATCGGATACAAGGGACAAGCACAGAGATTGAAGAGGTTCAATACGGAGACCTTGAAAGCCATTTCAAGGGATCAGAAGCCAAAGACTTGAATCAAGTTTCAAAGGACATAACGGCTGGAAGGAATTCAAATCTCTAGCAACCAAATCAACCAAGAACTAAGGAGAAGATCTTCCAAGGAAATACGCTCAACTAGAAGATCTCGACCAAGAAGATTTTGTCCAAAAAGGATCTCGCAAAGATCCTCAACAAAAGAACGTGATTTCTTCTCGACAGATATTGAAGATCTTCATTCAACGAATCCCAACAAATCTGAAGAAGATAAAGAAGATCTACAATGGCTATCTCATCTCAACCAAGAAGCGTTTTTCATGGAGAAGAAGAAACATCCACAACGGTCATCTTCCAAAAGGCTAGAAGATTTCTCCATCGAAGACTATAAATGAAGATGTTGATTGAAGAAGAACAACAAGAAGCTTACACGGAAACATTCAAAGTCTTCAAGCGATCCAAAGCATCTTCATTCGTTCCAAGAAGTTTTTCTTTTTCTCTTTATACAAAAGCTTTATTCCTTAGAGAGAGATAAACTCGAGAGCTCCATTGGTATATCTAAAGAGTGTTATACTCGAGTGTATGTTACTCTGCGAAGTAACTAGGCTGTTATAGCTAGGTTAAGAGTTGGAGTTATATCGTAGCATTGGCTACATTGAGAGAAGAAGGGGATTTCTTCTAGGTTGTATCTAGGACTCTTTGAAGCTGATAATAGATAGTTAGATCCTACGGGTATACCTAGGACGGAGAGTAGGTTGTTTAGAGCCGAACTTCATGAACATATCCTTGTGTTGATCTTTTTAATTCCCACCATATCATGCTTTATTGTGACTAACTTTGTTTTGCAGGTATACAGAGTCAAGGCCCTTGAAATCACTTTCAAATCCCTTACAATCAAGTTGTGTCACAAAGAGCTCAAATCGACATCAAGGCCTTTGAAAGACATCAAGGCCTTTGAAATTAGTTTCAAAGCCTTGAGATAGGTTTTTGTGAAAAGTTTTCATACTCTATTCAACCCCCCCTTATAGAGTATTTATATCTTTTATATTCATCTTACGGTTCTTCACCAAGGAATAATGTAAATCATGTTATACAAGGAGCAATATATTCCACTCAACTCTCGCATTTTGCGGAATGTGAAAGGTATGAGTGATCCGGCTCTCGCATTTTTACAATTGTAGCACTTTATACCTTTACCATTCAACTCTTACAACCGCATACTTGCATCTTACCTTCTCCCCAATTTAGGGTTTCTTCTTCAATATCTCAAATGGGTCAAATGAGGCTAACAA
This sequence comes from Fagopyrum esculentum, assembly GCA_033239045.1. NCBI lineage: Eukaryota > Viridiplantae > Streptophyta > Magnoliopsida > Caryophyllales > Polygonaceae > Fagopyrum > Fagopyrum esculentum. The sequence continues at coordinate 15,435,892 of BSUD01000002.1, forward strand.
TGGCTAATTTTTTTTTTTTTATTGAGCTATAAAGAATGGTCAAGCTAGACAAAGGGGTAACAAGATGGAAAAATAATAAAAATGTAGGAAGGGAACAATTGCTAAGGAATGGCATAGCTCAATCATTTTCATATTATAAAAACATGAGCAAAAATGCAATCTCGAAAAAAAGTCTATAATAAATCTAGAGAATCAAAATCATACCGGAGCTCACTCTTAAAAGAATTAAGACACATGTAAATAATATATGTAAGCTAAATGAATCCTCACTAGGAAATTTCATGGAATTTACACACTCATCCTCTTACATACAACTAAATGACATAAACAAGTTCGAGAGCAATCTCTAAAGCATTGTCAACAAGTGGTGAAATGAAGAAATCTTCATCATTATCGTCATCATCATAACAATTATTATATTGGTGAAAAATTTTCGTTTGTAATCCAACTGGTGAAAGTAAGGAATTTAATGTTAATGTTTGTCAAAAAAGTTAAGCAAAATTCAATTTTTTTTTTTTTGTATATTAGAATAAGCCCAAAATATGATTTTATTTTGACAAAAAAAGATCTCAAGATATATATGAAGTTTGTTATGTAGAGGTTTTTAAATTTAGAAAACTATAAAGCATATTCTTCAACTCAATTTAGGTATTAAAAGCTTGATCGATTTTGCGATTAAAAAGATCTTGTAGAGGGAGACTGCAAAGCATAATCTTTAAAGAAATTTTGGAGTAGTAACTCTTATGTGGTAGGCAAGATACATATTTTACCAAACCACAATCGGAACTCAAAATCTTTATATTAATCATGTGTTACAAAATGACTATTTCGGATTTAAAATTACTTGAAATTTTAGAAAATGTCTCTAGAGGATAGAGAAAAAAACACCGGTAAAAGTAAACTTTATTTATAGTGCGATCATTTGAAGATTTATTGTTAGGTAGTCAAGTAACGAGTGTTCTATTGTTCCTCGACCAATTCATTAGTGTATATATAGTTACATGACTTATTTCCAATGATTTGAGTCTCAACATAAACACTATATGTTTGAATTTAAAATATTACAAAATGCATATTGTAACCAATGGAATGGTTAGAAACATATGGGTCTACCACCTTGATTCAATTTTCTTCGGGCAGACGGCAGACAAGTCGTTTTCTTAGCAATAAATTAAAATATAGGAATTCATACAAAGCTAATTCAACAAATTTTTCCTCGTGATCTTTGAACAGTCCATCTCTTGAATTCTTTGGTGGATGTTGAAACCACCTTTACGATGGAAATTTCTTTATTGGAAAGCAAATCTAGTTTCTTTAATGGTTTGTATGGTCATAAAAGTGTTACAATACATTATACATACACAATATATATATATAATTAGGACCATAGGCAAGGGGTTTAAGGTGAAAAGCTTTGAAGCAATAATTATTTAAAATATTACATATATTTATTCAACTAAAAAATATTTTAGATCAAGTGTTGTGATCAAATGTTCAACAACTAGTACAATATCCGCACCTTGTGCGAGTTTTATCTAAATAAATTTTAACATATTTTCAAAAAGATAAAGGAGATTGCTATAATATATTGAACTAACTACACAATCTTCTCTTCTAAAAATATTTGGTTTGGTTTTATTTTTAATTTATTGTTGTTACTGGTAAAACATGCATCAAATTAGTTTGACTTTATCCGTGATAATTAATGATAAAAAAATTGTTTTAGTATGTTAAAAAAATCACACGGTATAATCTTCTAACAAGATTTGTTTTAATTATTGTTTTATTTATTTTTTTTGAAGAAAAGATACGTGAAATCGGTTAAGATGTTTTATCAGTTTTGTTAACTATTATTAATTATTTAATAGGAAACAATTTTAAAATTAGAAATAAGAAATCAAAAACATGATGTATATATATATATATATGAAAAGTTCAAAATTAAAAAATTAATTAAAACAAAATTTTCAAATTTTGAAGGAAGAAAACAATATATGATATAAAAAATTCGAAATTATAAAATAAATTAAAAAAAATTAATTTTTGTAAATTAAAATATGCATACATTAGTTTTTAAAAATTATAAAAATAAAATCTGGATATGTTTTTATTATGTTTTTTATATAAATTTATTTTTGTTTTAATTAATCTTTGAGTAAAATTGATGTGGCATGATAATTTATTAGATTAAAGATGATTTGACATGATGACTGTTTATTAGTTTTAATAATTTTTTTATTATGAAAGATATGATGGCAAATCCGTAAATATCTTGTGGCAATATCGTAAATAAATTGGAAAAAAACTGATGTGGCTGGCCTTAGCACGCGACATGTGGACGAAGTGAGTTCTGTTTTAGTAAGATATATAGATTTTGAATATAGTTGAACGATTAGTCACAACACTTGATTTGAAATATATCTTAGTTGAACAAATACATGTTATATTTGAACAATTATTATTTTTAGCATAAGAATACTTTTCATCTTAAGACTCCTTTTAACTAGATCCTATATATATATATATATATATATATATATATATATATATATATATATATATATATATATATATATATAAGGTGTTGTTCAAGTAAGGTTGTTAATTGTGGTAAGGTTGTGCGGCCGTCTAAGATGTTGACACGTGTCCAAAATTTTTTTTTTTAAGAAAATATATGATGGATACTTTTAACTATGATGAACTACCATGTTATAAGTTCTGCACTATTCTGTTATAATATTTAAACTATTCTCATATAATTCATGAACTATTACTTTATATTATTCATGAATTAGTTTTTTTATAACTATTAACTATTCACATATAATTTATAAATTATTCCCTTAGAATATGAATTATCACGATATACTATTAATGAACTACTCTTTTATATACTACATTGAGTATTCTCATGTAATTCATGAAGTAGTACTTCACGATAATCTATTCATGAACAAATATTATATCTCCAATGAACTACTCTTATAAAGTTCATAAACTACTACTTTCAATACTTCATTTTTTAACGTATCATATCAAATTATTTATAAATTAATCGTTTATATGTTATGAACTATTCGATTATAATTCATGAACTATCCTTTATAAGGTATGCACTATCCCTCTATAAGTTTTGCATTATCATTTTAATTCGTTGTTGGAAGGAATAAAGGGGGAAAATTGGACATGTGTCACCTTCCTAGGCTACCTTGACGGCTTACTGTCTTACTGTTATGAACAATTCTATTATAATTCATGAACTATCCTTTTATAAGTTATGCATTATCTCTTTATAAGTTTTGCACCATCATTTTCATTCGAATCTGGGAAAAAAAAAATTTTGGACTCGTGTCATCTTCCTAGCCTATCTTACGGCCTTACCGGAAGAATGGGGCCTTACTTGAACAGCTCTTTATATATATATATATATATATATATATATATATATATATATATATATATATATATATATATATATATATATATATATATATATATAGGTTTGGGTGAGAAAGATGCTTATAGAGAGGAGTGAGGAGAAATTTTGTTCATATTTTTACGTTAGTTGTTCATGTCATTTTGGTATCACGGTTCTTTTTTATTTCTTTATTATGAACAAAAATATATGTTCATTTTTAAAAAGTTAGAAAAGATGAACATTTAGTGATTAAAAATTAAATTCGGTAGTACAAAAAGGGAACAAGATTTTCTCCTCACCTTCTCTCCACTAGGAGTGATGTGATCCCGGGAACCAATGCAAATGGCAGCATTTCAACATATTGATCTTAACTTCTTATTTTAAATTCCGTTTGAGGTGATTTAGGATGTGTTGGAGAGTTCACTTCAAGCTCTACAAATATTGTCTTAACTACTTTATCAAATGTAAACTTGAGCATGTCGAAAACATACGGTTTTCAACAATATGTTCCTCGCAAACACTCCTGATGACCCTTCCGTATTTTGGTCATAAATAAACTAAGTGTGTCTAATGAAGGTACATAAATATTTGTTGGAAAGATTATTTATAGGACTACAACATTCATGAAGACAATCAAAGATGGTTCATCCAAGATATGTGTCATATATTCAGATCTTCCAAAAGTCGGATGTTTGGCCAAAATATAAACAGGTCAAAATCAATCTCACATTATATGGATCTTTAAGCCCGGTCATTTAATATATGTGAATTTTGACCTAGTTTTTTTAGCTTTGATCTAGCCTTATTGTCCCTATCTAAAGGCTTGTACAACTCATCAAAAAAAATTGAGTTGATAATTTTTGAAAAAAGAGTCTAGTTCCTTGATTTTTGGTGAGATGTTGAAACCTCCTCCTCGGTGAGGTTTTAGGTGGATTGCCTTTGTGAGATGTGAGAGCGAAGACATTATTTCTCATAGGTGATATGCTTATGTGTAACACCCCAAGTTCTAGGAACTCAAAGCGTTACGGGCTAGGACCTCACAATGGGTCCCGACCCTCAGAGTAATAACAATAATATCGGATCTTACAACAAGACACAAATAAATGAAAACCAAAACTTAATAAAACCGAAGGTAATAACAAAGGAAAACGTCAAGGACCCGCAAACGAGTTTAAAACAAAGGAAAAGAACAACAACAACTGAAATATAAACCCGACCCCGTCCTATAATGTACGGGAACCCCGACTGACCACACCGTCCGGATCACTCAGCAGCATCTCTAACCTACAGGGCATATACGACAACGGTATAAACCGTTAGCTAACATTCTAGATATCAAAAAGAACATAAAGGTACAAACACACATAAGGTAATATAGATTATAGCATGCTCACAATCAACCGGTATTTAAGTTAATCCCTTATTAATTCAACTTATGTTGTCACACGAGAATCACTATGATCTCGCCTCTGTCCCCTTTCACCAACAGAAATAGAGCGGATGCATCCCTCTAGCACCTGTTGGACTGGTTGCAAGGGCACCTCCCAGTTTCCCCATTTTGAACTGGACAAGCGGTCACCGCCCGGTTATAATACACTTGGGCCAATTAAGGTATAAAAGGTCAATCCTATTCCGGTTATCCGTTATAACAACAACAACAACAACAACACAAACACAACCAATGCGGGCAAACCAATATACGGAACGCAGTTAAGTAAGTCCAAGAGACTTACATCACTCGAAGGTAAACACAAGGGTCAGCTACAACTCAAAAAGAAGGGTAAGCTTGTTCAAACAAGGCAACTTGAATCAGAATGGAATGATCGCTAGAAGTCTATAACTTCTAGTCTCCTCAATCTCTAAGAGATCTCCACAAGCTAGGGGCACAATCCCTAGTCATACACACACTCCAAGGAACAACATCAACACTCAGCTTAAGGAAAAGGAACGAGGAAACAAGGAAAGGAAGCAACTCTCCAAAGACGGGAGTTACTGCAGAAGAACCGTTGGGGCGGCTAGACAGAGGCACGGGGGCGGTGGAAAAAGCAACTGCGGGGGCGGTGCACTGACATAAAGGTCGTCGGGACCTTTCTTTTTACAGCAGCGTCGTACAACGAAACCGAAGCTCGAACCTTTGTTCCACACACGTCAAGACTCAACCAAAGGAGCCTGTGAACAACAACATATCAACAACGGAAAGGCCAACCAGAATCAAGACTTGATCTGGATCCTTGTGAAGAAGAAAAGAAGAACGAAAAGAGGAAGAGAAACAGAAGGAAGAAGCATGCAGGTTCATGAACGTGTAAAAGGATCAAAGGGATGAAGACTTACACGTTCTGCAGAAGATCACAACGGGAAGGTTGCAGCTTTGCTTGAGGTTGAAAAAATGTAAGCAAGAAACGGGAAAAGGAAGAGAAAGCGGGAATTTATAGGAACCGTTTGGGAATATAGATGGAAGGACGTTTTTAGGGTTAGAAGATCATAGAAAAGCCGGCTCATAAGATAGAAGATCGGATCTTCTATCTATGGAAAGAAACAAAACGGAATAAAACAGATCGGACGTGATCTGACAGCCGCATGGGCGGCTGACCCTGCCGCGGGGGCTGTGAAGGCCAAAAACGGGGTCTTACATTATGAAAGTTGATGCGAGTATTGTATAGTGAATGGTGAGATGATTGAAGCTCTAGCAATACATATCTTGTACTTTAATTTCCTTTATAAAAAAACTCTAATAAAACACATGTGTAAACTGGTTTAAAATTTCCACGATCAAAAGGGCTTCCACCGACACCATGGATTAGACTACACGGACACCTTTAGCCTTATTGTCAAGCCAATCACTGTGAGAATTGTTCTCACTTTGGTTATAGTCCATGGTTGGCCTCTTTAACAACTAGATATGAACAATGCATTCCTCCAAGGCAAGCTTAAAAAACATGGGTTTATGACTCAACCTCCAGGCTTCATCGACGAAGATTATTCTCGTCATCTTTGTCAACTGAACAAAGCTATTTACGGACTCAAGCAAGCACCCTGCGCCTGTTATACTGAACTTAAAGTGCACCTCCTCCATCAAGGCTTCACCAACTCAGTTTTTCATGCCTCATTTTTCTTCTCTCGAAGACATCAAGTTCAAGTCTACCTCATTGTCTATGTGGTTGACATAATTGTCACAAGAACACTGTCCACTGTTATCCACAGTCTTATCTCCTAGCTTGACAAAAAGTTCTCCTTAAGAACCTAATATCACTTTCCTACTTTCTGGTGTTGAAGTTTTGCCCACGCTGTCGGGACTTGTCCTTACTCAACGTAGGTACATTCAAGATCTCCTACACAAATCTAGAATGGACAACATCAAACCCGCTAACACACCGATCTCTATTAATCATTTGGTTCATCACTCAAGGACACGTCTACCATCTCCGACCGACTACATAACTATTGTCCGCAGCCTTCAGTACAATGGTCTCACTCGCCCTAACATTGGCTTCTCAATTAGTAAATTGTCCTAGTTCATGCAGGCACCCACTCTGGAGCATTGAAACACTCTCAAACGCTTACTCGTATATCTCTATGGCCGTCATCACTTTGGTGTCACTATCTCCATCAGTTCCAACCTATGCCTTCATCCTTACTCTAATGTCAATTGTTGGGGATAAAAATGACTTCATTTTAACCACGGGATACATTGTCTACCTTTACAAAAGTCCTATCTCTTAGAGCTCCCGCAAATAAAAATATGTGGCTCAATCCTTTGCAAAAGCAGAGTATAAAGTCATTGTTGACGCTACGTGATGAGCCAATTTTGATAAAGCAATTACTAGGAGAACTTGGTGTTTCTTTGTCCACTCCTACCATCTACTGTGACAATCTAGGAACAAAATCTCTTTGTACCAATCCGGTCTTTCATTTTAGAATGAAACACATCGCCCTGGCCTATCATTTTGTATTTGAACGGGTCAACAACAAAGCACTTTGTGACGTTCGTCCCTCAACTCATGATCAACTCGCAAACATCCTCACAAAACGGCTTCTTCGACCAAGCTTTCATGAATTATTATTTAAGTTGCAACTCTCCTTCAGGGGGGGAAATGTTGATGATGGAAACTATATTGGATTCGGGTCTAACACGCATGTTTAATCTCTCTGCTTCTGGATTATCGGGCATGCAGTTTTAAAACACTAATTGCGGGCATGGACAATGAATGTCCGTCTGATTGGGATAGCTGACCTTAAGGCATATCGTCAAGTGTCAACGGAAGTAGAGGTCGTGTGGAGATAAATTATTAGAGTCTAGTATAGTGGCGGAGGCTGCAGAATTTCTAAAGGGGGGTGGACAAAAATAAATTATCGATAAAAATATCTATGAAAACAAAATAGCGGTAAAAACAAAGTCAATTTGTCATTTACTTACGCAGTTTTGACTACAAGTCTACCAAAACTAAATAGTTAATACTACAAATAAACTGCCAATCTAATAACAAAGGGTGTAAGATTCGAGCTTCATTATGAGGACTTCCAACTGATCCCACATGTTCTCTAAAATGAGCAGTTTTCTTCCAATTAGAAAATCCTACTTTCACAAATGCATCATTCAAATTTCCTTACTTTGTCTCCCATCTAAAGAGAAATCACCAAAAACATAATGCAGTATCTTTAGAAACACTATATTCTAACCATTCATTATCCTTAAACAAGTTCGACACGAAATTCCTCGAGGTCTTTCCAAAACTCTTCTGCGGAAAATCATGTGAGAGAGGTTGACAAGGACCTCTAATCATATACTCTCTTCTCACTAAATGAGGGATCATACTCATCCATAGCTTTGCGCAATCCCGGATAACTAATTACTTCATTACTCATATTTCCCATTCGATGTTGTTTTTCTCTCATATCAACACTAGAAAAATCATCATCATCAACTTCATTTCTATGAACACTCTCACTAGCAACACCATCTCTAGTATCATCTCTAGCAACATCACGTCTAACAACCTCATCTCTAGCAACATCATCGACATCATTCACATTTACATTATCAACATTTCGAGGTTCTTGAGGAATGAAGGTTAGATCAATACTCGACAAAGGTCTTTTTTTCGCCCAAATAACAAATTTATCCATTTCCTAAACAAATCAGTTAATCAATTACAATTAAACACAATTCAAAACTCAAACCCTAACGGAAAAAATCAATCAATAAGTCATCATTCAATTCAACAAATTCAACAATCAATCATCCTCCAAACATCTAAATTAGTCTAATTCAATCATGTCTAACAAAGGTTACTAATCAATTTTAAACAAAAAGAAAATAACAATTTAAAACAAAAAAAAAATAAACCAGACTTACAGTTCTGCTCAGTGAGGCTGTGAGGGTGAGCCGGTGAGAGTCGTGAGACCGAGGTGTTGGTCCGCCGCTGAGGGCTGGTGACCATGGAGTCGCTGTTGTCGGCAATGGCGGCCTTAGGGTGGGGCAGTCGGACAGCCACAAAGTGGAGTCGGGAAGGAAATCGGGAGAAGAGTCGGGACGACCGGAAGGGAGTGTGCACTGGAGTGGGCAGTGCCGCAACGGAAAAGCCTGCGGCCGGCGTGCTGTGTTCTGCAGTTGTTGACTGTTGGCAACGCAACAACGCTGGCCTGCTAGGGAGGAGAGTCGGGACGGGAGAAAGACGCAGACAGTGGTGTCCTTAACCCTATTCTGGGTTTTTTTTTTCCAATTATCACAAAACGACGTCGTTTAGTTTTTTTTTTTTTGGAGGGTGGGGCAGCTCCCTCCCCTAAGGCCGTCAGTCTAGTATAGAACTTTAGTAAACTACTTCTCATATTGTTAATTGGTTATAAGTTGAAACCTCGTTGGACTTATGTATTGGAATATGGTCCAACGTACATGTGCACTTGAACGTATGACATAACCCGACGTGATCTCTGAAGCGTCGGACGTTCACAAATAATAATAGTAACGAGCACTTATTGTAACCTAAGTGAGCTATTATTAATTAATCACATATATTTTATCATTTTATTTCATCTAGCTGAACCCTATATTTCTACTAATGTATCACGTTATAAGTTGTAAAATGAGATCCGGAAAAGAGGAGCATCTTAGACTCTTAGTCAATCATGTGCTAATTCGTTGTACGTCCACTCTAACAATTAATAACCAATTAGTTTAATTTGATTAATAACGATAAAGAAAGTAGTTTCCGTACAGTGATGACGGTGGAGGGACGTGTGATGCATAATTATTGATTAATGGTAGTATTAAGCAGAGATAATCCAAGCAACTTAACATGCAGGTTTTGGCAGTTTGTAAGCATCGGTGTATCAATCATCATGCAGATACTTTGAGGTTGAGTTGGCACAATTTCCTCAATTGTTCCATACAACTACACAAATCAAACTCATTCATCCTAAATTTAGAAAAAATAAATGTATACGATGTGCTAGGTAACGTTTTTTGCTTTGGTCAAAGAGCTTTATAGTGTCATCCTAATGTCACAAGAAAAATTATAAGATAATGGAAATATTATTATTTGCCTGCTAATTTTATTGAATTGATTGATATCCAATAGCTAAGATTAGATTACGAGAAATTACGAGGAAGAATGATTTTGGTAAATATGTATTTTTTTTAGTGTGTATAAAACTTGTAATTTATTGTAATAATAAGTTAATCTATATATAATTAGAGCCTATATTAATATTTAGAAAAAAGGAAAAAGTTGGTTTATATATATATATTAGACCAATATTCTAATAATTCTAGAAAAAACTAGAAAAATAAAAAAATTAATATTTTATTTTGTCACACAATATCTTAATACTCAAATGTGATACTAAATATATTAATATTCACCTATAATACCCAATACGTTAATATCGAAGTCTGATACTAAATATATAAATATTTAACATTATACACAAGTCTTATACAAATTATGTTAATACTCAACTTAATACTCAATATGTTAATACTCAAGGTATCCTAATACCCAAGTGTGATTAGGGATGGCAATTTCATCCGAACACGACGGACACCCGATAACCCGATCCATATTAAAAGGGTAAAAACCCGACATAAAGCGGATGACGGATGAAGCGGGTGATACTCAATATGTCAATATTGAATCGTGATACTCAATATGTCAATATTAAATCGTGATATTCAATATGTTAATACTCATTGTAGTAATGTATTCCCCAATATGTTAATAAGCATCATACCTAATGTGTTACCTAATTTTAATTACACAATTATCTCTTTTCTTTTCGCTCTTTATCAAATAAGTAGCTAATATCTCAATTATCTTTTTCTTATTCCTATAATTTTTTTAAATATCTCAATTATCTCTTTTCTTCTTCCTAAGATTATTTTTTTTTTAACTCTAACTAGCTAATATCCTAATTATCTATTTCCTTCTTTCTAGGATAATAAGACCATAAAATTACATTTATTTATTTAATAATTATAAATTAAAAGTACATACTTACTTAATCTAAGTAGTAAAATTTAAGAACATACTTAATCTACATGATAAAAAAAATATATTAGTAACTAATTAATTTATACGAGGAATTGGTACAGTTATGACAATCATTTTATTAATGTAATAAATGCAAGTATGACAAATTTTTTCACAAAAATTCAACAAAAAACCAAAATAGTTGAAATTAAATGTATATCAATATAAATATTATCGATATCATATATCATATTAACTTTAGTTATCAAAACTTTTTTAGTATAATTATATATCAAAGGTGACTAGTATTTATTAATTTCATGATCAAATTAGATAATTATTAATTAACAATTAAAAAAACTAATGATTATTTATAAAATAATATTATGTCAAATTAATTTATTAATTGTAGAGCCATAATTGTTTAAATAATTTTGTAATAGAATGTGATTTTGTAAAATGAAACTTTGTAATAATGCCTAATAAAAAATAGTTGTATTAATAAGAATTCATAATTATTTAGTGAATTTATAATTTTTATATAACACCCCAAGTTCTGGGAACTCGAAGCGTTACGGGCTAGGACTTCACAATGGGTCCCGACCCTCAAAGCAACAACAATAACATCGGATCTTGCAACAAGACACAAATAAATGAAAATCAAAACTTATATAAAAACCAAAGGTATAATAATGGGAAACGCAAAGGACTCGTAGCCGAGTTCAAAACAAAAGGGAAAGAAAACAACAGAAATATAAAACCCGACCCCGTCCTATAATGTACGGGAACCCCAGCTGACCACAACATCGGTATAAACCGTTAGATAACATTCTAGATATCAGAAAGACAATAAAGGCACAAACACCCATAAGAAGGTAAACACATAACATGCTCTCACTCAACCGGTTATTATCTTTTATTAAGTTATCCATTACTAATTCAACTTCTTTTGTCACACGAGAATCTCCCGAAACTCGCCTCCATTTCCGTTACCAACAGGAATAGATCAGATGCATATTATCCGAAACTCGCCTCCGTTACACGTTCTGTAGAAGATTACAAGGGAAAAGACCAGCTTGCTCGAGGTCGAAGAATCGTAAGCAAGAAACGGAAAAAGGAAGAGACGGCGGGAATATATAGAGAACGGTTGGGAAAAGAACGATGGAATGTCAGATTTAGGGTTAGAAGATAGAAGGAAAGTCGCCCCATAAGATAGAAGATCGGATATTCTAAGAAAGGAAGGAAATAAAAACGGGATAAAACAGATTGACGCGATCTAGGGTACGCCGCAGGGGTGGCCACCTTCACCGCGGGGGGTGAAGGCCAAAACACGGGTGTTACATTTTATAAATAGATCTCTATGTTTATTATTTGTAATGTGACACCTATTTCATTTCTAGTTGATTACCAGTTAATTAACCCTGTTTAAAACAATAAGCGGAAAAGCAGAAAAGCGGAAAAACGGAAAACGTAAAATTTTAAAACTTTATCTTACAACCATCTTCACAACATATATACATACTAACATACGTCATAAACTCCGTTTAACCAAAACACAACTGTTTTAAAACCATGCAAAACATCCTAGGCGGTAGCATCCCATAACAGCCCACCTCATATGATCTCAAATCCAGGTGTTGGGTCCAACGTCCTTGCCTTGATCAGGCCGAGTCTGAGTAACTGAAAAATATGTGGATATAACAACAATGAGCCACACACTCAGTAAGGGTATACAAATCGCACTCTCCCAATATATATAAGTATCTAATATCCCGTCCCCAAAGGACACTCTATACCCTTCCTCACATTCCAAAGTCGATCAATGCATACATATCCACATTCACATATAATTCCACAACCATTTACATCACATTTCACATAAACATTCAAGCATGTTATCACACATCACATATAAACATATCATCTCATATAAACATCTCATATCATCTCAACACATATAAATAATCATAACATAACATATAACATGCTAGACTCGATCACATCGATGCATAGGTGATAATTAACTAACTAGCCCCAACTGATCGTACGATATATTTTCTCATGTGCTTTCGTATTTCTTTTCTTTCTTTTTTTTTTCTTTCGGTTGGCCAACCCGATAGCGTCATAGGCCCCCTATAGATCAGGTAGCGACCTCGGCCATCTTGTCCTAAGACCCCCTGTAGATCAGGTTGCGATCTTGGACTATTTTTCTTATCTTGAGGCCCCCTGTAGATCAGGTAGCGACCTCTGAGGCCCCCTGTAGATCAGGTAGCGACCTCGTCCCCCGGAAATCCGTGCGGGACCCAGTTGGGCTAATTAATCAATTACCATCCTATATTATCACTTCCATCTCATAACTCAATTTCATGCTTTCATCATATTCTTCCATCATATTCTTTCCATTATCATCTCATGTACCTCATGCATGCATTCATAAATCATATCAAGTCATCATCGTCATTCCACTCATATACATATAAGCATGCATACAATCATAACAAACATATATATACACTCAAGCATGCATAAAATCATAGCATATTAAATACATAACATATATTAAGCAAGTGTAATTCATATACACTTATCTCGCAGGTAAGAACAATAAAACCTCGCAAACCAACTATTGAGTCCGTTTCCCACTCGGACTATCCTCCTTTATCGTGCTTGGATACGCTCCCAAAGCAACTAAACTATAGTTAAACTGAAACCTTCAACAACACCTGTTGAGAATATCATATTCCTCGTATTAAACTTCTCGCTTCAAACACCAGTTAAATTCATTCCTTTGAATTTAATTAGCTTTTAGCATTTTCTAGAATCCCAATTTAATTAATTAACCTTTAATTAATTAATTAAATTTCGCCAGAACAACGTTTTGCCCGCAAGCAATTTCTGAACCCACCTGTCATCAAATCTTATCAAACAAACAGCCCATAATCACCAGAATAAAGCAACGAGCATAATGGAATTTCCAATTATCCATTTTGACAAGCCTAAGGTCAATTTAGGCTAAATCGCAATACGGAAAACGAATAAATTCATAACTTATTCGTTACTAACCCGATTGACGATCCGAAAGAAGATTCGGAATCACAACGACGCAGGCTACGCTCGGACACCATCAAATTCACCGGAATCTGAGCGAAGGAACCTCCCTAGTATCATATATGCTCGACCAGGCCTTCCCTTGCGCGGAAATGTAGAAACTCGGTACCAAAATGAAGAGAATGAAGAGAGGAATCCAAAAACTCAAATGGATTTGAAATCGGATTAGAAACGGAGAGTAGATCTGAGTTTGAAGGTTGAGAGAAATCAGAGCTTTTACGAGGAAACGTGAAAGAAAATGAATTAATAAACGATATTTCAGCTATTTATAGCGAAGACGATAATTATCCTTTAGCGGAGTCGATAATTATCCTTTTACCGATCCGAAAGCGGTTTAAGCCCCCCTTCTCCAAACTTCTCGAAATTGGAATAATAAATCTGGAATATTGTATGGATAATTATTCCGCAATTTTCTCGAAAAACGTGTATTCCTAAGCCATCTTTCTTAGCCGCTAAGAAACGAAATAGCGACTCTTTTGGCCGTTTTGTCTTTCCATGTTTTTTCATATCTAGGACATGTCCGATGTCCTGATCATTTTTCTCAACTGCATTTTTATTAATTGAAGCTCCCAAATGCTCCAAATAACACCGGGTTGTAATATCATCTAGGAGCAAGTTACCTCGAGAGGTATCTCGTGTTAAAACGGATTTAATTCCTTAAAATTCTCGATTAGGTCATCTTCGATTTTTGACTGTTACATGTAATATATATTATTTAATTGTAAGTAATATAGCTTGTTAAAATAGAGTTATATTATTAAAATAATTAGTTTTAGTAGTAGCAAGATATTATATATATATATATATATACTACGGATTGTTGACGTGACATACTTAAAATTCAATATTTAAGTCAAATAAACTATATATTACAAACTTGTCACTCCTTTAAAACTATTTATTTTTTAGACTATTTATTTTTAGTAACATTATCGATCAATTTACCGAAAACATCCGATTTTGTGATTTATAATTTTTACTTTAAAAATAATATATTTTTAAAGGGCTCTATAAAATTATTTATTTTTAAGGAGATATGTTTGTCAGGTGATTTTAGGTTCATTGTTTGTATATATCATTATCAAAAATAATTGTATTGGTATGATAAGGGTGATTATTTTTAAAAAAATTAATTTTTTTTCTTTTTTGGAATATTTTTGTAACTTGATTAGTAATGAGAATTTGTTTTACTTATATGTATTAAGAATACATGTACACGGAACGGATATTACTATCATGAACGGGACGGCCCTAACGGGATGAAGAAGATAAGGTTCATCATCTCGTCTCAAATATTTATTAGCGGTACAGAATTGCTATTTTTTTTTATGAAATTCCGTCGAAATTGAGAAGAATTCAAACAGGACAATATCAGAATTTGTTTTTACTTCTATTTGTATGTACATTGCACGGTACTAAACTTTTTTTTTTTTTAATTTTTTTAAAAGAAGAAATAGGCACCTATCGAGCTCATCAGGTTAAGCTACATAGCATGGCCGGATTGTACACGGGTTACATAGATAACATACAATAGTCCAATTTACGACCTGACTGGGTTCATTGAACATACCAATATATTAATTTGATTCAAATAAAAATCAAAATTATGGTTTTATTTATAGTATTTATTGAAGAATGAAGTAACTTGTAAGTAACGTTACGTTTTGACTTGGCCGGGCACAAACTCCTCCGAGGCTCAACCGTGCTTTCCTCTGCTTCTTTCCACTTTACGATGACTATCCCACGTCACTTTTTATTTTTTATTTTTTTAAACCAATAAATTTTATATATGTGTGTATAGGAAATTTTCTAAAAAGAAAACGCTCACTTGGGCTCGTTTGGAAAGCACTAGGAATCATTTTCGGTAACGGAATGATTCGAATCAATCAAAAACTATGTTTGATTAAAGGTATTTTAACACATGAAAGTGACCCCATCATTTCCATTCCTTTTCTTACCCTTATCCGATTTCATTCCATTTCTATTTCACTGCTCCTACCAAACGGGCACTTAAATTGAGAAAACAGTTATACATTTAGTACAGTGTAACGTTACTTATGTTTGATGCTGAGAAAGTCCGAAGGTTAATGATCGACTACCTATATGTGAACCAATGACGGCACCAGGATTTCTAAAGAGGGACAAAATAAATTATCGATAAAAGAATCTATGAAAACAAAATAGCGATAAAAACAAAGTCTATCTGTATTATGCTTACGCAGTTTTGACTACAATTCTACCAAAAATAAATAGTCAATGCTACAAATAAATTGTCAATCTAACAACAAATGGTGTAAACCCATCTTGCGAGTTGACTATTCTGATAATACTGAAGAATATCTTCATTATCAGCATTCATGAAAATATCAACACTAGCAAAATCATCATCATCATCTCTATGAACACTCTCACTATCAACACCATCTCTAGTATCATCTCTAGCAACATCACTTCTAACAACCTCATCTATAGCAACATCATCGACATCATTCATATTTACACTATCAACATTTCGAGGTTCTTGAAGAATGGAGGCTGAATCAATACTCGACAAATGTCGTTTTTTTGTCCGAATAACAAATTTATCCATTTCCTAAAAAAATTAATTAATCATTTACAATTAAACACAATTCAAAACTCAAACCCTTACGGAAATAACCAATCAGTAAATCATCACTAGTTCAACCAATTCAACAATCAATCATCCTCCAAACATCTAAATTAATCTAATTCATGTCTAACAAAAATTACAAATCAATTTTAAACAAAAAATCAACAATT
This sequence comes from Fagopyrum esculentum, assembly GCA_033239045.1. NCBI lineage: Eukaryota > Viridiplantae > Streptophyta > Magnoliopsida > Caryophyllales > Polygonaceae > Fagopyrum > Fagopyrum esculentum. Next base: position 15,452,665 of record BSUD01000002.1, read on the forward strand.
CAAAACAAACAAAAAAAAATCAGAATGTTAAGTCAATGAGAAAGGGGATTTACAATAGTGAGGTGTTGAGTTATGTGAAGCCGGGGCCGGGAGGAAAGACGGCGGAGTGGCTCGTTGGAGTCGCCGGTGTAGACTGGGCAGTGGAAAGAGGAAGGACACTCTGCTGCGAAAGTGCAAAGCTTGCGAGAGTGTGAGTGACTGCGAGCCTACGTGGAAGGAGGGAGAAGATGACTGACCGGCGAAGCCGCGATGCCCGCGAAGGTGTCGTTGACGAGAAGTCGAGAAGGATGGTCGGACTTCGGAGGGAGATGGGAGACGGCGACTGCGTCTCGCGCTCTTCGTGGAGATGAGAACCCAGACTACCAACAACCCTTTTCTGATATCTTTTCATTCTCCACAAAACGACGTCGTTTGTAAAAACAATTTCCTAGTGGGGCAGAGGCAGCTGCCCCACCCTGTCCCCCAAAGACTGCCCATGATGTGAACATATCTAATAAATACTTACTAAACTTACTTCTTTTTTATATAGTCGGATCACGTGTTAAGATCGAAAGTCGGATCATGATATCATATGAAAGTAATGGACTAACAATCAGTTGTTGTGCGTGGAGCACTAAAAACTTAAAACATAATGAGATGAAATTTCTTCTTTTTTTTCTTATAAATCCTATGAGAGTTTTAAAGAGTGGTGTTTTTTATATCGGAATTTTTTTATGATTTAACTATCGCAAAAATAAGGTGACAACAACTCGTAGGTGCAACGTTGATATGTCTCATGGTCGCATTACGAATTTGCTCAAGTTGTTGAAACCGCAGAAATCCGGCTTCCGTCATGGTTTGAAGTTTCCGGTTTCATGTTATGAGACGTATTTGTGTTGTGCATGGGACACACTCATAATAAGATTCAGCCTTGTGATTTCATTCAAAAATTATGATCGTTGATCCAACATTCAAATTTTGACGAAACATGTTACAAGGTGCCTTCGGTATCCAATAAAACATAGTTAGAAAGGATATATAATTTACTTTACTGACCTTATATTCTAATTTTTGTGTAATGAATATAAAATAATATATTATCATCACTTCTATAAATATCATACATATAGAGTAAATTACAATTTGAATCAATACCATACCTATTAAATTTATTGATAAATACTTATACCTATTAAAGTTATTGATAAATACTTATTGGCCTTGTAAGCCTTCACCTCTCACCTCACCCCTAGCCCGTTTGAACCCGTCCCTAAGGAGCTTATCATGGCCAATAACCGGCGACTAGCGAACAACCTTCATGATGCTCCCCCCCCC
>BSUD01000002.1:15467772-15485801 GCA_033239045.1 Fagopyrum esculentum
AGAGGAGAATGATGGTATAGAGATTGCTAACTCATCCAGAACTTTCTATAATCATAATGAAGAACCTCACATAAATCATAATGATGAAGAAGAATTTGATATAGGTCATTATCAAACTGAAAGCTCCAGCAACCCTAACACCCCTCAATTAGACATTAATGAGGATGAAAATAACAATGATGATAATACTCAACAATTAGGGGGGGGGGGAAATAATGAAGAAAGTGTTGAAAATCCCAATAAAAACCTCATAAATCCTGAATCTGATTATGGCTGTGACCATGAGAATTCCGACGACTCAGGTAGCAATGCTGACACTGCTGATAATGAGGGGGAAAGTTCAAACCAACTCAAGTCGAGTGACAACCATGAAGACCTGCGTCGTTGGGATTTTCATGGTCACTACCAGTTAACCAGGGACAGGTCACCTAGGTTAAAAATCCCTAATAAAAAATATGCTAATAATGTTGAGTATATCATGTTAACTAATGAATTGAACATAGTTGATTATGCCTTTCTAACAGCTGATGTGATAGATAATTTCTACACCCCTGACACATATGAACAAGCCATAAAATGTCCTAATGCTAAAAACTGGAACCAAGCTATGAATGATGAGATTGAATCCATGAATTCTAATAACACTTGGAACCTAGTACCTAGGCCAGAAAATGTAAAACTAGTTCAATGTAGGTGGCTGTATAAACTAAAAGAAGGTATAAAACCTAGTGATCCCCCTAGGTACAAAGCCAGGCTGGTTGCCAAAGGCTTCACTCAAAGAGAGGGTATAGATTACACAGACATCTTTGCTCCTGTAGTTAAGTATAAAACATTAAGATTACTACTTGCTATGGCTAATGTGTATGACTGGGACATTGAACAAATGGATGTTAAAACTGCTTTCTTGCATGGTGATTTGAAAGAAACTATTTACATGAGCCAACCTAAAGGATTTGTAAATAAAAATAAATCTGAGCATGTGTGTTTGCTTAAGAAATCTTTGTATGGTTTAAAACAATCACCTAGACAATGGAACATTAAGTTTGACATTTGTATGAAGAATCTAGGTTTTATGAGAAGTAAATATGATTACTGTTTGTACTTCAAAAATCTGTCTACCCCTAATGTTCTTTACATTCTGTTATATGTTGATGATATTTTGATTATGTGCAAATCTAAAGTCATCATTAATAATGTGAAAAGAGAACTTAAAATGCATTTTGACATGAAAGATTTAGGTGCTGCACAGAAAATTCTTGGTATACAGATCATAAGAAATAGGGTTAAAAAGAAAATGTGGCTTTCTCAATCTGACTATATACAGAAAGTCATAGATAGGTTTAATATGATAAATTCTAAACCTACACCTATGCCCTTAGGAGGGCACTTAGAACTAACCAAGAAACACTGCCCTGATTCCCCCAGTGAGCTGAAAAAGATGTCTAATATTCCTTATGATGTGGTTGTTGGCTCTGTGATGTATGCTATGTTGTGCACTAGACCTGATCTTTCTTTTGCTATAAGTGTTCTGAGTAGGTTCATGTCTAATCCTGGATTAGAACACTGGACTGCCATGAAATATTGCTTAAGATATTTAGTTGGAACTAAGAAACTGAGTCTGTGTTTTGCTGAACACTCTGTGAATCATGATGTTGTAGGATATGTAGATTCAGATTATGCTAGTAACAAAGACACTAGAAAATCTATCACTGCTTACTACTACACTTGGACCAATAACTGTGTTTCATGGAAATCACAACAACAATCCATTGTAGCATTGTCATCTACTGAAGCTGAGTATATAGCTGCTGTTGAAGCATCGAAGGAGGCCATTTGGCTAAAAGGATTAATTTCAGAAATACAACATAAAACTTGTACCCCTGTTTTGAATATTGATAGCCAAAGTGCGTTATATCTCTGTAAAGATCCTGTATATCATGAAAGATCTAAGCACATTGATGTTAGATATCATTTTGTTAGGGATGAGATAGAAAAGAAGCATTTTGAAGTTAAGAAAATTAGAGGAGATGTAAATCCTGCTGATTTTGGTACTAAAATTGTCCCTGCTGACAAATTTATCTTTTGCAATTATTCCCTTCACTTGTGGGATGTTCCCTAAAGATAATTAGCAATGAACTGATGACGGACAGGAGTGCCTCTCCAATTCACTACTGGTAATCGAGACGATATGTTAACATGAATCAAGAGGGCATTTGTAAACTTTATGATCCATGTTTGTATAGGTTAGATTACGTGTGTGCACGCAATAGTATTGACTCGTAATGTTCCTAGAACTAGCTTAGTCAGGATAAGGACATCGACGTGTGTTATAGCTGACTCATAATGTACTCGTTGCCGGTTCATTGGACCTTGGCGACTTGTACATATTAGGAAGCTGAGGCATGTGTTGTATACTTATCTTCTGCATGTTGCTGTGGTTTCGTGGCATGAAATGGTGTCTGATGGGCAACAGGTTGTGTGTTTTATTGGACCGGGTTCGCGGCGTGAGGATATGTTCTGAGACGTGTTTTTGGATCGGTTCAGAATAGCTTAAATGAAACGCTGCGTTTGAGCTATCAGGTGGAGGTATAAAAGCGAAGCTTGGCCTCCTCTAAACCCTAAGCGAGTTGCAGCCCTTTGTCGCTGTGAGAGAAAGAGAGCTCCTCAGAGTAAAAGAGAGAGAGGGCGATCGAAGAAGAAGAAAGGAGGTGGTTTGCTAGGGTTTGAGACGCTCATCCTCACCTGCTCCTCTCCTGAAGAAGATCTTCACATAGAAGATTGCAAAGCTTTGACAGAAAGCTTTGCGTAGCCACACAGGGGCTATTTCTGAACCTTTGTTCTTCGTATCTCTTGATTCTGACTTGTTTCTAGGTTTAGGGTTATTGCTTGTTGATCTTGCGTGCACCTTTGTAATCAAACCTATATTGTAATCGATCTTGAATGCCTAGTGAAATACGGGATCGGACCTCCCCTCTTGAGGTTCCGCAGACGTAGGGTTTTAACACCCGAACTGCGTAATCATATCGTGTGTTGATCTTTCCTATTGGTTTTAAATTCATATGAAAGCATAATAAAATTCTACACTTTTCTTCTCCCTACTCAGTAGAGAGCATCAACCCCTTCTCCCTCCTCCTGCCACCGCCAACCGGGAGAGCCACCGTCGACCGCCTGTTACTACTGCCACCGACTAGATTAAGGAGCCGCCACCGTTGTTGCCCTACTCAGATCTAGGGTTTGTGAAGGAGAGCAAATCTGATATATGAAAGATGCGTACGAGCATATCGATAGGGATATCTAGGGTCTCTGCTGAAACTGGGATGAGGAATCGTAGGCAAATTGTAGATGGTGCATAAATAAGTTGTCCTTCAAAACAGCGGATATATCTGTTGATTTTGTTTTGTTCTTGCTTAATCTGATATATGATACTCATATCAAATAGAATATCATATCTTATTTTAATACACATATTTTGATACTCATATCTAACTAGTGTATTACCTGCACTTTGTGCGGGTTCAGTTTTAATAAATATTTAATACTTAAAAATTTATATCTATATTTTTGTAAATAAAAATCTCAAAAATAAAATTATAATCAATGTTATGGTTTTTAATTCTCTTTTATGTATTTATCTCTTCTAATTAATTATATTTTTATATTGATTTGTTAAGATATGCTTGTTGGTAAAAAAAATCGTAAAAGTTTAAAAAATATTTTTATAAAAATATTTTTAAAAAAATTTAGAAATTAAATTTCATTTTATATTAACATTTAGAAGTCACTTTTTATAATATTTTTTTAGGCTTCGAGAAATCTAGCGTTGACACGTAACAATAGAAGCTTCTGGTTTAATAGATATAAAATACCCGTACCTGATAACTTCAATCATAGTATCGATATTAGAACGACCCCTCAATATAAATTTTGTACATTGTCTTATACACAAGGATAATGTGAAAATGCCTATATTAACTAAACTATAGTATCTCAGTTCGAATATAAAATAACTTAAGATTAACCCCAGAAGAGGACAACCGGACATGCATTACTAAAATAATAGTTTAAGTTACTTGCTGTGAAGTAGCTCCATTATAATATTTTATTATTGCACAAATTTGTCTATTTATGTAGGTATGAGTGTGCGATTTGGTTAACCTAACAAAATGTATATTTAAAAATGGGACAGAAAATTAATTTTAGGCCTCGGAGACGGGTCGGTGTTATTCTTTGTGTTTAGTTATCGAGAAGCAACGTGTGTGGGAGTGTGATGTAAACTATACGTATAATAATATTAATAATAATCTCAACTATGGAGTATGAAAGATCTTAGTCAAACTTATTTTCCTTCTAGTTTGACCATATCAAGGATAAAACAAAATCAATCAAAGCAATAACATAAGCAAAACTTATATTTTAGATTGTGAATTTAATTAGTTTAGATGGTGAATTTCTTTATTTTTTGATAAAAAGTTGGGTATGATAAACTTTTAGTTTCTATTAAAATTTAGTTATCACTTGAATTCTATATAGATAGGTCAATATTCAACTACTCGAACTTAATATCGGTTTGTAGATGGAGATCGTTGAAATTATTTTTAAAATTTTATCCTCACAAGATTGTTTTAGAGATTCTTTCTTAAATATAACCTTTAAATTAAATACAATTTCTAAACTCTATTTATATTAAACGATTAACAAACCTAGTTCCCAAGAAATCTAAATGAATCTCCCACAATTTAGTTACAAACATACACTTAGTTCAGCCTCAACTCAAATCTTTTTTGACTAAACTCGTTCACATGATTGACTAGATGACTATGAATATGTTTTCATACTCGAATTTAGATTCAATTCAATTATAAACGAGTTGACCAAATTCGACCGAGTAACTTATGATAATATATACATAGCCTAAGAAGAAGAAAAAACAAGTTCTTGAATGTATATTTTGTGGTTAAAGAATTGCAAATAACATTTCCAATGCATGAAGAAGTTTACGACGTACGTGCCTGAGATTGTCTTGGTAATTGAGTAAGATGAATTATTGTATTAAATCGTGCGTCGGAGTGAGGTCAAACATATCATACTCCTTTATCTACAAGGAGATGAAGCTTCATTAGATGTGCATCCCAAGTACCCACGAATCCACACAATTCACAAAATTTAGTGCACAAAAGGCCAACTCGATCTTCTAAAATATATATTTTACACACGTACACAGTCGAAATATGTGTAGCCCACATTTTGTTTTGCCATTAATCTACGTTTTACAGAATTGAATGTAATTCAGATTTTCATAAAGATATTGTGAAATTTTGATGGGTTAAATTTTACGTGGGTTTATCGAACGTATGAGTGTATATGTATGTTATCTTTTAATCAGCTAGCACATAAAATCGATGAGTTTTTATCCTAACATCAATAAAATTATGAGAAGTAGTTCATCAAACTTATATTTATCAGATTGTGGCTTTATTTATTTCGATGGTTTTCATCTATGAAGGGCTTGAAATATAGAGTTAGCTCGACAATAAAGTGTAAGTATCTTGGACCTGTTCATTTCAATTACAAATGTGAAACTGGGATTAATATATCTAAGTAAAGCTCATAAGGATAATGATCTAGAACGATCTATTTCAAGGGAAAATAAATTGAACAAGTTGTTTGTTTACGATGTTCAAAATTTGGTTCCTAAGTCCCCAATATCTCAAGAAGAAAATGGCTAAACTTGTTCACAAGCTTCTTTCAATCCATCGTCAAGAACAACACGTACTCGATCTCTCTTTCATATTGGAGCTCTCAGAAGAACACTCAAACAAGAAACTCTCACAACATGGAAGAAGAGAAGAGTAGTTGTGAAAGGATAAAATTGAGAGATTAAGGTTTCGAAGTCACCGGCTAACCTTTTATGCCACACTTCTCTTTTCTCAAAACGTCGTCATTTGAACTAGTGATTAATCCAACTGAAGTTTGGTTCAATATTCACTGAGTATGACTGCGTTAAACCTTATTTAGTATGAGACTCGATATAAAGACATTTGGTGGGATCCTTCGGTTTCTTGGATATGACCGACCCATTAAGCTCAATGTGCCACCAAATGGATGCAAGATAAAGTTCATTAGTCCGAACTTTACCACGGGTAAACACATCACAACTTCACGCAAACAACACAACACACATACTTACACCTTAAATGTACCCTCCTAATTTTGATCGATGTCTTTAGATTTTGAAAACATAATATAGTGGAAGTGGATATCCGTCATCGATCTAGTTTCTTACTTGAGGACAAGTAAGGTTCAAGTATAGGGTATTAGATAACACTCAAGTTAGAATATTTCTTCATCCTTATTCTATTCTATTTGCCTTACTATTTTGGGCATAATAACATAGCTTATCGGTCTATTTCTTTCATATTTATGTTAAATGTGCACCTCTTAAGGTAATGAGTCTTGTAATGTATTTGTGAGATATGATGCTCACGTTTCAGACCTCATCAAAGCAAGCCAATATATACCTACCTATAAGTGAAATGTGCACCTCTTAAGTCAAAAAGTTGGGTAGAAGAAGTTAAGGATATAATACAGTAACAATTGGAAGAATTAACCACAAGACTCAAGGCTTCCGACAACGTATTGAGGCCATCCTCGAAAGGAGGAGAAAAGAAGAAAATGCCATATTAGTTCTTGAAGTTGTTATCACACTAGTAATACCACAAACATCAGGTGATGCATACAAGTACTATTACAACCCAATTTCACAAGTTACAGTGCGATGAATGGAAGTAGTATACAATGAGGTAGAGGGAGTCAAAGAACAAGAAACTTTGGTTCACCCAATTACCCAAGTTACTAAATCAGTCGGCCGAACATTAAGCACTACTCGGCCGACCACCACACCGATCGAGAACCACAAAGCTCCACCAACTCCTTATCACGACAAAATCAGAATCAACATGTTTGACTTTATTTTCCCTCATTTCCCTTACTCGTGATATGGTTGTAACAAAAATACAAAGATGACAAAATCCTGGAACTGTTTTATTATCTTTGATACTTCAAACTTGGTTACTTTCACTATTACTGATTCTAGATCACGTAGTGAAAAATTCTACCTTCCTTATTGCTATGCATTGTGTTTTTGCATTCTTTTGTCAGTCAATCGACTATTACCCATTGATTGCCCAATTTGAGTATTTTCTTATTCTTTGTGATTTTTGATCTTCACTTTCATAATTTATTTGTTTTCACTTCGATCGACTGAATTAATTGTGAATAAAAATTGTCACAAATCTAGAGCTTAAGAGACTAAAATGCCGAAAGAAATGAGAGAGGAGGTTGAAAAGCTTACCCCGGAAGCCGGAGTCGGTGCACACGGAGTCTATCCATCCTGAAGAAGGAGGCGAGGGCTTGAAAAAGTCAGATTCCAAAAGAGAAAGGGAGACAATAAAAAGAGGATGGGACGACACAAACAACATGCAGAGACAGTGAAACAGGGCTCCGATATAAACAAAAAAATGAAAAAAATAAAAACTTGAAGAAGAGGATATTCAAGCTTTAATGCATAACAACATACCTGCCGAGCGGTATCTTTTGATAGCCTTCGAGGAGAAAGAACATGGGCGGTAAAGGAGAAAGATATAGTAGGGTTGGTGTGCTTCTTTTGCAAAGGCAAACGAAATAAATAGGATCCTCTCCGCCTTTGCTTGCAAGGAGGACGACGATACATCCCAAGGAACCCTTGGTTCATGGAGAAGCGGAGAAATCAAAACGAAAAAGCTGGAGCAAAGCAGCCGATATACGATATGACAAGAGAAAGATTGAAGAAGAAGAAGAAGAAGAAGAAGAAGAAGAAGAAGAAGAAGAAGAAGAAGTATGTTGTTGTCCAAGATCGTCTTAGAGAGCTTTAGTGAGGCAACTAACAAAACCCTAGTGGACTTCGGCAGAATACAATGAAGCCTGAAACTGCGTGTCGAGTGTATTTCGGAAAATTTCAGTTCTAAAAGCGGGATAAAATCAAAATTAAACTAATTATGTGAAAAACTCGCACTTTTAAAATAATAAAGATATTATGAATATTTAATTTATTTTAACATTTTGATACTAAAAAAATACATTATACATGCATGAACCACTCCCTTTAACATAATAGTTAAATTGCAATATTGGCAAGGGACCGGATATCGTTGGGTCATAAGCAAACAAAGTTGACCCTAACCCACTTGAAGTCTCTCCCCAACTTGGGGACAAACCCATTTGACATCACAGTTTTGTGTATTATATACACATGTTTCCTTTTCTTTGTGGATCTCATACTAGTGTTACAAATACACATCATTTTTGTAACATTCAACAACACTAACTTTATGCACAATCACTTTGTAATATGCCATCTATCCTAGTAATACTTTATCTCCTATGCATACTTTCTTTTTGTTTTAGGTTTAGGATTATTTTTGTACACGTAGTTAAAAATAATAATTAAAATTAAAAAATATCAAAAAATAATACTTGCCAATACAAAGAACAAAAAACTAGACTATATCATTTAGTAACATACACTCACTCTATATTTTATATACTTAAATAAACTAGAAAAAAACAAATTAATTTTATTTGATTTTACAAAAACACACATTTTTGTTCATAGTCGGGTGAGGAGGTTACTTTTAGAAAGAAGATGAGGAGAAATTTTGTTCGTTTCTTTAAAAAAAAAATTTATTCAATATCCGTTTATTTTTTTAGAAAAAAAGAAATTGAACTTATTTTCTTATTCATAGTCGCAAAAATGTACAATGATACCAAAAATAAAATGAACAACTAACGTTAAAAAATAAAGAATGAATTGATTAAGTAGACATTTTTGTCTAATGTAGCGTCAAACATGTTTTTATTAGGAGATAAATTAGGTCTCCTTTCACCCTCTTTAATGGAGTGTTTTTCGAATTAAAATATAATTTTTAATTAATAAGAGACTGATTTATATCAGACAAATCTTCACATAAATATACAGATAATATATAAAAATAACAAAATTTTCACCACCTCTTCTCCACGAGAGCCTCCTAACACTACAATATCTTACACATTCACACTTGTCATATATACAAATTAATAAAATTTGTAGTTTATTTATTTTAATTGTAAAAAAACCCAATAGAAACCAAGTTTAGCCCACTGCATTCTCCCATGCACTTGTCTTGGTCAAGAGCTACAAACAATCTCTCTCTCATTTTCCTCCTCTTCATGGTTCCCTTATCCCTCTGCCCTTCACTTGTTTTTATATATATTCTCCTTCCTCTCCCCTTCAAATCTCCCACTCTCATTCCTCTCTTCCTTAACCTCTCACATCCTCCTCTCCTCATAACAAGCAACCACCATTTCCACACCTCACTCAACTCTCCACAAACATATATAAACTCGATCCCAAAATGTCGAGCCGACGATCGCGCTCACGACAACAATCCTCCGGCGTCTCGGGTATTAGCGACGACCAGATCTCCGTCCTCGTCTCCAAGCTCCAACAACTCATCCCCGAGCTTCGTCGGCGGCGTAACTCCGATAAGGTATACTTCATCAAAATATCTTCTACTTTGTGTGGCCTTAAATCTTCTTCACTCTATAAACATATAAATATATATATATGTGTATACGAACAAGAGATGGTAACATGTATTTATTATCCGTGATGCAAGTAGCCAATGAGCTTGTGGGTGCATGTGGGACTCCATTGTCTCCGGCCCTCAACATATCTTCTTTCTATCATAAATATTTTTGTTTATATATTATTGCAGGATAGTAACACCCAAGAGGGCAAAAAAAAAGACCTTTGGTGGTTATATAAAGCCAAAATCCCTTTATTATTGACCTGTCATTTTTAATGCATAAGTTCCAAGTCAAGTTTTGTACAAATATATCATATATATATTGCTTGCATTGTAATTTTATGTCTCCCTGACACGTGATTACGTTTTAAACCGGGTTATTATAATATTTTGTAGGTTTCCGCGAACCGGGTTCTGCAAGAGACGTGCAATTACATAAGGAATTTGCACAGGGAGGTTGATGACCTCAGTGACCGGCTGTCGGAGCTTTTGGCTTCTACTGACAGTGACAGTGTTGAAGCATCGGTTATCAGGAGTTTACTAATGTAATATTTTTTATATATTTATATTACAGTAACAATAATAATGATTTTATTATCGTTATTATTATCAAAGTTACGGGATTTTTAGTCAACCTACGAAGCTACATATTAGAGTTAATATTCCTTAAATTTTTCCGATGTATCTTTTGGTTTTCATGTTTCTATTTTAGAAGAATTAATTATGCCGTTGAGAGCTTTAAGTTTGGCTTAACTATATGTACGTACATGCATGCCATATCGATCCATGATCGTTGGCTAGTATCATGATTAATTTGTACTATAGAATTTGCTTCATCGTCAATGGTTTTCTCCTGGAAGTACGTATGACGTACAAATCTGGAAACTTCAAATCTAGTTCATATATACCCTATACTCGGTTAGTTAAAGGTAAAGTAACGTTAAAGTTCTTAAGTATTGTTATTGAGGAGATTTAAGTATGAATTTACGTAATAATGTGTATGAAGATGACATTTGTTAGGGTCTTATTCAAATGGAGTTACAAAGTATCCGATTTGAACGTAGAGAGGTACGATCAATCGAACCTAGCCATTACCTATATTCAATCTTTATTGTCTTTCGCTTATCCTTAAAGTAGCTATTGAAGTTACTCCATGACGATGAAAACTTCTCAATTATAGATCCCCATCTCGTATGCATGTCTCGCTCATGGTCATTCCCTCGCCTACAATGCCGTGGGCCAACATGAATTTTAATGGTAATGGAAGTAAAAGATAATCTAAGTAGAATTTTTTTTAATGTTTGTTTAAAAAGGGATTTGGTGGTTTTAATCCTCAACGCTACACGTAGGCGAAATGAACGTGAACACGACATGTAAGCGATATTAGTAAAGTGCATAGATGTAGACATGCATTTAGCCCATTTTGAAGTATAAAATGTTGCATTTTAGGAAGAATGTCTATAAAACCTTCTTTTGATCAAGGAAGTCCAAGTAAAGACCAAATCGATTGAATAGTTGAGAGCTAAAGAAACAAAGAAAAAGTACTCAGAAGAATACAAGTGATCGAGTCGATCGAAGATGGAAATCAAATCATTGATGTATTTGTTTGAGCCGACATCGACCCCATGAGGAGAACATGAACAATTACCCCAATGTTGTGTTTGCACGTTATCGAGTCAACCCACTACGTTTTTTTTATAAAAACGGAAAGCGATTAGGTTGGTCTATTTTCTATAAGTAGTCCACCCTAAAGCATCTACTTTCAGAGTTCTCACTTGGCAATAAGATATGGCCAGGAGCACTTTCAGAATTGCATCATGGAGCATACAACATGAATTGGATAGAAGGATTGCTCACCTGTTGGCAACTTTTACATTCTTTCACCGTCAACTAGACAAAGCTATAAAGACTTTGAAACCAATTCTTAGAATGCATCCTTATAAATAAGAAAATTCACGGATTGATAAAAGATTGTCATTCACAACTGAACCGAGAAGGGTGATAACTGATAGATGTTAGGGTTTGACAACTCACACAAATGTTGGTGGAGAACCACACATTGAAATGATTCTATTATACTATATTTATAACGATTATAAAAGCATATACTATGAATAATAAGATTATGTATAAGCAAAACTTATTTCATAGTATATTATCTATCCTAATATATTTAGATAATATTTTTATAATATCATAAATAATAATGATAGATGTTAGGGTTTGAGAACCTACACAAATGTTGGTGGGAGAACGACACATTGAATTGATTTTATTATGCTATATTTATAGCAATTATAAAAGCATATACTATGGAATAATAAAACTACTTGTGCATTCATGATATTGCAGGTGCTCTAGGCCTTTCAAGAGCTAAAACGGAAGTATTCTCGAAAGAATGTCTACAAGCCAACTAAGGTTCTCCCCACAGCCAAGGAATTTCATCTCAAGACTAGATTGATTGAGATATGATAGTGAAAGCTGAAGATCGCTCAAGGCACCACATTGATGGACCCGACTTGCATCACTTGTTCGACGACCAGTCCCACCGTCAGCGTCAGATTGGATGATTAATCCTTCTTTTCTTTAATCCTATCTTTCCTTAGAGATTATGGTATTTGAAAGATAAGATTAATTTTTCTATTTTTTTATTCCTTAAAGATAGGATTTAGTAGGATTAACCTCAAACCCTATTAGAATTATGTTAGATATCCTCCTTATAAATAAGGCTTTGCAACATTTAGTTTTTTATCCAATTTTCATTCGAGAATTTCACCGCTTTACAATAGTTGGTTGATTGATCCATGTCAGTAGGTCCGATCGAGCATTGTTCATATTTAATAATAAAATGGAAATAATGAATGTTCACACCTTGTTAATTTCTATTTTGTTAAGGGTCTAAAGAGTCTAACTTTGCATAAAAATATATATAGCGTTGATGATGATCATTATCCTTTAAATATATGTGTCTTAACTCATGTGTTACGATAGTTTGGAGTTTGTCTATTGCAATATGTGAGAGTTGTGCATAAACACCCTATATGCTAATGTTCTTCAAGGTGCTAATTGAAAGATGTGAGAGATGTGTGATTTATACTTTTCATTTCCTACAAGAAGCGAGAGTGTGTAGAGTTGTTTCCTTCATAGCATGATATATATGATCATTGAGTATGATTATTTCTATTGAGATTAAATATACATTGTTGTGGTGATTCTGATGTTAGAACGTCTTTATTGTTGAATTACAATTTATAGTATTCTTGATTCTCTTGATAATGGATGATTTGATTAAAAAAAACCCTTCTCTATCTCTTACTACTACCTGTCGTATGATTTATACCCATGGCGCGAGGCGGGCATATCGATTCCTTAAACCAAGCCAATTTTTGTGTTTTCCTTTTTTATTTATATCATTTTATTCACAACTTTTAACACTTCATCCGGACCGACTTCGCTTCTTTGACGGTCGATCTTTATCTTTTGTTTGTTGTTTATGTGTTTGTTTACGGGCTTTACAGTAATAATTCAAATCATCACACTTTTCCTTATATTCGATCCTAAACATATACTATGATTGAGTCTTGTAATTATTTGCGATATATGAGGCTCACGTTTCAGCCTTCATTAAATTGGCGTTGTTGCCGGGGAAAATTTTTTTGTTTGTCTACTCAATAGTAAATCCTTGATTTATTTATTGATTTTCACTGATTTTTCTTGGTTTTGCAAGCTGAATGTGTAGAGGAAGAAGTGCAAAGAAACCACTTGTCTCATGAAACCCTGAACCTAAGAGACTTTTCCAAAGACGACATTACACCTTTGTTAATCGCCTCGATCACCCCACATTGTCAACCCAATTGATCATTCCCTCGACAACAGATTCGGATTATACAAAGATGTCTAAACAAGAAGGTAATGAGATTATCCCTAAAGGAAACAAAGATGTTGCTACAACCCTTGTTGAGATGCAGTGAGAGTTGGACGAGTTACAATTGAGGGCTAGAGATACCAACTATGGAACATGATCCCTAAAAGTTGCGGATAATGTTAAAACAACTAGAGTCACTACTAAGATAGCTACACATTGCCTACGAGAGAAACAATCCAACTATGATGGAAGCATTCATGTGACCTACTCATGCCTATTAGCGGAGTTTTTACACCTGAAAAAGCGTCCCCTAATTTTCAATTAAAAAAAATTTGATTGGTAAATTTGCTTGCGACACATAGTATTATAAGTACAACATTGAAAGCCATGTGAGGCACATGAAAGGATTTTTGGACTCTGTGGGTACTATTAAAGCCCACAATATCCCCGTTGAAACTATTAAATTGATTTCATTTAAATGTCATTATTTGGAAAGACTTTTGAGTGCTATCATTATTTGTCTTCTTACTCGATTACTACCTAGAACCAAATCCATGATGCATTTATGAACAAAGTTCTTCCAACTAGATAAATTGTTGAGCTAAGGTCTAAGATTACTAGTTTTAGAATGCCTATGTGCCAATGCTCTACTCTTGGACAATTGATAGTTTTTTTGGTCGAATATTTCATTTAGGGAGAAAGTAACTCCACTCTATACATGATTGATACTTGTACAACTGGAAGATTGATGACCATGTCCATTGATGAAACATGGGACTCGATTGATATACTAAATAAACATGCTAATAAATCTTATATTCCCAAGGACGCCACAACAATAAAGAATGTTGGGGTAGTAGCAACCACATAATCCATGACTAAGGCGTATGACGACAACTTGTGCCAACTTTATGGCATTAGTGATCATGAAGCTCAACTTTATTCCATCTTAACATCTTTGTTACGTATAGGTATAGTAACACGACCAACATTGAAAACTCATAAGTTGCAGCCGCCGCCCAACCACTAGAAAAGTTCCTCCTTACGAGACAAAATGAGGCTAAATTTTCCGTAGCTCATGCCCAACAACCACCAACAAAATCTCGAAAACTAGTTGTCATTAGACAAGTGACAGAACATTTGAAAGATGCATCCATGATATTAGAAATGGTCAAAACCCAAGTCGCCCAACAAGAAACAAATGGACGAATTGTCGAGAAAACCCGATCTCAATCCAAAGCGACAAGCTACATAGCCTACATGAGTGAACCATGTCCAATTAAATGACCTAAATGAAGCACTTAGAGGGAGGCAATCTTGTTTCGCTTTGTGGATATCCTTTACTTTTTTTCTATCTTGATACATCAAAGACAATACATGATTTAAGTATGGGGTGCTTACAGTCAGAATTCTACATACACATTTTTCAAAATTCATCTTTGTTTTATCCTCTATTGGCTCGAGTCCCTCTCAAGATCGGCTCTATCGAGCATAAAAACTACTTTCATTTACATTTATTTTCCATTTCTATCATCTTCCTATCATTTTCTTCTTTTTTCAACATCGATCGACCCGACTCCTCCTCTAGATCGGGCCATTCGACCACTTTTTGTTAGCAGCTAACACAAATTTGTTTTCCGTATGTTATTGTGTTCCTTGGAAATTCCGGTATTACTTTATGATTATATTTGTTGATGATGTATGAGATCTCGCTCTTCAAATTGTTTTATGCTATTGAGTTTTATTTACAATGATAAGCAATTACATTCCATGATACTACCTTGTGAGATTCTTTTGGCCTTATATGTCTTAATTTTTTAAGAGTGTCCTCCACTATGCCTTGGATTTTTAGAACTTATTATAAACTCTCTTTTAAAATTAGATGTTTGTCTTGCTTTAACATAGAATATGATTGAGGCATGTCTTGATTAAGCTTATTATTCTCTTCCTACCTTTTATTATCGTTTTCATCTTGTTATCCCCTTTTTGGCTTCATTGAGCTTTCTTTGTAGCTCAACAAAAAAATCTCTAGCCATCTTTAGGCTCATTTGACCTATCCAGGAATTAAGAGGTGATGACGTGCATTGGATAAATAAAGAAAAAAGTTTGAAGTATGGGGTTGTCAAAGTTACAAATTATTGTCATTATATTGTAATACGGTTCATTGTGGTGTTGTGCATAGAAGAAAAAAAAAAGTGGTATACAACTTATATTTATGCACCGCTTGGAACAATCTTGATATAAGGGATGATTCGCAAAAAAAACAAAGTGCTAAACTTTAAGATAAAATATGTGATATTGTGTTCAAGTGTGAAGAAATAAGGCTACTACATAAAAGAACTTAATCGAAATGATCAAACAAAGTAGTCGGATTACCAATGTCGACCGATTGACCCGACTAAGAGCCGAAAGCCTCAATTTTGCTCGGCTTGATCTAGAATCTATAATATCGTAAGTAATTGAGTTTATACGTATTAAAGTTTAATAAAAGAGTTTTAGAACTCTTGATAGATAAGCATTCAAAGGATATATATCATCAACATTACTAATCATCAACGTAGTCGGGCCCTTTAGATCCTAGAAAGAAAGTATTCACCGAGACATACCTTACTAAAATTCGTAACTGTATTAATCGAAAGAAAAGACACCGGTCAGATGATTTAAACTGTAATACACAAACTCATCTATGAAACTTTCGAATGAAAATCGGATACAAAGAACTAGTGGTGGAAACACCTATTTATAGGAGGAATTCTAACCTAATCCACGTAAGGTTTGTGTATCTTATCTAAATCTACTAAATCTTATCTTATAACTAAAAGATAAAAACATCCTACTAGTTAGGCTAAAAAAAGTAACCTAAAAAAAGGATAGAAGATAGAAGATATAACGTCCAAAAGTATATTCGTTGTGGGACCGGTCAACCGATCAATTAGAAATGAAACGGATACAATTTGCTAAGGTGAAATGATCACATACTTGGACTTCATGTTGGAGGTCGGCCGATTGGTGATCAAACGACTATGCCCAAAACTTCGAGTAATTCTTCATATTTCACTATCGGATCTCAATCAATTTCATCGTAATGTCAATAGAGTAAATACATATGATATTAACATGTTTCCTTGTATATTTGAAAACTATCCAAATAGATGGTATTATATATAAAGATGAATTACCAGAAACCGCCCGTTATATAGGGTCATTTGCAACTAACTACTCGTTCAATTTGATATTACCGAAATCACGTGTTATAACAATATAACTATACCATCACCAAAATAACACCTTCGCTACTGTTCCGTCAAATTTTTTGTTAATGGGACCCACTTTGTAATAATTTTAATAGTTCTTCTCTCCGAACCATGAACCAATTGTATTATTTTTTAAACTTCGAATCGAACCGGGTTTTTTTTAAAAAAAAAAATGAGCCATGTCCTGAAAAGAATTTATCCTTGATCTTTCAGTTTCTCCTCCTTCGTCATATGTAGATAAAATAGGTTATTTATCGTCATTTGATATTAAAGTAGGTTCCTATATAATAAAAGCTCCTTTATATCCAATTTTGGCACTAAAGAATTCCAAAACTATACCTAAAGAGAGTAAAGACTTACATTTTTATCATGATGGATCAAAATGGATGGACCCATGACCCAGCTGAAAATGTCACGGGTTGAATGGGCTCGGAATATAGAAATCATGTCAAAACCCAATATTTATAGAACTATAGGCCGGGTTTGTGGACCGACTAGTATGATGAAAAGTCTAATTAAGAGACATTTGGGCTATTGTCAGTAGGAATGGGTTCGGAGTTTTTGTGTTGTGGGTTTTATGGGCTTTCTGCGCAGATGTTGCCGGCCCATGTTTTACAGCTTTAGATTTGGAAGAATTGTAGCCTTGTTGTGCATAAATTTGGGCTTATATTACCTATTGAATACGACGGGATTGAGGTGACCTCATATCCTGTCCCGAATATTATTTATGAACAAGATCGGGACGGTCTTGTATTTTTCAAACGACTTTCGGCGCATCCTATTTCGGTTGGTAATTGATGAACCAAACCGTGTTTTGTACCTAGCGGACTAACATTCAAGGCACCGAAAGCTTTAAGAGACCAAAAAAACGACAAGCGGGTTAATCGCTATGAACCAACCAAACCTCGACTTGGATTATCCCCAGATAATATCGTATTTATTTTTGAGATATAGAGTACATAGATTTATTTTATAAATTGTCCCAAATAATTTTCATTGGTTTCACACCTTACCGTAAAAAAAACTTTTCACTCGAAGAATTAAACCTGACATTTTTAGAATTGTTTTCTTAATAAAAAATGTTGTAGAATTGTTTTCTTAATAAAAAAATATTTTTTAAAAGTTTTAAATATAGATACTGGGATTTTTTTCAAATAACATTAAATTTATTACTTTATATTTTAAATTTATTAAAAGCATATATTGAAAAAATGAAAAGACAATTTGAATTTTTTTTAAAAAAAAACATGTTAGTATTTCACACAATATTTGTATGGATATATTTAGGTAACTTAAAGTAAAAAA
>BSUD01000002.1:15499325-15525443 GCA_033239045.1 Fagopyrum esculentum
GGGGGGGGGGGGGGGGGGGGGGGTCAATATAAATGCAAACAAAAGTCATAAACTCTCAAGTTAATAAACTATCAACAAAGTACCTCAAATCAAGATTCACAATGCAAGAAGAAAGTAACAAAGCTCAAGAAATTCAGTCAACAATGGCCTTGTTGAATATTTGAGTAAAAGGAACGGGAAATATCACCTAACACAGCTTTTATTATGAAACGAAGTTTGACTTCATCAATGGAGATACTAAAGAATTGGAGGATCATCTATATTGCATTTGTGTCAATTTCATGCTCCAAGGTTAAATAATGACAACTATTGATCCAAATCTTGTGTTTCATAGATAAAGACTTTTTTTATAGCAATTTTTCATGTTCATATATTTGCAATTGGACGTGCATTAAAACTTATAATCTTACCTAGTAAATTTATCCGGATTAAATAACATAAAAATTAATTATCGGAGGCGACTATGAAATATGTAAGATTTCTTTTGGAGTTTATTATGTTATTTTAAACGAATTCTTGGTAACCTTGTGGGGAATTTGAGTTTGCTTTGAATATTTTATTATTTGTAAAATGAAAATCTTGAAATTTGTAGTACCAATGAAAAACAACTGATTCAAAATTCAAAACCCGAAAGGAACATGAAACAGCGGCAACTTGAGGTGGCCAGCTACCATTTATTTATATTTATAGCAAAAATAAATAAAGAAGCCATAAAAATCAAGGTTTTATGACCCACATAATGTCCTTTCCAATATATTTATTTTATTTTATTCTAATAGCAGCAGAGTAGCAGTTTGTTTGTTTGTTTGTATTTAAAATTGATATATATCTTTAATGTAAACAAGTGGAAAGAAGAGAAAAATGATAAAAGTCCAAAATATAAGCCACCGCACACTATTCGGAAATTTATGTGCATTTTGCAGCTCAACTTGCCTTTTCTTTCTTCTACAATCTTCTCATATCATACCCTTTTCTTTTGAGAATGTGAAATTTCGTCTCATTTTAGAAGGACTTAGGTACAAATTCAACACATAAGTATAACTATGTTGAATTTAAAATCAATCGATAATAAGAAAAGTAGTTCATCAATCTTATATAATAGATTCGGTATCTTTTTATTACCGATGTGAAACTTCCATGCTCCGCGTATTCTTCTCCCACAATTTCTGTGGTTAGGTACGAAGCAACCTTTTCGTAGAGTTATGGGTTTTCAACTAAACACGAACCTGGTTAATTAAAAGATCATAAAACATAAGATCTAGTAAAGAAGTTGAAAACTCAAACTCTGTACACTGTAGTTGTACAAGCTACTAAAGATTTGATTTATGATGTTACAAGGCGATTTTCGAGTCTTAGAACTTAGTTATTTAGATATTGAATGATTATTGAGTAAATGAATGCAAGAACTAGTAATCTTGTAACTTTTTGTGTTTATAGTTTAGAGATTGTGAGTCTATTATATAAAGGTAAATGTTCAGGTACAACCCATATATTGCGGTACGGTCGTACGGCCGACCGTACGGGCGACACGTGTCCCGAATTTTTATTTTTTTTTTCGGAAACGAATGAAAATTTGTTTGAACTACCATGTTATAATTTATGCACTATTCTCCTATAAACTTTGAACTATTCCCATATAATCCATGAACTATTATTTTTAATATAATTCATGAACTATTCTATTATAATTCATGAACTATTCTATTATAATTCATGAACTATCCTATAATAAGTTTTGAACTATTCTATTATAAACATTTCCGCTGTTAAGGGCTACAAACCTGAAAGTACATATAATAACAACTAATTAATTTTATGAGACTAATTCACAATATACATAAGAGTAGTTCATCATATAAATTAGAGTAGTTCATAATTTGTAAACAAGTAGTTCATGCCATTTAAAAGAGTAGTTTATGCTTTTAAAAACAAAAGCTGTAAAATTATGAACTACTAATTTATCAATGAGTAGTTCACATTACAACAAGAAGTAGTTCATTGTATTACAAATAATAGTGCACAGTACAATTAGTACTAGTTCGTATAGCACATCAGATTAGTTCAGCACATTCTCAACAACAACCCCAAATCAACCCATTAAATCAGTGAAAACTGCCATTGATTGCTAAAACACCATTGTTGGACCTTAAAACTCCATTGTTGGACCTTAAAATCTCAAGTTTGAAATAACATCAATCTAATGAAATTAAAGCTTCACAAACACAATAAGAACTACAAATCAACAATTATAAAAAACGAAACAGTCATTTGATGTTTCAAACCCACCGAAATCCATAATTTGCAAGAGGGAAATTGAAAACAAAAACCCTAATTAGTGTTCTTGTTGGATCTCGTTCAAGATTCTCATAGAAGATGAAGAGAAGATGGATTTCAATCAAGCTTCATGTCTGATTTCTCTCTCTCAAGCTTGAGATTAAACAAAAACAATCATCCATAGCCATGGAAGCAAGAGGGAGAGGGAGCTTGAGATTTCGATGAACGTTCTATCGTGTTTTCTACAAATTGCTATATTTACAATTTTGCCACCGCAACCTTGTAACCTTATCCTTCCATCCAGCCATTGATTGTTATTGTAATCTACGGTCCAGATTCCGCCTCACAACCCTACCCTAATAATGAATCTTACTTGAATAAGACCCATTATATAAAAGTAAAATATATAAATCTTTTAAAAATTTAAAATAAAATAAATTATTTATGTTGGATAAACTCTTGTATACTAGTATATAAAAATTCATATTAAAGAATTGAGAAATAGTCAATTAGAAATTTTGTCACGTCAACTTGTAAAAACCTTAATGGAAACTAATTTTAAAAAGAGAGAAAAGAAATGTTGAATATTAGAAAGTTATATAATTTAAAAACAAAAGCAAAGGATATAAAAAAGTGGTTGGAAAATGAGTATGAAAAGAAAGGATGATGTAATATATTATAGAAGGAATGCACATGGGGATCTGTGCCAGATGATGACACCACTAACACCAATCCATCCCCTTTAATTTTCTTATTACATTACTAATATTTCTGAAATATAATATTATTAATATTGAGACCCAAAAATTAGGAGTACCCCAAAGGCCGAGGGCTCACGAGCATGGTTAAGCATGTTCACGGGTTGAAACCGTCGGGTCAAAGGTCCGGGAAGGGTGTTCCGGATCCGGATCCGCCTAATAGGCTAACCTGCCGGGTTGGTGACCCGCCGGGTCTAGCGAGTTGGCCTTTTTCTCAAACCCGAATTTTTTAAAAAAAAAAAAGGAAAAGGGATCGTTGGCGGGTTTGCCCAACGGCTAAAATAGCTGTTGGCTTCAAAAATTTTTTTTTTTTCAAAATTGACCGTTGGCGGGTCAACCTGCCACCCGGCGGGTCGACCCGCCAACGGGTTTGCCCAACGGCTAAAATAGCCGTTGTGTTCGAATTATTTTATACTTATTTTTTCAAAATTGATCATTGGCGGGTTGACCCGCCGGGTCTGCGGGTAAGGATCACCTCGACCCTTACCCGTAACCCGCCGGGTTGGCACCGGGTCAAAACCCGCCGGGTCACGGGTTACCTGTAACCCGTGAACATGCTTAAGCATGGTGATCCATGAACCCAAAAGGTTTCCGATAGAAGATGAAAGGAGAAATGACACCACGAATTTGAAAGGTAGAAAAATAAGTATTTTTCATTTTCCCTTTCATCCTCATAACTTAGAGGTTGTCCGTTAAATTTTTTATTTACTTCATCTCCTTCATTCTTCTAATAATCAATTTCAATAACTATAACAACACTAAAAATAAAGGGTGATTCCTACCAATAGTTTGTCAATTATATATTATCGACTCATTGTCATTTGCTATATGCCGACACCAATTGTGTTACCACTAACACCAAGTTTCCGTTTGACTAGAATGTTTTCACCATGTTAATTTTATAATTGTGTTATAGACTTATAATGTGTTATATTTAATAATATACATAAATTGCAATTGTTTGCATGTGAAATAAAGTTGGATGAGTTGGCTAAGTAGGCACGTTTTGTCTATTGTAGTATAGAGTAGGCCCTTTTTGTATCTTGTAGACAAACTAGGCCCCTCTCATTTATTAATAAAGATTAATTGAAAGGGTTAATTAGTAATGTTAATTTAAAATTGTCCAAGCCCAAGTTCAATTGAAGATCAGTAGGCCCATTCCGAGTTACATAAGCCCATGTCCAATTCGAGTTACATAAGTCGGCGCATTCGAGTTACATATGTTGTCCAATTCGAGTTACATAAGCCCATTACAAAATATAAATGTTGTACCTAGTGAGTATCGAACTCTAGACGACAGGCCCACCCTTATACCAATTGGACTAATTGAACTTCGTGTATTCTCTTGTTCATACACATTATTAGTACATAATGCTTAATACACAATTTTAATACACAAGTTCAATTACACAATGTTAATACATAATTTTCATTTACACAAGTCCGTCGTTTACATACGTCCGTCTTTGTTTCAAGCCCATTCGAGTTACACAAGCCCAATTATAACGGTAAAATATGTAGTCAATATGCCGTATTTATAAAATATGTAGTCAATATGCCGTATATATAAAATATGTGGTCAATATCCCGTATTTATAAAATATGTAGTTAATATCCCGTATTTATAACTGCAAAAATTAAACTTTAGTTTTTTAATTTTGTAATTATCCAGTTTGGGGCAATTTTGCAAATTTAAAAAATATGGGTCGTAAATGCAATTATAAACAGGGGAGCTTTTTTGTAAATATGCCAACAATTTAAAATTGAAATTAGGGTTTCTTGGTTTCCTGTGATTGCATTGCGGTTGCAACGAGAACTGTGCAGATCCGCCTCTAGGACTGCCCATATCCGCCTCCAGGAGTGCACAACGGCGGCTCCGATACTGCACAGTGGTGGCTGCGTTGGTCGATGCACGTGATTGGAAGGGCGGGGCTGTGCGGCGCAATGTCGGAAGACAGATCGGATCTAGGTTGTGCGACATATCGGATCTAGGCTGCGCGGCGCGAGGCGGGTTGGAGGCGGATCTGGGCTGTGGCGGGGCTGTGCGGCGCGAGGCGGGTTGGCGGCGGATCTGGGCTGCGGCGGGGCTGTGCGGCGCGAGGCGGGCCGCGGCGAGGCTGGGCGGCGCGAGGCGGGCTGCGGCAAGGCTGGGCGACGCGAACTGGATGAAAGTCGTTGTCGAAGGGCTGTGCGACAGATCGGATATGGACGGGGCTGGTCGGGGCTGGGCGGCGTGGGGCTGGGCGGCGCGGGGCTGGGCGGCGCGGGGTTGGGCGGCGGTGACATCGAGAAGCAACGCTGACATCCTTCTTTGGAGGCAACTTAAATGACTGAGAAGCAGGCGACAGACTACGAGAAACCCTAATTGGATGTGAAATCTGACGGTCGGATGATTTTATAGGATTATATTTTACGTTTTCCCTTTATACCCCTTGGATTAATTTATTTTTGATTTAAAAATTTAGGCAAAAAATAGAGGGGCCTAGTTAGTGTACGTTAAACAAAAAGGGCCTTATTTAACCAATTTTCTCAATAAAGTTTTAGTCTTTAGTTAGTTTATAGTTTATGCTATAACAACCAACTAGTGAGTACTGGTTTTGCTATATTATGGTGCATGATTTTAAGGATACTATAACATTGGACAACCATAAAATTATCCTATCCATATAGTCTTGTTGCATTGCATGTACCTATTAAAAGCCACATCCCACTCTTTCCACTAATTTTCTTGTGTACTTTATCAACATAAATATATGTAAAGTTGGGCCCAAGATTAATTTATGTGAAAAATATCATATCAAATTGCATTCTACACTTTGCTATATAGTGCTATGCCTTTATGATTTACTCATGGAGTACATATTGTACTCCAACCAATAGTACGTCACAATAGTGCACATTTAGTACAAGGCACTGTATAGAGAAAATTGAACTAAATATTGTACCCAATGAATATTAGAATGGAGATCGTTCATATACGGATAAGGCTTTATATAAGTTATGCCGACAAATTGTGTCTTGTGTTTTATGGTCATATGAATTAATGATTCGAAAATATGAATTAATAGTTTAAAGATTATTAACCAATTAATGAAAAAACATGTAGAAGTATAAATAGTACAAAAACACATCAACTATATAAATAATACAAATATATAGGAGCTGATAGAAAAAATATATAAATTAATAGTGTTCAAAACTGTAAATTAATAATAATAAAAAAGTTGTAATATTTTCAAAAAACGGAAATGGTTCAGGTAAAATAGTTTTTTTTTTGTACGAATCCGTTGAGTGATAAATTATGCGTTGGTAAAAATAGAAACAATTAGTTGATAGAATATGCAATAGACATTCAATTTTATTAGTATAATTTTATTATAAAAAGTTTATAGTTTTTTATTAAAAAATAATTTTTGGAAAAAAATCATGATTGTGACAATTTCAGTCCAAATTTTGTATATTAACTGTTCAATGTTTTTGTTAATTTAGTTCACATATTTTAGTTCATGTTTTAGCTCATGTCTTTTTTCACTACTCGTAATAATATTTATGGAACAAAAATTTTAGTAGTATAATTTTATTATAATATTTATTGGTTCAAAAGTTTTATATTATTAGTTTATATAGAGTGTTCTATTAGTTCAAACAGTTTATATTATTAGTTCATACTTTATTTTGAACTTATAACCAAAATTTTAAATTGTATGAATTATTAGTACAAATAGATTTAACTAATAAAATTTAAACTAATAAATTATCCGTATAAAAATAACACGTGTCACTATAACGACGATTCGTACCAAAATAAGTGCTCCATCCCTAGACCTTAGGCTAAAATTTTTAACTTAATACAAAGCTTGGGGACAAGGTGGTTTTCTCTTCTCTTTACTAAGCTCTCCTACATCCGGTGTGAGCAACAACCTAAGTACAAATCTGGAGGAGGCAAAGTTTATATTAATAGTAAGCTTATAAGAGGAATCTATAATAAACCTATACTAAATCATACGACATTAATATTAACATGGAGACCTCACGTTTTCAATCAATATCATTCCATATCATCTTCTATAATCTCGCCACAATCCATACACATCTCAATGTTTCCTTTGTCTTTTGTAAATCTCGCCTTCAGGTTTATTGATCTCGCCCCCAGTCGAGATACGTAACCGAGATTACTTCAAGATCAAAGCTTTTGTGAATTTTCAGTCTAGATTCGTCAATTGTAGTATCAGCCCCGTATCAAAGTGGTATCAAAGCTAATCGACTGAAGTTCAACTCAACCATACATCACGGTTTGAGTAATTTTTATTTTGAGTCAAAAATTCAGTATTTGTTTTTGTTTTCCCTCTTTTGTTGAAGAGTCTATTTGAGTTTAGTTTATTTTATTATTGTGTTCGTTAGAGAAGAGAGAACAACTATAGTCAAACACAAGCCAACCACACCTTCGTTCCACAAACCCTAACGGCAAGATCTTTACTGTATCAAAATCTCGCCCCGAAATTTGCGAAGATTTGGCCGAGATATTGTTTGGCCGCCAAGTTTGCTATCTTTCTTCAACTGCAATCAATTTCAGCGAGATATTTGATCGATATCAATCAAATATATCAATATCCAGCTGCTATATCAAAGGAGGAAAGAGATATACAAAGTTATCTTATTTTGAGATCTTATCTAGTAGGTAAGATCTTATCAAATCTATCCATATCTCCCTCCATATTTTCGTGATATCCATTATCTTGCAGCTTATAACTAGCCCTAATCTGCATCCCTACGTATCACAGGAAATCCTAAACACAAAAAACTCATACTTTTATCCTAGCCTATACTTTATATCATAAATCATAACCAAAATTTTGGTGAAGCTAGTCAAGTAAGAGTTTTTGTTATCCAAGTGTAAAAGTAGCAAGAAGGCGGTAAGAAAGAAGCTTATCCCAATCCCCATCCAGTTTCCATGACTAAAACCTTGCCTTTTCGTAAATCTCGCCCAAGTGAATCTCGGGCCGAGATTTAGACTAGGATTATCCCATGTCGAGATCAATACCCAACCCGCTATCTCTCTCTAACTACTCAAGTGCGAGGTAAGTAAATGCTCTCTTCTTAGTCTCATGTGTCCCTATTTCTTGCCTCTTTCTACTTTAAACACATTGAGTCATTTCTTTGAGTGTGTTAGTTAATTTTCTTTGCTTTCTATCACACTAGTTGAGTCTACTTGCTATATTCCTTTCACTTTGTGTCAATTGTGTGAAGAAAACTCTAGCAGGTAGCAACGGTTCCTTAACCATCTTTTAACACAGAAACCTTCATCCAAGCCAAGTTGACATCTTAATTCAACCAAGGAGTGTTCTAGTTGAAGCTATTCATCGAACTTATAAAAGAATTAATCCATCCAAGGCAATTACATCAAATTAGCTTGAGATATCACAACAAGAGTGTGAGTGTGAGAAAGACACAAGTGAGGAGCTTTTGTTTTCACTAACTTCATTACTTTGCGTGTTTGTGTAGATGTCAAGGTCTAATAGCCCTAGACGGTCACAAAGGAGTGAATCATCAAGTCTAGAAGCTATATACATGTTGAAGCAACTCATTACCACAATTACAACATTGGCCGAAAGGATGGAGAAACGGGAATCTCACCCCAGTACATAATCTAGCCCCCAACCTCAGCCGAGATTCTAGTCGAGATCAATATATGAAGTTGGTTAGTTCACATAATCCAACTAAAATTCTAGCCCCGGAATCACCTCAAAGAGCCCCCCCAAGGGCCATGTATGAGATATTCAAATCCTCCTTATAATGCACCTAATATGCTTTTTATTGATGATATTCAGGAATTAGAGGATGATGATGATAACGAGGGCATATGGAGAGAATATCCTAGATGTAACCATCATACAAGGAGAGGTCGAGACTTGGAACCATATAGACCTCACCAAGAGAATGACGGAATTGGAAAAGTGAAGGTTAAAATTCCAAGTTTTGAGAATCTTAAGGAAAAGATTGGAGAATATAAAACAAGGATCTATGAGTGCGGAAGAAGTTTACACATCCATGGAAAAATGGTGATGGTGAAAGCCAATGTTATAGAGGATGAGGAGTCTACAATGGCTCGTTATTTACGCATTTTACATCCATCTTTAGCTAATGTGATTGACTTGTATCCTATAATACTATGACAGATTTGTTGCATTTGGGCATTAAAGTGGAAAAGAAGACCAAAGGAAGAAGCCAAGCAACTAAGTCTAATTTTAGAGCTACAAGTTCATGGAAGCAACAAAATAATAGGTCCAATAATGCACAAGGCCGAGGGTTCACCTCAACTAAGGACGAGAAGAAAGGCCAAATTTTGGATCAAGGAGCTAGGAGAAATTCGACACCTCACCCACAATCTTGATCCTTGAATGAGCCTTCAAGTGATCCTAAAGGGAGCAATTCTAACTCTACTTTATGTTCTAGAGATATTGTATGCTTTAAATGTCAAGGTAGAGGTCATTATATGAGAGATTATCCTAATAAAAAAGGTTTTGTTTATTAATCAAGTTGGACAATATGAGAGTGAGGAAGAGCGTGATCACGACACCCACCTTAATGCATTGCATGAAATTGGTAGTGAGAGTGGTGAAGGCATTGAGTTTGAGCATGAAGAATCATTGATTTCTAGGAGAGCATTGCATGCTAAGATATAAGCTCCATGTGAGGATACTCAAAGGGAGAATCTTTTTCACATTACATGTCTTGTTAAAGGGAAGGTGTGTAACATGATTATTGACGGAGGTAGTTTTAATATTGCTAGTGTCGATTTGATTAATAAATTGCAAATTACTACATCTTATCATCCTAGACCATATAAGTTGCATTAGATGAATGATTGTTGTGAATTGAAAGTGAACAAGCAAACTAGAGTTATCATAAGCTTAGGTAGTTATGAAGATACAATTAATTGTGATATTGTTCCCATGCAAGCATGTCATATTCTTTTAGGACGCCCATGAAAATTTGATAGAAGTACTAAGCAAGATGGGTGTACTTATAGACATTCATTTGAGTTTAATGGTCAAACACTCGCCCTTAAACCCATGACCCTTTTGCAGATTGTTGAAAGGTATGAGAAAAGGAAGGACAAGAGCAAGGAGCAAGAGTTTGGCAAGAAAAAGGAAGAAGAGAAGCAAGCCAACGAAGAATCTCGCCCTAGCAGAGATGCATCTCGCCCCAGAGAAGAGAAATCTCGCCCCAATGCAGAGGCTTCTCGCATGGATGATTTATCTCACCCCAAGGAAGGCTTATCTCTCCTCAATGCATCTTCATCTTACCCTATTGAAGGAAAATCTTACCCCAATGCCAAATCTCGCCCCAATGAAAGGATTTCTCACCCTAGTGCAAGTGCATCTCTCCCTAGTGTAGAAATCTCGCCCAGTCTACTAGAGTCCTTCTAGCATCTAAGAATGAATACGTCCATGACTATACCCCTATGGATGCCATTCTCATGAGCCTATGTAAAAGCCTAGTAACTTTAAGTGATAAAGTTAAGGCTACCTTACCCCAAATCATCTTGAAGATTCTAGATGAGTTTTGTGATATATTTACGGATTAGATTCTAGCAGGACTTCCACCTTTTCGAGGCATTGAGCATAAAATTGACTTAATTCTAGGTGCTACACTTCCTAATCGTCCAACTTATATGATGAATCCTCAGGAAAGTCAAGAGATTCAAGATCAAGTCCAAGAGCTCTTAGACAAGGGCTATGTGAGAGAAAGTTTGAGTCCACGTGTTGTTCCCTTCCTTTTGGTGTCTAAGAAGGATAATATATGGAGGATGTGTGTTAATTGTCGAGCAATAAATAATATCACCATTAAGTATCGTCATCCCATTCTCAAGCTAGATGATATGCTAGATGAACTTAGTGGATCCACCTTGTTCTCAAAAATTGATCTTAAGAGTGGATATCATCAAATCAGGATGCGGGAAGGAGATGAATGGAAGACGGCGTTCAAGACTAAGTTTGATCTATACGAGTGGTTAGTTATGCCTTTTGCTTTGATTAATGCTCCTAGCACATTCATGAGGTTGATGAACTATGTGCTACGCTACTACATTGGAAAATTTATGGTAGTTTACTTGCTGACATCCTCATTTATAGTAACATTTTCATTTATAGTATATCACTTGAGGAGCATGAAGAACACTTACGGAAAGTACTTGGAACTCTTAGAAATGAATCTATATATGCTACTATTAAGAAATGTGAGTTTAGCACTAATCAAGTTATTTTCCTTGGTTTTGTAGTGAGTACAAGAGGCCTATAAGTGGATGAAGAGAAGATTAAGGCAACCCAAGAGTGGCCAACACCTACCACAACCGGCCATATTATAAGTTTTCATGGACTTGCCACCTTCTATAGACGTTTTGTACGAGATTTTAGCACTACAACAACCCCACTCACATCTTTAACGAAAAAGAAAGTACAATTTGTGTGGGGATATGCTCAAGAGAAGGCTTTTAAGGAGTTAAAGGTGGCAGTTGTCCCATGCACCTCTTCTAGCACTTCCGGACTTCACTAAACCCTTTAAAGTCGAGTGTGATGCATCCGGAATTGGCATTGAAGGAGTGCTTATATAAGAAGGTAAGCCACTTGTATTCTTTAATTTAGTGAAAATTGGAAGGAGAATGCTTGAATTATTCGACATATGACAAGGAGTTATATGCTTTATTTCGAGTATTTTAAGACATGACAACATTATCTTTGGCCTAATGAATTCTTCCTTCGTACCGATCATGAGTCCTTGAAGCATTTTAGGAGACAAGGTAAGCCAGATAGGAAACATGGTAGATGGATGGAGTTTATATAGACTTTTCCTTATATCAATAAGTATAAGAAAGTCAAGGACAATGTTGTAGTTGATAATGCCCGTTCTAGAGACATTTTTTGATCGCTACTATGGATTCTAAGGTTTTAGGTTTCTATTACATTAATGATCTATATGTTGATGATGCTTATTTTGGAGACATCTATAAGCATTGTAAGTCTCGAGGTTCTTTAGAAAAGTTTTACTTGTTTGAAGGATTTTTATTCAAGGTTGATAAGGTGTGTATTCCTAGATGTTCTCTTTGGCTTTTGTTGGTTGAGGAAGCCTATATGGGAGGTTTAATGAGACATTTTGGGAGGGATAAGACACATCATATGTTGCAATGACATTTATGTTGGCCTCATATGCTTAAGGATGTAGAGAACATGATTAAGAGATGTCTTCTGTGTTTGAAAGCTAAGGCTAGATTGAAACCCCATGACATATATACCCCTCTTCCTACGCCTACCTCACCTTGGTTAGAAAGTAGTAAGAACTTTATTGTAGGGTTGCCTAGGACTAAGAAGAGGAGAGATTCAATATTTGTGGTTGTAGATTGATTCTCTAAGATGGCCCATTTTATTGATTGTCATAAAACGATGATGCTTATAATGTAGTTGACTTGTGCTTTAGAGAGGTTGTTAGATTACATGGAGTACTTATAACTATAGTGAGTGATAGAGATATTAAGTTCCTTAGCTTCTTTTGGAAGACTCTTTGGGAATGCTAGGAACTAGGTTGCTATTTTTGACTCTTAGTCATCCTTAAACGGGTGGTCAAAAGGAGGTTACTAATAGGACTTTGACTACCATCTTGTGGGCTATTTTGAATGATAATTTGAATGCTTGGGAAAATGTATTACCTCATGTAGAATTTGCTTATAACCGAACTATGCAATCTTCTACTAACCTAACGCCTTTTGAGTGTGTGTATGGGTTGAATCCTTTGACCCCTTTTGATCTTATATTGTTGCCTATAGAAGAGCGAGTAGATTTTATTGAACGGAAATAGGTGGAATTCATCAAGGAACTGTTGAGAAAACACGACTAAGGTTGGAGGAGAAGGGCAAGCTAGTTGCGGCCAAGGCTAATAAACATCGCAAGGAATTGCTATTTGAGCCAAGAGATCTAGTTTGGTTGCACTTAAGGAAAGAAAGGTTCCCGGAGAAGCGCAAGTCCAAGCTATCACCACGTGGAGATGGACCATTTAAGTTGATACTAAAGATTGGCAATAACGCTTATGTACTGGGGCTTCTGGCGGAATATGGTGTAAGTCCTACCTTTAATGTAGGAGACTTGAGTCCTTATGTGACTAGTGATGAGCATGGTGATGATTTGAGGACGAATCCTTTCAAGAAGGGGGATGAGAAAATATCCCCAACACCTCCTACTATACGTGGACTCATCACTAGATCAAGAGCAAGAGCATTAGGAGAAGGAGTCTACGCCATATACAAGTCCTATCATGGAAGGAGCAATCACTAGAGCCAAAATAAGAACCATCCAAGAAGAAGTTGCTAGCTTAGGGGCATCAATAGCTCATTAGGAGACCATTGGTGATTTATTTGTGTCTAAATCTTCCTTATTCACATTGATGACAATTCCATCCATGAAGGACATAAAGGAGATGCCCCTCACTTATGAAGGCATAGAGAAAGTCTCGACTTAACCTTGTAAAAGCTTCTAATTAATTATTTTATTTTAATATCTTTAAAGCTCTAAACATTCTAAAGGCATCTTTTATCCTATATTTTGTAGGATTATTTTATTCTTTTATTTTTAGATTTTCGGCTATATTATTATACTTTCCATAAGGTCAATCTAGCCGATTAGATATTATTGATTATTTGAAACTCATTATTGAGAGACTCGTTGTTTTGTTTATGAAGTTTTCGTTTTATTCTATTAAATAAAAAAGAGTCTTTGATTGAATCGTTGTGAGTCATTGCTAGGTTGTGCTTGTGTGTGTTAATCTTCTTAAAGATTGGGGCTCCTAGTTGAACTAGTCCCCCCTTGTGCTTGTCTCGATTTGAAGATTTGTGTAAGGTTGAAGAAGAAAAGGTTAAGATAATTCATTGTTTGGGTTTTGATTCAATTGATCAAGGTTCTTGCAAGTGTATCTTGGTTCTTATCTTCCTATATTTTTTTTATCAATATCATTCCATATCATCTTCTATAATCACGCACCATCCATACACGTTTCACCATTCTTGTTTCCTTTCTCTTTCATAAATCTTGCCTTCAAGTTTATTGATCTCGCCCCCAGTCAAGATACGCAACCGAGACTACTCCAAGATCGAAGCTTTTGTGAACTTTCAATCTAGATCCGTCAATTGCGACCTCAACCCCGGATCACTCCATATCCTCATCAGGAGACTTTTCATGTTTCGTTCTCATAGCCCTCTCTTCTTCTTGGGCACACCAATGATCATATTCAATTTGCCTTTGGTGTGCCTTGAGGCCCATAAGATAACTAAACTATTTTTTTTTTTTGATCAATAGGTAAGTGGCTCGATTACACCAAACATACTTGGTGTATCGAGAGGCCGACAACCGGCAAACGGGCAAACTGTCATGCAAATACAAAAAAACAAAACAGGAAACAATACAATCATCGCAAGCAAGAACCGAAAAAAGTGAGAAAGATCCAAAAAACAGAACAACTACTCCTTGGAAGAAGACGTGGAACACTCGAGGCTAGCAAAACATGGAGAGGGCACGGGCTAGATGAACTGGCGCAGTGTCTCGCCGCCGGGAAGCAGGATGGTAGAAACCTTTTTAAGGGGAAGTCATACCTCCTGCGGAAATGTGGATCCCACGACGTTGCCCCCACCTAGATGGAGGATCTTCGGAGACCTCGAACACAACCACGATCACAATCAAACGATCAACAGGGGCATGTGACTACGGCATCTTCCAAGACAATCGTTTAGACCACACTCGAGAAACATCTTCAAAAAGGAAAGTCATCCCAGAATTTATGGAAGGATGAAATATGGATTTCAAAAGCTCGGAATAATTTATTTATTTTAAAAACTATTTTTTCTTGCTTATTCATAACATTACTGTTGGAGGGTAATTTTGTGGTTGTTCTTGTGTAGATGGATCATTGTCCTCGATTATAACAGTTGTTCAAATTGTTTATAGTTATTCCTTGCTCATAGTTAATTAGATAATGTTTTTTGCCTAAAGATATAAGTAGGGATCTCCCTTCTCTATAAAACACGTCTCCCTGCAACACCAATGACGGGAATCGAAAAATATGATTGAAATATAATCTTACATTTCTTGTATTCCTTATAGTAGCACACACATATACAATCAACTAATTATTCAAGCTATGATTCCTGAACATTGTATTGTACATGACAGAGTTACTCATCATGAAGTTGTTCAAAGCGATTTCCAAGATCTTGGCATATCCATCAATTTTTTATTTTTCACTGGTTTTACTCTTAGCATGAATGACAGTAGTCATTACATTTGAGATCTGGCTTTCATGATGACACACCAAAGGCCTTCTTGTATCTGCAGAGGTGCACTTCCAACCTAGTAGCAATGACTCGTTTGATCTTATACCAAAGATCTGAATTACCTTCCATTCCAAATTCCTATGGTTCAAGCAGAAACATTTGTTCTAATTCCTACATACCATTTAAAAACTCAAACAACATTCATCAATCTAGGAATCACATTTAGTTGAGCAACATCTTTTCTGAAAGAAATTTGTAATAGGAAAAGATCGGCCTTATTCCGCTATTCTTTGACCTTTCATGAAGACTAAACAATAGTCGACTGAATCTCTGAAAACACCGGATTTCGCATCCGAATCAAACCAAACTGAAGTTGTTCTTTCACAAATATAATAATTTACTCTTGGTGTGAATACTTTTGTTCTTGCTCCGTAGCGAGTTAGGGGGTTTACAGCCACTGAGAGAGGTTTTAGTATATTCAAAGAGCACTAAGACTAAAACTAGATCTATACTAGATAAGATTGTCGTTCTATGTTCTAAACAGTTCAAATACAAGTAAGCATTTGCAAGTCTAGATTTTCCGAGAGATTTGAGATGGTTCCCTCTTTTGTTGGTTATCTAAGTCAAAATTTTCCTCCAGAGAGGTTTCTCCTTCATCTTAAATGAGGCGTTAGACTTATGGCCCCCTTTCCCCATAATACTTAGCTTCATCCCCGATTGAAGGTTCTTTGACGACACCACCACCGAACCTAGGTCTTTTGGCTTCCTTCCTTGTGCCTTGTGGCAGTAACCTTTTGGATCTCTTCGAGATGCCTTTGAATACTTCGAAGCTCCATTTGTTTGGTACATTGTTGGGATTTGTTCGGAAACGTTGTTAGCTCCTCTCCATCCGGTCTTCTTTCAACGCCATAACAGCCAAGTCTACATCTTTTGGTATTGCGGCCTTGCTGTTTGCTTTCGATATCGAAGGCTGTTGGATGTTGGAGGCCACACCACTCCGGAATCTTCCATCTCATAGCGAGAGTGTTTCAAAAGCGCACTCATTCATCTTTGTGAACCGCCTCACAATGGTGCTCTCATTCATTCGTTTTGAGAAATCGGCAGCCGAAGACCCCCTGTTGTTGATGAGGGAACTCGTTTCTTGTCCCGGATTACCATTTCGAAAGAGAGTTGGTAGATCTAGGTGTGTTTGCAGGCTAGGGTTTTTGAGGTTTCTGGGTTGTGCTGAGGCGGCCGGCAATGAGGTCTTGGGGCTAGGGTTTTCTCATAGCGAGAGTGTTTATATGCGATAAATCTATACATGGAGTAGGCACTGAACTTTTTATAACTAAACTATTGATATTCCTGCAAAACAAAGCAAAAAAATAAAAATAAAAATAAAAAAATCAAAGCAATAAAAAGAATTTAAGAACTAGTAATTATAAATGATTAATAGTACTAGCTATAAAGTCCCCGATAACGGCATTAATTATAAGTTGATGCAGGTTTAGACAATGATGATGATATATGATGGTACTTAACTATATATAGGTTGATGTATGCGTATACATAATGAGGATGATGATGAGTATATGATTGAGATAATCTATAGGTAGAGCGTTATAGATAGATAAAAAGGCATGTAGAGTCTTTGTAATTGTCAGAAAATCACAGACCTTCAATCCTACCATTTTAATATATATGCACATGGATGTTTTGATAATGAAAAGAAAGTGTATTTAGGATCAGATTTTTAATTATATTGGCATCGAATGCTATGGAAGCTTCTGCCCAACATCACCACGTCAGCTTGAGCCTTGAGCTAATCTGCTAATGCAATGTCTAACAAAATTGATGAAGAAGAGAAGAGAGATTGAGGAGGAAGGAGAGAGGTGTCTTGGTAGTCCATGATGCTTGCTGGTGTGTTAGGCGACATGCACTGTCCCTTCTCAGGACCCCATTCCTTTCTTTTTATTTTATCACTTCCTTTCCATTCCCAAAGACAAATCCAATTTCATGCCACAAGATATGCATCAACTTGTTCTTAATCACACTAACATAAGCCATTTCCCCCAACTCATTAGCTTATTTTGTGTGGTAACTAACCTTAAAGAAGGTGTATATATGGTCTTTATCGGTGTCCGGAAAATTAGGGATGATGAACGTTACGAAAATTTGAAACATGCTAGTGAAAGGGCGAATCGTTATAATGATATTCTGAGGGGTTAGATATAACGCGACAGGTTTCATTGCACGTCCAACAGAAGATATGTGTTAGGTCTGAACAACTTCAGTCATTTCCGTCTCAATCCGACTCCCACTCATGTAAAGAGTCCAACTTTCGGACAACTACACCCCCAACACTAGGATTGCGACCCCACGTGCCGGTTCTGACCAAAATTTGAAAGTTGGGGCAACAATTATAATTCTAACTATTGGATTCGGTTTCGGGCGCACCACATATACTTCTCCGATCCCGGGTCTCACTAGGAATGTGTCTTCTGCACTCATTGAGAATGCTCCCTGTGTGTCAAAAACTCGCCAAAATTCAAACGTTAGAGAAACGATCATAAGTTCACGGGAAGCATTTTCTTGGGTTTACAAGTCTCCGCGCCCTAACAATGCGAGTTAAAGACGGACTCGGGCGCACGCCCACTCCACCACGGATGGTGCACCCGCAATACACCTTCCCCCACACATAGATTATGATTCCTCTTGTTATTTCGTGACCATCTTATAACTTTATAAGGACCATGTCACATAAATGAAATATATCTATATAAAAAAAGTTGTCTTCCTAAATGTAAACTCAATTTATAGATGACTAGACAGATCTCATTTGATAGCATCATATATGATAATAAAGAATATGTATATGTTTGTTTGGATGTATGGGCTTAATTGGTTAAAATGAAGCATAAACCGTAGCACATTTCTTATTCTTTTGTCCTTCAACTCAGCCACTTCTCATAAAATATACAAAATACCCATCTTCCTCTTCCTCTTCCTCTCGGATTCCATTTCCATTACAATTGTCTCTTATCATTTTAATAAGCATGTCTATATACATGGACAACTGTTCTTGCTGTGCAAGGCATAGACTTTTGCCCATTTATATATGCACTCTTTTGGAGCCATGGGAGAATAATCAATAAAGACTGCAAATCATAAATTTTGATAAGAAAAAAAATACGATTTTGCCCATAACATCATTCATAGTATGAAGAAGTTGAAATTGTACAACTCATTTCCTACTTCTTAAGGCACAAATGAACCATAAGAGACACATTACTATAAGAACTAGCCCCAAATTTGGGCTACTTCTAAACAATAGCTTACAACTTTTGAAATTGTCGAAAATAGTACAAACTTTATGTGGGTTTTATTGCAAAGACAAACATTTTTTTATAATCAATGATCATAGGGTTTATTTGACAATGAAATAAATCAACTTTTACCCTTCTTGACCATGCACACGTTGACCGTTGATCGAGCACCGTTAACTAATTAAATTGTTAAAATGTTACCCTTTGTTTTAAAAATAATTTATAGTTGAACGAAAGTTTGTCGAAAAGGGGGCGTGTATTTGTGATTGACTCTTAACGGCTCTGTTACAGTCCAAATCTGAGATGTCTAAAGTTGTTCCCATATATCCTACCTATGTACTTGTACTTCCTTCGAAGATCAATATTTATGCTCATTGTCTCATGTTGCTTGGATCATTCTACTTCCCTTGAATCTCTTCTCCTTTGTTTGTGGTCCTTCTTAAGGTTAGTCCGTCGATTTTTTTCGATCTTTTGACCCTCTAGGCGGCACAATGTCTAATGATGCGAACCGCTTTCTGTTTTTTTTTTAAAATGTTATATTTAACAATTATAATTTTATATATAGTAAAATGTAAGAGAAGAAGAAAATGATGTTTGGGTTGATATATAAAGTGAGTCTGTTGGTTCCATCCCTCTCTTTAAACAGTGGAAGCTGTCTAGTCTTGAAGGTCTGCATCCAACCTTTCTCTCTCCCATCTCTGTACACCACTCACCACTCTCCTCCCTCTCTCTCCCCACCACCACCATCACAAAACACAAACAATATGTCAAACTAACAATGGAAATAAGATCACAGAGTAGATGGGATTGTAACATGGTTGGATGATCGATCAAGCGTTCAATTAGGTCAAGGATCTGGGATGATGGATTTCTTCCCTGCAAATTTCATGCTTCAAACTCCACCTGACAGTAACCATCATCAGCCTCCAATTCTCCCCAATTGCACTCCCCAGGACTTCCATGGTTAGTACTACTACCATTAACATCTTCAATCAATCTCTTGAAATGGATCTTAATTTGATCTTCTTTGTTGTTTTGAATCAATATCAACAGGAATCGGAACACTGCTCGGAAAGAGATCAATGTCGTTTTCCGGGATCGATATTTTCCATGAAGAAGCCACCAGCGGCTGTGGCGGCGGCGGCGAAGAAGACAACTTCTCAGATGATGGATCACAGTTAGGAGAGAAGAAAAGAAGACTGAACATGGAGCAAGTGAAAACACTTGAGAAAACCTTCGAGTTAGGTAATAAGCTTGATCCAGAAAGAAAAATGCAGTTAGCTAAATCACTTGGTTTACAGCCAAGACAGATTGCGATTTGGTTTCAAAATAGAAGAGCAAGATGGAAGACAAAGCAACTGGAGAAAGACTATGATATTCTCAAGAAACAATTCGATTCCCTCAAAGCTGATAACGATTCCCTCATCGCCCATAACCAAAAGCTCCAATCAGAGGTAATTAGTACTAATTAATTACTATTGACTTTACAAAAATGCCATGATTTTTAACTTTAGAGGCAATAATGATCCTACCCTTTTGGGTCACTTCATGTTCTGCAGATATTAGCCTTGAAAGGAAGAGAGCCAACAGAATCAATAAACTTGAACAAGGAAACAGATCAAGGCTCTTGCAGCAACAAAAGTGAGAACAGCTCGGAGATCAAAGTGGGTATGTCAGCTGCATCATCTTCTTCAAATCTAAACAGGCCAATGTCTCAATTCTTCCAATCTGCGACTGTCAAGGAAGAAAGCTTGACAAACATGTTTTGCGGAATCGATGATCAACCTGGGTTTTGGCCATGGATTGAACAGCCTAATTTCAACTGAGTTTTCTATATGTTTTTCTGGATTTGGAAGGGGTTGAATCAATACATCTTAATGCCATCTCTAGTTTTTGTTCTGAGTTTCGATTTTGTTATTGTTGTATAAAGTAATTAAGTATATGAAAATAAAATTGAAATGGTAGAAACAATGGTGTCAGAAATTGAACAAACTCCAACCTCTACTGCAGAAGAGAGGAAAAGAAGGAGAGTTGGAAAGGTGTCATTTTCATGAGAGGGACTTTTGAATTGAATGAGTTTGTGGAGGGGCCTTCTTCCTATTCTTTACTTTATTGAATTCACCCCTCTCTATCTTTTAGGGTTCTTCTATAATCTTTCGTTATTCCACTGAGATTGTGATGTCTCAAAGTTTTCATGCATTTCTACGTCTGGCATCCACATTTAAATCAATCAAATTCCTAACTTTCCCTCCTAGCATTCATCATTTTACGCCGATACCCCTTTTTGACATATGTTCATACCTATTCACTTTTCCTTCTTACCGTGTTAAGTTGGAGCTACGCTTGTGTACTTTTTGACCCGACCTCATACTACTCTCCCGTTTTGGACCGGAATATTTTAGTCCGATTTAAAAAAAAAAACAGAAAGCGGTTACGAAAGACTATTTTTTAGAGGTAAAGTATACTTGTGGATGAGAACACGAAGTTCGAGATCGTCAGAAAAGGATGGATTGGGGGTCGAAATTCTCAAATGCGTCAATTGGTCAGCAACACAGTTGATTTCTTTGAACACATGTCTGACCTGACCTTCTTCAAAGAAGTGAAGATCCAATCTGGAGTCGATACGGTCATCTCGATCTCCCATGAAAAACTCAAAAGTCCTTGGAGTGCCTTAATAACGCAAAGTTATCACCCTCAATTTCAATAATTTTGATATTTAACCTGATTGCTTATTTAAGATCAGCTTTCAGCGCAAAAGTTTCTACTTTAATTACCGAGTTAAATTTGTTTTTCTTGGCGTTCAAGCTAATAACGTCACCGTTATGATTTCATATAACAAAGCCAATAGAAGTTATACCTGAATCAAGTTTTGATCCATCAAAGTTGATTTTGTGAAATCCAGTTTTTTGTTGAGTTAAAAGGGTAAGTAGGCTATTTATGTATTACCGTGTATTAAATAGGCCATTTTGCAATAATGTAGATAAAATAGGCCCCAATTAATTTTCTAATAAAGATTAATTCCTAAGTAAATGCATACCCTGATGGAAATTAAAAAAAGGTGATGTGGCAGTGTTAATTAAATAAATATGGTTATTTAATGTGGTCCCCTACAAATCAGGAAGTTGTTAGGAAAGGAAATATACATTCCTTGTAAACGTGATACAAGAATCACGAAATTCCCCCATTTCTGCATCCATAACCACCATTTGTATAGAGCTTTCGTCTACTGTCATATACATTTTCTCTATTTTTTGTTCGATTACTGCCGATTTATTTCGGTTTGATGATCTGTTTGTTCAATCGTTACGGCTGTGAGATCGTCAACATTCGGATTGTCAATCTGTAGATTCAATCGTTTGTTTTGTGCGATTTTTTAGACAAAAAACTCGATCTGTAGATCCAATCGTTTTGAGACATTTTTGTCCAGATCTGTGAGGTATGTACGTTCAATCGTCTAATTGGTGGATAATTCGCACATTTGCTCTGCGTAATTTATGTATATGGTTCATATTTTGTATTTCGTATATTTATATGTCGGTGATCTTCTATGTGCTGAGTGTTGATATTGATGAAGAAGACGAACATAATTTATGTATCTGCTAATATTATGTAGTTGTTAAATTTATGTGTCAGTAATGATGAAGGTGACGAACATAATTTATGTATCTGCTAATATTATGTAGTTGTTAAATTTATGTGTCAGTAATGACGAAGGTGACGAACATAATTTATGTATCTGCTAATATTATGTAGTTGTTAAATTTATGTGGCGTTGATTTTTATGTGCTGAGTGTCAGTAATGATGAAGGTGACGAACATAATTTATGTATCTGCTAATATTATGTAGTTGTTAAATTTATGTGTCAGTAATGACGAAGGTGACGAACATAATTTATGTATCTGCTAATATTATGTAGTTGTTAAATTTATGTGGCGTTGATTTTTATGTATCTGCTTAAAATTATGTACATAATCTTTCATCACTGTTAATTCGAATACATAAATTTCACAGAAATGGATAATTTCAAAATTAAGGTCATGTAGTTAAAGATCAACAGTGGCGGTTTTGAGTATGGATTTTAGGGAAAACGTTCATCAACTATTTTCGGTTTGAACCAAAATCGAAGTCATTAAAATGGTATATTGTTGAGAGAATTTGGAATACTTACAAGGATTGATTGTTACACAAAGAATAGATTAGACCGGAGGTTGAAGACGGTCAAAGTTCACGATTTGAAGATGGAGGTTGCGAATGGAGAATCTCACGATCCAATGGAGGTTCTGTTGAAGATGGAGGTTGCGAATGAAGAATCTCACGATCCAATGGAGGTTCCGTTGAAGATGGAGGTTGCGAAGATATGCTGTTGCCTTTTTTTATGGATTTAATATTTCTTTAACAAATTGGTGTATCATGCTGTTGCCTTTTTTTTAATTTAATATATCTTTAACTTTTAGGCAGTTATTATGCTAGATTACTAATTTGTCCTTAAATAGCTATCTTATTATCCATGATTTATAATTTCTTTTAGCTTTATTTTTTAGAAGAAAAATAGAGGGGCCTATTTTGTATCATAGATACAAAAAGGGCCCTTCTACACCAATTTTCTCTTTTTTGTTTATCCCAATTTTGATGTTATTTTTCTTCCTTATTATTGAAATGTTGTTCTTTTGAACATGTTTAAATTGTAGTCATCTTCATCCGTAAAGCGAGATTTCCAGTTAAAAAATTGGCTTTTGTCCGATCTTATTATCTTAAACCGAAGTGTCTCGTTTCAATCTTGGACCTTATTTACACTTTTCATAAAAAAAAATTAAAAAAAATATTGTTACATCCGGTCCAGATCCAAATTGAACCATAATGAACTAGTATAATGTTGTGTCTTTCTAAAAAAATATAGGTCATTACAGTCAAGACCACGGACCATACAGTCCCAGTCCGGTCCATAAACCGTTAGCATTTTCACATGCTAACGGTTTCCACCGTTACACACACTATTTGTAACCATGAGAAAACGAGAACAAAGTGAGAAACATGATAGTGTCGTAATGTTATACAATCATCCACCCAACAAAGACTCACCTTGTCCAGTCGTTTTACCCGTGAAAACTTGTGTGAATATATATGTATATTAATATTTATAATTATTTTCTATATTAGATTAT
Source organism: Fagopyrum esculentum (assembly GCA_033239045.1). Lineage (NCBI taxonomy): Eukaryota > Viridiplantae > Streptophyta > Magnoliopsida > Caryophyllales > Polygonaceae > Fagopyrum > Fagopyrum esculentum. Next base: position 15,523,139 of record BSUD01000002.1, read on the forward strand.
GTAATATTTATGGGGTGTTTGGTTAGATGGGTTATTGAAGGGGAAAAAACAAGAGAAGGAACTAAAACAAAGTCATTCTCTAATACTTTATTTTAGCCACTAAATAAGCATATTTTGTTAAATGTTAATAATAATAGATTTTTTAGGATAACTTTTAGCAATTTAAATGATGAATGGTATCATTGGCCAAACCTCTGAAAGATAGACAATGGTATACGGAAAATGAAATGTTCTAACATCGATAATAATTGAGGTTTATGTGTTGAGTTTGGACCTACGGACACTTGCACTCAAATGTGTGAAACCCTTCACATGGTCGAGTAAAAATGACCAATTTACCACCGGACTTTCAACCCGTATGAGAAGTGTAATTTGCTAGAGCATAACATTTGTAAAACACATCTTGTAAAAGGTACGTAAAATTGTTTTTAGAGAGATTAGATGCCAAATGGTACTTGAATTAGCGTGAACTGTGAAGGTTCATTACACTTGATTACTTATCTTTAGGTCTAGTGTTAAATAATAACTTTAATTCATTTTTAAATATATAATGTGACTGCAGAGCAGAGAATAAAACCAAACTGATCAATTTTGCGGGATCTGCAAATCATGTCTAGTAGTAGTATATCTTCTTGAAACTGAAAATGGAAGAGCATTGCAGAGAATATGGAGCACCTTAGCTTTTTCCTAATTAAATATTACTTTTATAATCTTGTTTACAACTCCATGTATCGGATCATGTGAAGAATTTATAAATTATCTAGTGGCGATCCCACGATTTTTAAAAGGAGATGAAAATAAAATAGCGATAAAAACAACGTCAATCTGTACTTATAAAGTTTTGACTATAAATATACTAAAAATAAATAGTGAATGATACAAATAAACACTTAATCTGACAACAAAGGGTGTAAATTCATCTTGGGAGTACACATATTTTGATAATACTGAACAATTCACTTCTCGAATAATTCATTTTGCCAAAAAGGAAAATTATCCATCAAATGAAAAGTAGGAAAAAAAAAACAGAATATTTCGCCACAATAAACAAAAATGGAAAATTTTTTCCCAAATTAGCTTCGGAGCAAAATTATTCCCAAAATACACGAGATTTTCGGGTTGGAGAATAAGCGTGGTCTAGTCTATTGCAAAAAAAAGAGCGGCTACAAACCGCGCTTTAATATTCTGATTAAACAAAATACAAAATTTTTTTTAAAAAAAATTATACTTAAGACCGCGCCTATATATTCTTTTTCTTATTTAAAAAAATAGTTGTCCGATAGGCGCGGTCTATAACCGCACCTCTTTATCTTTTTTTTCTTTCAAAAACGTCACACTATAGGCGCGGTCTAGGACCGCACCTCTATTTGTGTTTTTATTATCTTTATTTCGGATATTAAAATGTTATCCTCGACAACGCGTTTTACAAATAAGAGTGCGGTCTAAGACCGCGCTTCTACTCCGAACAACAAATCTCGTGCATTTTGGTGATTTATTTCACTCCGAGCCTAAAACGAGAAATTTTTTTGAAGTTTCGTTCACTTCGGTGAAAGATCCAAAATAACATTTAAATATAACACAAGAATAGTAATATTTAAAAAATAAAAAATCGTATGAAGTAATTTTATTAACGAGAGAAGTCACAACTCATCTTATAATAATTATTTTTTTCACCAATTTTTTTTTTTGGAGGGTGGGGCAGCTGCCCCACCTTGCCCCTCAAGCCCCAAGGGCTGCCCCAGTCTCTAGTATTATATTAGGTCTTGTTTAGTTAACTTATTTTGATATTAGATATGAATATGAATATCACATATATAATATTTGTGTTTGATAATTAAAAATTGGGTATCAAATTGATATACTCGTATATCTATACTCTACTTTTATATTAATTCTGATATTCCTAGAAATCTACCGTATCGAATTCTTCTCCCTCCAAGCCCTTTGTCCCCTCTCAGATCTCCTTTTTTGGATTTACATAACAAATCTCGCTCATATCTCTAAGTTATGATTTTTAGTCTTCCTCCTCGGATTGTTCTTTCAATATACTCTTCGGATTGTTCTTTCAATATAACGTTGGATGTGTGTCTCCCTTTACTGTTAAATATGTTTTATACGAGTATCCTTGTATGTTGAAATTTTTTTTGAAATTTTTTTTGATACTAGTGCCTAGACATGGGTCGCAAACCTAAACCGCCAGTTTAGGTTTGTGAATCTACTGCCACAACCCAAATTAGCGGTTTAGGTTAACCTAAATTGTCGGTTTGGTAGGCGGTTTATTAAAACAATAAAAAGGGGGGGGGGG
>BSUD01000002.1:15536646-15581375 GCA_033239045.1 Fagopyrum esculentum
AAAAAAAAAATATATATATATATATATATATACATTTTATTTTTATAGGGTAAAATTTTAAAAAGAAATACAAATAATAAAAATTTATAATTTATTTACAGTAAATTACTTAAATTACATAAACTATAAATTATAAAAATAAAAATAGATTTTTTGTGCTTTGTTTTTTTCTTTCTTTTATATGAAATATAAATATCAAACAATACAAATATTTATGACCTATAAAAAAAAAACTTAAAAAATATTTTTTTTCATTTTATAATTGATAGCTTATGTAATTTAAGTAATTTGTTATAAGGAAGTATACATTTTTATTATATGTTTTCCTATTTTAAATTCTTATCCTAACAACTTATAAAATTTATAATATTTTTTTACTTATTATACTTTTTTTTCCTTATGTAAAACATAAAGCTACATTTTTTTTACACATTTTCACTATTTTTTTTAATTTATATCTTGCCAAACTATAACATATTACAAAATGTCCAACATTTTTTTAATAGATTAATTACTGGTGCTAAAAAGTGCAACACCCCCTATAGTTCGTGTTTTTTTCTGCAATTTTAAAAGTTCGTGTCACCTTCCGCAACAATAGCAAAGGTTGGGTTATTTAGAGCATTTTTGCCTTCATTAATTAACGACTATTTTCTTCAATTAACGACTAATTGACACCTAATTAACGAGTAAATTCTTCATTTAACGTCAAATAACATTACTTATTGACTAATTGTCTACTAATTCATTAATTAACGACTCAAGCATATAACATAAAAGTAACTAAAACATATAACACTAAACTACGTCAAAACAAACGAATTGAAAAAACTAACCTCAACACCCGAATACGGATCGTAACTACTGAGCATCGCGGGATTGAACAAGCCCTCGTCACCCTCCACGTCATCTTCACCACCGCCGAAATCAACACCGTCATCCTCTTCTCCATCGCCGGAATGATATCTTGCTTCTCCATCGTCGGAATTCATTTTCGAAAGGAATTTTTTTGCGAAACAACGTTTGACAATGAGGTTTTATGAAATGGGTCGAATACATGATATTTATACTAATGTTTGGGTTACATTACCGTTGGTAACGGCTAGTTCTTAACTCTACGCCTACGCGCTGCGTAAGCGTAGAGTTCACAACGGTTACTTGATATGAGAACTACGCCTACGCATCCCGTAGGCGTAGTTCTCGGATCAAGCAAGCGTTGTGAACTCTACGCGTACGCAGCACGTAGGCGTAGTAAGTTCTTGTATTTTGGCGATCGATTTATGCTTTCCCTACGGCTACGTGATGCGTAGTCGTATAATGGGTACAAATAGAATGAATATGTGGGTACGAATAGCACGAACCCGCGTGAACACGCCGAACATGGGTTAAAGACTTCGACTTGATACTCCACCGATGTTGATATTTGCTATTACAAAATATGACATTCAAATTTACCCTTAATTAGTAATTGACGTTAGGCAACCGGTCAGTCCGGTAGCCCGGATATTACACCATCGCAGTCTGCCACCTTCGTATTTTCTGCGAATTTTCCTTCGACAATTTTGACTCGAGACTATTCTATCTTCTCCATTCCCTTCCCGCTTTTCCCTGTCAAATAGCCATCGTTTGGAAATCAATCCCGCAGCACTTCATCCTCTGTTGAGAAATCGAACACAGGTCTCTTATAGATACCTATTCAAATTTAACACAATCGGTTCAGGTAACCAAAACTTTTCCTTGTTTCCCTACCTTACTCTCTTTTGTTTTTTAGAATCCTCCGATTTGAGTTTCTCGATTGTTACAGTTCGAAGAATAGATGATATTTGAAGGGAGGAGCCCTTTACTAGCTACAAAAAATGATTCAGTTGTGTAAATCGGCGGTTTTGATGCACAAGTTATTGATTGTGTATTTTCGCTACTTTTATTTCAGGAGACAAATTCTTGGGATCTATGGACTGGGTTAAGCGCAAGATCTATCTATACAATGTCACTTTTGGTCTCTACATGCTCGATTGGTGGGAGCGTTACCTGTTCAGTATCCTTTTCTGTTCGCCTAATTCCTTTCAATTTGTTTGAAATTAGATTGTTAATAATGAGTAATTAGCTCCTTGCTGGCGTTATATTTCAACAAGAATTGCACAATTGAGCTAATTTTGCCCCATTTGTGGTATTTTTAGTTGTACAAAATTAGGGATCTTGTTGATTTTGTGATCTGGAGTTCCTTAACGCATCTGCAGATACTCTGATCATTGTGTTAATGTGGTTCATTATCTATAACACTTCACGGCATTTGACCGAATTCTGCAAGAGGTAAATTATAATCTTCTCCCCGGATAGATGAATGCTAACATGTTATCAGAATATCAGTGCAGTTGCATGCTTCCTTACTTCTATCTACTTTGTTTGGATGGTTGCTTGTTGAACTGCAAAGATTAATGGTTTCAAGTCTTTCCAAGATAAGCCACCATAACAGATTTGATATATTTGGTAGTATTTATCCTCACCTGTACCTCTGTATTTTGTTGGACATAAGAATACAACTAATTCAGTTGTAACAGAATTGTAATCACTGTCTATAAATACCTCATGTAAAGCAATTACACAATATAGAAATTCATTCAGCATATATCATAAACCATCTCAAACTCTCTCTCTCAATTCTAACATGGTATCAGAGGGGATTTTCAGATCCTGAACCTCTGCCATGTCTTCCCCACACAATTCCGATGATGAACAAGATTCTAGTGACGATTCTTCTGTTGATGAAGATCTTCTCCGTCAGATCAAATTGCATCATTCAGATGCTCCTACGCTTCGTCTTTCAACAACTTTACTCAACAGCACCAACTATTCTCGTTGGAAACGTTCTGTTGAAGTGTCTCTCTCTGCGAAGAACAAATTAGGTTTTGTTCGTGGTGATTGTCCCAGACCTTCAAGCGATGTCAAGATTCAGGCTCAGTGGGACCAATGCAATAGCATGCTCATCTCATGGCTACTTCATTCAATGGACAGAGAGATTGGTGAATCTGTCTTGTTTTGTCACACAGCTGCTCAAATATGGACTGAACTGGAGATCCGATTTGGTCGCTCCAATCGAACCAGTCTGTATCAAATTCAAAAGGAGTTGAACAATATATCACAAGGTAATCAATCTGTCACAGCTTATTTCACACAAATGAAGAAGATATGGGATGATTACTCCATTGCTATGACACATTTAACCTGTAAATGTGGATCTAATGAAATTGCTAGCACTATCGTTCGCGATCAACAGATCATTCAATTCCTCGTTGGTTTGAATGATACTTATGCTCTGGTTCGATCTCACATTTTGTTGATGCATCCAAGTCCATCTTTGAATGAAGTCTACAAACTAGTTCTTCAAGAAGAAACTCAAAGAACCATATCCTACACACCTGTTCTTGATAGTGCTGCTTCCGCTCTATACTCTAACCACCGATCGACCACTTCCAAACCAAATCAAGAATATTCCAAACCAGCTTCTAGAGGATTTCTTTCTAACCCTTCCAATACAGAATCCAAATCCAATTCCACTTCTAAACGTCCCTACTGTGATCATTGTAAAGCGAATGGCCACACTGCAGATCGTTGTTGGAAACTAGTAGGTTACCCAACTACACCAATTCCAGGCCTTCCTTGGTGTCAACATTGCAAGATTGCTGGACATGACACCAACAAGTGCTGGAAAGTCATTGGATATCCACCAGGACACAAGATGGCTGCCCCTGCACTGACTAACTCTTTTACACCTGAGCAGATGTCAAGTATTCTTGCTTTGCTAAGCAAGACAGAAGAACTACAACAAGATCCTCTTACTTTCAGTGACAAAACAGCCCTTCTTGCAGGTAAGCATTCGTGTTTCTTATCTCTTAATCTCAATTCGAAATGGATCTTGGACAGTGGAGCAACCGATCATATTACACCCAACCTTGACCTTTTCACTTCTTACAAACCTATCACACATTCCTCATCTATAACCATGCCCAATGGTAAACGAGCTGTTGTTGCTCACCAAGGCACAATAGTTCTTCCTAACAACATTACATTGCACAATGTTCTTCATGTGCCAGATTTCCAGTTTAATCTCATATCTGTTCACAAGTTGTCAAATGATCTACTATCTCATGTGTTGTTCACTGCTGACACGTGTATTCTTCAGGACCCTTTGATGAAGAATTCCATGGTGATTGGTCGAGCAATTAAAGGACTATATGTTGTTGATGATAACCATACCAAGACTTCTTCTATTGACTCTTTCTTTGCTTCTCCAGCATGTAATAATACAACTACTAGTAACATTTCTAATGCTAGTAAAGTTTCTGTTGAACTATGGCATTGTAGACTTGGTCATTTGCCTTTTGATCAAATGTCCTATGTTCATAATGATTTACATTTGTCTAAGAACCATGCCATTTGTACCATATGTCCTCAAGCTCGACAACATAGGCATCCCTTTCCTACATCTTCTACAAGGTCTTCTTTCATTTTCGATATTCTACATATTGACACATGGGGCCCTTACAAACATCAAACCTATAATGGTTTTTCTTACTTCTTGACCATTGTTGATGACCATTCCCGTTGTACATGGACATATCTCATGGCCAATAAATCCAATTTTTTGCCCATCATAAAGTCCTTTGCTCTCATGGTCAAGAATCATTTCCAAACCACCATCAAACACATTCGGACGGATAATGCTCTAGAATTTTCAAGCAAAGAAGCTCTTCATTTTTATTCCACAAAGGGTATTATCCACCAAACTACTTGCATATACACTCCACAACAAAATGGGATTGTAGAAAGGAAGCATAGACATCTACTAGAGGTAGCTAGATCTCTCTCTTTTCAATCAAAACTTCCATCACCATATTGGGGAGAGTGTATCCTAGCTGCAACCTATCTCATCAATAGAAGACCAGCCTCTATACTTAATCATCTAACACCCTTTGAAGCTTTATTTTCTAAGAAACCTACCTATGACCACCTAAGAGTTTTTGGATGTTTGTGCTTTGCTCACACGCCTAAACCCCACCACAAAGACAAGTTTGATCCACGTGCCATTCCTTGTATATTTCTTGGTTATCCATATGGTACCAAAGGTTACAAAATTCTCACTCTACACACTAGAGAAGTCATGATCTCACGTGATGTGGTTTTTCATGAAAGTTGCTTACCATTTCACCATATATCCAATGTACAACCTCCTACCTTTCCCATCATATCTTCTCTTTCTACCCTTGATTCACTCATTTTTCTTCCAGGCAACACACCATCACCTTTACTCCCACATGATTCTTCAAATATTTTATCTCCATCTCCTTCTGTTTCACCACCACAGCTCATCTCCTCTTCTCCTTCTCCAAACCCTTCCAGTAACCAACCTTTGCCTCCTTTACAATCTGTTCGACGTTCAACTCGTCATACTCATCCTCCATCGTATCTCTCTGATTTTATTTGCACATATAGTTCATGCTCCCAATCACCAGGTATGTCTTCTAATCTTTCTTTACCTCATGACCATATAGCCTTTCTTACTTCTTTAACATCATTTGTTGAACCCACTACCTATGCTGAAGCTTCCAAAGATCCAAATTGGATTGAGGCAATGGATAAGGAGTACAATGCTCTCCAACGTAATCATACATGGGACTTAGTACCCTTGCCACACAACAAAAAGGCTATAGGATGCAAATGGGTATACAAGGTGAAGCTCAAAGCAGATGGATCCTTGGAAAGGTATAAGGCAAGACTTGTAGCTAAGGGATACAATCAAAGAGAGGGCATAGACTATCATGAAACGTTTTCTCCAGTTGTCAAGATGACAACTATAAGAAGCATTATTGCCATTGCTACATCCAAGCAGTGGATACTTCACCAACTGGATGTGAACAACGCCTTTTTACATGGTAATTTATATGAGGATGTCTACATGAAGGTACCCCCTGGCACTTCTAATCCTTTGAATCTTGTATGCAAGCTAAACAAGTCGATCTATGGCCTAAAACAAGCATCAAGGCAATGGTTTCATCGTCTCACTGTTGCTCTTATTGATCAAGGTTTTCACCAGTCAAAAAATGACTATTCTTTGTTCATAAAACGAGAGGATCATGACATTACTATAGTGGCAATCTATGTTGATGATTTGCTAGTTACAGGGTCTAAGGAGTCTGAAGTTTCTGCACTCAAAGCATTTCTCGACAATATGTTCAGTATTAAAGACCTTGGCATATTACACTTTTTTCTTGGTTTGGAAGTAGCTCATACAGCAGCTGGAGTTGTTCTTGCTCAAAGGAAGTTTACATTAGAACTTCTATCAGAAGCTTCTCTTCCCCCTGGTCTTCCTACATCTACTCCATTACCCTTACATCTTAAATTATTACCTCAACATGGTACTCCTATATCAGATGCTACAGTTTACAGATCTTTGGTTGGCAAATTAAATTTCTTAACCAATACCAGACCTGATCTATGCTTTGCAGTACAGAGTTTGAGTCAATTCATGCAGGATCCTTATACATCTCATATGGAAGCTCTTTTACACACATTACGGTACATTCAAGGGACAGTGGGACATGGTATCTTATTAAATGGCAGTGATAATCCAAGCATCCTAGCATATACTGACTCTGACTGGGCATCATGTCCCTCTACCAGACGCAGTGTAAGCGGGTATGTAGTTCTTCTGGGCCCTTCTCCCATCAGTTGGAAATCGAAGAAGCAAACTACTGTATCACGGAGTTCTGCTGAGGCTGAGTATCGGGCCATGGCTCAAGCTGCAGCAGAGATTACATGGCTGATACGTCTACTGGAGGAGCTAGGACTCAAACCACCACAGCCAATTCGACTCCTCTGTGACAATAATTCAGCAATACAAATTAGCAAAAATCCAGTCTTTCACGAAAGGACCAAGCATATCGAGATAGACTGTCATTTCACGAGAGACAAGGTTATGGAAGGACTATTGGAGCTTCAACATATCTCTACAAATGAACAGCTAGCAGATGTGTTTACAAAAATTGTTCCTTCAGCTCATCAGAATCATCTTTTGGCCAAACTAGGAATGACTCTACCTAGTTTGAGGGGGGGTGTTGGACATAAGAATACAACTAATTCAGTTGTAACAGAATTGTAATCACTGTCTATAAATACCTCATGTAAAGCAATTACACAATATAGAAATTCATTCAGCATATATCATAAACCATCTCAAACTCTCTCTCTCAATTCTAACATATTTCAACTAAGATGAATCAAACAACATTTAGTTGGCATAGTAATCATAAAATTAGACAAGCAATCGTATAATTAAGGTTTAGCTAAAGAAGTGTGATTGCTGCACTAATTCATTGATACAAGCCTTGCTGCAAATTGTTTTGAAACTATAATGTGCCATTAGTGTAGAAATCGTACGATAAAGCATCTGGTGGGAGCATAGACTGCTTGGTTGCTACATAATATATTTTTGCCTATTACTCTTCTATGTAAAAGATGGTTGTCATTTGCTTATAATACCTCTCAGCGATGAGTTTCAAGTAGGCAATTGTGGTTCTGGGCCATAGCATTTCAAGAGTTACCTACTGGGGAGTGATTGTGTTTTGAGGTCCAGGTGCCTTTTTATTTCCCCAATGTTTATAGTATAGACTGGATGCATATTGGGTAGTAAATATTATGATAGAGCATGTAGAGGTATTAAGGAAATACTTCAATCAAGCGTTATAGTATTGGCTCTTTTGTCAATTAAGATATGTATGGGTTTCTGATCTTGGAAATGGAAGGCCGTAAAGTGTTTGCTGGTATATGAGATTGAGAGATGATCGGTACTGTACATTCAGAATCTGGGAGATGAGTTTTTGTTCACTGTGGATGTTTGTGGCTGTTTTCTTTTAATTACAATGAGCTTATCATGCTTAGTTATCTAATTACGTAATATGATTCTATATGCAATTCTGGCATTGCTGATAAGGTTTAGCTGTATAGCTGGCACTACCTGTCCTTGATCTGGAACCAAAGCTTGTTTATTGTTTACAAAGAAAGTAACCATTGATTGCATGCATGCTTAGAACCTGAAATAGCAAATATATTTCCTTTCAATATCAGCGAATTGGCTCAATAACGAAACCATTTGTGGTTTGTTTTTTTATGTTGCAGTATTGATCTCTCAGCTTCATTGATGAAAAAACCCTCTCTGATTTCATCAAATATCTGTGGTGAATCTACCTGCAATCAATGACAATGGATTCGCTGAAGATGGACATGCCAGAACATCTGCTAGGAGAAGTTACTGTTTTATCATCAAAATATAGAAGTCTTTCTGCATTTGTTTGTGAAGAATAACTGCTTGTATGATTGGTCTCCCATGCTGCATGGGTATATCTTCTTCTGTTGTTGCTGAGGTGATCTGTATTTGAACTGTAACTTGGAAGCTAATCTCTTTCGTTGGAATTTCTCATTTGAAGAAAGTTGCGTTGTATACCAACTCCGGCGATGACGTGGCAACCGGAATTTGACATGTCATAAAAAATGAATTAATTGAATGATAGTTTGCATCACTCCTAGTAATTTTCAAAGTTGGTATTATATTGGGTTGAATGTTGATAGTTGATATTATTTTGGGTTGTTTTTTCCAAATATATTAGTAACATATAAATGACTCTATGACATGCCTTAGGCATTTGATTATATAGGTTGGGTTAATTGAGTGACTTGATCAAGTAGGTTTTCAACAATTTTACATCTGCATCACTCTGTTTTTGAGGGGGTTTTTTTTTGATACTCTAAAATAAGTGATTAGTACAATCATCTTCTATGAGACAATTGTCCAGGAAATCATTTCGGATGAGGTCGTCCACTTCCTGAGTGGTCACGGACGAGAACGAAGGAGAGTCGTGACCAAGTGTTGCTAATTTATCAGCCACCCTGTTGACTTCCCTGAAGACATGGAAACATCTAACACATGGGGACCACGAGATCATGTTAGAAATATTAGAGATTAACAAGTCAATTTTTCACGGAGGTTTCCAAATATTTTTGATTGAGTTGATAATTGTGAGATTGTCTCCCTCAATTTCAAGGTTCTTGATGCCCAACTCAAAGGCCTTACTCAAACCCACCCTTAGCGCACATGCTTCAACATGGAGGACAATCGTGTTTCCACACCGCCCATAGCCTAGGGTAGTAGTTGAGGCCTCGTGGTCCCTCAAGATAAATCCAAATGCACAATTCCCATTATTAAGTCTAGAACCATCGAAGTTGAGTTTGACGAAGTCTCTTTCCGGTTTTTTCCATGAGATTTTTTTTATTTCCTTTTGTTCACTGCTATGATGGGTTTTGATTTCTTCTCCTTCTTAGTTACCTCATTCCATGTTTTACTCTGGTTTTGAACGTTAAGGTTTATGTTTTGTAACTTAGTGTTGTTAAAGTGCACTGATTTCTCATAAACCAGACGTTCCACCAAATGACTGACAACTCAGTTAAGTGTTTATCGTCCAATTTTTCTCTCAGAAAAAGGAGAATATCTGGTAGGTTAGTGGATGCAATATCAACAATTTGCAAAATATGTTTAATTTTCTAGTTTATAATGTTGCCAATTGTGGAAGAGGATTTCAAGAACAAGTGTTTAACACTTTCAAACGGGTGTTGGCAAAGAGGACAATGCATTGGCATTGCAACTTTTTGTTTTTCCAAATTTTCCTTAGTTGGAAGCCCGCTAATCGAAAGCTTCCATAGGAAGTTTTTCACTTTCGGCATGATATCCATATCCCAAATCCATGCGTTGCTTTTTCCAGACAATCCTCCATGTTCATGGATCAGTTTCATTGCCGATTTTGTGGAGAACCATCCTCTATCGGATGGTGCCCAATAGATTTTGTCCGATATTTTGTATTTTGGTAGTTTGTAGTTTAGGATATTTGTGATATTATGTGGTGGGAGGATTGATCCTAGTCTTTGGAGAAGTTTATTTTGGTTCCACTTATTGTCTTCGATATAGGAGCTTACTAGTTCCTCATTGTTAATAAGATTTTGATCTTGAACTAGCCTTCTCAAAGGTAGTGCTGCAAGCCAGTTATCTTTCCAAAATTTAATGGTCTTACCGTCTCCTATATTCCACGGAAATCCCGTTCGAAATCTTTTCTTAGGTGCATCATTCTTTTCCATTGCCATGAGGTGTTATTCGCCGTTTTATACTCCCAGAGAAGAGCACCTTTTAGGTATTTTTCATTTATTATTTTAACCCATATATTGCTGGGTTCAGCCATTATTTTCCAAAGAAGTTTCATTTGTATAGGACCTTATTCATATCTTCTGATTTTCTAATACCAACTCCTCCTGCTGGTTTTGGTCTACAAATTTTGTCCCAATTGATAAGTGGGTGGTAGTTTGTACCTTTATTCCAGAAGAAAGTACGTTTAATTTGGTCGAGTTCTATGTGAATGCTTGTAGGGAGGTAGAAACTCTGCATTATTAAGTTTGGTTTAGCATCCAAGTTAGCTTTAATTAGAACTATTCTACCTTATTGGGAGAGCGTAGACGCTTTCCATTTGGACAGCTGTTGACGGGATTTTGTTATGATGTCTTCAAAGACATTCTTGTTGACCCTCCCATTAATGATTGGACAACCTAGATATTTATCTAAGCTATTTGTTATTGTTATTCCCAACTTATTTTGGATATCTCTCTCTATATTAGTATCGACATTCATTGTTATTTGGAAAGATGATTTTTGAAAATTAACCTTTTGACCAGAAATAATCAATATCCATTTAGGGTATTTATTATTAAGTTGCTAGATATTTCGGTTGCTTTTGCAAAAATGATAATATCATCTGCAAAAGCTAGGAAAGAGATTATTGTGTCCCCTCTAGTGATTGGAAACCCAATTAATTTCTGATTTTGATTACTTATTTTTTTGGATATTTCTAGCAAGAACTTCCGCTCCCAAATTGAAGAGTATTGGTGATATTGGATCTCCTTGGCGTAGACCCCTTCCTGGACGAATCAAGTTGGTAGGGTTATCATTTAGTAGAATTGAGTAAGAAACTGTAGAGATGCATTCCTCAATCCAGTCTATAAATCTCGAACAAAACCCAAACTTATGGAAGACAGCTAAGATAAATGGTCATTCAACTCTATCATATGCTTTTTCCATATCGAGCTTTATGGCCATCTAACCCCCCCCCCCCCCTTTCCTTTTTTTTATTTATTTGAAACCATGGAATATTTCATGTGCAATGAGAATATTATCATGGATCAATCTATTCTGGGTAAAGGCTCCTTGAAGAGGATGAATTAGTTTGGGTATGATAGTCTTTAATCTTGTTGCTAAGATTTTTGCTATTATTTTATATACGGTCGAGCAGAGACTAATGGGTCTAAAATGATTGGTCGCGGATGGGTTGTCAATTTTTGGAATTAGTTATATGAAAGTATATATGATTAATTGTTTTAATATTTTTCCGGTTCTATAGAAGCTTTTAACCGCCTGAATTACTAATGGTCCAATAATATGCCAATAGCTTTGAAAGAAGCCTGTTGGCATGCCATCTGGACCAGGGGACTTTTCAGTTCCAATATCAAAGATAGCCTTTTTGATATCTTGATTAGTGAGGGTTTAATAAGCTCTATGTTTTCTTCGTCGGATATCGCGTTGGTAATTACTTCAAGATAACTATTAATGGCCCGTTTGGTTCCAACTCCGGAAACGAAAACGGAATAGAAACGAATTTAGTCCATATGTATATCCTTATTCATGAAATTTTGTGGAATCATTCCTTGTGGATTAATGCAAAATGCACTTATTTCCTCACATTTTGTTACCCTATAGGGTATCAAAAGTAATCAAATTCTACTCCAATTCCTTCAAACCACAAGGAATGATTCCACAAACTTTTATGAACAATGGTATACATATGGACTAGATTCGTTTCCATTCCGTTTCCGATTCCGAAGTTAAAACCAAACGGGCCCTAAATACCGAACCGTTTATTTTGGAGGCCTTGAAGCGTTCTGGGAAATCATTGTAGAATTCAGTTGTAATTTCCTCCTCCTTTTGATAATATGACTCCATTGCTTTCAATTGATGTGATCATTTTCCTGTTTCGTCTACCCGAAGCCTTCCGTTGGTGGTACCTTGTATTTTTATCGCCTTGTTCTAAGGATTTAGATTTTGCTTGTTGCATCCCGTATTTTTGTTGGAAGTCTTTGAGACATTCTCTCTTTTTTTATCAAATTTTTTTGCTCGTTGCATCCAGTATTTCTATCGCCTTTGTAGTAAAATTTGATACAAGTTTTACTTTTTAGTGTTTTTCGGTCAATTCTTTTTTTACCAAAATCCAATATGCTTAGGCGGAAATTGTCAGGTCGAAAATTTATTCCCATTGTCAAAATCATAAATAAGAAAATGATTGAAAACAGTGTGACAGCTACTTCAAGTGCATTTCACTCTCAAACATATATATTAAATTTGGTTACTCAACATTAACTCTAAAATTTCAAAAGTCCATTGATTCACACCCATTTTCTTAGCCAAATTGTAAAATTCAAATGAGAATACGCCTAAGCTGTATATCTTGATAATCTTTTAGAATTCATTTATATATAGTTGATCTTATAGTTTATATTGATTTTGTTTTAATCTTGTTAACTATTACCCTTTTCCTTTAAATGGTAAATTTTCTAATATCTTGATATAGATTAATCCATCTAATGGATTTGATC
The DNA here is from genome assembly GCA_033239045.1 of Fagopyrum esculentum. Taxonomy (NCBI): domain Eukaryota; kingdom Viridiplantae; phylum Streptophyta; class Magnoliopsida; order Caryophyllales; family Polygonaceae; genus Fagopyrum; species Fagopyrum esculentum. The sequence continues at coordinate 15,549,382 of BSUD01000002.1, forward strand.
TCTCAATGTTCAATTCATTTAATATACAGAATCCCTTTTCTTTCTATAAGAAAAAACACAAGGTGAAAGTTGGTACAACTAAGATACGAGTATTAAGAAAATCATCTACTACATATTTGATGTGTTGCCCGCCTCATGATATTTTTCGCAATTTATTTTTCACTAATTTCATACTTAAGCCATCAAAATTTTTATTATTAAACCATAACTATTTGTAAATGACTTGATTCATCTTTTAACTTGATATATAACACTGAATATCAATTTCCGGATGTATCACACAAAAAATGTTACGTGAGCTTTTACTTTTTTAATATAAAAAAATTCTCATAATTATTTTTAAAAATCATTTGTTATCCATATTATATATATATATCCTTTATTAAACAATCTAGTCCATCAATCCAATAGGAGTGATCTCGATAATATTAACAACATATTTTATAACATAAAATACATAAGTCGTAGTTGATTTCTAGCAAAACACTATAACTACCTAATGTCGTACCAGGGGTATGAACAGAATGTTTCATTGGTACAAATAGCAATAACCGTTGCGAGACATACTAACAAACATAGATACAAAAGGTTATTGCTATTCGTACCATTGAAACTTGTTGTTCATACCTCTTTTCCGACTACGCACTACGCAGCCGTAGTAAACAAAAATTTTACACTACTACGCATACGGCATGCGCAGTCGTAGTCATTTTTCCTTAATTTTTCGAACGAAATATTTTGATATGGACTATTACGCATCCGTCATGCGTAGTTGTAGTCATACTACACATCCAACATGCGTAGTCGTAACCATTTTATTTTAATTTTCGAACGAAACGAGCTTGTTGCTACGGCTCCGCAGTGCGTAGTCGGACAAGTGGTACAAATAGTATGTTTCATGTGGTACGAATAGCAATCTCGATATAAAAGCCACCAAAATTCATCTTGGACCAAGTCATGTCCTAAATATTTAAACTGAGATTTTAGTAAAATGCAAAAGCCACCAAAATTCATCTTAGTCCGTTATGTGTTCAATGCATGGTTGTGTGTTTTACTACACTAATGGAACCTTATTTTATAATGTTATAAATATGTTCTTCTCTACTAATAACCCACGTGGGATTTACAAGAAATTGTTTGCCATACAAACTAACAAACACGGTTATAAAAGCCACCAAAATTCATCTTGAACCAAGTTTAGTCCTAATGATTTAAACTGAGATGTTAGGTGTCCTTCCTAAGAAGGACAACCCTCCAAAAATTAGCGTATGCCAATTTAATGCATCGAACACACGGTATTCTTTAGTAAAAGGCGAAAGAATAGTTCGCTATGCGTTCAATGCATGGCTGCGTGTTTTACTACACTAATGGAAGTTCATTTTATATTGTTTCAAATGTGTATTTCTCTACTAATAATCGATGTGGGACTTACAAGAAAGTGTTTGTCAGACATACTAACAAACATGGCAAAAGCCACCAAAATTGATCTTGGGCCAAGTCATGTCCTAAAGATTTAAACTGAGATGTTACGTGTCCTTCCTAAAAAGGACATCGCTTCAAAAATTAGCGTATGCCACTTAATTAGACATGGGTCAAAAAACTAAACCGCCGGTTTAGATTTACAAACCGTCGGTTTAGGTTTGACCTAAGGTCAAATCTAAACCTAAACCGGGAAATCCAAACTGGTAAACAACCGATTTGCCGTTTTATCACTGGTATAAAAAAGTCGAGAGAAATGTCGATCGAAATTTCCAATATCTCAGGCCGACATTTTGGACATTAAGCCCGAGATTGCTCTCGACATGAGAAATCTCGGGATTGATTTTGTTTTTCTCGGCGGAGGTAACCAAAGTCTCACCCGAGATTATTCTCGACATGAAAATCTTGGGTGAGATATTGGTTATCTCCGCCGAGATAACCAACATCTCACCCGATATAACCAATATCTCACTCGTTATATTGGTACTTTAACTAAATAAAGGAATGTCTTGAAACGGTTTCCCGGTTGCCTAGCTATGTATCCTCTCGGGGTTAATAGGAATCAAAGCCCACAAAATTCTCTTACCTTTGTTTACCTTTTGTTGGACTTTCGAGTTGTTTAGTTACCCCGCTTACCTTCATGCCTCGGACTCGGAAGTTGTGCCCACATCATCGGAGTTGGAATTCGATTTTGAGTCATACACCGGTGCATTCTGTTGTTTCGCTTATCCTTTCTTATCCAATCTTGAATGGATACTTGTGCCTCCAACTTTTTGAACTTCAATTGACTTATCTTGTAGGTGAGCATATTTCCTCATTGGCTAGCCTAAATGCTTGCTCCACGGAAACTGTTGATGTGGGCACAACCATGAGTTGTTGCACAATTTTTATCAAGGTTGGATACTTCGGGACTAACTTCTTCCACCAATCCAAATTTCAAAAGATTCATTATCAAAACAAAACACGTTGTTAGATAATCTTAAAATTCTGCACAAGTGGACGAATGCCTTGGTGTTTTTGTTCATTTAGCTAAAATTTATTTTGCTTTTGAAAGAATAGAAGATGATGAAATTGTATTACCAAAATTTTGATTTCTTGATAAGTAATAAAATACCCTAAATAAAACCGATTAATTGTTTCAACTTTTGAATCCCCGTAATTTAAAAAAAATCATGATCACGCATTTCTCAGGGGTTTTTTCTAAAATCCATGAGAGACATCTCTCAGGGTTTTTTTAAAACCCCATGACAAACATCTCTCAAGAGTTTTTTAAAAGCCCTTGAGAGACATCTCTCGGGGTTTTTTCAAAAAACCGCCATCCTTGCCACTTATTTTTCAGGGGTTAAAAATAACCCCTGAGAAATATTTCTCAGAGAGACGTATAAAGGGGAAGGAAAAACCGTCTTCCCCTTCAATAAAAAAACCCCCGAGAGAGGCTATTTCTGTACTAGTGAGGAGTCGGTTCGGCAGTAGAAGAAGAGCTAGCTCTTGTTTGAAAGGAAGAAAGAAAAATTTTAATTTTAATAGGAACATTATGAATAATGGTAGAAGTGTTTGTAGAATCTAAACCTCAACAATCATAATAAACAATCAGCAAATCAAATACACTTTCAAGTTTAAGTCTAGGATAAAAAACAACGGAAATAAGATTAATCAAGGCAATTTCTTTATATTATTTTAGCCATTTCAATTTCATGTCATTTATAGCACTTATAAAGGTTGGAAAATTAGAACCGGTTTGTAAAGCTTCATAAACGTTTACGGCTATTTCTAAAAAGCTACTAGAAGTGAGATAAATGTAACTCACATAATCAGTTGAATCACTAAAAACCTTTAAAACATTACAAATATAAGGTCAGTTTGCCAAACATTTTCATCATCTTACATTGACCAAAGAATGTTTTGTGCGGAAAAAACTTGTAAAAATTTTTTGTAACAAAAGGCTTGACTAAGTAATATGTAAGTAGAGTTCAACGAGTTCCAAATGTCTTTTGAAAATGCAACTGGATGAACATTATTTTGTAAACATATTACTCTCCATTTTTTTCTAAAATCGGATGAGTGCCACATATGTTCAATAACTCGGTGATGGGGGTTAGCATAACCGATAAAATATTAAGTCCATATTGAACAAATAAGTTTAAAAAATATGGCATGCACATCTTTGATGAATAAAAGGAGTTCACAAATATTGTCCAGCATCCTCCCCCAAATCATTTACGACGGATGTGTTAGCGGATGCATTATCAAAAGAATATGAAAAAACTCGACTTTGTAAATTATATTCTTGTAAGCCCGTATTATCAAGTTTGCAATGTTTGTGGCATTATGTCTTTCGTTGAAATGGAAAAATGCAATAACAAATTTATGCAAAAACATATCGTTATCAATAAAATCTAAAGTAATACCCATGTAAACTATTTATGTGATAATGTACTCCAAATATCACTACAAATAGAAATTAGGTGTGAAAAAGATGACAAAATCAAAAGAAAATTTTGTTTCTTTTGTTCGTATGATTTAGAAACTAATTTGGAAACGGTTTTGCGAGAAGTTGGCTTAAAAGAAGTTTGAAAATATTTAGTGTTGTATGTTTGAACTTTTTCATATCCCGCATAAGCAAATGAAAATGATTGAGAACATATAACGTTGACTAATCCTAAACTTTCTTCACTATGATTATACATAAATAGAGCAGAATGAGAGGAAGAAGATGCAAACTCGTGGGACAATTAAAATTGTCCATGTGATATCCCTAACTTCTCGAGATGGATTTTTTGCATGAGGGTTTGCAAAGTCCCGTAGCCGCCCTTTGCCCTCCACTTGTATACCTTCTGACAATAGTTGCATGAGACTTGGAAATATTCGTTAACCTTCTCCTCCTTCTTGTAATTATTTGTAAAAATGTCAAGTGTAAACATTTTCAGTTGAAGAACTTGTCAAAATGCCCCTTCACCTTGTGACATTTCGGGCATTTGAGTTTGCTTTCTTGGGTGCTTGAGAAGAAATAGCGAGGAATGTTGTCGTTCGGGTTTGCCATTACGATATCGAGAGACGAACAATGAATTTAAGAATTGAGAATCCGAGATTGAGAGTTGAGAGTAGTAGTAGAGAGGTGAGAATGTAGGTGTGTGATTAAATGGAAGAGAGGTTGAGTATGGGTGGAGTTTTCTTATAAAAAAATATTTCCCATTTATCAAATAAAAATTAATTAATTAACACATCTCAACGGCTGCTAGCCGTTGGGGATGTGCATTTTTTCAAAAATAAAAATAAAATAAGGTTTAACCGTAGGTTAAACCACCTGTGTAGGTTCGTCAAAACGACAAACCTAAACCTAAACCCCCAACCGTCGGTTTGGTCAAATCAGCAAATCTAAACCGCCGGTTTGACCAAACCGGAAGTTTCGGGCCGGCTTGAAAACCGCCGGTTTGGCAGTTTTGTCCAAACTGGACCCATGTCTAACTTTAATGCATAGAACACGCGGTATTATTTAGTAAAAGACGAAATAATAGTTCGTTATGATGTGTTCAATGCATGTTTGCATGTTTTACTACACGAATGAAAATTCATATAATCTATGTGTGACTTAGAAGAAAGAGTTTGTCATACAAACTAACAAACATGGATGTAAAAGGAACCAAAATTCATCTTTAACCAAACCATGTCCTAAATATTTAAACTGAGATATTAAGTGTCCTTCCTAAGAACGACAACCCTCCAAAAATTAACGTATGCCACTTTAATGCATCAAACACACGGTATTCTGTAGTAAAAGACGAAAGAATAGTTCGCTATGTGTTCAATGCATGGTTGCGTGTTTTAGTACACTAATGGGAGTTAATTTTATATTGTTTCAAATGTGTGCTACTCTATTAAAAACCCATGTAGGACTTACAAGAAAACATTTTCCAGTATGACTAACAAACATGGATATAAAATCTACCAAAATTCATTATGAACCAAATCATGTCATAAGGATTTAAACTGAGATGTTAAGTGTTCTTCCTAAGAAGGACAACTCTCCAAAAATTAGCGTATGCCACCTTAATATATCGAACAAATGGTACTCTTTTGTAAAAGGCGAAAGAATAGTTCGCTATGTGTTTAATGTGTAACACCCCAATTGCAAGTTCTGGGAACTTGAAGCGCTACGGGCTAGGACCGCACAATGGGTCCCGACCCTCAGAGTAGCAACAGCAAATAGATCTTACAACAAGGCACAGACGAATGAAAACCAAAACTTAATATAAAACAAAAGGTTCAAAGAGAAGAAAACACAAAAGCTCCACAGCCGGGTCAAAACAAAAGGGAAACAAAAAACGAAACAAAACCCGATCCCGTCCTATAATGTACGAGAACTCCGGCTGACCACACCATCCGGATCACTCAGTAGCATCTTGAACCTGCGGAACATCTATAACGACGGTATACACCGTTAGCTAATATTCTAGGTATAAGCAAGAGTGTAAAGGCACAAACACACATAAGGTACAAAAAACACATAGCATGCTCACACATCAACCGGTTATTATCTTTCATTAAGGTTATCCATTACTAATGCAACTTCTTTTGTCACACGAGAATCTCCCAAAACTCGCCTCCGCTTCCGTCTACCAATAGGAATAGATCAGTATTATCCGTTACCTACGGGTTTGGGTTGCAAGAGCACATTCTAGTCTCTTGTAGAACTAGACAAGTGGTCACCGCCCGGTTATAATACACTTGGGCCAGTTAAGGTATCAAAGGGTGAATCCTATTTCAAATTATCCGTTATAAACATGATAGCAACACAAACAAGCCAAAATAATCCAACTAATACGCGGAATGAAGCTAAGTAAGTCCAAGGGACTTACCTCAAACGAAGGTAACACAAGAGATCAACGAACAACTAAAAAACACACAAGGAAGCTTAGTTTCCCTCAGGAAAGGAGCAAGGAAAGCCTATACGAACAAGCAACAAGAATCAGGAACGGAACGGTTGCTAGAAGTCTATGACTTCTAGTCTCAAAGATCTCTAAGAGATCAACACATGTTAAGGGCTCAACCTTAGCCTTACAACAACTCACGGGAACAAGGAACAACTATAAGGAACCAAGGAAGGAACGAGGAAAGGAAGGAAGGAAGCAACTCACCAAAGACGGGAGCTACTGAAGAGAAACCGCAGGGGCGGTTAGAGAAATGCGCAGGGGCGGCTGAACAGAGGCGCAGGGGCGTCTCTGTGCAGGTGCAGGGGTGGCTTTGTGCAGGCGCAGGGGCGCATCTTCGTCAGAAGCTACTGTTGGGCTTCTTTTCGACAGATCTCACAACAGGGGCAACCAAAGCTCGAACCTTTGGTTCCAACACGTCAAGACTCAACTCCAGAGAGCCTGAGAACAACGAAGGGTCAACAACGGAACACTCCACAAGAATCAAGGCTCATGCTTGATCTTTGGAGAAGAAGGAAAGAAAATAACGAAAGGAAGAAACCAAAACAGAAGGGAAGGCATGCAGCGCTTAAAGGAACGTGAGGAAGAACTAGAAAAGATGCACTTACACGTTCAGCGGGATTGTAGGAAGCAAGGACGGCTGGAACTCTCTAGGGTTTGAAGACGATAGCAGGGAACGGGAAAAAGGAGAGAAAGAAGAGAATATATAGGAGGGCTGGAACGCTAGACGGAAAGTGCGTCTAGGGTTAGAAAAAAACAAGGAAATCGGCCCATAAGATAGAATATTGGGTATTCAATCTATGGAAGAAAGATAATACGACGAAAACAGATCGGCACGATCTGTCGCACGATCCGCAGGGGCGGATCTCACAGCCGCAGGGGCGGCCCTCTCCACCACAGGGGCGGTGAAGGCAAAAACCTAGGATCTTACATCAGATCCCCCTAAAAAGAAGTTTCGTCCCGAAACTTGCAAAAGCCAAACGATCACAACAACACACAGAAACAGAACTGAGGTCATATATTCCCACTCAGGGCACGTAACACAAAACGTCACACAAAAGCGTTCACAACGCAACAAAGGAAAAACCAAACAACAACTAAGCTAATGGTGCATCAAGCTCAGCGTAAAACTCCGGATAGTTCCTCTGGATACTATCCTCTGTCTCCCAAGTTGCCTCATCAGCTCCTCACATCAACCACTGAATCTTCAACATCGGGATGTCCTTCGAACGCAAGCGCCTCGTACTACGCTCTAAGACAGCCACCGGGTGCTCTACAAATGTGTGGTCTGACTCGATCACTAGATCCTCATGACTAACGATGTGTCTCGGGTCAGATATGTACTCCCGTAGCTGAGACACATGGAAAACTGGGTGAACACCCTCGAGTCTCGGTGGCAACGCAAGTCTGTATGTTGCCTCTCCAACTCGCTCAAGAATCTCAAATGATCCAACATATTTGGGACTCAGCTTCCCCTTGACACCAAAACGTCTGACGCCTCGTGTCGGGGATACTCTCAACCAAACTTGAGCTCCAACTCTGAACTCCAGAGGTCTGCGCCTCTTATCAGCATAAGACTTTTGTCGACTCTGTGCTGCTAACATCCGCTCTCGGATTACTGCTACTCGAGCCATGTCATCCTGAATCTGCTCGGGTGCTACTCCGCTGGCACTACTGGGCTCGTCCCAACACAGTGGTGTACGACATCTCTGTCCATATAAAGCCTCATAAGGAGCCATCCTGATCGATGCGTGCCAACTGTTGTTATATGAAAACTCCACTAAGAGAAGGTGATCTGGCCACACCTGTCCCCAATCTAACACACAGGCTCGTAACATGTCCTCCAAAGTCTAGATGGTTCGCTCAGACTGACCATCGGTTTGAGGATGATAAGCAGTCGTGAATTGTAGACTCGTACCTAGGGCGGCATGAACTTGTTGCCAGAACCTCGAAGAGTACCGTCCGTCTCTGTCAGAGACTATAGTCCTAGGTACGCCATGAAGTCTCACTGTCTGTCTCGTGAACTCCTTTGCTAATCGACTTACCGGCCACGCTTCCTTGATCGGAATGAAACGTGCGGTCTTTGTCAGTCGATCTACTACGATCCAGATAGCATCAAAACCACGACTCGGTCTCAAACCGGTCACAAAATCCATAGAGATGTCTTCCCACTTCCATTGAAGGACGGGAAGTGGATGTAGCTCGCCTCCTGGTCTGTGATGCTTGATCTTGTCCTGCTGACAGGTCGCACACTGAGCTACGTATCTCGTCACATCTGGTTTCAGACCTCCCCACCAGAAAGAGCGTCTGATATTCTGATACATCTTACTCGCACCAGGATGTACTGAGTAAGGTGAAGAGTGAGCCTCCTGAAGAATCCTCTGTCTCAACTCTCGATCTAACGGCACACAAACACGCTCATGGCGTCTCAAAACTCCGTCAGCACCAACTGTAAACTGTGGTGCCTCTCCTCGAGACATCCGGTCTCGGATCTGTGTCAAAGTTGGGCAGCTCTCCTACTTCTGTCGGATTTTGGCCAATAGATCAGGTACTATCTCCAAGGTGGACAACTGGCTTTCGGAATCTGGAAAGTAGATATCCATCTCTAGCCATGCCAAATCTCGCTGTAACTGTGGTTGAGCTGTCAGTCTAGCGATCGCCATCTCCCGGGGAGTCTTCCTACTGAGGGCATATGCTACCATATTAGTCTTTCCCGGGTGGTATAAGATCTCAAGATCAAAGTCCTTGATCAACTCTAACCATCTGCGCTAGCGGTTATTCAACTCCCGCTGAGTGAATATGTACTTCAGACTCTTATGGTCTGTGAAAATCTGACACGTGGCTCCGTACAGATAGTGTCACCAAATCTTTAAAGCAAGAACAACAACAGCTAACTCAAGATCATGGGTAGGGTAATTCTCCTCGTACGTCTTCAGCTGTCGAGACGCATAAGCAATCACAATTCCCCTCTGCATCAAAACACATCCCAATCCCAGCTTGGATGCGTCGCTGTAAACCACAAAATCCTCAATGCCCTCTGGCTGAGCTAGGATAGGAGCAGAAGTCAACCTCTTCTTCAGCTCCTCGAAACTCTACAGGCACGACTCGTACCATACGAACCTCGTAGACTTCCGCAGCAAGGAAGTGAGCGGTCGGGCGATAACTGAAAAGCCCTCAATAAAACGCCTGTAGTAGCCTACCAATCCTAAGAAGTTGCGAACCTCCTTGACATTCTTAGGTGGCGGCCAGGAAGCTACTGACTCAATCTTCGTCGGATCTACCTTGATCCCTTCAGCTGAAACGATGTAACCAAGGAATGCTACTTTGGACATCCAAAACTTGCACTTAGAGAGCTTGGCGTAGAGCTCTCTATCCTGTAAGACCTGAAGAACGATCCTCAAGTGTCCTGCATGCTCCTCTCAACTGCGGGAGTAAACTAGAATGTCGTCGATGAAGACAACAACAAACTGGTCTAGAAAGTCGATGAAGATGCTGTTCATCAACTCCATGAAGACTGCGGGCACATTTGTGAGCCCAAATGGCATCACTACAAACTCGTAGTGTCCATATCTAGTCTGAAATGCCGTCTTGGCTACATCCTACTCTCTCACCCTCAGCTGGTGATATCTTGATCTCAGATCGATCCTCGAAAACACTGAAGCTCCATGCAGCTGATCCAAAAGATCATCGATACGGGGCAATGGGTACTTGTTCTTGATCGTCAACTTGTTCAGCTCTCGGTAGTCGATACATAACCTCATTGACCCATCTTTCTTCCTGACGAAGAGAACTGGTGCACCCCAAGGAGGTACACTATGGCAGATGAAGCCCTTCTCTGCTAACTCCTCAAGTTGCTTCTTCAACTCAAGCATCTCGATAGGCTCCATGCGGTAAGGAGCCTTAGAGATCGGTCTCGTACCGGGCTCTAGATCAATGCCAAAGTCTACACTCCGTTGTGGAGGTAAACCTGATGGTTCTCCAAAGACGTCAGCAAACTCACAAGCTATTGGAATCTCCTCCAAAGCTGGACTTGTACTATCCTTCATGGCATAGCACCAAAAAGCCTCACATCCCTGACTGAGAAGTCTCGCAGCTCGTATTGCACTGATGACTGTACCAGTCTTCCCGAAATCCCATCCTCGGAAGATCTCAACATGGCCTGCATCAGTAGTTACTGTCACTGTCCTCTTGCCGATGTCCAGAACTGCTCGATGTCGATCCATCCAATCCATGCCCAAAATAACTTCTTCATGTACTAACTACATGACGAAGAAGTTAGTTGGCCAATCTCGACCTCCCAATCTAATAGGGCAATCGCGAACCTCTCGCGTACCTCGTATCTTACCCCCATCGGGTAATCCTATAAAGAAGGGTCTACCCTCTACAGTAACTAAGGCCAATCTATCTACACATGCATCAGATATAAAAGAATGCGTAGCACCAGTATCGAAAAGAACTCTGACAGGAAAACCATTAATGTGAATGGTACCTGTAGCTGTTGGCGCTGTCGGCTCTACAGCACTCCTCAACTCATAAACTCTGGCTGGTGCATCTTTGGTGTCTGCGGATCCACCAACACGTCCTCTACCTCTCCCTTGTCCCGGAGTGGAACCTTGAGGAGCGGCAGAACCTGAAACTCTCTGCTACTGCTGCTGTTGGTACTGAGATCTCTGTCCTCCTCCAGCAACACTGGCATGTAAAGAACCCTACTGAGATAGTGTCTTGCCTTGACGGAAAAACGCAGCTCTGTGTCCGGGCTTGCCACAAGAAAAGCAAGTCACTGCTGGCTTCTTGCAGTCAGCTCGGATGTGTCCAGCTACTCCGCAGTTATGACATTGTCGTCCTCTATCAGAACTCTGCTGGAAACTAGAATGTCCAGGCGTCTGACTACGCCCAAAACCAGCTGCTCCAGCTCCAGCACTGGTTGATCCAATCTTCTGTCTCTTCTCAAGATCTCTTGTTTGAGAAGCTCTCCTCTGACCCGGTCTGTCTCTCTCATACGCATAAGCTCTATCCTGATAGTCCGTCAAAGACTCACAACGGAATCTAGTAAGATAAGAGCGTGTCGATTCTCTCAACCTCCGAGTAAAAAGGCAAACATGTTGATCCTCCGGTGGTGCGGACGGACCTAGCAATGCCGACTCGTTTTGAAACTTGAGAATTATCTCAACAATAGGCAAATCCTCAAATCCAGCCTCAAGGAAATCCTGAAGACGATCCCTTCTCATGGCTGTAGGGCAATAGCGATCCCTGATCACTGTATTCATCTACTCATAACTAGTGACCTTACTACGAATGGTTCTCCACCAAGAATGAGCCTGATCCTTCAACAATGTCTGTGCTATATTGACTCGACGTCCCTCAGAGCAACCGATAACCTCTATAGCAGAATCTACATGTCCTAGCCACTGATCCACCTCCAAGTCAGTCCTTCCCACGAAGACGGGAACCTTCAGCTGATCGAAAGCCTTCAACCAACTGTCAGGGTTTGGCTCTTTTCCCTCAGCCGGCGCTCTAACAACCTCAACAACTCCAGCAGGCGGGGCAACAGCTTGTATAACTCTCTGCGAAACCTCAACTGATCTCGCAGGAACTGGTAGTACTGGTGCTGGTCCTTCAGTCCTCATAGCCTCCTCAACCCTCTGCACATAGTCGCAAAATACAGAAATTCCGATAGACACTCGTGTGGACTCTGTTGATGGGGCTCTCTGTGCTCCAGACCTAGCAGTGGTTCCATTTCCAGCCTCAGGAACAATGCTCTCAGCAACTTCTTCGGCGAACGCCTCAGCGATAGCGGATCAGCAACTGGGGCTTGGCCCCGACCTCTAGCTAGTGGAGGTCTTCCTGCACGCCCTCGTCCATGGACGGTAGGTGGAAGTGGTGGTCAACCCCTTTCTCGCCCCATAGCAGATGTAGCTCTAGTACGCGTCATCTGCTATAAGGATAGATATATAAGACTAGATATATAGATATAAGGCCACGCTACACCTAAAGCAAAAGTCCAGAAAAAGCACATATAAAGGCCAACACGAAAGAAACTACACTGCTGAGATCCGCGGAGGTAGTGGTGGTCGCCCGTACATCTATCCCAGACCGAAAGGTTAAAAACAAAAACCCCCTTTTGAAAACGTTAGACCCCTTGCGGATTCTATTTATTTATCCATCCGACCTGTAGAAGATTTCGAGTGCCATTGTTGCCAACCTGGCTCTGATACCATATTGTAACACCCCAAGTTTTGGAAACTTGAAGCGCTACGGGCTAGGACCGCACAATGGGTCCCGACCCTCAAAGTAGCAACAGCAAACAGATCTTACAATAAGGCACAGACGAATGAAAATCAAAACTTAATATAAAACAAAAGGTTCAAACAAAAGAAAACACAGAAGCTCCACAGCCGGGTCAAAACAAAAGGGAAACAACAAACGAAACAAAACCCGATCCCATCCTATAATGTACGGGAACCCCGGCTGACCACACCATCCGGATCACTCAGCAGCATCCTGAACCTGCGGAACATCTATAACGACGGTATAAACCGTTAGCTAACATTCTAGGTATAAGCAAGAGTGTAAAGGCACAAACACACATAAGGTACAGAAAACACATAGCATGCTCACACATCTACCGGTTATTATCTTTCATTAAGGTTATCTATTACTAATGCAACTTCTTTTGTCAACGAGAATCTCCCGAAACTCGCCTCCGCTTCCGTCTACCAATAGGAATAGATCAGTACTATCCGTTACCTACGGGTCTGGGTTGCAAGAGCACATTCTAGTCTCATGTAAAACTAGACAAGTGGTCACCGCCCGGTTATAATACACTTGGTCCAGTTAAGGTATCAAAGGGTGAATCTTATGTCAAATTATCCGTTATAAACATGATAGCAACACAACCAAGCCAAAACAATCCAACTAATACGCGGAATGAAGCTAAGTAAGTCCAAGGGACTTACCTCAAACGAAGGTAACACAAGAGATCAACGAACAACTCAAAAACACACAAGGAATCTCAGTTTCCCTCAGGAAAGGAGTAAGGAAAGCCTGTACGAACAAGCAATACGAATCAGGAACGGAACGGTTGCTAGAAGTCTATGACTTCTAGTCTCAAAGATCTCTAAGAGATCAACACATGCTAAGGGCTCAACCTTAGTCTTACAATAACTCAGGGGAACAAGGAACAACCATAAGGAACCAAGGAAGGAACGAGGAAAGGAAGGAAGGAAGCAACTCACCAAAGACGGGAGCTACTGAAGAGAAACCGCATGGGTGGTTAGACAAATGCGCAGGGGCGGCTGAACAGAGGCGCAGGGGCGTCTCTGTGCAGGTGCAAGGGCGGATGTGACAGAGGCGCAAGGGCGGCTCTGTGCAGGTGCAGGGGCGGATCTTCGTCAAAAGCTACTGTCGGGCTTCTTTTCGACAGATCTTACAGCAGGGGCCACCAAAGCTCGAACCTTTGGTTCCAACACGTCAAGACTCAACTCCAAAGAGCCTGAGAACAACGAAGGGTCAACAACGGAACACTCCACAAGAATCAAGGCTCATGCTTGATCTTTGGAGAAGAAGGAAAGAAAAGAACGAAAGGAAGAAACCAAAATAGAAGGGAAGGCATGCATCGCTTAAAGGAACGTGAGAAAGAACCAGAAAAGATACACTTACACGTTCAGCAGGATTGCAGGAAGCAAGGACGGCTGCAGCTCTCTAGGGTTTGAAGACGATAGCAGGGAACGGGAAAAAGGAGAGAAAGAAGAGAATATATAGGAGGGTTGGAACGCTAGACAGAAAGGGCGTCTAGGGTTAGAAAGAAACAAGGAAACCGGCCCATAAGATAGAATATTGGGTATTCTATCTATGAAAGAAAGATAAAACGACAAAAACAGATCGGCGCGATCTGTCGCACGATCCGCAGGGGCGGTGAAGACAAAAACCTAGGATCTTACACAATGCATGGTTGCGTGTTTTACTACACTAATGGAAGTTCTTTTTATACTATTTCAAATGTTTGTTGTTCTAATAATAACTCATGTGGGACTTTCAAGAAAGTGTTTGCCAGACATACTAACAAACATGAATATAAAAGATGTTAGGTATCCTTCCTAAGGACAGCCCTCCAAAAATTAGTGTATGCCACTTTAATACATCGAACACACGGTATTCTTTAGTAAAAGGCGAAAGAATAGTTCGCTATGTGTTCAATGCATGACTGCGTATTTTACTACACAAATGGAAGTTCATTTTGTATTGTTTCAAATGTGTGATTCTCTACTAATAACCTACGTGGGACTTACAAGAAAGTGTTTGCTAGACATACTAACAAACATGGATATAAAAGCCACCAAAATTCGTCTTGAACCAAACCATAAGATGTTAAGTGTCCTTCCTAAGACGGACAACCCTCCAAAAATTAGCGTATGCCACTTTAATACATCGAACACACGGTATTCTTTAGTAAAAGACAAAAGAAAAGTTCGCTATGTGTTCAATGCATGGCTGTGTGTTTTACTATGCTAATGGAAGTTCATTTTATACTGTTTTAAATGCATGCTTCTCTACTAATAATCGATGTGGGACTTACAACAAATCATTTTCCAGACATACAAACAAATTTGGATATAAAAGGCACCAAAATTCATCTTGGACCAAGCCATGCCCTAAAGATTTAAACTGAGATGTTAGTTGTCCTTTCTAAGAAGGACAACCCTCTAAAATATAGCGTATGCCACTTTGATACATCGAACACACGGTATTCTTTAGTAAAAGGTGAAAGAATAGTTCGCTATGTGTTCGATGTTTGGTTGTATGTTTTACTAAACTATAGGAATTTCATTTTAAATGGTTTCAAATGTGTGCTTCTCTACTAATAACCGATGAGGGACTTTCTAGAAAGCGTTTTTTAGACATACCAATATACATCAATATAAAAGCCACCAAAATTTATCTTGGACCAGCGATGTCATAAAGATTTAAACTGAGATGTTAGGTGTCATTTCTAAGAAAGACAACCCTCCAAAAATTAGCGTATGCCACTTTAATACATCGAACACACGATATTCTTTAGTAAAAGGCGAAAGAATAGTTCACTATGTGTTCAATGCATGGCTGCGTGTTTTACTATACTAATGGAAGTTCATTTTTTATATTGTTTCAAATATATGCATCTCTACTAATAACCGATGTGGGACTCACAACAAAGCATTTTCCAGACATACAAACTTTGATATAAAAGCCACCAAAATTCATCTTGGACCAATTCATGTCCTAAGGATTTAAATTGAGATGCTAAGTGTCCTTTCTAAGAAGGTCAACCCTCCAAAAATTAGCGTATGCCACTTTAATGCGTCGAATGCACGGTATTCTTTAGTAAAAGACAAAAGAATAGTTTGTTCCATGTTTAATGCATGGCTGCGTATTTTACTACACTAATGTAGACTTGGGTCCGGTTTACGAATCAATCAAACGAGCCACAAACGCCAAACCAAAGACTATTTCGAAAGCATCCGAATTAGCATTAATAGACGTAGAAAGAGATCCCCTACGGCTAGAGTTGTTCATATCCAGGCCCCCGGCCGGGTTCATGTCGGGCTTTGCAAAATATTGAGTCCGTTTAGCCGGACCCGGGCCAGACCCGACTACAAGGTCTGTGATGGATGTCGTACCGCCTGGGCAAGCGGGCGGGTCGGGCTCACGAGTACCCGTTTTTCAATTTTTTTTAAAAAATATTATAAAAAAATGTGTTAAATTTAATTTTTTTAAAAATAAATTATATTTAAGATATTTTATGTAAATTTTATCAAATTTATTATAATTATACTATATATTTAATATTATTACTTAATATTTATAACAATTATAATATAATATATCTAAATTTTATTTTTTACCGGGCTGATGGGGCAGGCTTTTGGTCCGGCCGAGCCTAGAGTCTTGTCCGGATCCGGCCTGGCGGGCTTGGCGGGCCGGGCTTTTCGGCCTGATTGAGCTTATTCCATTTTCATACCCGCTTGTTTTTCCGGGCGGACTACCCGGATTTGAACAGGTCTACCTACGGCTTTTGCTATCGCTTTCTACTTTTCTACTTCCATAGGAAAAGGGTGCCCACCTTCAAAGCGACTTTATTAACAAACTCTATCTCTAGGTCTTCATATTTGAAAAAACTCTCTTCTTTATCATATGAGATATCAAAATCAGCTTTCCAATCCCTATCTGAACCCGATAAGACATCAGTCTCAGTTGAACCAAACTCTCAAACTCGTCTAGAAGTTGAAGATAAAGCTTACGATTAAATCGGTGTTCAAAAAAAGGTTTAGCTCCAAAGAAAGCGGTTAAAGAGAGTTCTAACATGGGACGGGCATTAAATTGCCTCAAAAAAAGGGGTGTCTTCGGAGACTTCCTAAGTCCTAGTTTCAGCTTGATAGGGGGTTTTGGATAGGAAGAGGGTGCCTCTCAACTCAAAGATGCTAGAGAGGGACATTCATTAGAATCGTTTTTAATGCACGCATTGAGCGAGCAATTAGTTTAGTATGAGATATCTCCCGTTCCAACAGTTTGTCCGTAAAAGTCAGAGATGAAGGCTCCTGATCTCTCTTTTAGCTTCTACTATGAGTGAATTTCTATGACCTATTTTATCTAAAAAAAGAAATCCGATCCCTTATCATAGATTACCAGTAGTCCCTTCAAATGGTGGTCAACTTCTTTTTGAGATGCACCTCGCTCAACCGCCTTGTTAGTCTTTCTTCTCCCGTGCACAAACAACCTATTATCCTATCCTTATAAGATTTCTTTTCTCAGTACCAACAATAAGTAGTCTGCGTTACGAGGGCTAATTTTCACTCTTACACAATAAATGGGAAATCACCTCAAAAAAGGATAGGCATTGGCAAAGCTAGAGTACATGATGTGCAACTTTTATTTTATAAGAATATAATAATAAGAAACTGATCTTGATCAATAAGGATTCGGGAAATATAAAGAATATAATATAGAAGTCTTTTCTATGACCTCGGGGAGTAGCAAAGCGAAGAAGGTCTTTGAGTCAGAATGCACCTTCTTAAAGTTATGTGGGAACATACTCTTTCATTCTAATGAGTCAAAGGCAAAACAACTCTTTATCCTCTCCGAACGGTAAAATGCGTAAGGTTAGGAGAATTCCGTGTACCGTGAGTACCCTCTCAGTAGTCTACGGAACTCACTAGGTGAAATGTACGGTACGAGCAGAATACTTGGAGCAAATAGAGAAACAGAAAGTCAAGAAGAACTACATATTTTGAGCTCGATCTTAGTATAAAAGGTCATACATTCGCCAGGAGTGCTCAATTTCCCGCTAGGGGAGGGGGGGCCAAAAGGGAACGAGGGTAAGGAAAGGCCTGATTTTTCCATAGATAGAAGATGGTGGATCCATTCCTTCTTGGATCAGTCTTGGTTGTAGAGCTCTCACCGGCTGACGGGGATACAATGCTAGAGATTCGGACCTGGTTGGCACCATGGGTTGGATGATCGCTGCCACGGTTGCCTGCATTCCTTCCGTTTCAAAGTCCCACTTCTTTCTCTACCCCTCTCTCATTTGATTCAGATCCCACTAGTTCGCACTTTACCTTTCCACCAATGCAGAAGATGGAGAGCCTAAGACCATAGTAGGGATATGTTTAGCCAGTATTTTTGAACCTAGGTCTGGAAGTATAATAGGATCTGTAATGAAAAAAATCTTGCCTCGACCATCCTCTGATGCCCTTTTTTTGTTGGCAGCTCATTAGCTCCCGAGTCTCTCTTTAAAGGTTCTCGGGTTGACCTTGAGAGAACTTTACCTATAGCTAACCTACAGAGCGTTAAGATAGCTTGGAAATGCACTCTTCCTCGGAAAGATAAGTTGCTTGCATTACCATACCAATCACCTTAGCACTGGGAGTTCTAGCAAGGAGAAGCTAGGCAAAAGAAGATTAGATGGCAAATTCATATTCATTAGATAAGAGATTGTGGATCTCTTTTTAGTGAGGACAACCGGATTGGGACGATCAGGTCGGTTGAGGACAGCAACACACCAATAGGTGGATTTCCATTCTTGTACTCTTTTGGTAAAGGGTAGGAGCGCTCTTTCCCTCTCACCAATACTGAGACGTTTTAACGAGGGGGTTACCGGTTCAAACCAGATATACCCGCTTTCCTTAATGGCTACCCGTCTTTGAGTGAAGATTGAGAACCTGTAGATGGCAGAATTAGTGTATATAAGACGAGGTTGGTGTCAAAATTGGAGGGCACTTTCCGAGATGCGGATTCATCACTCACACTCTTATTGTGCCGGATTTTCTTCCCATATGGCAATTCACTTAAATCCCTTACCTTAAAACAAACTATTTTCTTGGTCTTCGGCTTCATTCTTACAGCGTTGATTCGGCGCTTACTGCTTAGTGTTAGGCGATAGCCGCTCTCTGCTTATACGTGCTTGTTGTTATAGTGTAAGCTACCATGGCTTCTATTTGCGCTTTTTCTTAACAAGGAGGGGCTTAGCGCGTGGCATTTTGGTTAACCCACGTGTGATGCAGTTTGCGCGCAACACATAATTAGCCTATGTTAAGAAGGATTTTCATTATATGAGGTGGTGGGATTCCGAATCGTTGGTAGTCTTATTATGTGGGCAATGCATGGAACTTCGATCAAAGTTGAGCTACCCTTAGTATGAACGGTCTTGAGTGTTGGGACTTTCAAAGCTTGTGTAATCAACCAAAATTTCTCAACAAAAGAATAGCAAATGGAGACTTCGTCAAATTCATCTTGGTTTTCAACATCTTCATCAGGCTTATAGACTTCATCTTCTCTTTGTCCCATTCTATCCCTAACAACTCCTCTTCTTCCTAACCATTTCCAATGTATTCAACATTTCAAATCTAAATTCTTATGTGGTTCCCTTTTAAAAAATATCTATACTATAGAAGAATCTTATTAGAAATGTTGTGGCCATAGCATCCCAAGTAGGAATGGTTTTATGGCCTAAGCCATGCATGTAAGAAGAGCAAGACCACACCTGCCAATGATAATGAAAATTGACGGAAGGCACAAAGCCCGACTTCTGGCTCTATCTCCACATCGATGAAGAAATGGTACCAAATGTTCGTATGAATTTCGGCGTACACTTGAAAATAGGGAATTACATATTCTGATGGATAGGAGATGTTAACTCAATCAGGATGTGCAAATAAATAGGTAACCGTACCTTAAAGAGAGGAAAAGCATCCCTTGTTTGGTTCTCTGGAGTTCCAGAGTCGGTCGGAATCTTATTCTTGTGTATCGTTGGATGTATCCTGAGGTGAAGTATCAATCCGTCTATCTCCGTTCGTGGTCCATATCCATGAACCCCTCATTCCTTCATGAAAGGAAAGATGTAACTCCTCACAAGAAAGACCGTCCATACAAATGAATCAGAAATGCAAGAGAGAGTGCGCTAATGTAGAAGCGTATTGACTAGGCCTAGCAAAGATTAAGGATAGCATCTCCTCTTCCAATAGAGTGATAAGAGAAACTCACCCTCGAATCGCTCGCTCCAACAGTTAGTGGTTGATTTTCGAGACCGATTACCGAAGTAAAAATAAGCTTAGTTCGGAATCCGGAATGTCGAGTAGCTTTAACAGAGGGAAGAGAATTGCTTGCCAAAACATAAGTGTAGGTAAGCTCGTCACGAAAGACCCTCTTTTGGGGGAGATTGAGTGACATGGGGGAGATTGAGTGACATAGTTTAAGCATATTACTAGATGATACCCGACACCAACTTTTAGTGTAGATGAATACTTGAAAAGATGGACTTCTTTGATTACTCGGACTTCTCGCAAATTCTTATGCAAAAAAGCCTAGGGTTTTAGAAAAATCTTTGAGCCACTCGTTGCTCACTTTTTAAGATATGTCCTGAATTAAAATTCTAATAACTGACGTGGGATTTACAAGAAATTTTAAATTGAGATGTTAGGCGTCGATTCTAAGAAAGACAACCCTCCAAAAATTAGCATATGCCACTTTAATACATCGAACACACGGTATTCTTTAGTAAAAGGCGAAAGAATAGTTCGCTATGTGTTCAATGCATGGCTGCGTATTTTACTATACTAATGGAAGTTCATTTTATATTGTTTCATATATGTACTTTTCCACTAAAATCCGATGTGGGACTTACAAGAAATTATTTGCCAAATATACTAACAGACATTGATTAATATTCAGTTATTCACTGTTACCTTCCCGTTTCAGCTCTCTACCACACTTCCTTAATACAATAACAGAAGATGATTATGCATTGGAGCAAATAAAAGCAAAAGGAAAACATGGGTATGTTTGAAGTGGAACTTACAAGGTATGGTGATGGTCAGGTTTGCTGCCTTCTTTGTTCATGTCCGCTGAAACTTGAGGTATGGGTTTGGGGCAAAAACACAAGGGAGAGAGATTTGTAACTTCAATTGAGGTATGTTATCATGGACCGGAGGGATTTGTAATTGATAGAATAGTTAATGTGAAGACTAAATCAAACAAGTCCTAAACCAACTCTAAGGTTACACCACATCATAAAATTGCACTTATTTTCAATACCATTTTATACTGAATCTGGTAGAACCAACTAGGAAACACAAAGGTACATTTGAAAGACGTGAACTATTATATGATATGGTCAAATAGTGCTTCTCTTGTTCAATGGAAGAGTGTCTGGAAAAAGCCTTTTATATTTTTATGCTCAACGTTACACTATGGCTAACAAGCGAAACATACCCATATCAACAAACATTACATTTGAAATGGGGAAGCATTTGTTACATTTAGAAAGACCTAAAACTAGCCGTGCAGCAAAACTTTCCTTGATGAACAATCGAATCTATTTTGGTTCTACTGATCTGGAGTATCCTAGAAAGAAGGTTACAACTTCTTCAGTATAGTATAACAATTACTGTGACAAATACTGGGGATCTTCTCATGTAGCTTTCCTCTTCTTCTGAAGTTTCTGCAACTTCTGCCACTTTAAGTAAATTTGGTAGGAGAGCCCAGAAAACACCATGAAAACACTAGCCCATTGATTTTTGGACAGAGGATTTCCGCTGAGGAGTGAAGAGACTACAATGCTAACAAATTTACGAGTTGTGGTGATTGTCGTGTTAGTGAGAGAGCCGAACCGGCTGATGGTTAAGAAGATGAAGTTCTGGCCCACTGCACCACATAGGCAGTAGAAGAGAACGTCCCATGCCGCCTCTGGATGCTGCTTACAGAACTGAATGGCCTCGTACCCACTTGCTTGAGGCCAACCGAACATGAAGACAAGGTTGTATATTGTACCCCAGAGGTTCATCCCCAACATGATATCCCATGCAGTCGTCTCCGGATATCTAAAATATAAATTGTGCATTATTTGATAATCAGACATTTTTGAGACAATTCCCGTAAACCACTACAATAAACTCGAGTAAGGAATTATACCTTTTTGTTATTGAATCCTGAGTAGCATTTGTAAATCCATCAAATGCAAGGTTCAGGAAACAAAGCCCGTATCCAAGTGGAGCATTTGGGTTAGCTAATTTGCTTATGGTCTTTGAGCTAGTCTACAAAGATACAGAAAACAAGAAATGATAAGGCTGTATTCATTCGAGTCCAAATGTGACAAATTCAGCAAACTTGAGGGAATATATAATCATTGCTGCTTCAGTATTTCAGGTGCCTGACTATGTAGGTTCCTTACCTTGGCAAGTGCAAACATAGATACACCACCAGCAACAAGGAGGGTGCAAATATATTCCGAAAATGAATATCTGATTCCATATACTATAGCTCCCATAAGCATCACTGCAAACAACAATGTGAGGAATGAGAAATGCAATGAGTAAAGGTAATGGTGCAATATATGCTAAGGCTAAAGCTATATCAGCTAAACTACTAATTGATAACTGAATCATAATGTTAGTTGTCTTTTCCCTTTACGTAGGCTTTTTTGCAGTGAAATTGAGTGAATTAGCTAGGAAATCTGGAAAATTATTGCCTGGGTCTAAGGTTATGCTGCCTCTAGAAATCATGTCCGAGTATACACAAGGTGATTTAACCTTAAAGCATCCTTCTATCATCAGCACAAACACTTACTAAATATGTGACAATGCATATAAATTATGGTTGAAACTATTCGCCCTATCCAACATGTGAGAAAAATGCAATAATATATCACCTGGAATCATTTTTGATGATTTTGCCAAGACCTGAAACAATTGAAGGGGAAATAAAGCTGTTAATGTGAAATGTCAATGTAAAAGACCACATACCCAAATATGTCTGGTCTAAATCACAAGCAAGTGCTAAATATCAGAGTCAATTGAATCAATTACAAGGTAAAAAAAAGTGTTTCATAGACTAAAGAAGAAACAATCGTACCTGTGCAGGGTAGCTAATGTACTTCAAGGCTTCTATTCCCATGGCAGGACCAACTGTGTTAGTAATGCCAGCACTCCAGAAGCTCCACCATGGAGCTCCTCCATCACCACTTCGTGACCACAGTTTTATCACTGCCAACAAGAAGGGCACCATATGCTATTACAATTTAACATTCTAAATCAAGATCTAGTAACTATTATGATGAAATAATACGTCTAACAAACAGTAGAGACATTGCAAGAAGCTTACTCATATAGGACCAAAACAAACAGACAACATTTTGAGCCAAATTGAGAAAGGCAAGGTGCTCAAATCTCTTCTTGTCAGGGCCAAATCGTTTAGTGGATCTGCGTATTTGCAAATCAGGACAACAGTTTAAACAACATCCCGATCCCGATGTTCATCATAGAATTTATCTATATATATCTGCTATTAGAGTGCCAAACCATTCAAATGAGACCATTCAAAATTTGACGATCATCATTCCTAAGCCTTACACATAAAACCTTTTATCGATCTGCTCAAAAGAGAGTGATTGAGAGGAAGGAACGTACAAATTTTCCTGAAGAACACCTTGGGAAATGTAAGCGGTCCAGATACCAGCTACGCAGAAGCTCAAGATGAGGACGCGGCGGAGGCCGGAGGCGCGAGCTTCCATGTCCAGCGGTAAAGGCAGCTGAATCGCCGGAATTTTCCGGGGAAGAAGACGGTGAATGCGGATCAAATTGGCGAATTGTATAAAGTAATTGAAAAATAAATAGGATTTTTGTGTGTGAAGTATGGTCTTCCTGCGTGTTAATTGGGACAAAAGGGAGAAGAAAGGGAAAAGGCTTACGTGTAGTTTCCACGCGTCGTATTTTTATTGGCTAGTATGATGAGTGCTGCTTTCCTATTGGATGTTTGGACGCGGACTCCATTGCTCCCAAGTTGGAAACCTTCTACAATGAAATGACGTAAGAAAACATATCAGAAAATTATACAAAATCACTCTTAAGTTAGATTACTATCACAAAATACCCATTTATATCTATATTTTATAATTTTAAATCGTTATTATGATTACTTTCATGTAATTATAAATGAACATAATTTTAAAGTAAATTTCATGTAATTATAAATGAGGTGATTTCACTACAAATCTCAATGTTTGAATCTTTGAGAAATATATCATAAAGTATTAAAATTTCACCAAATAGCCTAATATTTTAGATATGTCGTTTGTATATCTTAAAAATATAATGCAATAAGTTTTTTAGATTATATTTTCATTAAGATATCTATATAGATACCTCGTTTTTCTTATATGTCTATAACAGCTGCTTCTTCTTCTTTTTTTTATCATAGTCAAATTTGTGTAGTTTTATTTTAGATTGATTAGTTGTTTTGTTGATATTTCGAAATAAAAACAAAAAGTAATAGTTAATGAAATTTACATTATTCATAATAACCTATAAAGTTACCATATTTGAAAAAAATACGAATATTTTCAGGTATGGTTTACGGCTATCCTAGATATTGAGATATTTTAAATAATTACAATTTTAAATTTAAATTGAAACAATTTGGTTTACTAGGTTTTTTCAAATTTTGTATTTAATAAATGTAACCCTTAAGAGAAGAGTGGGTAGAGTTTGAGAATAAATACAAAAGGTTGCGGTATATTTATTTAGGGTCTGTTTACCTGCGGCCCCGAGCTTATTTATTGGTGGGTGTTTACATGGTAGTGGGTTTATCTTTGAATGGTTTTAATTGGGTTTATAAACCTCTAGAAAATAACCTCCTCAATCCATGGTTATTTTTCATGGATCGGTTTATTTTTTCTGTATACCCAAAATTGCCCCCGTTCGCATCTTTACAAATCCGACCATAACATTCACACCCGTGAAGTTCCTTTCTTTCAAAACAACCACATCATTATCGTCCACAACTATACCTTCGAGATTTGATTTTACTCTCCGATTCATATATATTGGATTATTCTTTCATCTTTTTAGGGGTAAAAATGTATTTTGCACTAAAATAAACCCACAAAAAAACCTTAAGTAAACATCCTTATCGAAATAGTATATATAAACTGATCGAGTTTATAAACCCGAAAATAAACCATAAACCCATATAAACCTATTTAGTTTATAAACCCATAAAAATCCAAACTTCTAGTAAACAAGCCCTTAATTGAAACATTAAAAAGTATAGTTACTACTATAGTTTTTCAAAAATGTCTAGTTACCGAAATTGCCCTTTCAAATTTTATTTAAAACTAATATACTTGTTGAAACTACCATAATTTAAAGATTAAATTGTATCATTTAACGGTTTCAGAATTTTTAGCAGTCATACTTTTAATATATTTTTTTTTTGGTGAAAGGGAGTACACTACTCCAAAAACTTCATAAAAGCAAAATTACAAACGAGTCATACGAGGTAAGCTAACCCCTCGCAAATCCTTTAACAAAATCACAGCAACACTAGCTGGAGGTTCATCCAAAACATGGGCTCGAAGGTCGCATGAAAAAACATAGTTAGCAAGCGAATCCGCTGCTCTATTTCCTTCCCTAAAAATATGGCTGAGATGCACAATCCAATCTCGGATGAGGAAGCCTTGGCAACGAATCACCAGGCTGGAAAGGGGGTGGGATGCACACACACCTTTCTGAATCAAGTCGATGGCCATCATGGAATCCACTTCGAGGTTAATCTGACGAGCTTCAATCTCCCATGCGATCTCAAGGCCATAACAAATGCCCCAAAGCTCAGCAGCCGGTGCCGATGCACATCCCAGGTTCACAGCAATCCCCTTGACCCACTCACCTCGTTCATTCCGTATGAGCGCCCCTGCCGATGCTCTACCCTCCTTACCCCTCGAAGCACCATCCGAATTAACTTTGAACCATCCTTCCTTGGGCTTACTCCAACTTACGAGCCTTTCAGTTTTCGGTTCTAGTCCTTGATTTCCCATCTTCTGCATAGCCGTCATGAACTCAGAAAAACGGCCCTCCATGAATTTTAGTTTATTAAAAACTAATTCAATCCCCTTGAATATCCTGCCGTTTTGCCATTTTCACAGCCACCAAACCACAAAAGCGAACATGTCCTTCAATTCCCCTTGCATAGGAGATGAACTGCTCAGGCTAACATTTGTGAATAGCCATACATCCCATTCCAAAGAGAAAAACGTGACTTTATGTTGTTGTGGTACAATAGCATTCCAAACTTGTTTTGCTTTCGGACAGTCCCTGAAGATGTGCAGTAATGTTTCTTCTACCTCAGGACAGCATGGGCAGTCGCTATTCTAGGCCATATGTCTTCTATGTCTTTCCGAGTTTGTTAGCAGGACTCCCCAAGACATAATCCACATGAAATGACGAATTTGCTCCGGTACTTTCAGTTCCAAACCTGCCTGAACAGGCTTTCTCTCACTCGGAATCTATCTCTTCCTTGTACCAGAAACCTGAAGGCGGATCCAACATTAAACTTACCATTGCTTGTCCTCAGCCATCTGATTTCATCCTCGTCATTTTGTGTATCTAGGAGCCTGATAGCTGCGAGTTTTAAAACTCCCATGTTATTCAGCCGGTCTTTAAGATACTCCCAATTCCATCCAATTGTCTCCATCCAAACATCTCTCACCCGTATCTCCATGTCAGATGGGGATAAAGGGACACAACTGAGTTTATCCAGAGGTGAACCATTCACCCAACAATCAGTCCAAAAGAAGGCTTTACGTCCATTCTTTATGCTCCAACCTATGTTCGGACTAATGACCTTGTTGTATGCGTACACCAGTCCCTGCCAAGTGGATGAGCTTCCCCCCCGACAATGAAGAACTTTGGGCCAATCCCCTTCTTACTTAGGAGAGCCAAGTTTGAGTCAGAAGCCCGTCTGATGCCCAACCCTCCTGCACTCTTGTCTTGGCAAACTCTCTCCCAACCGAGAAGGTGGATTTTTCTACTCCCAGTTGTGCTTCCCCACAAGAAATCTCTACTCACCTTGTCCAGCTCCTTCGTTATACTTGAAGGTAGCCATATAGTATTCATGTAGTATGTTGGCAACGCAGTAATGACCGATTTTATCAAGGTCGCCCTTCCTGCAACGCTTAACGTATGCGTTTTCCAACCCGAGAGTCTGCTAGCAACCTTCTCCAACAACGGGCTGAACGACAATCTTGACACCCTTTCATGGAAAAGGGGGATGCCAAGATATTTGCCAAGATGGCGGGTTGATGGGAATCCACATAAATCGCTTAGTCTAGTCTCGAGTCTCCCTTGCACGTTTCTTGAGAGGAAAATACGGGACTTTGTTAAAATGATTCTCTGCCCTGAGACTCCACAGAAGTCTTCAAGAACCTTCTTAATATTCATTAGTTGGGTCACCGATGCATCCGCAAACAGTAAGATGTCGTCAGCAAACATCAAGTGCGAGATCTCCGGTCCTCCTCTCGAGAGTCTCATAGGCTTCCAAGTTCCGTTACCTACAGCTTTCTCAATCATATGCCCCAACCTCTCAAGACAAAGCACAAATAGATAGGGCGAAAGGGGATCTCCCTGTCGAAGTCCCCTCGACATATAGAAGGCTTCGGACTTCTCCCCATTCCAAAGGACTCTCATAGATGCCGTCGATAAACATGTATGAATCCAAGCCACCCATACCTCAGGTAAACCTACATCCCGAAGCGTTTCAATAACAAATTCCCAACGGAGCATATCATAAGCCTTTTCGAGATCTAATTTCAGTATCATAGTTCCTTTCCGGCCTTTCTTTCTCTTCATTGAATGGATAGCTTCCTGAACGATTATGATGTTATCCGATATCGACCTACCGGGGATAAAGCTGGACTGCATCGGAGAAACAAGATGGTTCATAATTCCTTTAAGTCTGTTGGCAAGAATCTTTGTAACAACCTTGTAGCAAACATTGCACAAGCTAATTGGTCGAAATTGGTTGATGACTTCAGGCTTTGCCACTTTACCAATCAACACTATAAGTGTTTCATTTGAGATATGAGGAAGAATTCCCTGCATAAACAAATCATTCACAAAACCCATCAGCGATGTACCTACAATATGCCAGAGTTGTTTGAAGAAAATAGGTTGGTAGCCATCCGGGCCCGGAGCCTTCAACGATCCCATGTCTTTTACCGCCTCCCAAACCTCCTTCTCATTGCAAAGACGATTCAATTCAGTGTATTGCTGCCCGTTTATACTGGGGAATCCTCCTCTCGGAATGTGACCAAGGGTAGGGAGGTCAGTGGGTCCGTAAAGGTTTCAAAAAAACGTCAGTGCATGGGCTTCAAGTATCTCCTTATCCACGCACCAGGTTCCATCGTCAAGTTTCAGAGTATCCACCCTATTCGTCTGACGTCGGATGATGGTAGAAAGATGAAAGAAAGTTGTGTTCATATCCCCATTAATTAACCAATCTTGTCGAGATTTTTGGCACCAAAGCATTTCCTCTTGTTCTAAAACACTTTCCAATCTTGCTTTTGTATCGGATTCCTTCTGTAGTAATGTATCCGTCACCGAAACAACGAGCTCAAGACTAATATCCTCCATGAGTCTAATTAGTACTTCCTTCCTTGTTTGAGTGTTACCAAAAACTTCCGTGTTCCACTTTCTCAAAGTTTTTTGTAGCTTCAGGAGAGCTCCTGGAAGGTGAGAAATGTTGTCCCATTTTTTCTCAATAAGCTGATAGAAATCCGGGTGAGATAGCCAAGCAGCTTGGAACCTAAATGGACGTTTACTTCGCACACCCATCTCACGTTTGTGAAGGCTAAGTAGTAAGGGGTTATGATCAAACGAAAGTTTTGGGAGATGACGTACCGAGGCATCCGGCCACATTAGCCGGCCATTCATAGACATCAGCACTCTGTCAAGTCTCTTGGCAATTCTCGTTTGACTATTTTCTCCTCGGGCCCACGTATACGGTGTACCCTGGTAACCCATATCAACTAGATGTGAATGATTCATCCAATCCCCAAAAGCGAGAGAATCACGGGACAATCTACTCGAACCTCCCTGCCTCTCCTCGACACATCTGATGACATTAAAATCACCTCCCATGATAATTGGCTCGGAGAGTGAGCCAACTAAACTAAGGAGCTCTTCCCAGATGTCCTCACGTCTTGAAGGATCTGGACAGATATAAACAGTAATCAAGTGTAGGTGCATGTCGTCCCTACGTATCTCAGCATGGATGTACTGTCTATTCTTTGTAATCACTCGCAAATTACACTTTTCACTATGCCATAGAAGCCATATGCCACCACTTTGTCCTTGCGCTTCTACCCGCTCACAAGAATCAAACCCCAACCGACTACAAATAGCGGATGTTGTGTCTCCTGAACAATGTGTCTCGAACAGTGCTGTAAAATGAGGCTTATGCTTACGGATCATATATCTCATTGATCTACGGAAACTCGGTTTTACGGTTCCGCGACAATTCCAGAAGAGACCTATCATTTAAATATAGGATTTTGAAGGATCACAAAAACTCAATGGTGTTGTGAATCCGGAACCAGCGAGACTTGAGAATCGTTGCAGTCTGGAGATGTCTCAACTTCCATGTCTTTTGCCTCTACAACCTGTTTGCCCTTGTCTCTATCCTCAGTAGCCTGGTGTCCCTGAGCGTTGAACACCACGTTTTCTGGGATGGCTTTATGCAAGATCTTCACTTGAGAGCATTGGCCAGCAATCCGACTATTATTTCTGGTGTTCAGCTTAGGGCTAATGTTTGTCTTTTCCGTTCCGGAGGTTTCCCCCAAAGGCGCAACCTGGTTAACTTGTCTAGCATGTTTTTTGTAATTATTCTTAGACAAATAATTTGCTCCTGGTATTTGCCTTTGTTGCACTGTACTTGTGGACTTCACTGGCTCGGATTCAGCATCCTTCCAAGTTACTCTCTTACCAGAATTTCCCCTACTCCCTTTAGCCACAGTTTGTCCTTGCACTTCCATATTCGAAAGTCCCATACGCTTGGTAGAAACTTTCCTTCTCGGCACCACCATCCAAGGACCCAATCCCTCATCTGCTATTGATTGTTCCGGCACCATAGGTTCATAGCCATTTACAGTATTGTTTTCAGGCTAGGTCTCTACAGAATCTACTATCTCTATAGTGTCTTTTGTTTCCTTAGCAGCCTCCCCCTGAGTTGTTGGCTCTTTTACTAAGGTTATACAGTTGTCCATATCATGCCCATAACACCCGCACCTGAAGCAAATAGCGTGCAAGTTCTCATACTCCAACTTCAATTGTTTTCCATTTAGTATCACATCCCCTTTCAAAGGTCTGGATAAATCTATTCCTACACAAATCCTTGCAAACTTTCCTCTATCCAGTTGGATTGTTTTCTCATCCATACGCAGAGGGTCTCCTATGGAAGTTGCAATAGCTCTCAGTACCTCCAGGTTGTACATGGAAAAAGGTAGGCCTGAGATACGGACCCATACCCCTGTCTTCGATATAGTGGATGTCATAGGATCAAAGGATGGATTCCATTGCTGCATAAGCAAGTAATGGACAAACATCGTCCAAGGTCCTCCAGACAAAACATCCAACATATCTGACTCAAGTTCAAATCTCAACAGGAAGTAGTTATTGGGTAGATCTATGACCGACCATCCCCCCTTGGGCTTCAAAAGGAGTCGGATGGTCTTCTCGAAAGCAGAGTAGGAAATCATTCTGCCTAGCAGCTTCATGACTACCGAGTTCCGCCATGGAGCGTTAAGTAGTTGAACCACATCAGGGGCAATTGTTATCGCTGGTGTCGCATCATCTCCTTTCGAATAGTCGATTTGAATCTGTCCCGTCTTCATGAGATTCGCTGGGATAGGTAGTTGTCTCCAAGCGTTAGCCCCGAAAAGGACTCTACTCCACGATATTTGGGGAGAATTTGGGGGATTCCCCTCTTTTCCAAGATTTTGGATTGCAGCAGCATCTTGATTGGAGCATTCAATGGTAGATCCCTCCTTGGGATTGGCACATTCAGTGTGGTCGGCGGTTGGTGACAAAGTATTAGGGTTAGGGGCCTTGGGAATCGCTTTTGGCGTTGCCATCTGTCTGAAAGGGAACGTCTTGATGAAGCTGATTTGGCCCTGTCATACTTTTAATATATAAAATAAGGTTGTATCGCCAAAATAGTAATTTCATTAACTTGACTATGTTTTTTTTAGGTTGAATTGGCATTTTGTGCCTTTTACACTATAAAGTTGAAATTTAGGGTCATACCAATTACAAATTGAGAAATAGGGCTCCTACTTTACTAGACTAATTCATAAATAGGGCAAAAAGTTGACAAAAGTGATGACTAATAACTGATGGCTGATGTGAGTGCTGACTGTGACACTTTTGATTGACATTTGGAGGGAATTTGGGACCAAAAAAACGCAGCCTCTGCCCAGAAAAAATCCACTTACCCAAAAATCCGCTTACCCAAAAAATATCACAAAGATGCCCAAAAATAAATTTGTCAAAGTACATAATCATACTCGAAAACAACATACCCAATAAATCAAATATCAAAATAAAACAATATCCATAAATTGGATAATATTTTATATTTATACCCAATTTAAACATCACTTAATACAAAATCCATACCCAATTTAAATTTGTCATACCCAAAATTTTCAAAACTCGATATTGTACACAAACATCAATATCAAATGACATTTGGTCATTACCCAAAAATTCGCTAGACATTTGATCATTATAACACATTTTGGGTAACCATAAAACATATCTACGATATCACTTTAAATATACTTAATAATAAGAAATATACTACAAAGCCAATACACGTATAAAAGCATACCCAATTTGAATTTGTCATAACCAAAATTTACACAAATCGATATTATACACAAACATCAATATCAAATGACATTTGGTCCTTAACACAGTTTAGATAACCATAAAACATATCAAAAAATATCACTTTAAGCATACTCAACAATAAGAAACATATCACAAAAACAATAAACATATACCCAATAATGAAAAAAAATACTACAATTTATATTTGGGTAATGAAAACAATGTCACCCAAAAAAATAAACATTCATGGACTTGAAAATTTCATCAAACTAGCTACATTAACCAAAAATAAAAGGTAAACATGTAAAAAAGATACTTAAACCAAAAGTAAACATCTAATCACCATCATTTCAATTAAAAAAATTATTGCTCCTATTTTCTAGTTTCCAAACCTACT
>BSUD01000002.1:15581620-15614308 GCA_033239045.1 Fagopyrum esculentum
TTTTTATATAGAGACCTAGTTTACAAAAGATAATTTTAAGGGGTTCTATTTTCCTAATTATTTTTTTTTTATTAAAAAGTGTGTAAAGATGGTTATAGATGATAAAACACTTGATTTTGAATAACTTAATTATTAAGTTAGTGAAAACTATATTTTTTTTATTGCTAGCACCAAACTCTCTTTCTCTTTCTCTCTATATTTAAATAGAGTTTGGTGACATTTGACACTATTTATATTGGACTAATTATATAAGTAGGCTTTTTTATTTTATTGTATACTAATTAGGCCTTTTCTATTTTTCTATTTAGTAAATATACCTCATGATTTTTTTACCACTTTCATTTAATTGTAAGGTAAAACTAATTAACCCATTTCATTAAAAAAGAAAGAAAATTTTGATGTTTGTTATGTAAATCTTGATTTTAATTACTGAATTTGTTTTTTTATATTATTTTCCTTTTTATTTTCTATTTTCATACCGGACATTTACATACCGGACATTTACATACCGGACATTTTACATACCGGACATTTACATACCGGACATTTTATATACCGGACATTTACATACCAGACATTTACATACTGGACATTTTACATACCGGAAGTTCATAACAAAAATTTTCATACCGAAAGTTCATACCGAAATTTTTTATACCGGAAGTTCATACCGAAATTTTTTATACCGAAAGTTCATACCGGAAGTTCATACTGAAAGTTCATACCGGAAGTTCATAACGAAGTTTTTCATACCGGAAGTTTATACCGAAATTTTTTATACCGAAAGTTCATACCGAAAGTTCATACCGGAAGTTCATAACGGAAGTTCATACCGGAAGTTCTTACCAAAATTTCATACCGAAGTTTCATACCGGAAGTTCATAACGAAAATTTTCATACCGGAAGTTCATACCGAAATTTTTTAAACTGGAAGATCATACCGAAAGTTCATAACGAAGTTTTTCATACCGGAAGTTCATACCAAAATTTTTTATACCTGGAAGTTCATACCAGAAGTTCATACTGGAAATTCATACCGGAAGTTCATACCAGAAGTTCATAACAAAAATTTTTTTTATACCGGAAGTTCATACATAAATTTTTTATGCTGGAAGTTCATACCGGAAATTCATAACAAAGTGTTTTATATTGGAAGTTCATACCGGAAGTTCATATCGGAAGTTCATACCGAAAGTTCATACCGGAAGTTCATACCGAAAGTTCATACCGGAAGTTCATAACAAAGTTTTTCATACCGGAAGTTCATACCGAAATTTTTTATACCGGAAGTTCATACCGAAAGTTCATACCGGATGTTCATAACAAAATTTTTCATACCGGAAGTTCATACCGATATTTTTTTATACCGGAAGTTCATACCGTTTATACCATTTTTAGTGACATTTTTGTTGCTTCAAGGTTGATACCTGAATGTTGCGTTTTTTGCTCATACCATTTTTATAACTTCCGGTATATAATTCTCCGCTATGTAATTCTCCGGTATGTAATTCTTAATTCTAAACTATGACATAAAATTAGTTTGTTTGGTATAACTTCGGTATGATAACTTCCAGTATGATAACTTCCGGTATGTGAACTTCCGGCATGTGACCCGGTATGTGAACTTCCGGTATGTGAAACTCCGGTATGTGAAACTCCGGTATGCATTCCAAAAAAATAAAAAAATAAATAAAGAAAATAAAAAGGACAAAAAATAAAAGAAATAAAAAAAATAAATTCCGGTGTGATAACTTCCGATATGATAACTTCCGGTATGATATGATAACGTCCGGTATGATATGATAACGTCCGGTATGATATGATAACTTCCGGTATGATATGATAACTTCCGGTATGGTATGATAACTTTCGGTATGTGAAATTCCGGTATGTGAAAATTCTGGTATGTGAAAATTCCGGTATGTGAAATTCCGGTATGTGAAATTCCAGTATTGGAAATTCCGGTATGTGAAAAATTCTTCATTCCAGAAAATAAAAAAATAAAGAAAATAAAAAAGAAAAAAAAAATTAATAAAAGAAAATAAAAAACAAATTCAATTTTTAAAAATTAAAATTAAAAATTACTCTTAAATAACAAATAACAAATATTTCTTTTTAAATACCTACCATTAAATAAAAGTGGTAAAAAAATTATGGAATTTAATTTCTTTAACAAAAACCAAAACGAGCCTAGTAGGTCAAATTCTTTCATTTCATTTATATTTCAAATCACTTTTAGCCATTTTAAAAGAAAATGCAAAGATGGTTTTATTTGGTATCAAAAGGGCAATATGAAAATAAAAAAGGGTTTGGCAACAAAAGATTTTGATATCAAAATGGTAATATGAAAATCAAAAGGACATGCATGAAAAAGCTGATGGTTATGCAAAACCAATCAAAATAACAATTAAAGTAAACTAAAATAGTAAAGAACGAGAGTAGTAGATAATACTAGGAAGGTGAAGATCCCTACTTTTTTTTTTCCGAACTTGTTAGCGTTCTTAAATTTCTCGATTTTCTAAATTTAATAAAGTTTTTGACTTTTCTTGTTGTCGCAGCAAAGCGCTCTGTTACCAATTTGTAAGTTATAGTATGTCCGATCTTTGACAACAAGAACAATATCGATACGATCTTGATTCAAGAATTCGAATGGAAGGATGTTAGATGAGCAGTTTTATGAAAAGAGATGGAAATGGTGTTGATGATATGTAGTTCGATAAATAAGTCGAACATCTTGAAATAATGCAAAGAATCTTGATCATGATCGATCAAAACCCAAGACGAATGACCAAGAAACTTTTCTCTGTATTTTGGCATAATCAAGGAACTAGTCAAGAAAGCACAGGTTTGTGAAAGTCTACAATACCAATAACGTTAACACAATTGAATTGACACACACGTGAACAAATCAAGCTCAACAAACAATGAATACCTCTTTTGATGGTCATTAAATCTACCCGCAAGTATGACAGGGTCAGTCGTAGTATATCTGTCGGATTCACGGGGACTACGTTTGATTTGAATTTCTAACAATCAATTATTCTAAGTATTGATTATTCTAAGTAAAGAGAGAAGAGAAAGGGAGAGGCATATCTATTTTGAAAAGTTTTGTGATTTGTAAAAGAGACAAAAGCAAGAAATAAGTACAATTATAGAAATAAGGAGGAAAGCGATTTAAGAAAATAAGAATTTTCAATATAACGAATTAAAATAAAAATTATATATATGAATAATATGAACATTTATCAACAAATATGCCAGTAACAATCAAAAGTAGCATTTGCCACATACAAACAAGAACGTGCTCGACCCGTCATGAAGATGCTCTCGTAGTTGTAACAAACATAGAAAAAAAAAAACCCTCATTAAACATATAGAAACAAAGTAGAAAACCAAAACAGTCACTCTCTTACGAAAAGTTAGAAAATGTACAAAAACCGACAAGTCTATGATAGTTAGAAATCCTCGAGGTTAAGGTAAAGTGTTACTCTCAAAACCAAGTCATTTTCAATTAGTTCTAATAAAATCAGCACGTTCTCGCAAAAAACTAAATATATATAAATTTCCAAAACAAACTCATTTCTCAACGAAGGTAAATAAAAGGATAAGAATGAAGTACATTAAGAATAAGCAAATTCTTACAAATTCCAATTAAACAATTCATATACATAATCATAAATCAGTCGTCATAGTGTTTGATCATTACTTAAATCATAAGAAAATTAGTCAGTCATATAAAAACAAAACAATATAAAAAGAATGAAACTTGCAAAAAAACTCACAATGTTTGGTTCAAACACAACGAGACGAACCTTGAAAGTAAAACGGCGGCAGAAATTGAAATCTAAATCTAACTAGGGTAAAATAGGTGTGGTCTTCTCTTTTCTAACCTAAAAATATCCTTATATAATATTTATAGTAAGCCCGTGAACGGAATTAGAAAGTCCAATCCGAAAGTAGAAGATAGATATTGGCACCGTTTTAGCATTTGACAACTTTTTTACAATTTGGTAAAACTGACTTTTCCGATGCTTTAGTTGGAATTATGAAACCCACAAGTACTACTTTCGAAGCTCTTTAGAAGATCTACAACTTTACATTTGACCCGAATGTCAAATTTCAAAGGAAACATGGTCGATCTAGAATCTCTCAAGGATTGTCATAAATCAACATCCAACTCGAATGTTCTCCACTTGGCTCTTCAATCTCCAGTCGATCTTGATGTTTTCATGCACTTTCCGACTACATGGAAGATTGAATACTCTTGCTTAGGTATTTTCATACGATTATGCTCCATAAATGGCCTTGAACATCAAAAACAAAAAATAAATCAAAGTAGACACCATAATATGCAATATGAATGTTTTCTACACTATATTATACGAATGCAAAAATTATATTAGATGAAGATGAAAGTGCATGATTCTCTCATTATGACTTTTAAAAATTACAAAAATGTCACCGCGTTAAATCTTTTAAACAATTTTTTAAAAGGACAAAATTACAAGTAAACTTCATATAATTATAAAATTGCCACTACGCAATCTAGAAATTTGAAAAAAAAATCACTGAATGACGTGAACTAATATGGACCGTTGGATCAAGTACATCAACAAAGGAAAGTGTTATGTTATTCCGCACCGGAAGAGTTCCTTCGCACTAGAACCGCTCCGATTAAATAAAACCACATTAAATAACAACAAATAACGATTTATCGGGGCAATATGAATGTTTTCTACACTATATTATACGAATTGGATAACGACTCTTGCTACATTGGTATACCACCAGACTTTTGTGTGAATTACAAAGTTATAGATCTTTAAAAGATACTCGAAAGTACTACTCGTGCGTGTTCTAGTTCCAACCACAGTAATAGAAAGATCAATTTTACAAAGTTGTCGTGAAAAACTCAATAAATTTATCTTGGATGATAATGTGTCAAATTTATGATCAAGTAATATGAAAATGGTTTCCCGACTTCCACACATTGGACATTAAGCTACTAGCCACTCTTGACTTTGACATAATAGCAAAAATATAATCAAATTAAAGCATCTACACACAGGGTGAGTACATTTACTTGACTTTCGGATAATTTGAATAATCTGAACCAAAATCATTCTTAAAAATAAAAATTAGGCCGATTGCAAAATTCCCTGTTGATTATTAATTACATAAATTGGTTATTAAAATCGAAGCTTTGATTAAAAAAAACAGGGAATTTTGACCCCACAAATGGTATCAACCTCCATCGACCGTTCACATTCCAAATTTCCACATGCATAATGAAGCTGCGATCAATTAATCTCTATCTACATGTAAAGTAAGGTTTTTAGAGCACTAAATGTCTAAGACAATCAATGTGGATTTTTAAAATTTTAATTTTTTTTCTGAGAGCTTAATGGCATATACAATTAGTATTCTCTTCATGCCCCCTAAAAGGTTGAATGTGGGGAAGCTTAACGCTGCAATTTGACACCGCCATTTGCTATGCGTCTCTTCACTTGATAAAGGTCACCACCTTTCCTATACCTCCCTGTTGTGTGTCTACCACTGCAAATTCCAGATTAATTAAAGACTCAACTATTTGTCCTCAATAGCCCACGCTCAGCAAAATAGGACACCATATTCTCCTTCTACATTGCACCAAAAGAAACCAATTTAGCACAACAATAACAATTTTCTGCCAGCTATTGTTAGATTCAAATGGGATTGAAGCTTTGATGAATCTAGAAAAGAAACATGTATGACATTGGAACAGTTAACAACTATTATAATTTCCCTATAATCGACTTCTCCATTGCATTGCACCAAAAGAAACAATTCAGGCTTAGGAGCAGCTTTACCACAAATCATACAACATAAGTTATAGGGCATAACCTTAGAAGGACTTTCAAATATTAAACACACTATCCTAGCTTTTTTCGAAGTAAGCTAAATGTTGTTGACCAACTTCTTCCAACCAATAATATTACGCAATAGTTGTACCTGCATTTAATTGATATTATTCAAAATTTCCCTTATCTTATGTAAAAGGACATATAAAAACATTAAATGATTAAAACTGTCATTTTTCATCCTTTTCACCTTTCATATATTCACATGCTACCTTACATAAATCTGCATGTAAATATGTTTTTAGAGGTCTTGTGATTTAAACAAGGAACATTTAATGGAGAAACGATTTACAAAACTGCATAAAAGCATTAAATGAGAACCTTTCATTTTCACCAGTTAACCTCACATAAATCTCCACATAAATATGGTTTTAGAGCTCCCTTGTGATTTTAACAACGAACATTTAGGTGCCAAAACTGTTTACCAAAACTGCATAAAAAATATTAAATAGTTAGAACCTTTCACATACTAAAAATCATCATTATACTCGTTTACTTCATTCTCAAGTTCATTATAAAATGTCAGCATTATATTTCTTCATCAACACAACCTGCTTTATTTTCAACAGCTGAAAACTCAATTACCATGGATTCCACTTCCAGTAACAATTCATCTTTCATTGAGGTGGATGAGGCTTATGCTCCACTGAGCAAGGTGTTCAAAAGAATGCAATCTAAAATCAAAGTCATGGTATGTCAAAAACGGAATGCAATAAACCCATTTGAAAATTACCTAAACACCGATTTCGTTGTTTCAAATGATAAGGTAAATATTGCATGATGAGTATTATTGTCCTTTAGTCCTATTTTATTTACTTTTAACATAATTACTTTTTGGCATCATATTTGCAGGGAGGTCTTATACATTGATCTGCAAAGAGCAATGTGTCTCACTGCTTCATTACTAAGTTAGAAGAAGGAAATATATACACTCTCAAAAATTTCAGTGTTGTACCAAATATTGATTTTACCAGGTTTGTAAGGATAACACTTATATGATTGATTTGGAGGGCAAAACTATTGTCAACAAAATTAAATGCATCCATGTGTTATCCTTTTCAACCCACTGCCTTTGAAGAAATCATGTTATCCGACAACAAATATCTTATTGACAAGTTATACTGTTTAAAAATAGCAAGTATTATACTATCTGCCTCACTAACGGTCCACTGTTATTTGCTTTCAGATGTAGTAGGTTGTGTTGCTAATGTTGGACGGGTTCAGGAGACAATACATTGTTCCAAGAATATAGATTCACACCTTATAAATGAACGGCAAAAGTCATATTAATATTATAGTTTTACTTTATAATTCGATATCTAATTTATTTATTAATTTACACAATATAGAGGAATCAGAATTAGAGCTACATTGTGGGGCATCTATGTGATCAATTTTTTGCGGATTTACGTGAGCAGATGACACTACAAAGGTGAAATTACACTATAACTATTACTTGC
The DNA here is from genome assembly GCA_033239045.1 of Fagopyrum esculentum. Lineage (NCBI taxonomy): Eukaryota > Viridiplantae > Streptophyta > Magnoliopsida > Caryophyllales > Polygonaceae > Fagopyrum > Fagopyrum esculentum. The sequence goes on from BSUD01000002.1 coordinate 15,588,981, forward strand.
TTATACCCTTCATGTCATCAAAGACGACGATTTCGAAGATGACAGCCCTGTTAGTTCCAAAACAGGGAATTGAAGAAACAATGTTGAATAAGAAAGATATATAACTTATCTAAGTAGACTGAAACAATACATTGATTATGCTTACTGGAGACTTGAACTGTTCCGGGCATTGCTGAGGTTGTTAAAGGGGAGATTAAGCAAATCAAAAGCACATAATTAAATGAATTTTTAATATAATTTATGAACTATCACAGAGGGGGGTTTGAGGGTTAAATGGAGAACTAGCAACAGGAAAACAAGAGCTACGGATGTGAAGGGTTAGGTTTTGACATGGCATATCCTCTTATAACAAATATTATCAACTTCAATGCAAAGTATTGAAATTTGGGGGCCATTCAAACTTAGCAAGCAACTTCAATTAGTTTAATCATGTCCAGAAGAATTGGATACAGATTTCAAATGCTTAGAGTAGTCGAAGGGTTAAATTTACCTTTGTTCATCTTCTATTTTTGTCTCATAACTCCAATTCTCTTAATTGCATTCGAAGTTGCAATCCCTAATTTGGAAAAGGCAAAGAAGTATCACCTACATTCCAATGAGAATCGCAAAGCACCGGCCACCAATCCGCCGCCATCTCCAACCGTATTCGGCTAACGCCGCACACTTGTAGCCATCTTTGAGCCGCACACTTTTCTCCCTCAACAACATTCAACAATGGAACATAATCCGTTCAATGCAAACACAGAAGTAAATTTGTCTCAAACACCACAAAAGAAAAATCAAATCTCGATTTTCTCTTACTCAAATTAGCCGTTGGGGAAATCCAAGAAGATGTACTCTAGGAAGATATAGATGACTTCAGAGAGGAGAGACAAAATGAATATCAAAGAGGAAGGTGGACTCCAAATGATATAATTGTGTTTCAACATAAAGGAAGCAATATCCAATTTGGCTATTTGGTCAAAATTGGGATAAATCGTTTTGGGATTAGATTTTGTTTTGTTTTTAAATTGATAATTTTTATGGGTTCCACTAACTTGGAAGGAAAGTTGACAGAAAAGACACGGATGGTAAATATTAGGGGTTAAGTGTTAAAAGTATAAGAATTAAATAAAAAAATGGATAAATAATAGGTAATTTTATGTAATTTTATAAAAAAAATATATATTAATCACATACAAGATATAAAATTAATATAACCAATATACTAATCACATATAGGGTATATAAATAAGTATATTCATAATATCTTATTTAAATGTTAAATGTTAAATTTATATCTATATTTAGTTCTTATATTTATATTTATATTTATATTTCTATTTATATTTAATAAACATTCTATAACATATAAGATATTAAAATAATATAATTAATATTAATCAAGTACAATATTGAATTTAAGAGAATTAATATATCAAAAGTGATAGACTTCATATATTGGATCACATTAATCACATGTAATATATTATCTAATTAGTATAATAAGAGAATTAATGCTATAGTTATTTTGTAGAGGAATAAATATAAATAATATATTGATCATAGACATAAAGGAAAATTATTTTAAGTTATGCTACCTAATCGATAATTATGGATAATGATAGCCATTGTATAGGGGTAATGAACCTTGATGCCTCTATAAGACATATATATTTGGTTAAGTTTTATGAGAAATTAAAAGTTATGATAACATAATATATCCACATGTAAAATAAGATTTTTTGTAAGAAAATATTTTATATAAATTAAGGTTTAGAAACTTTCAAATGAAAAATAAATTATAGATATTAAAATATAAATATTAATAAGTTTGAAAATAAATAATTTAAAGTAATTCATATTATAAAATTTTAATATAACAAATGTAATCATTTAATTTATAATAATCACAAAATATACAAAATAAAAGGACATTGAATATAAAATGCAACAAAATAATATTAGTAGTCCCGGGCGTAGCACGGGCATGATTTTCTAGTTTAATTTAACAAATTATTAAGGGTATATTTATTAAATGAAATTACGATATTAGCTTACTTAATAGAACAATATTGCTAAAAGAACTAGTTAGTGATATTGACCAATATTTTTCTTATAAACACTAGTTTATAAATTAGGGTATGTTTGAAATATCATATAAATTGTTTATAGGCCTGTGCAAATCCGGAACAGGCTTCTGAATTTTTTTATCCGTTGTTCGGGCCGGACTCGGGCAAATCCCGGATTTGAGGATAAGGTATTGTCCGTATTTGCTTGAGTCGGGCTTCAAGCCGAACGTCTACCTTCATAAAAAAAATTGGAAAAAAAAGTATACCGCGCGTGAAGGCGTTGTATAACGGCAGAAGATCTGGGAGCTCGTGAAGGTCTTTGATCAAAAGGGACAAACTTTTGTCGTTAGGTTTAATGGTGGAAGTAAAGTTTTTACGGTGTTTGAGGGATTTTTTTTGCTTACAGTGTGTGAAGGTGCGTTCTTCTGAGGCGGGGATCGGGTTTTCATTTTTTTGGTTCATTGTTGCCTTTTACTTGCTACACTAATTGAATCTCATAATTTAAAAATAAAAAAATGATAACCATATCTTAACTATAATACCCAAAATCTTATACCCATATTTAATATTTTACTTTCAATACCTAAAACGTAATACCCAAATTATCATACTTGAAATTGATACCCAAAACCTAATATCCAAAAACTATACCCTCAAACCTAATACTAAAAAATTATCCTAAATCTAATACCTAAATTCCAACAACCGAAATTCAATACCCCAAAGCACATAATATTTATTATTTTGTAGATGAGACACGCCTCTCATAAAAATGTTGAAGTTAACTTTTTGTTTATTGTCTGAGATATATAGTTGTGGAGTATTGAACACGTGTCGGTAATCCCTCCTATTCTACTACAAATTGGACAAATTGAATTTCATATTTTTTCTTCTTTTTTTTTGAAATTTATAAATATATGTTAAGTATGGTACATTGAAATTTTCTTGTACACAATTCTTGTATAATGTAAAAGTAATTCGAAAATAACTTTCATGTACACGACTTGTATCATTTACAAATTCTTTGAAAATATATTTTCTTCTAGTAAATTTTCTAACACTCCTCTTAAATACGTAAGAATAATTAACTATTTTTTACATAAATAATTAAATTTTTTAGTGCACGATTCTTGTATCACAGACTTAATTTATATTTTTTTTAATCTAAACGCATGTATAAGAATCAGTTTCTCAACTTTTTTTGTGTATGTGTGTGGATTCTTGTATCTAATGTGAGCTATAAAAGTTCTTGCATACACATAAAATGATTATATTGTGTTTTTTTTATATGTTTTCTTGTATATCATTTTAATTTTTTTTATTAAACTATTGAAAATCTAAAATTGGTTACATGAGATATGATTTATAATTGTTAAATTTTATCTTACATAAATTGAATGAGAAAAAATTATATCATAATCATATAAAAAATTTATGTATGCGACATATAAACAACAACGTAATTTAGTTTGAAAATGTATAAAGATAATATTTATTTATAAGGGACAAACACTAAATTTATGTATGTCAAAGCTTCGCTATTCGAGACTAGAGTATTAGTTTCGTTCATATTTACTGAGAGGGAAACCGGGTTGCATATGCTTTTGCTAACCACGCTTTCTCCTTAGATTTCGGTTTTCATTTTATTTCTACGCCTCCTGCAGGCATCTCTTGTTTTATTTTGGACGATCTTCGAGGAGTTGCCTTCCTCGAAGTGTTTGCATGTAATTCTTTATTTACGCATTTGCGCTGGGAGCCTCGACTCTCACTTACCAAAAAAATAACCAACTCACACAATTGATCAAAATCACTCAAAATTATTAACATTCATCTTGAACGTATTGTGAGTGCGGCCAAGTTTTTTTTTAATTCTCAGCGCACCCGGCTTACGCCTTACACCACACTGTATTCCGTAATTTTTTGTTTACACAATTAACTACTCCGTTGAAATGCGAGATTGCTATTCATACCCTATAAAACGTGTTATTCCTACCACAATTACGGGTACGTATTGCGGAGTCGTAGCAATAAACTCATCTCACTCGAAAAATAAAGGAAAATGGCTACGACTACGCATGACGTATGCGTAGTCATACTACGCATACGCCATGCGTAGTCATAGTATGACATGACAGATGTGTAGTAGTCCATAATAAACATTTCGTTCGAAAAACTAAGGAAAAATGACTACGACTACACAGTGACGCAGCTGTAGTCAGGGGGTAAATAATAGGTTTCCGTGGTACGAATAGCGATGACGTTGAAATGATACAGTTAACAGTAATTAATATGCGGTTTATTTCAAAAAATAAAAATGTAAGAGAAAAAACTCTCAACCACCTTACAATTGAATTTGGGATAAGATATTGATATTTTAAAGAGCACACGTTGACTAGTGAGGAAGTCCAAATTCAATTGGGGTTATTTGACTTTCAAGCTGTTTGACAATTTGATACAATGATCCCGTCAACCCCGCCGCGTACCATAATTGCACACTGTATACTAAGCAGGAAAACGACGCCGTATTGAAGAGTCAACGTGATTTGTTTATTAATTTTTTTTTCAATTTACCCGCAACCTGATGAATGAGCTCCAATTCCCCCTCACTCAATAAAGGGCCACACGGAAAGAACTTTTAGCACGATTTTTCTCCAGAAAAATCATTCTTTTCCTCAATTTTTCCAGTAATTCTATAGTTCAGAGAGTAATCCAGATGGGCAACTGCTTGCATTCTTCTGCGAGAGTCGACGCCTCCGTCCACTCTCATCCCACTTCCGGTAAAGCTTCCTTCCTCTGTTATATATGAATCACTTATGCAGTATTTTGTTAGTCGTGATTGAACTTTGTTTTCCCCTTTGAGTTAGGGTTTTTAATTGCTCTAGCTACTTCTTAACTGGATTAGTCTCCGAAGCTTAAATCGTCAATTATCCTAATCAATCATACGATTGAGCAATATCTGTTGGTTTTGAGGTAATTACTTGATAAGTTTTGCCTTTCATTTACAAGGGTCAGGAATCTCAAAGATAACAAAGAGTTCAAGTAACAGTGCAGATGTCCGCCCCTCAAAATTGCCTACCCCTTCTGTCACCAAAGATAGTTGCATTAGCACAGTGCAAATTCTTCCAACCCCAAGGACCGAAGGAGAAATACTATCCTCCCCAACTTTAAAGTCATTCCAATTTAATGAACTTAAGAACGCCACCAAGAGCTTTCGTCCTGATAACCTAATTGGAGAGGGAGGATTCGGTTGCGTTTACAAAGGATGGATCGATCACCAAATGCTCACTTCAGCTAAGTCGGGTTCAGGAACTGTTGTTGCTGTCAAGAAGCTCAAACCTAATGGCTTTCAGGGTCACAATGAGTGGTTGGTAAGTTTTTCACTTTCAACACTTCTGTTAATTACCTTTTGACTATGTGACAATAATTTCTTATGGTAATGTTGTTTGGTGCAGACGGAAGTGAACTATCTCGGTCAACTTCATCATCCTAATTTGGTTAACCTTATTGGCTACTGCCTTGACGGGGAGAGCCGACTCTTGGTCTACGAATTCATGCCCAAAGGAAGCTTAGAAAATCATCTGTTCGGAAGTAAGTTCTGTTGAAATGATTTACTTATCCAATAAGGCATGAAGAAACTTTTTTCCTGATTGTATTGTGTTATGTCCAATTGACTACACAGAAGGGTCCAAGCCACTGCCTTGGGTGACAAGAATCAAAGTGGCTGTTGGTGCTGCAAGGGGACTTTCATTTCTACATGATGCTCCAATCATATTTAGAGATTTCAAGCCTTCTAACATCCTACTAGACGCGGTATGTTATAAACGATCTCAGCCTTTGCAAATCATATGGATGTCTCTTTACTGATAAAATATAATGTCCTTATGCAGGAGTTCAATTCAAAACTTTCTGATTTCGGGTTGGTAAAGGCAGGGCCAACTGGAGATAAAACTCACGTTTCAACTCGAGTGATGGGTACTCAAGGTTACGCTGCACCTGAATACGTTGCTACAGGTAGACTCTCGGCAAGAAGTGATGTTTATAGCTTTGGGGTTGTGCTAGTTGAGTTGTTGTGCGGAAGGCGTGCTTTCGACAAGTCAAGAGCAGGGATAGAACAGTCATTAGTTGACTGGGCAAAGCCCTATTTAGGAGACAAACGCAAACTCTTTCGTATCATGGATACCCGATTGGAGGGGCAATACCCTAAGAAAGAAGCCATGAAAGTTGCGTTTCTCGCCCTCCAGTGTCTAAGTTGTGATCCCAAGGCTAGGCCAAAGATGTCTGAAGTTTTGGCCGACCTGGAGCAGCTCCAGGACAGCAATAAGAACACAACCAAGAGTATCCCTGACTCATTCGGAAAACCACGTTGAAACAACATCATTCCCCTTCGAATCCGACTCCACTGGGATCTCCCTCATATCAGCAATCTCCTTGTGTGCACTGATTTGATCTCCTAGATTATTTTGTAAATGTAAATATTGTAAGATTTGTTGTACATAGTCTTTCAGTTCCATGTATGAACTTAGAAAGTCTAAATTAATGTTCTTTATGAGTGTATTTGAAAATTTCCTTCATGTGAATTCTAATGTAGGATATACAAGATGATGTCCTAAATCATAACACAAAGATTCAGATAAAATCTTAACATTCCCTATATATTTTCTTTTCGAGATTGCAAGAGACAGCACTTGAAGCTAAATTCCTGTTGAGAATATTGAACCTTGCCGTGAATATGGTCTAGGTTAACAGCAAAAAGGGCAAAAGAATAAGAAGTCAATCAACAAAAAGCAAAGTGGTCATACATCATAATTAAGTTCATTTGGGTTTCTTACCAACACACCTCAAGAAAAACTATGAAACTATTAAGTTGTAAAATTAAGTCATCATTACAGATGTAGAATTGCACTGATACATGATCCTTGAGGTTTGATATATACAAGAAGGTGAACAGGCCATGCTTAACTATGGAACTTTGTTGAGAATAAGTTGCTTCCACAAGCAGCACATATTTCGCACCTCAAAAGCCGAAAAGATGAGAAAGGAACATGGAAAAAGTGATAAGATTGTTGATGCTACTTGCGACCGCTCATATATGTCAATATTATTTGGATTCTTCACTTTTGTGTGTTCATCTAGCCTGCAAGTGAAGCCAGGTTCAAGGTGCACGGGAGAAGCATGTAACTTATCAAACCATGGTGACTGCCCAGAGTATAAATATATGGTTGCTTGGTCATGTAACTTATCAAAGCTCATTACAACAAGAACTAATGAGAAATGAGAGAGAAAATTTCAATGTGTCAGTACTAGGTAATATGGCCCAATGAATATGTGGCCCATGATCCATGTATTCAGTCTATATATATCATCATCCAATGTAATAGTAAATTAAGCAAATACAAAATATTCAGAACAACTCTCTGCTGAATACTCTATCATGGTATCAGAGCTACCAAGGACCAACGTCCACTAAGGGTAACAAAACAAAAAAATGTCAGACAGCAGCTCTCCTCCCTCCTCAAATGCCAATCCCTCTCCAAATCCAAACACCTTCACCCCACCACCACCACCTCCTCCTCCGCCTCCACCTCTTCTTCCGACACCACAAACAAACACCACTCCACTCCCTGGCTTCTCCAGTTTTATCAATATCAAATTATCACCTAGCAACTATCTTCTCTGGAAAACTCAGGTTATTCCTGTCCTCCGTGCCTACAATCTGTTTAGCCATGTCGATGGAACCTCTTCCTGTCCAAGCTCCACAGAAGACCAGCCCACTCCATCTACCCTTGATTGGTATTCTAAAGACCACTTGGTGCTAGCTATCCTTACCTCCTCCCTCACTGAGGAAGTGCTTACTCATGTTATTGACTGTACTACAGCTCGTCAAGTTTGGCAAACACTCCAGGATCTCTATACCGCTCGCTCCAGTGCTCATGTTCTTCAAACGCGCCTTCAACTTGCCTCAATCAAAAAGGGAGGTGACTCCATCACTACGTTCTTCAACAAGGTAAAAGCCCTAGTTTCTGTTCTACAAGCTGCTGGACAAAACATATCGGATTCCGAACTTGCTGCTTCTCTATTCTCCGGCCTTCCCCCTGAATACGATCCCATCATCACATCTCTCAGCACTCAACCCTTCCTACCTACCTCTCATATGATTCTCTCCCATTTACTAAATCATGAGGCTCGTTTGCTTCATCATTCCTCATCCCCCTTACCCAACCTTTCTGCAAACTCCACATACACATCTAACTCCTCCGATCCACAAGATTCCAGAGGCCGTCGCCGAAATCAAACCTCCCCCAACAATAACAATCAACAACGCAACACAAACAGCAACTATAGAGGACGAGGAAGATCCCCCAACAACAATTCAAACTACAACAACTCTTACCGCAACTCCTCTGGTCGAGGCTCTAACAACACCCTCTCCAACTTCAATGGACAGCCAGAGACTCGCCCCATCTGTCAAGTCTGCCTTAAACCTGGTCATACAGCTCTCCAGTGTTGGCATCGGTTCAATCACTCATACCAAGCCCCTGCTCCCTCATCGTTCCAAGCACACTCTTCAACTTCAAATTGGACACCTGATACAGCAGCAACCAATCACTTCACGCCAGACCTGAATCAACTTACTTATGATGCTCATCCCTATCATGGCTCGGACACAGTGTCTATTGGTGACGGTTCATCGCTGCCCATTCAGCATTACGGTTCCGCTACTTTCCCCTCTTCCTCTGCTCCTTCTGTCAATCTTGCTCTCAAACATATTCTTCATGTGCCCTCCATCAACAAAAATTTGCTTTCGGTTCGTCAATTTTGTACTGATAATAACGTCCTCTTTGAGTTTCACAGTGACTGTTTTTTTGTGAAGGATCGAATTACTCTGGCAACTCTTCTTCAAGGCACCACTGAACAAGGCTTGTATGTTCTTCCGCTGACAACCCTTAACCGCTCTGCTCAGGCACATCTCACCACCACCTCCAATTTTCATCTCTGGCACCACAGATTTGGTCACCCCTCACCTCGCGTCACTCAACAAATGCTGCGGTCTCTCAGCATCCCATGCCCTACTGCTAATGCGCTATCTTTTCGTTGTGTTCCCTGCTCAACTGCCAAGGCCCACTCACTGCCCCATCCCCCTTCATCATCCAAAGCGGCCCATCCTTTTGGTCTGTTGTTTATGGACCTATGGGGACCGGCCCACACTACTTCTTCAAGAGGCCACAGATTTTATCTATCCATTTTGGATGATCATTCCAATTATTTATGGCTTTTCCCATTATCTAGTAAAGCTACTACCTCTTCTTATGTTGAAGCGTTTATTTATTTTGTTGAAAATTATTTTTCATCCAAAGTCCAATCTATTCAAACCGATGGTGGAACCGAGTTTAAACCCCTCACTACCTTTTTTGCCAAACACGGTATCAATCATCGACTCACTTGTCCATATTCCCATTCTCAAAATGGAAGTATTGAAAATCGTCATCGTCACATTGTGGATACCGGACTTGCCTTACTAGCTCATTCGTCTATTCCTTTCTCATTTTGGGATTACGCCTTTGAAACCGCCGTCTACTTAATCAATCGTCTCCCAACACCAACCCTCCAAAACGCCTCCCCTTATCAAATTCTTCACAAACAACCTCCCAACCTTAAACTTCTCCGAGTTTTTGGTTCCCTTTGTTTTCCTAACCTTCGCCCATATAACAATCACAAACTCAATTTCCGATCCAAACCATGTGTTTTCTTGGGATATGCTTCGAATTATAGAGGATACATTTGTCTTGACTACACTTCACAACGAATCTACATTTCTCGTGATGTCATCTTTCATGAATCACAATTTCCTTTTACCCAACAAAAAAATCTTCAGCCCATTACCACATCTCAGCCTACCTCATCCTGTCATTTACCGAACTTGCTTGCCTTACCTGATCCGTCCACTCAAGCCCAATCTACTTGGCCCACTAACCCTGCACTACACCCTTCTCCCACATTTCCTAATGGGCCTACTTCATCTGAATCCATTCAGCCTACCAGCCCACTTACGCAGCCCTCATCGATGAGTAACCCACCTCTTCACCCTTCACCACAACCTTCTGTTTCTCCACCAACTGCGTCCTCATTGCCGACCTCGTCACCACAACAACCACCTCCCTCTCGCTCAATCAACACACGATCCCACAATAATATCTTCAAACCCAAAATTCGCACCGATGGCACCATTCCTTGGCCACCCCCCTCCTCTTCCTCCACAAATGTCGTCCCTGAAGAACCAACATCTTTCACCCAGGCCTCCTCCTTTTCTGAGTGGCGGGATGCCATGGCAAATGAATTTCATGCTTTGTTATCTACCCATACCTGGTCACTTGTCCCTCCACATCCAAATTCACAACCCCTTGGGGTCAAATGGGTTTTTAAGACCAAGAGAAAGTCAGATGGCACCCTTGAGCGAAGAAAAGCTCGTTTAGTGGCAAAGGGATTCAACCAAGTATTGGGTATTGATTTTAATGAAACCTTCAGCCCAGTTATTAAACCTTCCACTATCAGACTTGTCCTCACCCATGCTGCTATGTTGAACTGGTCAGTCAAGCAAATAGACATACAAAATGCCTTTCTTCATGGTGACTTGAATGAAGATGTGTACATCACACAACCTCCAGGGTTTATTCATCCTCAGTTCCCAAATCACATATGTAAGTTACATAAATCTCTCTATGGTCTACGCCAAGCACCTCGAGCATGGTATTCCAAGCTCAGTGATACACTCGTTCATCTTGGCTTCACCCAATCTAAAGCTGATAACTCTTTGTTCACTTATAAAACTAAAATTGACACTGTCTATGTCCTTATCTATGTTGATGACATTCTCGTCATTGCTTCCTCCACTTCTCTAGCCCAAAAATTCATTACCTCCATCTCTACACACTTCCCTGTAAAAGACTTAGGGGACCTTCATTACTTCCTTGGCATTGAGGTGAAACGAAACTCCTCTGGGTTCTTTCTCTCTCAATCCAAATACATTCATACCCTTCTCAAGTCTACCAATATGCATCTCTCTAAACCTGTTTCTACCCCTATGTCAACCAATTGTGACCTATCCTCCTCTAACTCCCCTATCTTTACTGATTCCACACTCTACAAGAGTGTCGCTGGTAGTCTCCAATATCTGTCTTTCACCCGCCCAGATATTTCTTTTGCAGTGAATAAAATTTGCCAGTATATGCATCAACCTCTTCTCATACATTGGCAAGCTATCAAACGCATTCTCCGCTACCTGAATTCCACTCCTAATCTTTCCCTTCATCTTTCCTCCACAAACTCCTCCACTCTTGCAGGTTTCTGTGATGCTGATTGGGCCGGTGACTTAACCGATCGACGCTCCACTGCAGCTTACTGCATCTACTATGGGTCCTCCTTGGTGTCTTGGGCGTCGAAGAAACAATCTACAGTCTCACGCTCCTCCACAGAAGCTGAGTACCGAGCTCTTGGTCAAACGACCTGTGAACTTACTTGGCTTCAACATCTTCTGGCTGAACTGGGTATATTTCTTCACAACCCACCACTTCTCTGGTGTGACAACTTAGGTGCCACCTACTTGGCTGCAAATCCAGTGTTCCATCAACGAACGAAGCACATCGAATTGGATTACCATTTTGTTCGCGAGAAAATAGCTGCTAAGACCCTGCAAGTTGCCTTCATAACATCTAAAGATCAGATAGCTGATGCCCTCACCAAGCCACTTCCTTCTGCTAGATTCAGTCTTCTTCGATCTAAGCTATCCCTCTGTGATGCTTAGCTCGAGGGGGCATACTAGGTAATATGGCCCAATGAATATGTGGCCCATGATCCATGTATTCAGTCTATATATATCATCATCCAATGTAATAGTAAATTAAGCAAATACAAAATATTCAGAACAACTCTCTGCTGAATACTCTATCTGTCAGTGAACCCTAGAGTTCCTGCCAACACTTCTACCGCGCAATTGGCTGAAAGGCGAACTAGCTTGTTGAAGTGTTTGGGGGAACTCTTGGCATCACTTTGACACCAAATTGTTCAGTATATTTGGTAGGCGCACATCATGTTGTTCATCCATCAAGTGCAATTAATGTTGTTCAGGTAAGTATTGTGATTTGTGAATTCGGCAGTGATTTGTTGCATTTTCTGTTGTAGTGATTAACCCATGTTTGTACAAGGTTACCTCTATGCTGAGCCTGATGGTGGGTGGCTGCAGCTAGGGCTGTTTGATGCGCAGACGAGTGGGACGCAGAATAGCGCCGTGTCGAAGGTTATTCCTTGATTGTCAGTTTGAAAATTGTTATTAAGACTAATTTTCAAACAGTAATGATCCTGAATTCCTGACATCACGAACATATATCACAAGGAAGTGTTGATCTATGATATGAAATTACGATTACATGAAATCGCATACCAAAATGTAAACCCTAATTTCAAGAATCAAAATTTAAACGCCAGGATCAAGAATCAAGCTATAAACCCTATGTTCGATATATACGAATCAGTAAAGTCGGATTCAGTTGTAATCAAGAATCCGACTAGTACAAATAACATTCGCCTACTTCCTCAAAGCAAAAGAAATGATGATAATATCGATCACCAGATTAGGCCATACTTGAAATAAATACACAATTTGATAAAAACGTGTTGCGGGGCAAGCTGTTAATTGAATCTTGTTTATGAACAGTATTGTGTTGTTCCTAGAGAAGCCGGTAACCCGATGATGATACATTGGGATCGGATGTGGCCATAGGTTTTTTTTGGAATAATAACCATGCTTGAAGGTTTGATCGAGATTGGGCTACGCCGATGCTGTTAACACATAGAAGAAGAAGATGAAAATATATTCCATTACACTGAAATACAGAATAGTGTTGTTATATATACACTACTCGATAGTCTGTTAGGAGTTTGTTACTACTTTCCTTTTATTACATATAGGTACCCTTATTCTATGATATTTGTATATATGATCACCTATACCCCCTTCAAGCTGGATCGGGAGAACGAGACCAAGCTTGCGAGAGAGAAATGCATGCTGTTGTGCTCCAAGTGCCTTAGTAAGAATATCAGCAAGCTGCAAATGAGAAGGCACATGAGCAGTGGAGATCAAGCCTTTTTGTACCTCATCACGTACGAAGTGACAATCAATACGTAAGTGTTTGGTTCGTTCATGAAACACAGGGTTGACAGCCAAATGTTGAGCTGCTTAATTGTCACAATATAACATGAAAGGACGAGGGAGAGTGACATGAAGGTCCTGCAATAAGCCATCCAACCATATAACCTCACTTGTAGTCATAGACATAACTCTATACTCGCTTTCAGCAGAGGACTTACTAACAGTGCATTGCTTTTTTAGTCTTCCAAGAGACAATAGAACGGCCTAGGAATAGACAATAACCAGTGATTGATCGACATGAAAAGGGGCAACTCCCCCAATCTGCATCACTATAAGCAGTAAGCGAGAGAGTAGGTTGAACCGGATAATGAAGAGCAAAATCCATAGTACCACGAAGGTATCGAAGCAAATGAGTAGCAGCCTGCCAGTGAGGGAGGCGAGGAGCAGCAAGAAACTGACTAAGTTGCTGAACTGTGTAGGCTATATCTGGACGTGTTAGTGTAAGGTAAATAAGACGACCAATAAGACGTCTATAAGCTTCTGGATCATCATAAACATCACCAATTTCTGGTGATAAATGAGAATTGCGCTGCATAGGAAAACTAGCAGCATTTGCAGTAAGCATATGAGTATCCTGTAAGATATCATGAATATACTTACGTTGATTTAATAACATGCCAGATTTATTGTGATCAATTTCCATGCCAAGGAAAAATCTGGCAGTGCCAAGATCCTTAATGGTGAAGGCACGATCAAGAGCAACTTTGAGAGATTCAACCTCAGAAGGCAAATTACCAGTGATAAGAACATCATCCACATATACCAGTACAATGATAATGCCAGCAGAAGAATGCTTCACAAACAAAGAGTAGTCTTGATGAGACTGAATGAACTGCAACTGAAGCAAACATTTAGTCAACTCGATGTTCCACTGACGACTAGCCTGCTTAAGGCCATATAGGGATTTTTTGAGCCGACACACATGACCAGGAGGTACTTTAGAATAGCCTTGGGGAGGTAAAAGAAAGATTTCTTCATCAAGGTAGCCATGCAAGAATGCATTGTTAATATCTAGCTGTTGCAAAGGCCAAGATCGAGCAACAGCAAGAGCAAGCACAACTCGGATAGTAGCAAACTTGGCAACAGGACTGAAGGTGTGCTTATAGTCTTTATGTTTGATCTGATTGTAACCCTTGGCAACAAGGCGCGCCTTATGACGTTCAATGGTACCATCCGGTATGTATTTGATCTTATACACCCACTTGGAACCGATTGCAGTTTTTCCAGGTGGTAAAGGGACAATATCCCATGTGTGATTAATCTCAAGAGCATCAATCTCCTTGGACATAGCCTCGACCCAAGCAGGAGAATTTTTGGCCTGACCATAGGTGGTAGGCTCACAGGACTGAATGACATTATTCAAGGCATGTATGTAATCTTGAGAATGTGAAGCTAAGTCAAAAAACTGGAGAGTTTCAGCAGTGTTGTATTCATAATCTTGGAGATAAGTGGGACGAGTAACAACACGAGATGATCGAGAAGAAATAATTACAGGAGGTGGTGTGGGAGAAGAAATAATTAAAGGAGAAGAAGAAATATTTGTGGAGGGAGAGGATGAATCCGGAGGAGTATCAGTAAAGGGAACTGGAATCGGATGAGCAAAGGAAGAATCTAAAGAAGAACTAGATGGGGAAATTGTGGTATGAACATTGTCTGATGGTGGTAGAGAATCAGAAAGGGTTGATGTAGGCACTAGTAAGTGTATAGGGAAGTCAGGAGCTGGTGTAACAAGCGGAAGAGGTGGAGAAGATGAAGGTGAACAAGGAGATGCAAGAGCAGGGCTGGAAAAAGGGAAAATATGTTCCTGAAAGAGAACATGCCGGCTGATTATAATCTGTTTAGAGCTGATATTGAGCAACTTATAGGCCTTCTGACCAGGGGGATATCCCAACAAAATGCAAGGGATAGACACAGGTTCAAATTTGTCCCTTTTAGGAATGAGACTAAAACACAAGCAGCCAATTACCCTCAAATGATCATATGTTGGTTTGGTATGATGCAACAACTCATAAGGAGACTTCCAGTCAAGAACTGCAGATGGCATTAAGTTGATCAAGTGAGTTGCTGTAAGAATACATTCACCCCATAAATAAAGGGGTAAATTGGCATGGAGACGAATAGCACGAGCTGTCTCTAATAAGTGACGATGTTTACGCTCAACACGAGCATTTTGCTGAGGGACATAAGGAGCTGAGCGCTGGTGAATAATACCCAAGGCAGACAATACTGCTTGCAATCGATGTGAGAGAAATTCAGCTCCATTGTCTGAACGAAGAATTTTAACAGTAACATTGAACCGATTCTTCACATAGGTAAATAAATTATGGACAATCTGATGAACCTGTGTTTTATTTGACATTAAAAATGTCCAAGTGTTGCGAGTGAAGTCATCCACAATAGTTAAAAAATATCGAGCACCACACAAAGATGATGTATGATATGGACCCCAAATATCAATATGAATAAGACCAAAAACTGTTTGAGCTCGAGAATCACTTAACAAGAAGGGAAGCTTATGCTGTTTAGCTTTAATACAAGCATGACAGTTCAAGTTTGTCATTTTAGAGGAAAAACCAGTGTCTAAATACTGAAACTTAGACAAGGACATATGGCCTAGTCTGTCATGAAGCAACTGCAAATCACAAGGCTTAGGGACTGATGAAGCAGCACAAGTAACATGAGGTAATCCAGATGACTGCAATTTGTAAAGGTTTCCATCCTTGAACCCAGTGGCAATAATGAAATCATTGGAAAGGGCCTGAAACAAGCATGAATTATGAGTAAACATAACCTTCATGGGGAAATCGTGTATCAGTCGAGATATGGACAAGAGATTGTGTTTGAATTGAGGAATATAGAGAACATGATGTAAAGTGATAGTTGGGGATAAAACCACACTGCCTCGATGATACACCTTCTTAACAGAGCCATCAAGCAAACTGATCATGATTGGTTCATCAAGCTGAGTCAAATTAACAAAGAAGGACTTGCAAAAACAGATATGATCTGTAGCACCTGAATCCAATATCCATGTAGACATATTAATAGCAATATTAGCTATGCAATTGAGAATACCTGCAAAATTAATGGATGGAGTGTTTTGCTTATCCATCATCAATTTCAGGATTTCTTGATAAACAACATGTGCAGCAGAAGAATCCAATGGACTAGGAGAAGAAGCAACATCAGGATCCAGAGGAGAATTAGCAATAGACAGAGTATTAGCAGATCGAGAATCAACATGTGAAGGGCCTGAAGGCTTGTCTTCTTTCTGTTTAAATTCCTTATACCAATCCGGAATTCCAGTAAGCTTAAAACAAGCTTCACGCAGATGGCCTCGTTCTTTGCAATAAGAACATTGTCGATCATATTTTTCCTTTTTAAAATCCCTCCGGCTGCCACCGGGTTGCCTATAAGGAATAGATCTAGAAGCAACAAGAATATCATGGGAAGCCAGAACATGACATGTAAGTTCCTTTTGTTTTTCTATTTGCAAAACCATATGAAAAACTCGATTTTCAGTAGGTAATGTATCTAAAGACAAGATGTGACTACGAATATGCTGAAATTGGTCATTCAAACCCATGAGAAACTGCATAACTCGATTGTGAACTTCTCGAGTAGAAATTTTCTTAAGAATGTCACAGGTACAGTGGCTAATACCTTGACAAGAACACATAGGTAAAGCATCAATGGAGCTTAATTCATCCCATAATTTCTTCAATTTTCCAAAATAAACGGAAACTGAAGTATTCTCTTGCACAAGAGAAGACAATTCTTTACGAGTTTGATAGATAAGGGGAGCATTGGATACCTCAAATCTTTCGACAATATCCTTCCACAATTCTAGGGCAGATTCGGCATATGTAAACAATTCAGCAAAATCAGATTTCATAGAATGCAAAATCCAGCAACGCACCATATAATCAGCCCGAATCCACTTGGTTAACTGCTCAGTATTACCAATCGAAGGTTTGAGACAAGTACCATCGACGAATCCAAGTTTCTGCTTGGCACCAAGCGCCATTCGAATGTTTCGTCGCCAGGAGGTGAAATTAGTGCCATTAAAGAGAATAGACACGAGCTGCATTCCAGGATTATCAGAATGAGCAAGGTAAAGTGGATCATCCACATTAGCAGCAACAGGACGATCCAGATTAAGCAAAGGAGAAGAAGAACTCGAATCCTTGTTAGCATCCATGAGATGGAAAGAACGAGTAAAAGTATGTAGAGATTGAATAGAATATAACTATGTGTTTTGAAAAAAAATGGAGATCAGATATGACTCTGATACCATGTTAACACATAGAAGAAGAAGATGAAAATATATTCCATTACACTGAAATACAGAATAGTGTTGTTATATATACACTACTCGATAGTCTATTAGGAGTTTGTTACTACTTTCCCTTTATTACATATAGGTACCCTTATTCTATGATATTTGTATATATGATCACCTATAGATGCGGATAGCGATCCGGTGATTTCAGAACGGGACAATGTCGGTGGTAGGTGCTAATAGGCTTGAAAGAACCCAGAACGCAGCGTTACCATGTATCCTATTGACACCGGGGGAATCCAACACCATATATATATAACAATTACGAAAGCATAATATTCCACCATCTTTGAATGCGAAGAAAGACCAATCGACTTCAGTCGGCATCAAAGCCGTCAACCCCTCGTGCTCATCTGTCGCCGTTATTAGAGCCGACGTATAACAATCTCTATAATGAAAGCTGTGGGCATGACAAACTGCTAGGGCGTAGCTTTCATGTTGATATGGACGAGTTGTAACATCTTGACTTATATCAGGCGGTTGAGGATTTGAGTGCAGAGCAGATTTTCTGTAGATGAGCGTAGTCTGTTTCAGGTAAGTTCTTGGGACTTACTTAGCTACTATGATGTCTTGGTTGAACGCTAGATTGGTGTGTGCTTGTGTTGTAGCATATTGTTGATTGTTTTTACCAATTTATTACTGGTCCACGGGTAACGGGCGGTGGCCACTTGCTTAGCTCTCCCGAGGGAGTCTGGGAGGTGCTTCATGACTAGGTCAGACTTGGTATATAAGGAGGGTACCGAACCACTCCATTGTGTATCGGGGAGGCGCGCCGAACCACTCCAGCTGGATAAAGGAGCGAATGCGAGAGTCGGAGACTTCTCGTGTCACACTTATAAATGAATAATGTGAACGACCATAATGAATATAATAATAACGGGTTTTCTATGATAGCATGATCTTTGTTTAACTCTTACTTTATATGTGATTGTGCTTCAGTGGTTTCCTCTATGTTATGGTTAGCTAACAGTTTATCCGTGTTGTTAGATGTCTTGCAGGATAGGGTAGCTACCGAGTGAGCCGGAGGATGTGGTTAGTCAGGGTTCTCGTACGTGTTAGGACGGGGTTTGATTTATGTGTGTTTTCCTTATCGTAGTTGACTCTAGTAATTTTGCGGTTTATGTGTTGTTGTACCTCGGTTGTGAGTCTGTTGGTTTATTTGACATTGCATATTCCATACTTCAGTTTTGATGTTTAACGTATTACCCTGTTGTAAGATCCGGTAATATCGTTGTCGAGCTAGAGGTCGGGACCCATTGTGAGGTCCTAACCCGTAACGCTCTGCGTTTGAGATTTCAGGTGTTACAATTTAGTCGTGCAATGGACATTGAATACACTAGTTCGTGTAGGTAGCGATTAAGTTTAGTCGTGCAATTATGTTCAATAAAAAAGAGTTTAGTCGTGCACTACAGACTACGTGCATGTTTAATGAATGATTGATGATTGTATATTAGAACTAAATTCGTGATATATACACAACAAAAATGTGCATGTTCAAATTCCATGCAAATTTTACTAGATCGTGCACGACTACCTAAATTGTAGTATTGGACCTATGCACGACTACTTAAATTCTATAATATCTAACTTTACAAGGTTCGTAACAAATATAATAGAGGTTGAAGGAGTAACGTGCACAAACTGATTTACAAGCACAACTACCTAAATTTTATAACTCGTGCTCGCAAGAAGGAGATTTGGCCTCATACATATTACACGTGCAAACACATCAAAACTAGTCGTGCTATTTGAGACCGGATGTTGTACACATGAATTGGTTGTGCATTCATGAATTGGTTGTGCATTAATATTTTCAATATGGTGGATATTGTTCACATGAATATATGCTACTCATGCAAACACATGAATTTATATTACCGTATAAAATTATTTGGTTTCCATTCGTATGTGTATAAAATTATTCGGTTTTCATTCATATACGTATTTAGTGCATATGTTGTTCACAATTACCATATAACATTATTTTGTATTAGTTGTGCATTAATATTTTCATATATGATCGATTAATCATATGCGTTGATATTTTGATCTGACGATTCATATGTGCTCTTATTTGAGAAGATTAAGCTACTAAGACCCCTTTTGTTTTTAGAAAACAAACTAGGCCCCTAGTATTTAACAATTTTTAAAAAAGAGTAAATTAGATATTAAGATGATTTTTATTAGACAGTTACGGATATTAAGGAGATGCAATTAATTATTAAAATAAAAAGATGAGTTGCCCTTCCCTCCCACCATACCAGTTAGACTAATCAAACTTTGTGTATTCTTTTGATGATACACAATATTAATACACAATTTCAATTACACAATAGTAATACATAAATTCAATTACACAATGTTCATACACAATTTCATTTGTTATGTCAATTTATGTAGTTAACACATAAACAAACAAAACTTGGGTAATTGACGGATTTATGTAACAAAAACACGTGTAAATGACAGACTTATGTAACTAAAACATGTGTAAATGACGGATTTATGTAACAAAATATTGTGTTAATGACAGACTTGTGTAACCAAACCTTGTGTAAATGACAGACTTGTGTACATAACATAAACAAACGGAACTGGGTAATTAAAAAACGATCGAAGGTGTTAACTACATAAATTGACATAACAAATGAAATTGTGTAATTAAAATTGTGTATGAACATTGTGTAATTGAAGTTATGTATTAATATTGTGTAATTAAAATTGTGTATTAAGATTGTGTATCATCAAAAGAATACACAAAGTCTGATTAGTCTAGCTGGTATAAGGGCGGGCGGAGGAGGGGCAACTCATCCAGAGTTAAAATCCTAAATTTGACAAACTAGGATTTTTTATATCAAGAGGAGAGAGAAGAATAATTAATTACCCTAATTAACAAAATTAAATATAGTTATTAGGAGAGAAATATCTTCTAATTTCCATAAAATTGCCTTTTTATTTTAATATATCTTTTTTTATAAAATCTAGTGGGGCCTAGTTTGTACCCATTTTTAACTTGGGGCCCTTTTTATACTCATGATTACAAAATCTACCTACTCCCTCATTTTACCCATCTTATTTCTTATAAAATCTACTATACTCTATATAGGGTGCGATTCTCATGAGAACAACCTTATCGTGTAATCATGAGAACAATCTTAGACCGTCGGATGGTGAGTATTAAGGGTCAAGATTTAGGGTAGATATCATAATTATTAGATGAATAATATTCTGAAACTAATAATAATTACGAATAATCCATTCAACCAACAATAACTACGAATAATGCATTAAACGATATGCCACATTCGTAACAAAACTAATAAAAACTACGAAATGTTCTCATGATTACACAATAAGGTCTGCTCTCATAGGATCTATATTCTTTCTCTCTCTCTCTCTCTATATATATATACCATTATTTTAATTCATTATAGTGGGAATTCTTATTTCCTTAGATTGCCTTCCATCCATTGCTGCTACATCATAATTGCTTTCTCTTGTCACCAATGCTTGCTTTATTGTTTTGTTTTCACTTAAAATAAATAATTATTACTATCATCAAAATCAGACAATCTTGTAAATTCGATACCAGATTATACTACATCCAATCCCGTATCCTTGCAGGAGAGGTTGTTTGTATTTTGGTAAAACTTCCACGATCAATTACTGAGTCGAATCAATCCCTTTAACCGGCCGACTTGGCTATGTGTATTTAGTGTCTTGTTTACATTCATGTTTATACTTGATCCATTACTCATGTCGTGATCGATTCAAATACATTGTTTGGTTGACGCAATGCTTGCCTTTTGTTCTATTTTCTGGTTTTATGTTGGTTTTAGGCCTTTCAGTTAATCATTCAAATCATTACATTATTCTCTTTGTGTTCGATTATAACCTTTATACTAAAAGTGAATTTTGTCTAAATATTTACAAGACCCGAGATACTCGGTTCAACCCTCGTCAATAGAGTGTATCATCCGTGAATTAATACTTAGAAGTTGAATTACATTCTACTTGATCAAGATTGGGTTGTAGAGTAGACTAACCATGTACATCGAGTTGCAGAGTGTCATTGTATAGTGGGAATGTTGTTGTTGGTTGGTGTACTTCATCGTGGACACTATCATGTTATTAGGTTTAACGTAAGTTGGTGTGGACGATGCATAATCTTTTAATGCTGCATTTTTTTTAAACAAAATTTACTTGTATTAGAAAGAGAATATACATGAGGGATGATAGTAGTAGAGGCAATTACCTAGCATCGTAGACAGATGCATAAAAACAAAGACAAAGGTCCAAGGAGGAGATTTCAGGGAATTAGAGATCCTAACTTAGATAAATGTCCAGCATCCTAGCAGTTGCCAGGGAATTACTTGATCGGTCTTTCCAGTTGTATGCAATGTGGAGCTTGATTGCTTGGATGGCATCTGCAGCACAGTTAATAGCTCGAGTAAAAACATTGTTATACACCAAATTGTTCATGGCCTTCCAAGTGAAGTAGACAAAGGTAGTGATAGAGGCAATGCGAATGCAGTCAAGAAGGTTATGTCCAAGATTGGATCTAGTGCTGAGCCAAGGCCATATGTTGTTAATGTATAGGGTAGGGTAAGGTACTCTTGTCCATCGAGAAATTATATCAAGAACAAGCGACGAGTAGGTACACGAGTACCAAAGGTGATCATCATCTTCAACCATACAAGTGCAAAGCTTGCAAATTCACTGTCGATGATGTTCTAGCTTTTAATCCTGGCCAGAGTAGGAAGACGCTTGTGACTAGCAATCCATGTAATATAACTGCATTTAGGAATGTTGTAGTTATGCCAGATGATGTTGTAGACAACAGGGTGAGGCAGGGAAGGTTGAGCTTTAAAGATTGCATATGCCTTTTTTGGACAGAAGGTACCATGAATGTTGGATAATGATGAAGACTGGCAGGTACTAGAGGGTGAAGCAGGTATCTCATCCCTAATCCTAAGCATACATTTCCAGTAGTAGCTATGATGGGGCTTTGATTGACAATTCCAGATGTTATGGTGCTTAAGTACATGCCTAGTAATCCAAGATCTCCATAGGTTGTCATCTCCTCTATCAATGTCAAATATGAGGCGGCAGAGAGATACCTTATTTCTAGCTTTTAGATAAGGGAAGCCAAGGCCACCATCCATCTTTGAAGTACAAACAGTAGACCAGGCGACAAGAGCTCTCTTGCTACAATCCTTCCCGGACCAAAGAAATGATCTAATTAGGGATTGATTCTTGTTCAAGGTCGTGTCCGGAAGAAGGAACATCGAGCACCAATACTGATTTATAGGAATGAGAATGGACTTGATGAGTTGGGCTCGCCCAACATAGGATAAGAGCTTAGTGCTCCAGGACTGGATCAGCTTGGTAAGCTTGTTAATCAAAGTGAGGTAATCCGAGAGTTAAAGTCTGCAACTACCAACCGGAACCCCAAGATAATGGAAAGGGAGAGAACCACAGGCAAAACTAGTAAGGTGGGAAGCAAGAGCTTGATCAGTGGTCGACATACCTCCCATGAAAATAGAGGACTTGGATAAGTTGATCTTTAGCCCAAGTAGTTACCAAAAACATCGAGGGTGTTCTTGAGTATGTTGATGGATGTAAGATCTCCTCTGCAGAACAACATTAGATCGTCTACGAAGGAGAGGTGAGTTATGGGTGGTGAGGAGCATTTTGGGTGGTGGTTGAAGTCGGTATTGGTGGTGCTTTGGTGAATCATTCGGGAAAGGTATTCCATGGCGATGGTAAATAGGGGAGGAGATAGAGGACAACCTTGCCTTAGTCCTTTATGGCCCTTGACATGGCCTTTTAAGGAGCCATTAATGTTAACTGAATAGGTTGCAATGGTGATGCACTCCTTAATCAAGTGTCTGAAGGGTCCAGGGAATCCCATCTTGGAAAGGCAATGGAGAATGAAGTCATGGTTTATTGTATCAAATGCCTTGGAGATATCGATCTTCATGACAAATCTAGGAGAAATGTGCTTTCTGTTGTATTTGTTGAGGAGCTCTTGGCAAATTAACACGTTGTGTTTTATAGATCTATCTTTAACAAAAGCACTCTGGTAAGCTCCAATAATGCTAGGCAAGATGGCATTGATGCAAGAAGAGATGATCTTGGCTATGGTTTTGTAAGTAGTGTTGCAGCACGAGATGAACCTATAGTTGGAAGGGGAGATTGGATTGTCAACCTTAGCAATGAGAGACATGGATTCGTAATTGATCTGTTTGAGCATTTTTCCATTTGAAAAGAAGTCACCAATAGCATCCATGACATCATCTTTGATAATACTCCAAGATTCTTTGAAGAACATTGCACTGTAACCATCATGTCCGGGCGCTTTATTATCCCCAATACTAAAAAGAGCATTTTTAATGGTGTATTGTGTTGGTTTTGATTGCTTTTTTTTTTTTTGCTATTGTGTGTATATTGGCTATCACATGGTTATTTAATACCACAACCAAACCCATTTGAAGTTTTTTTTTACCTTTATCTTTCGTGTCTTACTATTTTATTGTTAGAAACTGAGATTTCATGTTGATTAAAATAACCTAATAACGTCATATCTTACCTCTAAGTTGAGCATAATGATAATACTAATCTACTATGAATTTTTGGCTCAATCAACCAAAGTCTTTTCATTTAGTTTTTTATTGCAATCATGTTTTTAAAGAGAATAATTTTCTCTAATTAATCACTCTAAATATAATGCCATCAATTAGGGTTCAAGAAAATGATCAATTAGGATTCAAGAAAATAGTATGTGATTAATTACTTGTGAAAAATACAACTTATTTTGGATATAACAACGTGAAGACGATTGTTCAATCATTAGAATGTGTAGTTGATGCATATTGTAAAACGACGACGTTTGATTTAGGTAAACTCGAAGGGAAACTTTGTGACAACCATTGATTTTGGCGGGCAAAAAAATCAATTTGATTCGAATATCGACAAGCTTAGAAACAAATTTCCATGGTACATTTACATCCACCAAAATACAAGGTTCACAAATTTTTAATCAAATTTCTAATACAATGAACATAAAGTGTCCCTAATTTATCGAGGAACAAACACCCCTATTGTAGACTTGTTAATGATATACATTTTCTGTCGTATTATAGTTCATTGCATTTCTTTATATTAGTATTTTAGTTTATATTGATTCTTTCAAAATGAATAAAAAATATTACATACAATTTCCGACGATGCACCAATTCATTTTTTTTATTTGTTACTTTTTACAGAATTATTATGGAATAAAATCGTCTAAAATAAATTCTTGCAAATTGCGAAATTTAATGGTCTCTTCCTCTATAAATTGAAAGGAAGGTTCTATTCATTTCCTCACATCTCAATTCATTGTTAAAAAAGAAAAGAGAAGAAGAATTCATATATAGGAGATAGGCACCATGAGTATGACTCAAATACAAAGAGAATATGCAAGCTTTAGGAGTGATATGTATAGAGAGGTTAGTATATGTTTAATATTTACTTTTTTGGTTTAAGTAAAATAAATTTCATCCAAGACTTTTTTTTAAGGATTTTTGTTGTGTTATATTGTTTAAATCACCCACTTATTGCTTCTGTCAATTTTTATTTGTTTTGGTAAGGAGATTTAGTTTGAGTTTCTTTTAATTCAAGATTTTATCAAGTTTGCTATTGTGTAGACTTTTGACTATTATAGAGGAGGTTGTTTTTTTTTTTTTTT
>BSUD01000002.1:15614570-15683381 GCA_033239045.1 Fagopyrum esculentum
TTTTTTATCTATAATACAAATTTCTTGCCTTATTTCAACGATGTGTCTCACTCTTCTACTTGTTTTACGCTATCCTTAAATTATCAAGTGATCCGAACAATAGAGTGGGCTAAGGATGACGATTGCACCCGCAGTCAATGGACATGGAATCTTCCAATCTATAAAAGTGGGCGGATATCCGAAAAAAATGGGTGATGGGTAGATGATGATCGAGTAAAGATCTTTCAGTCATTATCTGACCCGATACGCCCGAAATATCTTAACTATTGTGAATTTACTCTTAAAATCACTAGAAAATTTTGTCATTGTTTACATTATAATATCACATTTAAAACAATTATTATTATAGATGTTATTTGTTTTAAATATATTAGTTTTGTACTATATGTGTAAACATACTTTAAAAAATATTTATGACCTTTACTCACCTGCAGATGAACCCAAAAATATTTAAGAAATACCAATATGAAAGGAAAATTTATTATATTTTCTTCTTAATGTCAATTCCAAAACTGTTTTATAGCGTAAAATTTCCCATGAATAACTTTTCTATTACTTTGTATTTTGCATTAAGGGCTATTTGGATCACTTCTTTACGCAACTTCAAGCATTGGCCGCCAATGATCCTAAGTTTCTTGTTGATGTCCTATTGAATTTTTTTGTTGAATCCGACAAGATTGTCGAAGAATTGTCCGATGCTGTGTGAGTAAAAATTACTCTCTTTTTAGTTTTTATTCTCTCCAATTTAAATCTAATTTTATTTTATATTTTAATTTCTAGTGGTAAGACTACTATTAATTTCAAGAAAGTTTCTGAACTAGCTTCGACGATCAAGGGTAGCAGTTCAAGGTGATCTTTTCTCCTTAATTATGGTACTTTGTTGTTGAGATGTAGGGTAAAGTATCCCACGTCGATAACACGCAATCAAGTGAACCTACATGGAACCCCGTGTGCTTGTATGTGTGGTTTACATGGTATCAGAGCAGGTCTGATCCGGGTCCGGTTTCTTGACTTCGGGGATTAGCTAAAAGAGAATGCGATGCGAAACCCGTCGAAAAAAAAGAAATTGTGGGCGAGCTAAAAAGAGAATGAGATGGTAATTAAAACTTGAGGGGGGAGTGTTGAGATGTAGGGCCACATCGATAACACGAAATCAAGTGAACCTACCATATAAGCATCCGGGTTACTCCTACGTGTGTCCTCCGCGTCATTTGATCCCGGGTCGGATATAATAAAAAGTAACATTTATTTCAGTTTAATTGTATATTCTCATTAAACACTTTGTCTAATTTTGATAGTATTGGAGCCAAGAAGTTGAAGAATGTGTTTGTTACTATGATTGACATCTGCACAAAGAAAAATGTCCAAGCGTAAGCATCGTTATATTCATCTTATTATTTACTAAGTTTTTTTTGGAAATAATTGACATTTGAAGAATTTCTTTACAGATGTGTGATGTGTTTACAACAAGTTAAAGATGAGTATTCAATTACAAAACACAAGTTGGAACAACTTGTATCGGTAAGTAAATAAGTTTGTATATAAAAATTATCTTTATGTGTTGGATTTAGACATAATGCATATTACTTTGCTCCATCATTCGTCTATATCGACTTTAACAAATATTACTAAGGCTTTTGTTAGGGTATGCATAATGCAGATGTATCAACAAATTTTGGATGATGGTGGTGTAGTTCCAGCGGTTCCTTAAGACACTTTCAAGTTTTTCCAAAGAGGCTCAAGAAAATATCAGAAATTTTTGCAATTTCTTAGATGGTTTTGACGATTAAGTGACATTTGATTAAATCGTGTTTGTGTCATCGTTGACAAATGTGAGAATTGTGTTTGCTATATTATGTTACAAATATGAAATTGTTTGTGTATTCAATTGACTTTGAAAACAGTTCTATTTTACCTTTTGTCTTTTTATTTTGTGTGTTATATATTATGGAAAATTTTAA
This sequence comes from Fagopyrum esculentum, assembly GCA_033239045.1. Classification (NCBI taxonomy): domain Eukaryota; kingdom Viridiplantae; phylum Streptophyta; class Magnoliopsida; order Caryophyllales; family Polygonaceae; genus Fagopyrum; species Fagopyrum esculentum. The sequence continues at coordinate 15,616,532 of BSUD01000002.1, forward strand.
CTGTGTTATATACTCAGAAATATTTGTTAATTGATAAATTAATATCCATTATAATATTATGACAAGATTGGGGTACTAGAGCCTATTTTGTATCAAAGATACAAAGTAGGCCCATAATTCATTTTTTAGAGTCTATATCCATTATAATATTTTGAGGTGATGGAAGACTAATGTAAGGGAAAAGGGAAGACCTTCTTATGGTAGATAATCCACAAGGAGAGAGCCGAATTCGTTTGAGCATGGATCGCAGCCGAGGACATCTGGAACATGTAGTAGACGGGGTCGTTCATTAGGTTTGGGACGTGGAAGAGGGAGCCGAACTAGAGAGGGTCCTATTGACGAGAGTCAATTGATTTGACTCCAACTAGCTATAGACGTGGTCGTCCCCCAGGTTCAGGACGTGGAAGAGGGGCCCTAATTTTTTTAGAAGGAAGGAGTTGGGGAATACAATTGGTGTCCATGTGAGATTCATATTTTCATGCATTCTTATACACATTCATCCAAGAACGTCACCGGAGACGAAAATTGTCGATACCGCGCAATCGCAATGGTTTACAGATATTTGGGTGATTACTACCACTTGATTGTCCATAATGATTTGGTTATGGAGTTGCAGTTTCAGGATGCACTATACATAAAAGGTAAATATTTCGAGGATATTTGACATAATTTTTTAAATTTTGATCAGGGTTAAGACCTCTAATCCGTATTTCAACATTCATCCCAAGTGTTCCTCTCCTCGTATTACTTGCCTTTCTTTTGCAAATGACCTAATGCTCTTTTGTAGGGGTGACGCTACATTCATCAGGATCCTGAAAAACACGCTAGATGCGTTTGGTAGATGTTCTGGTCTTACCATTAACATGGCAAAATCCTCGATCTTCATTGGAGGTCTATATGCTCTTGAGAGTGAAAACCTTGCTGCCTCTTCTGGCCTCTCCTTAGCCTCCCTCCCTTTTACTTACCTTGGCATCCCTGTTGGAAGTAAAAGGCTGAGTGCGGCTGAGTACCTTCCTCTTATTACGAAGATCACTAACAAGATTAATTCTTGGAGTGCTAGACATCTGTCTTACGCTGGGAGGAAATAATTGATTGCCTCCATCCTCATGTCTCTTCAATACTATTGGTGCTCAATCCTTTTCATTCCGACATCTATCATGAATAAGATTAGGGGTATTCTGAGATCTTTCTTGTGGGCTAGCAAGGTCTCGAGCTCGCGCGCCCTTATTGCTTGGAGCATGGTTTGTCTGCCTATGGAAGAAGGTGGTCTCGGTTTCAAGGAGATCCTATCCTGGAACAAGGCATGTTTATTGAAGCTCCTCTTCGAGTTGAATGGACTAACACTAGACACAGTTTATGGGCCTCCTGGGTCAGTACTAACATTCTTAAAGGTCATTCAATCTGGACCTGTGTCTCCGACTTCAATCACGGCCATGCTTGGTGCCAACTGCTGAAGGTCAGGGATGAAATCTTAGAATCTGTACAGTGCTGGATTCAGAAACAACACCTCCTCACCTAATAACAATTTTCTACCACTGCTGCTTACAACCTCTGTTGGAAGCCCATAGCACCCTCCCCTCCCTATCGTTATGGTATCATATGAAAGGTGTCATACCCGCCTAAATGCAATGCTATTGCTTGGATCGCTAGCCATAACCGTCTTCCTACTCTTTCCAAGTTGCTTGATTGGAGCATCGTTAATGACAACACGTGCAAATTGTGCCATCTTTCTGCTGAAGACGAGACCTACCTGCTACATAATTGCAGCTACTCTAGCCTGGTCATGAACCTTATCTTCTCCATGATAAGGATCCCCCGACTGTATCCCTACAGAAACAATGTTTGGCTTTGACTTAGTAACATTTATACTCGCAAAGATGACCTAATAACTCAAGTCCGTATCTCCACCATCTTAAGTTACATCTACTTCATCTGGAAAGCTCGGAATGACCTCATCTACAACCACAAAAACACCCATGCCACCTCCTGCGCACACAACATCATTAACACCACAAAGACCTACATCTCTTGTCACTGGGCTAAGAGCTCAAAGAACTCTCAAAGCTGGGCCAAGATTCTCGGCATCCATCTAAACTAATCTCTATTTAGTTTGATGCTTGCGTTGTCTCTCTCTGTTGTATATCCTCTTTGGGCTAGTTTCTCTGCAAACCCTTTCTGGTATATATATAAAATTTCTTTCAAAAAAAAATAACGAAGACCGATCCCGATCAACACCCACCTACAAAGATACGTATTATTGCATGAGTTAGAGGCGGAACACATTATGTAGCGGTTAGTGAACGATGTAACATTTACTTGTAATTTATTGTGTTTTTTACTCCAACTAAAAGTTCTATATTTACATTAATAGGTTTGGCTAAAACCGGATTCCCCCTTTCCTTCTATTACATCTATATGGATATATTGCCAAGACTCAAGTGTCGATGATTGGATGGAGCCTTTTCGTGCAATGATGAAAGTTTTTGACAATGAATGCAAGATAGAATGTCATCCCGTGCGTGGACCAACAATAGTTATCAATTAATACTCTACTTTTGTGTGTGTTTTATATTAATAGTTATGTACTTTGGCAACAAGTGTGAAGTATTTTGATAGTTTAGTACTATTGACACATTTTTATAGTTGATGTCCCAAAAAACATCACATAATAGCATAAAATCATAACATAATAGCGTATAAACATAACATAATATCATAATATTTCGACCAAAATCTCATGCATAATCCAAATAAATACAAAATATTATCCCAAAATAAAAGATAAACGTCACTGTTGTGACGCCCCGACCTACTAATGATAAAGTGGTGGCTGGTGACCAGTCATCTCAACAAAAACCCTTTGTAACTCCTCCTCCATCTCCTCTATCACCCCAAAATCATGGACACGTAGCATATCCCGGATCCTACCAACAAGTACATGTAGATGTTGCTGACAAAAACAAGTAATTAGAAAACCTTAATAGATGAACGAAATAATAATATACACAAATGAAATATATTACCCGGGTGTCCGAAACATGGACTAGAGGTGGTCGATTCATGAGAGGTGCTTGTGTAGCTGACCATGGAAAGAGGTATGGGTGACCCTATCTAATTAGAGAACCACACCATGTAGTCATCAACTACATCCTATGAGACGGGCGCCATCTCTTCTAACCAATAAGAAGTGTGTGACCTCGTCATGTCTCTTGGACCACCTATTGTGTGTGTGATAATACAAAACCATGTAACCTCAACCACCAATAGTTGTTCGCTCCTCTATGGTCACCAGGATACGATCGGCGGGGATCTTTTGTATGCGCCCAAACTGTTTCATGACTTTGTGCGGCATATAGGGCTCCTCGATGTGAGCTATATACGAATAACACCTTTGTACCTGGAGATAGCAAACTCTCCGTCAAAGTCCAAAACACGGTCATCGTATGACATAAACATCACGTCTTCTAGCCTTATCTACTCTACCTTGTCACATAGATACGTCAACCTCTCAAGCATCAAGACGGTGGTCTTCGGGATTGAAATCCTCGAAGTCCAACGTGTAGATCCCTGAAGCTCAACATTCGTGGTGGCTGGACCGCAAAGAGAGGAAAAGTGTGCATATACCCACACCTATATTTTTCAAAGATAAATCTTTATCGGTTATTTCATATATATAATCTACTTAAATAATGATACGATGTCACAAAAGTTGATAATTGTAAGAGTGAGGTGTATCCACCAATGCTCTTCACCCTAGACTGAGAAGAGAGACCAAACTGCCGATACAAGAAGCATAAAACTCCTACCCAAGCATAAGAACATGCATCTCGTGATCGTGTATGAGGTCGATCACCCATGACCGTATTTGGTTGCCGGTAGTCTTGTCAACTACCAACGCCGCTCCCACAATCCACATCAAATATGTGGATGCTAGTGTAGTTGCAGCTGTTGATGAGTCAAGGAGGAGAGGTGTGAGAGCCCTCCTAATGGGTTCTACTTGTATGGAGGTGCCATGTACATCATATCAAATGTGGAACTCATCCACTCTATGTGTCGATGTGTGGTCAATTGTCTTATATGCATCTTCGTATATCCGAATACCCAGCAAAATAGCCACATCATCGATGATGATCGTCATATCACCCTAAAGGAGATGAAAACTATTGATTTCCAAGTGCCATTGCTTGTCCAAGGCATGAAAAAGTACGTGATAAACCCCGTTGAAGTCAAATGTCTCCAAATCAGTCAATTCACACCGTTTGGCCCCAACAAACCATCCCTCCGATCATCAAGATCATGTTACAAGCTCGACACCACTCTCACATGCTTTAGACATCGGTGTGCTTTCATCAAACGTCAAACATGAACAAATACATTCATTTACATTGATCGCCAAAATTTAGTAACATACCTCGCCCGTCCATATAGGAGCAACCCTATGGTCGGCGTACCCCGTCAACAAATCTCAAACCCTATCAAGGGCACCGGTCCTTAGGCAAAAACGAGTAGTAGAAGATGATGACCCCGCATCAGCTCCGGATGCATGAGTGATATTTCTAAGAAGGGTTGGTATGTGTCTAAGTGTGGGATGGAGGGGAAGTGTGAGATGAAGATGGTGTGTATGAAGGAGTGAGGATACAGGCGGGAGTGGATGTGGATGTGGATGTGAAAGCGTGAAAAGTGCATGTAGAAGCGGGAGTAAGAGCCGAAAGTGATGTAAAGGGAACTAAAGCAGTGGCAGGGGGGTTGAGCAAATAGCGTCATCATTATTTTACTCATACCGAGCCTCCCGATGAGGAAGTGATCCGTGCTGAGAGATAATAAAAGTTGGATCAGTAGCAGGAGACGATCATATGGAAGGGAATAAAAGTGAGAGCAACAACACATGAAGATGGGGTAGGCTCATCCTCTTTCCTCTCTCGCCGATCGCCTCAGTATAAAGAAGTGGTAGGTGGTGGTCGCCTTTGTGTCCTAGCCTACTGCTCGAGAACGAGCTAAACCGATTTTCAAAAGTAATAGAGTTATAAAATATCCAAATTCTGAACCCCATATACAAGGATGACAATAATTAAGTATTATATTTTTAAAAAAAATTAAATGTAAACACACACACCTGCTTTAAAACAAGTGTGTGTGTTTACGTCCCACCTTTAATCAAGCTTCAAGCGTTGAAGCTGGCATCTCACCTTCAACGAAATCAGTCTACGTTGAAGGTGATCTCAACATGTTCTTCGCTCGTAAAGAACCCAAAGAACAAGTTTGGTATCCTATTCCATTTCTAACCTAAATTAATTTCTTGATGCCAATTCCATTTTTGTTTCTAAACTAAATCTAACAATTTTCGAATAAAAACGTCAAAATCAAAATTAAAAAACAAAAAAATGCAATAAAAAACACGAGAAATACGCAAAAACTAAAAGAAAATGTGCCTTGAGTGCACTCAAAGGGCAGTTTTGATAAGGACGTATAGGAAGATCCATCGAATCATAATGATATCATTTTTTTTGGGTTTGAAATGAGAGGTTTTATGTTTTTTTTTCATTTTCGGAAATTTTGAAATGAGTTGGAGCGGCGGCGGCAAGCGACTTCACTTCAAGTAGGGTTTCAACTTCAACGCAACCGGATTGCGTTGAAGTTGATTATTTTCAATGCAGTCGGCCTGCGTTCTGTTTGAAAATTTTCAATGCAGTCAGCTTGCAGTGCACTGTGCGTTTTCAAAATTTCTCGCCATATTGTTAGTAGTCCGTATTTTTAGCAAAACTCAAAAGTCCATTTCGCTAATTGCGAGTGAATCGGTCAACATCAACCAAACAATACTTTGTGCGTCATTTACACCCAGAAGAACTTCCTTCCCTACAAGCCATCAAATTTACATTTTTATTTGATTAGGCACTCACATTATGAAATTCGTAATCGGTATAATTGAAATACTTATGTTGAATGCAGAATCAAGGCTTTTTCTCGTAGTTGTGTTAATTTATCGTATATCTATCGCGGGACCAGACGATGTGGATGAAACTTATCTTGAAAGTTTTACCGAAATACAACGACCTCCCCCACAAGGATACAAGATCAAATGTAGTATAATCGGGTATTGAATTTACAAAAATTGTGTTTGAATTGGATAACACTAATAGTTAAATATTTTAAGCAAAAAGAAAGCTGGAAAGCAAGCAATGGTGGCAAAGAGAGCAATTGTGAATGTATAGCAATGGGAGGAAGGTGGTACGTCTAAGGAACATGAATCCCCACTATCATGAGTTAACATATCCAAGGAAACAAGATGGTGATCGAATGCATCAAAAGTGTCAAGATTGCATCCTTTCTTAGATCAGAACAAAATAGAAGATCCATATGACTGAGGAATTGCAACACAAAGTCCGCAAGATTAGTCCTTAACAGATTCATTCGAGATTAGAAGCAACAACTAGTGAGCGCCCTCCAAACGACATGTGTATGGTCGTAGGGTGGCCGTTATATTATCGTTTGGCTGACCATTTTGCAGTTGCAACGAAGAACTTCCAGATCTCCAATTTTATAATGTATATATTGTGTAAACCCTAGACTCCGATTTCTCCCATATATAAATAAAAGATCATATATTAGATCAATAAGGACAATACTTACAAGAGTTTCGTTCCTTCAGGGCAACCTTCAAGCAGAACTAACAATACCTGATAGCTAGAATGAGGAAGGAATAAAAGACAACCGAATTTAGAAGGAATTAATGTAGCTAACCCTACGGCCTTATAATGCTTTAATGTATTTTTTGCATATATCTTTATGAATTAAGGTTTTCATATTTTTTTCTTTTCAAATTTAATTATTCTAAGCATAAAAGAAAGCAATGAACAAGCAATGATGATAAACAAAGCAATGATGGATGTATGTCAATATATATATATATATATATATATATATATATATATATATATATATATATATATATATATATATATATATTCCATGAACATTCGATAATGAATAAAGTAGGTAACCATCTAAAATCACATAGACAAACCAAGATTGTGCTATCCATCTCATGTATCTCTCAATGCAGCGGTTCGGTGAGTATATGAAAACCCATTAAGCATTTTGAAATCCGGAAAAGATAAATAAAAACCCTTTGCTTGTGGCCCTTCGGTTTTAAAAAGGTTCAAAGACCGGAACTTTCTATGACGATTAGGAGTCCTCGAAGTTTTGATAAACTAGTACTCTCAAAACCAAGTTCTTTTCAATAAGTCCAATAAAATAAACTTCACTTTTGGCCATTCACTAGTTTCATAAACCAATAAAAACCGTCACTCCTTTCAGAGGTTTTCAAAACGTAGAGTGAAACACTTTGAAAAGAAACAATTTCAAAACCTCAATTCAGAAAGATATGTGCATAGAATATACTAAAGCATTTTAGGGCTCATCCAATCCTTAGACCATGAGGAAAGTTTAGTCAATCAAAATATAATGTAAACGAAAGGTCATATATTAAATCAAGAAGGACAAAACTTACTAGAGTTTGGTTCCTTTAGGGCAACCTTAAAACAAAACTAACAATATCTAACAGTTAGAATAAGGAGGGAATAGAAGACTATTTATTCCATAGGAATCAACGTATCTAAACCTAAGTATAGGGGGTGTTTATATAGGGGAGAAATCAAATTCTAGGGTTTACATATAATATACACTTTCCATAGATGAAATCGAGATTTTAGAAGGTCTTGTTGCGGCGGAAAAACGGCCAACCAAACTGTAAAGCAACGGCAACCATACAATATTATGACTACCGTTTGGTGGTTGTTTCATACCCTAGTAAAAGACTTGTGGGCTGGGCTGATGACGTGGGCCATGACGTCGAAAGTCTTGGGCCAAACGGACTAAAAACGGCCACCCTCCAGCCGTGGACTAGTCGTATAGAGGGCCTTTCACTTGTTGTTTGCTTCTCGAGTCTTTCTCTTCTGCTCCAATCTTACGGACTTTATATTACAATTCCTCAGTCATATTAATATTCTCTTCTACTCTGACTTCAAGGAGGATGCAATCTTTACATTTTCGATGCCTCAAATGCCTAAAACACACAAAAGTCAAGATGGATACCGAAGAAAGTGAATAATTTTCGTGTAAAACAACATATATAGGATGAAATATAAGGTATAATATGCATGAAAACATTGCCAAAAGGACAACGAAGACACAATAGAGGAAATCAAACACCGGTTGGAAATTTGAAACTCAATTTTGAATGGGTTGAGACGAAGTGATGACCATTGTGCATTTGGCTAAATTATAAAAGATCATAATGCATCGATTATTGCTTATGAATATGGACAATGTGCATACACATATGTCTTGTTTGTAGAAGCACATTCCTTGAGAAACAACCTATTGAAAAAGAGAAATGAAATAAAAACATTAAAATTGAGGGAGATAATCTCATGATTATGAACTCAATCAAGAATATTTTGAAGCCACATTTCGATCGTATCATCTCAGACATATCTCTCATTTGTCTGGTTATATGCAGGTACAAATCAACCATATTTTTGGGGAAGTCAACGACGTTGTTGAGAGACTCGTAACTTTAGGCCATGTTTTCCCTACAACCGAAGGAGGGGTCCCAAATGAAATCGAAGTTCTCATCTGCAAGGATGTCATAGGATGGTCTACCGATATATGGTGACCATGTCTAATTCGTTACCTTTGTAGTAAAAAAGTTGGTACTATAGGAAAACACTTTTATCAATAAGTGAATAACCTTGTGTCACACGGAAACTCCCGATGGATATAAAAGTTAAATTGAAATTTTCCTTGAGGTGCTAAAATATTAATCATCATGAGAGTTTTTGTAATGTGCATAATGCATGTGTGTCAACATATTTTTACCGTTGGTGGAGTGTTTCTCATGATTAATATTCTCGTCAAAAGTAAATATGTGAAATATTTAGCACCTCAAGGCAAAAATTCATTTACCTTTCATATTCTGCGGGATTTTCTATGTGACACAAGCTTATTAATAAAAGTGTTTCCTATACAAAGTAAATATTAAACGCTATGAGAATTTTTGTATTGTGCATAATCTATATGTGTCAATACATTCTTACCGTTGGTGGAATGTTTCTCATGATTAACACTCTCACCAATAGGAAACATGTGAAATGTTTAGCACCTCAAGGAAGTGTTTTTTTTTTTTTGAAAAGTTATATATTAGCTCAGTGAGAGAATGTACAAAGGTGCCATCTAGGCTACAAGGACAGTGATCGCAAAGATAAGGAAACCATGTTTCTAAAGACAAGACCTAGTATAGGCATCATGATAGCAGTTACAGCAGTTGTATACCAAGAGTGTTGGCCCAAGAGATGGTAAGGTCGGATCTATCCTTCCAATGTTGAGGTAAGTGATTCTTGGTAGCCAGGATGATGTTGTGAGCACAAGTGACTTCACTTGTAGTCTTGTTGTTGTAAACAGAATCATTTCTAGCCCTCCAGATGAAATAAATAAAATTGATAAGTGTGGCAATTCTGACAGTGGAGATGAAGCAGTGCTTGTGCGGGTTAGTTGATCCAAGCCAAGACCAGATGTTACACTTGTAAGGGAAAGGAGCAGGAACGTGCATCCATCTGGAGACAAGGTCAAGAGTGATGGTAGCGTACCTGCAATCATGGAAAAGATGTGTCTCATCCTCAGGGCTGCGCTCGCAGAGATTGCAGGTATCATGTTGAGTAAGATTCCAGGTAAGAAGTTTTGAGAGTGTAGGTAGTCTGTGGTGAGCAGCGATCCAGGCAATAAAGCAGCCCTTTGGTGTGTTGGTCTTCCTCCAAATATTGTTGTATAGGATAGGATTTATTGGTCTTCCTCAAGGAAGTGTTTAATTGACCTTCTATATTCTACGAGAGTTCCCGTGTGACACCAACTTACTTTATTGAGGTTCATAAAATTCTATTGAAAATATTGAAATTTAGAGAGGGGGAGGGAGAGAGAGAGAGGGAGGGGTTAATATAACCATTTAATTATGATTTTATAGTTAAGATTCACTCGATTTTAGGTGAAGTTTTTATCTAGAGAGGGGTTAATGTAACCATTTAATTATGATTTAATATAACCATCTAAAACTTCACCGTAACTCTACCCATGTATATGCGTCAACAGATTCTTACCGTTGGTGGAGCGTTTCTCGTGATTAACACTCTCGTCAAAAGGAAACATGTAAGAAAATAACATTTTGATCGAAATAATATAGGGTTTTTTTCGAGATGATTGAAGTGAAGATAGTTTAATTAAGGGTATTCTATGCAATTTTTATAAGTTGTGGATTTTTTTAGTAATTATTTGAAAACATTATTTAAGAAAAAAACCCTAGTCCTCCGCCTTCCCCTAACCCAAAATTCAATCACCAAAAAAAAATAGACAGCAGCCATGAGTATCATTCTTCCTTCCCTATGTTCTTCTCCAGCGTGGCACCCTCGAACTTTCCCTGTAACCCTAGTTCGAGCCACACAGAAACCGAGCCTTTCCTGCTCGAACCGCTAGAACACAAACCTGTCAAATCTCAGTAGCCATGACAAAACGCAACCGCATCTTTCCCGAACCAACAGCAACCTCGCTGAACCAGTCGCTCCCAAGTCCCAACCACAGTCCAGCCTTGTCCAGTCTGGTCCAAGCCAAGCGAGCCATATGTGTGACATTGGAAAAATGCTCGAGTCATCAGGCCTTCGGTGTAGTTTTCGGTAAGAGTTTGTTTTTCTTTATTGGTGTTTATTTGTAAACTGTTTATAAAGGGATTTTAATGTGTTTTATGGGATTTAAATGTTAGAATCTGAGGTGTATATCTGTGCTAAGGATGTGATTACAGAAATTGATTAAGAATTGGATGTATGATTGTATGTGAAGAATAGAGATGGAAATTGCATTTGAGTTGATCTATGTGTTGGATATATGAATATTAGTTCACACCAAAAAAAAAAGAGTAATTTTAGGCGTTAAAGAAATTGATTAAATCGTTTTTGAAATTGAAAAACTGATTAGAACCTTAATGCACTTAGTTTTGTTATCCTCAGTGATGATGACCACCTAGTCTTTTGATTTTACTTGTAATTGTTGAGATGTAGGGAAAAAGTCTGACATCGATAACATGCCAATCGAGTGAACCTACCATATAAGCATTCGGGCTCCTCCTTCTATTGCCAATTGGTTTTAGGATGGAGCCCCGTGTGCTTGTATGTGCGGTTCACCGGACGCGTGCCCTCCGCGTCATTTGGTCCCGGGACGGATATAAGAAAAAGTAACAGTAATAAGCACGATCACTTGCGCGATGCACAAACCACTGACTCTCCTTCCTACTAAAAAAGAGTTTTGTTAGGACGTCTCAATATTTTTATTGGTCGGAATTAAGGCCATTCTTTGAAAAATGTAGGAACTAATGACCTCAATTTTATGATATTTGGAGTTTCCGATTAATCGTTATGAATTTTTTAAATTTGACACTATAAATGTGATATTGCAGTTTGTATGATTTTGTGATAACAAATTTTGGAGTTCAATGGAAAAAGATTAGGGATGTCATCTAGTTTTCCGATTTTCAAACTAGACTCTTAAACTAACAGGTTTTTAAAAAGAAAAGTGACTTGTTTAGCCAATTTCTTTAGATATTATAAACTAACCATATATCATGATAAAAATTATTTGGAAAATTATTACCAAGTTTTTTATTATGTTATGTGACGTTTGATTGAACAATAAAAATCTGTCATTTTTTGTTTGTTTTGAGATCGTAAAGGCTACACGTAAAATGTTTATATTTGACATCGTAGGAAAATGGAGCGAGGCATATGAGTTTGGTACTGACCAAAAGGAGTGCTGGGTCATCTTAAAGGCAAGTTTACTTAACATTGTTCAGTTTAATCAATTGATTTCTTGACATGATTAATGTTGTTAAGCTATACATTGGGATATAGTTCATGTTAGATTGAACATGTATTATAAGTACCATATTGCACGAATCATAAGAGTTACATTGTATTTTTATGTGGCCATTGACAACTTAAGAGGTCGCAGAGTTGTCTTGTGTTGTGGGTGACATGCATGCATGAAAAGGTTAAGTTCATATTCGAATAGGACGACGTTATTATATTGATGATAAAGATCCATTTTTATATATAATATGGGTCGTGACACCTTTTTTTTGACCCGGTTACGGGTCAAAGAGGAAATCTAAAATAATTTTACTCAGGTATCCATTCTCGGTGATATACGGGGACAAAGGTGGCTTATTCCGTGATAGTATTTCAAGAAAGGTTTTGAGTATAAAGTTGATGAAGATGCTGCATAAATATATAATGTGTTCTAATTTCTAGTGTTTTTTTAAGGCGTTGTACCAGTAATGTAAGTAAGAGGTTTTAAGGTGTTGTATATATAATTATATTTTCATGTCCTTTTTAATAAAACAATGAATTTTGTAAGGTTAAACTCAAAAATAATATATTTGGGTTTTGTTGTGCAAACACGGGATTAATTAACGCATAAATAACATGAATAATTTACGAGAATAGAATGTCATTAAGAATCTAACCGAATGAAAACAATAACAAATAACAAATGACTATGTCAGATAAAAAAATATACATTATTATGTTAATTAAATCAACAAATAAACAATAACATATTTCAAAAGAAAGTCATTAATAATATTATTAAAATTTCAAATTAACGCGATAAATAACAAAGGACATTGATGGTGCACAAAAGGAGAATCTCACGATAAATTTTCAATTTAACTCGATAATATAATCAATAAAAAATTGTTTAGAAAATTAGATTCCTTTTTTTCACTCAAAATAATCATTTATATTTGGCCATCTAAGGAGAAAAATTAACTGAGAGGTTTCAATGTGAAATTGCCAACTAAGAGGAAACCCAATTAGGTAAGGCATTAGTAATAATGAATGAAATCTGCACTAGATTCATACATTTCAAGAATTGAAATTAAACTAATTTACCAATCAATCATTTCAAGTTTCAAATGCCAATGTTGTTCCAATCTACAATTCCTTATTAGTCATTATGATTTTAGTCTGGATTAGAATCACCCACAGCTGGAATATATATTAAAATTAGCCCAATAATAAAAATAAAATAAAAACAGTTGTCTAATTTTTGCTCACATTGTAACTCTCAAAATTTGATAGGCTCTATCTATATAAATTGAGCATTCTCTTCATCTCTCATTCATCAATCTACTCTTCAATCTTCATCACTCTTGAAAAGAGAGAAAAACACAAGAGAGATAAGCAACATGGATGTGGCTCAACTTCAGAAACAATATCACACCTTTGCTAACACTGTCTACAGAACGGTTAGTTCATCATCTTCTTCTTCATCTTCTTCTTCTTTTCTTGTAATTCTTGTATTGATAAATTATGTAATAATGTGTTTTGTAGGGCTATTTAAGCGCTGAGTATACACAGCTTCAAGGAATGGTGGATGAGAGCGACCCAGATTTTCTTACTGATGTCATGTCAACTTTCTTCGATGGATCTGATAAGATCTTACAAGATATGGCCAATGTTCTGTGAGTAATACTAAGATATGAGTTTTTTTTAATCAAATTACCCTAATCTTAATCTCATTTGGTTTTCTTTTGTTTTTTCAAGGGGAAAACCTGTTACTGATTTCAAGCAAGTTCTTGAACTCGCTATTAACCTCAAGGGTAGTAGCGCCAGTGTTGGAGCGAAAAAGGTTAAGAATCTTGCTACTGCTATAAGGGATTTCGCTGTTGACTCCAATCTTGCTGGGTAAGTATCATTTGGCTTCGTTAAACTATGTAAGATGTGATTTGAATCGTCAATCTGTTGTTGTAGGTGTGTGACGGCTCTGGGTCAACTCAATAGCGAGTATGCTGCTACGAGGAACAAGATCGAAACACTTTTGTCGGTAAGTGTATTGTATTATGATGAAACTCTCTTTGTTTGTTCACGTTTGCGTATTTGTACCATGAGTTGTAACGCTTTTGTGACATGTGTAACGCAGATGCGTGAAGAGATCATTGAAGCTGGTGGGGTGGTTCCGACGGTTGAGTAGCGCTCTCATCGGAAAAGCAAAAACGAGACATTTTCATAGTTTTGTGTTCTCCTAGCCCGACGGTTTTGAAATCGTCGCTCTTTTGCATTATGTTTTGTCGCATTTTTAGAACTAGTTCTTGAGGGTATTATGTTTTGTCGCACTTTCTCTATTATGTTATCAATTTGCAGTTTTGTGTCGTTCTATTCGATCTCCATTTCTCTTTTATCTCATATGTTCGACCAAAAATATAACTATAATATTGAACTCGAATGAAAACCATGTGTTTGAAGTCGAACGAAAACATATTTAAGATGTAAAGAGGGACCCTTGTCATTCTGAACAACTCAATCCGATTGAGTTGCAAAGTTAAGAAATTAAAAATATTAGTTTTATTGGAAAAGTTGTAAATGCATTTTTGTTATTAATAAAAGCATTCATTTGTTTTCCTTTGATTGAATCACAATAATAAACGTAACATTATCGAATCAGTCCATCAAATAGAGTTTATTTTATCCAAAAATGTGACATTAAAGATTATTTTTAAACATAAATGAAGCATTCCATTTTACTATCCATCAACAATAACATTTCGTTTTCATTCCTACGCATTAACCAATCACCCCCCAAAAAAAGTAAATTAGGCTCGTAAATCAATAGAAATTAACATGTAACCCTCCAATTAGGTTTAAATCAACATCAAATATATCCCAAATTGGACTAGAATATTAATGTTGCCAACATCGTGGAACACCTACAACGTATGTGAATCACCCCAATTCAAATATTTTGTCTTATTCTTATCCATCTGTCTCGATCTTATGTCTCACTCTCCTGATTGGTTGACTTTTATTTTAGAAGATAATCAAGTTGTAGTTAAATTCATTAATTGCTAGTAAGTTCCACTCTCCAACGGTTGAGTAGTGCTCTCATCAAAAAAGCAAAAAGAAGACATTGTCATAGTTTTGTGTTCTCTTAGCCCAACGGTTTAAAACTTCGTCGATCTTTTGCATTATGTTTTGTCGCATTTTTAGAACAATTTTTTGAGGGTATTATGTTTTGTTGTACTTTCTCTATTATGTTATGAATTTACAATTTTGGGTAGTTCTATTCTATCTCAATTTCCCTTTATCTCATATGTTCAACGAAAAATATAACAAAATGATAAGTCTTGTTTCAAAACAATTCGAAAGAATAAATATCCTTAATATAACTATATTCACCTAAATATATAGATTTCATTAACTTCCAACCAATATTGAACTCGAATGAAAACCATGTGTTTGAAGTCGAACGAAAACATATTTCAAAGGTAAAGAGGAGCCATTGTCATGCTTAACAACTCAATCGAAATTGCAAAGTTAAGAATATAGGAACATTATTTTTATTGGAAAATTTGGTTATACACAATTTAGTTATTTCTATAAGTATTCCTTTGTTTTCCTTTGAATCACTATGATAAACGTAACGCAATCGGATTAGTCCATAGTGTTCCATGTTACTATCCATCAACATTGACTTTCCGTTTACATTCTAACGTATTAACCAAACGCCCCCTAAAATAAGTAAATTAGGCTCCTAAATCAATAGAAAATAAAAGTGACCCTCCAATTAGGTTTAAATCAACATTGAATATATCCTGAATTGGACTAGAAAATTAATGTGGGCAACAACGTATGCTTGTCAACATCGGGGAAAACATATGACGTACGTGTATCGTCTCAGTTCAAATATTTTGTCTTATTCACTTGTCTTGATCTTATGTTCCACTCTCCTGGGCGGTTAATTTTTGTTTTAGAAGATAATCAGGTTCTAATTAAAATCATTAATCGATCTTATATCCCTCTCTCCGACAGTTGAGTAGTGCTCTCATCGGAAAAGCAAAAACCAAACGTTTTCATAGTTTTGTGTTCTCTTAGCCCGAAAATTTTGAAAATTCCTCGCTCTTTTGAGTTGTGTTTTGTCGCTTTTTTAGAACAACTTCTTGAGGGTATTATGTTTTGTCACACTTTCTCCATTATGTTATAAATTTGCAATTTTGGGTCATTCTATTCGATCTCCATTTTCCATTATCGCATATGTTCGACTAAAAATATTACAAAATAATAAGTCTTGTTTCAAAACAATGCATCGAAGGAATACATATCCTTAATATAACTATATTCACCTAAATATATAGATTTCATTAATTTCCAACCAATATTGAGCTCGAATGAAAATCATGTGTTTGAAGTCAAAAGAATATATATATTTCAAAGGTATGCTTGTCAACATCGGGGAAAACATATGACGTACGTGTGTCGTCTCAGTTCAAATATTTTGTCTTATTCACTTGTCTTGATCTTATGTTCCACTCTCCTGGGCGGTTAATTTTTGTTTTAGAAGATAATCAGGTTCTAATTAAAATCATTAATCGATCTTATATCCCTCTCTCCGACAGTTGAGTAGTGCTCTCATTGGAAAAGCAAAAACCAAACGTTTTCATAGTTTTGTGTTCTCTTAGCCCGAAAATTTTGAAAATTCCTCGCTCTTTTGAGTTGTATTTTGTCGCATTTTTAGAACAACTTCTTGAGGGTATTATGTTTTGTCACACTTTCTCCATTATGTTATAAATTTGCAATTTTGGGTCATTCTATTCGATCTCCATTTTCCATTATCGCATATGTTCGACTAAAAATATTACAAAATAATAAGTCTTGTTTCAAAACAATGCATCGAAGGAATACATATCCTTAATATAACTATATTCACCTAAATATATAGATTTCATTAATTTCCAACCAATATTGAGCTCGAATGAAAATCATGTGTTTGAAGTCAAAAGAATATATATATTTTAAAGGTAAGGAGGAGCCATTGTCTTGCTTAACAAGTTGACCGATATTGCAAAGTTAAGAACATACGAATAATATTTTTATTGGAAAATTTGGTTAAACGCAATTTAGTTATTTCTATAAGCATTCCTTTGTTTTCCTTCGAATCACTATGATGAACGTAACACAATCGGATTAATCCATCAAATAGAGTTTGTTTTATCAAAAAATGTGACATTAAAAATCATTTTGAACAAAAATGAAGTATTCCATTTTACTATCCATCAACATAGACTTTTTGTTTACATTTATACGTATTAACTAAACGTCCCCTAAAATAAGTAATTAAGGATCATAAATCAATTGAAATTAAATGTAACCCTCCAATTAGATTTAAATCAACATTAAATATGTTCTAAATTGTACTAGATAGTTAATGTTGCGAACAACGTATGCGTATCAACATCGGGGAACACATACGACGTACTTGTGTCACCCAATTCAAATATTGTGCCCCATTCACCAGTGTCGATCTTATATCCCACTCTCCTGATTGGTTAACTTTTGTTTTAGAAGATAATAAGTTCTAATTAAAAATCATTAATCGATCTTATGTCCCACTCTCCGACGTTTAGTAGTGCTCTCATCGGAAAAGAAAAAGCACGACATTTTCATAATTTTGTGTTCTCTTAGCCCGACGGTTCTGAAAATTCCTCGCTATTTTGAATTATGTTTTGTCGCATTTTTAGAACAACTTCTTGAGGGTATTCTATTTATTCGCAAATTCTCTATTTTGTTATGAACTTGCAATTTTGTGTCGTTCTATTCGATCTCCATTTCCTTTTATCTCATATGTTTGACTAAAAATATAACAAAATGATAAGTCTTGATTAGAAACAATACATTGAAGGATTAAATATCCTTAATACTACTATATTCACCAAAACAGATAGGGTTTATTAATTTTCAACCAATATTGAACTCGAAAGAAAACCATGTGTTTGAAGTCAAACGAAAACATATTTCAATTGTAAAGAGGAACTGATGTGGGACCATCTCCGATACAAGGATCAATTACACGTTCAAATGCTAGAGCATTGAAGGACAAACCAACAACCCCTTCACCTTCACCTTCATCTTCTTCGGTTTCAATCATGGATGGAGCGATCACAAGGTCAAGAGCAAAGACGATTCAAGATGAAGTTACGAACATGCCCGTTCAATGGGGCGTTCAAAGAGCCCATTGGAACATAGCCTCCTTATTTGTTGGGCCCCATAAATCAAAATTTTGATAAAGTTGTAATAGAGTTTAACTAGTAGCATATTGGTGAATGTGCTTTGTTCTATTTGTACTCCTTCTAGGAGTGTCATGTTTGAATCTCTCATCCCGCTTTTCTTTCGCTTTGATTTTACACTTAATATATATATATATATATATATATATATATATATATATATATATATATATATATATATATATATATATTCTTATATAATTAAAATTTTATTTTACACTTAATATTATACGGTAAGTAAAATAAATTTTAGCACAGGCCTCCAAAATTTATTGGACGGCCCGGGTTACGGACATACTCATGACATGTACGCTTAAGGAAACTCTCCTCACTCTCAAGAGTTCCTTTGTGACATTACTGACTTTTATAGAAGAGTCAAGCCACGACCAAGAAGATCCACTAAACAAAGAAGAAGGATAAGACAAAGGAAGAGTCTCATAGAAGGAAAATCGACTGATTTTCATGTCCGATTTCCTTCACTGGAACGAGTTTTGCAAAGATCCGGCCATGATCTTCTATCTTTTGACAATTATATTTTGTTATGATTTCTTAAAGCTCTCAGACTATCTTAAAAGATTATTAAGATTTTATCTTTGTAAATTTTATATTTTTATATATCTTAAAGATATCTTTGCGAGATTATCTTTAAGTAATATTTTCCTAGTTTTTGTAGGATTAATCTCCCTTATAAATAGCCTTAGTGGGGGAGATTGTTTGGTAGATTAGATTTGATGTATTTTCACAGCTTGTGTGAACTTGCAGCTTCATTTGCAAAGTTTGTATTTTATTTATTATTATTCAATCGAAAAAGAGAGTTTTTGGTTGAACCGTTGTGAAGTCCTTGCTAGATTGTGCTTGTGTGTGTTAATCTTATTGAAGGTTGATACTCCTGCTCAATACTAGTCCCTCCTTGTGCTTGTCTTAATTAGAAGACTTGTGTAAGGTTGAAGAAGTGTGGGTTAAGGTAATCTTCTCGTTTAAGGGTTTTGACACATCATTGGTCAAGGTTCTTTTGTGGAACTATCTTAGTTTATATCTTCCTATATTCCTTTCATTTATCCTTCCATATTCATCTTCTTATCTTGTCATATCATTCACTAATTCGTTTTTTGAGTTTCAAAGAAAATCGACATGTTCTTGAATAAATCGACCAATTTTCTCTATAGAACAACCCGAATTTTTATCTAGTTTAGGACTTTCAATCTAGATCGGGAACTGCGGCTTATCCCCGCATCAAAGTGGTATCAGAGCTAAGCTATTGAAGTCCGAACGTTCATAAAAAGGTTTGAATTTTTTTTTTGAGTCATATAAAGTCTAGTCTTTTCTTGTTTGCCATCTTTGCAAGATTATTTGAGTTTAACGTGCGTTAGTTTGTGTAAGTTTTGGAAGGGAGAAACGCCATCAACCAAACACAAGCCAACCGTTGACCTTGAAACCTCGCCAATACAAAAAAAGGAAATAAGGTTCTTGAACGTCGAATCCAAGAGTTGATTTTTCTCAAAGAAAATCGACATGTTCTTAAGGAGATCGACCGATTTTTCATTCGATTTTTGCTACTGTTGCCAATTTTCGAGAAATTTATGAGGCATACTTTGCAGAATCCAAGTGCACCTTGTGCAAGAGTATTACAACAAAAGAGTTTCAGTATATACCTTGATTCCATTGAAGATTCTTAGCCACCGAACCCGGCTAACTTTCTTTCTTAACTTCGCAAACTCAAGGTACGTTATTCTCTCTTCTTAATCTCTTGTGTGCGTTTCTTTAACCTTTTTTCTATTCTAAACATTGAGTCTTTATTTGAGTGTGTTAGTTAGTAGTTATACTTCTTAACACACTAGTTGTCTATCCGTAATATTTTCTTTCTACCTTGCCGTGTGTTGAGTTAACCTTTTTACAGGGATTCCTTAACCATCGCACCCACAAGAACCTTTATTCAAACCAAGTTGACTACTTGATTCAGTCAAGAAGTTCTAACGAGACCAAGACACTTGTTTGTAAAGACGCATTAATCCACACAAGTAAATTCCGTCAAACCAGCTTGCCACAACACAACACGAGCGTGAGTGCGAGAGAAAACAAGTAATACCTTTACGTTTTATCTAACCTTACACGTTTGTTATTATTGTGCATGTTTGTATACATGTCGGGAAGAGATAGTCCACGCGGATCTCAGAAGGACAACACTATGGATATTGTGGACATGCTCCAACAAAGCATGCACAAGATGTCCAACATGGATAAACGACTTGAACAAGTTGAAGCAAGGCCCAATGCGGACTATCGATCTGAATCTCGCATAAGATTCGTCTGAAGGTTGTTTATGAAGTTGGCGAAAGTTCCGCTAATTCACCACCACCACCACCCCAACATCAACAATAAATCATCAACCAATACCCGGTAATACTCACCCTAATAAATTTTTAATGCTAATCGCAATCCACTTTTTGGTGACGAATTTCAAGACATAAGTGATGAAGAGGATGAGGGCATGTAGAGAGAATACCCACGATGTCATCCACGAAGAGGCCGCTATAATGAGCACCATCGACTTTAGCAGGATAATGACGGACTTGGGAAAGTCAAGGTCAAAATCCCGAGTTTTGAAGGTAGATGCGATCCGGATGCATACATGGAGTGGGAGACCAAAATTGAACAACTTTGATCTTGCCATAACTTTAGTAAGCCACGGAAGATCCAACTTTCTGCGTTGGAATTCCAAGGCTATGCTCTCATTTAGTGGGATAATCTCATCAAAGAATGGAGAAGAGCGGGAGAACCGGACGTCAACACTTGGGAACGCATGAAAGCCTTGATGAAGGCTAGGTTTGTGCTGCCGTACTATGGTCGGAAGTTGAGACATCGCTTAGAGAACCTCAAACAAGGTATGTCCGTAGAAGAAGTCTACACCGCCATGCATACGACAATGGTGAAAGCCAACATACAAGAGGATGAGGATTCTATTATGGCTCGTTTTTTTACGAATTTTGCATCCCTCTTTAGCTAATGAAATTGATCTTTATCCCTATGATTCTATGAATAACTTATTACATTTGGCTATCAAGGTGGAGAAAAAGATCAAAGGACCATATTAAGGAACAACTTCTTGGACTCCGGAGAAGAAAAATCGACCCACTAACAGGAAAATCGACCGATTTTCTTCTCATAACGACGAAGGAAAACGTTCTTTGCCCGATCCACCAGCTCCCAAACCTTCAAGATAGTCTCGTCCTTTGAATAAGCCTTCAAAGGAACATAAAAGGAGTACTTCTAACCGTACCTTAAGATATAGAAATATTGTTTGCTTTAAATGTCAAGGTAGAGGTCATTACATGAGCGATTGTCCTAATAAACGAGTTTTATTTCTTAATCAACAAGAATAATATGAAAGTGAGGAAGAAAATGAGCATGATCATACCCACATCAATGCATTACATGAGCATGAACATGATAACCATAGTGATAGTGATTTTGAATATGAGCATGGTGAATTATTGATTGTTAAACGTACTTTGCGTGCTAAAATTGATTTATGTGAGGATAATCGACGTAAAAACCTTTTTCATACTCGATATCTTGTTCAAGAAAAGGTTTGTAACATGATTATTGATGGGGACAACTGTTGCAACATTTCTAGTGACGAATTTATCACTAAGTTGCAAATCACTACCTTCTATCATCCTCGACCTTATAAATTGCATTGGATGAATGATTGTGGGGAATTAAAAGTTAATAAACAGGCTCGTATTGCGTTTAATTTTGGAAAATATGAGGATATTGTTGTTTATGATGCTGTGTTTATGCAAGCATGCCTTATTTTGTTAGGCCGCCCTTGGCAATTTGATAGAAAAATTATGCATGATGGATTTTCTAATAAACATTCGTATGAGTTTAAAGGGAAAACCATTACTCTCAAAACCATGACTCCTTTGCAGATTCTTAGCATTACGACAATAAGAAGGAGAAATGCAAGGAGAAGGACAAAGAATCAACTCTCGGAGAAGAAAAATCGGGCAGTTCTTCAAAAAATTCGACCGATTTTTGAAGAAAATCGGAATGTTCAAGGGAAAATCGACCAATTTTCTGTAACTCATCCAGTTTTTCCTCTCTGGGACAACAAAAAGCCCTTCTTTCTTCTAAAAGGGAGTTTCTCGATGATTATATCCCTTTAGTCCTTTCTTTACTGAGTTTATATAAAAGCCTACTGACTGTAAGTGATGATGTGAAGGCCACTTTGCCTTCAAAAATTTAACAGGGCTTGGATGAATACAAAGACGTATTTCCGGATAAGATTCCTGATGGACTTTCACCATTCCGAGGCATTGAGCAACGGATTGACTTCATTCCAGGTTCGTCACTCCCTAACCGCCTTGCTTATAGAATGAGTTCACAAGAAATCCAAGAAATACAAGAGCAAGTGCAAGACCTTTTGAACAAAGGTTATGTACATGAGAGTTTAAGTCCTTGTGCGGTTCCGGTTCTATTGGTGCCCAAGAAGGACAACACTTGGAGGATGTGTGTGGATTATCGAGCATTCAACAATATCACTAGCAAGTATAAACATCTCACTCCTCGATTGGATGATATGCTGGATGAGTTGAGCGGTTCCACTTTGTTTTCAAAGATTGATCTTAAGAGTGGATGTCACCAGATCCGGATGAGGGAGGGAGATGAATGGAAGACAACTTTCAAGAGCAAGTTTGGACTTTATGAGTTGTTGGTTATGCATTTTGGTTAACTAACACTCCTAGTACTTTTATGAGGTTAATGAATCATGTCTTACGCTATTTTATTGGAAAGTTTGTGGCTGTTTACTTTGACGAAATCCAAATTTATAGCAAATCCATTGAGGAGCATGAAGAACACTTAAGGGAAGTACTTGCAACTCTTAGATCTGAATCTCTATATGTCAATATTAAGAAATACGAGTTTAGTACTAATAAAGTAATTTTTCTTGGATTTGTACTCAGCACAAGAGGCCTTGAGGTGGATAAAGAGAAGATCAAAGCCATTCAAGTATGGCCTACACCTACCACCGTCGGACATGTGCATTCTTTCCATGGATTGACAACCTTCTATAGGCGCTTTGTGAAGGATTTCAGCACCATTGCAGCCCCTATCACGCAACTCACGAAGAAGCAAGTACCGTTCGAGTGGGGAGAAGCGCAAGAGAAAGAATTTTCAAAACTAAAGAGGCGACTATCCAATGTACCTCTTCTTGCACTTCCGGACTTCACCAAACCGTTTGAAGTGGAGTGTGACGCTTCATGTGTTGATAGAGGAGGAGTACTCATGCCAGAAGGTAAACCTTTAGCCTACTTTAGTGAGAAATTAAAAGGTCCATGTTTGAATTAATCTACTTATGACAAGGAACTATATGTTTTATTTTGGGTTTTCAAAACATGGCAGTACTATCTTTGGCCTAATGAATTCATCCTTAGAACTGATCATGAGTCTTTGAAACCTTTTCGAAGCAAAGATAAGTTGGACAAGAGACATGGAAGATGGATGGATTTCATTGAGACATTTCCTTATATTATCAAGTATAAGAAAGGAAAGGATAATGTCGTAGCGGATGCCCTTTGTAGGAGGTATACTTTGATCACAACAATGGATTCTAAGGTCCTAGGATTCCATTATATCAAAGATCTATACGAGGATGATGAAGAATTTAACGACATCTACACTGGATGCAAAAATCAACCTAGTGTCAGGAAAATCGGCCGATTTTCTAACCGATTTTTGCCCAAATTGAGAGATAAATATTATCATTTGGAAGATTTTATATTCCATGAGGATAAAGTTTGTATTTCTAGATGTTCTTTGAGATTATTATTAGTTGAGGAGGATCATATGAGAGGATTAATGGGACATTTTGGAAGAGATAAGACTTATCACATGCTTCATTCTCACTTCTTTTGGCCTCACATGCTCAAAGATGTTGAATGTAACACCCCAAGTTCTGAGAACTCGAAGCGTTACGGGCTAGGGCCTCACAACAGGTCCCGACCCTTAGAGTAGCAATGACACAACAGATCTTACAACAAGGCACAAACAAATAAAAATCCAAAACTCAATAACAAACCAAATGTTTAAACAAAAGGAAGCGTAAAAGACTCGCAGCTGAGTTCAAAACAAAAAGGAAAGCAACAACATTAATATAGACCCGATACCGTCCTATAATGTACGGGAATCCCGGCTGACCACACCGTCCGGATCACTCAGCAGCATCCTGAACCTGAAGAACATCTACAACATCGGTATAAAATCGTTAGCTAACATTCTAGATATCAAAAAGATAGTAAATACACAAACACACATAAGGTAAAGTAAACACATCAACATGCTCACAAACAGCTAGTTATTATCTTTCATTAGGTTATCCAATTACTAATTCAACTTATGATTGTTACACGAGAATCGCTACGACCTCGCCTCCATCCGCATTCTCCAACATGATTAGAACGTATGCATCCTTCTGTCACCTGTTGGACTGGTCGCGAGAGCACCTGCCAATTTCCCTATTCTGAAATGGACAAGCGGTAACCGCCCGGTTATAATACATTTGGGCCAATTAAGGTATAACAAGGTCAATCCTAGTTTTGGTTATCAGTTATAACATGATAAACAACACAAACAAGTCAATACAATCAAACCAATACGCGGAATAAAGTTAAGTAAGTCCAAGGGACTTACCTCACTCGAAGGTAATCTCACAACTCAACAAACACTCAGATATCCTCAGGAAAGGTGCAAAGGGAAGCCTACTCAACAAGGCATCAAGAATCAAGAACCGAAACGATTGCTAAAAGTCTATAAGTTCTAGTCTCCATGATCTCTAAGAGATCTACACAAGCTAGGGTCATAAACCCTAGTCTTACAGAACACTAAGGGTCAACAACAACATCAATGAGCCAGGAAAGGAACGAGGAAAGCAAGGAAGGAAGCAACTCACAAGAACGGGAGTTACTACAGAGGAAACCGGCGGCGGAGCAAGGCGCAGGGGTGGCTTGCCGCTGGGCGGGGATGTGCAGGTGCGGGGGCGGATCCTCGACAAAAGCGTCTATTGACTTCTAGACGACAGTAGTGTAACACCCCGAATCCGCGGGACTCGGGATGTCACATTGGGCTAGGATCTCACAATGGATCCTGACCTAGCCTGACAACAAGTTCACCGGACCTTACAACATGGCACTGACAGATATAAAACAAATACATAAAACAATATAAACTGTACGACCCAAAGTAAACAACAACATAGCCGAGTATATAAAAAGACATCCTCACATAGGAGGTACAAAAGATCATCCTCACGCAGGAGGGGAAACACAACAACCCCAAACCAACCACCTAATGTACAAGAGTCCTCGGCCTGTCACCCTGCCAGATCACCCAGTAGCGCCTAACCTGTAAACATCTACAACACGGTATGAAACCGTTAGCTAACCATACATATATGAGGTAATGCATAAGCACAAACACAATCATGAAAGATAAACACCTCAGCATGCTATCACACATTTACCCATTTATTATCTTTATATAATAACCATTCACTCAAAAACCGTATATATATAGATAGATGAAAGTATGTGACACGAGGACCGATACATCCCCGCCTCTGAGTACAATGTCCAGCTGTACGATGTTAGCATGAAATATTGTGATATTTTAGGCACGTTTTATAATCGCATTTGATTCATATTGATAGTCTTTGATGGAGCTTTATGCATATATGAGCTAGTATTGCCTATATTGTCGATATGGATGTCTACACGAGTTCTATGTTGATTATAGGTGATTTGGAGCTATTTCCGAACGAAATCGAGCGAAGGAGAGTTGAGTTGATGTACCTCTAGATCAAGGACACCTTTTGGAAGCAATTTGGAGTATTAGATTGAGGAATGCACGAATGAAGGCAAAAATCACGGTTTGACCCAAGATTACGGCCGTGGATTGTGATGCAGAATTCGATGTTCATTCCAGGGGATATTACGGCCGTGGAATCTACCCGTATTTGTTTCCACGCCTCAGAATTACGGTCGTGGAATCTTCCACGACCGTGATCTTGGCAAATCCTTTCGCCACGTTTCGAAGCCATGATCTTTTGAAGATCGGGCCGGGCCGACGTTTTGCCCTGCATTATAAAAAGGACGGATGAAGCAAGATTCCGTCACCTCGCTTTACCTCGTTGTCTAGCTTACGACCTTTCAAAAACCCTAAGTTTGGCGGCAAGAACGCAAGCTTAGCAACACACAAACCTTCATTCTTGAAGGTGATTTTGGGAGATCTCATTGAAGATCGAAGTTCGTGATTGGAGAATTGCTGTTAGTGATCTTTGCGTTGAGGAAGATCGAAGTTCTTGGAGGATTTTGCAAGAAAACTCCTCTTCTTGCTTAGGTTTGATTTAGGATCGGATTGACATCCCGTTTCCTTTCTTTCCTAAGATTGTGATTGTTTATTCCGAATTGAATCTTTTGACAAACATTTGTTCTTGATTGTGATTCTGAGATTCGTTCGAAGATTATTGAAAGTTCTTGAAAGTTCCCATCTTTTATCTTATAAATCTTGAATTGCTATCAAATGACTGTTATTGGCTAAAAACCCTTAACAATTCTAAGGTGAAGGGTTGATAGTTGTGGCTTAGATGATGATAGATCGATCGCAAACAGATTAGACCCTGAGAGTTAGAGAATTGTCGCCGACAACCCTAAATTACGGGCTGTTCTTGAGTTCCACGGTCGTGGAATCTCAAGATCCAACCGTAATTTCCATGAGTTTACGAGCCTGCTTTTACCTTAATCTAAAGTTAAAGATTTGCTTTAGCTTAGTTTAGATTTGTCTTTTCTAGGTGGTAGTGAAGCCTCAACAACCTCTACCTCGATTGTGAGCCTCAATAACCTCAATCGGATAAGTTAGTCTTGACCTTTAGATTATAGGTTTGGGTATTTGATACTAATCCTTGCTTTTAGAACCTCTTTATATTGAGCCTCAACAACCTGTATAAGGAGTATCTCTTAGGTGAGTTACATAAGGTTTTTGGAACCTCAACCGTACGATTGCCTTACATTAGTGTACCTTTGCATATCTCTACTCTGTCTTTATATCATTAGTATATCTTGAATCTGTTGCCACAACTGAATACCCGGATCTTTAGGATTGTTGTTTTCCCAATATTTGCAAAACTCTCATATTTACTGCTTGATAACCTGAAATCGAATTTGTTCCCACCCAAATCCCTGTGTTCGATACTCTGGAATTCTTGCTTAGCTACCTCGATCCGTACACTGCGGGTTCGCTGCTTGATTCTAGTTTTATAAATTTAAAGCTTATTTGCACACACCTCTAGGGGCGAACAAGTTTTTGGCGCCGTTGCCGGGGATTTGGTTTCGGCCGAATTCGGTAACCGGTTGTCAAGCTTGGGAGCTTGCTCTCGTTATTTGATTCTTTTTGTGTATGCGCAGATCTAGAAACACCGAAGATCTCTTACCTCTTGATCAAGAGCTAGAGAAAACCTTGCGACAAAAACGCAAAGAAAAGAGGATGGCTCAAGAAAACGAAAACGATCTTCAAACTAAGTTAGCGGAGAAGGAAGCTCAACTCCGATGGAATGAGAATCTCCTCCAGGATGAGATGGATCGTCATCAAACTCAAGTTAACGGTCTACAAGACATGATCGTTCAAATGAAAATAAAGATGAGCGATCTTGAAGACAAGGTAGGAAAGAAGTCCTCAAGAAGAAGGACAAGGTCTAGAAGAAGAGGTAACTCATCCGCTGATGATAGTGATTCTTCCATGCCTGCGCTAGAAGAGATTGATCCCACGATCAACATAAATCCTTTCAACACACAAGGAGCTGCTAACCGCCGCATTCCACCTAGGAATGCGAGAGTCGAACGTGTGGATAATGAGCCAAGAACTCTTGGCCAGCGGATGGATCCAACACAACAACCGCGCCGCTTGGGCGTGAACTTTGATGCTGAAGACGTACAAGGGTTTAGTTTCAACCCTCAAGTTATCACTCTTGTTCGCCAAAGTCAGTTTGGCGGTACAAGTGCTGAATCTCCACACCAACACTTGCAAAACTTTGAGTGCATGATGGAGACAATGAGACCAAAGAGCGCTACTACCAACAGCTATAAGCTCAAACCTTTCTTTTTCTCTTTGAAAGGGAAAGCGCTATCTTGGTACCAAGCTCTTCCTAGTGGAAAGCTAGAGACGTGGGAAGACCTCTCCGCAGAGTTTCTCACCAAGTTCTTTCCGCCCTCCAAAACGGCAGAACTTAGAGGTAAGATTAATGCTTTTTCTATGAGACCTAACGAAAGTTTGTTTCAATCTTGGGAAAGGTTTCAGGATTTGCTCTTGGATTGCCCTCATCATGGCATATCCAAGCTTGCCTTGCTGGAAATTTACTACAAGGGGCTGGATGCGGGAACGCAATTCAACCTTCAATCCCTCTCATGTGGAACGTTCATGGACATGAGAGAAGATGACGCTTGGGACTTCATTGAGAAGCAAGCAAGAGTCATAGAGAAGTATTCCCACCGGAAGATGGAGGGAAATCGTGTGGAGCAAGGAGCGAAGCTCACACATGAAGCTCAAAATCAGATTTTCTCCCTCAACAATGAGATCAAAGAATTGAAGGAGACTATCAAGACCAACTTCCCAAAGCAGCAAGAGAAGGATGTTGGCTATTTGGGCAATAACAACGGCGGTGACAACACCAACCGCAACAACAATAACCGGAACAATAACCGGAACAACAATTGGAATGGAAACAACAACAACCGGAACAACAACAATTGGAACAACAATCGTGGTTCGAACAACAACAATTGGCGCTCCAATCAACAAAATTCCGGTAACTCCTATCCTTCCAATTCCAATGCACTAACTCCACCCTCTTCTTCCTCTACTCCTTTGAAAAGCCAGGGGCAATCATCAAATGGAGGAAACAATACGGGAAAGGAAAAGTCGGATCCCATGTTGGAAACGATCTTGGGAAAGCTTCAAGGGTTGGAGAACCGCATCATCAAGGTTGATGATCAAATTTCTAAGGTTGACAAGGCTCAAAAGGTTTTGGAGAATCAAATGTTCAACCATGCGGAGGAAGTCCCTAGGAATCAAGGGAAACTTCCAGGAAAGACGGAGGACAACCCTAAGGGAAGGGTAATGGCGATCACAACTAGGAGCGGAGTGACTACCACCGATCCGCAGCCTACGTTTGTTGAAGTCCCCGTAGAGAAAAGTAAAGAAAAGGGGAGGGAGAAGGAGGACGTCTATGTTCCACCTCCAGCTTTCAAACCCCCCCTACCATTCCCTCAATCTAGAGCGCGAGCGCGCCTAGACAAGCAATTCGGTAAGTTCATAGAACTCATGAGCAAACTGCATATTAATATACCTTTCATTGATGCTATTGTAGGTATGCCGGCTTATGGCAAGTTCTTGAAGGAGCTCCTCTCTAACAAGAGGAAGCTGGAAGATTTTGGAGAAGTCAAGATGAGTTCGGATTCTTCGGACCTCATCAAGACTATGAAGGAGAAAATGCCCCCAAAGCTGAAAGATCCGGGGTCGTTTTGCATTCCCATAGGAGTGGGAGAGGTCACATATGACGCTTTGTGTGATCTAGGAGCAAGTGTGAGCATCATACCACTTGCGTTGTGCAGGAAGATCGGTTTAGGCGACCCTAAACCAGTGAAGATGACGTTATACATGGCGGATCGATCCATTACTCGTCCCGTCGGCATTGTAGAGGACGTCCCTGTTAAGCTAGGCAAGTTCTTTGTCCCCATTGACTTTGTTGTGCTTGACATTCCTGCAGATAGTCCGGTCCCGATCATACTCGGAAGGCCGTTTCTTGCAACTTCCGGCTGCATGGTCGATTGCAAGAATGGAAGACTCGCTTTTGACATTGGGGAAGAGAAAGTAGAGTTCGTTCTTTCCACTCTAGTGAAGGAGCCGATCTTTGATGAGGATATTTACAACATCCAAGACGAAGAAGGCTTGTCTAGGGAGGAGGTAAGTGCGATTCTCTTTAACGATCCTTTGCAAAAGGTTATCACTATGAGTCTAACCCATGAAGGAGAAGAGGGAGAGTGCAAAGAGGAAATTGAAGCCTTGGAAGCACAAGAAGAGATGCATGAAGTGGAGTTTGAAAAACTCCACGATGAGGCTGAAGATACAAGATTCCACGGCCATACTCTGTATTCCACGGCCGTGGATTCCACGACCAAATTCGACCTCCATTCCAGAGGATATTACGGCCGTGGAAAAGCAAGGGAAAACGTGATTTTGACCGTGGAAAACAGTGATCAGCACGCTTCTTCAACTTCTCCTAATTCTTCTCCAAACCATCCAACATCCTTAGAAACCTCTAAGGAAACATCGGAAGCTCCCCAAGGACCATTGGAAGCTCCGAAAGCAATGGAACTCAAACCACTTCCTACTCATCTAAGGTACGCTTTTCTTGGATCTAACTCCACCTTCCCGGTTATCGTTAGTTCCGAATTAAGCATAGATGAACATGAACAGCTCATGATTGTCCTTAGGAAACATAGAAAAGCCATAGGCTATACTATTGAGGACTTAGTAGGAATTAAACCCTCCCTATGCATGCATACAATACTAATGGAGGAGGACTTTAGAACTTCAAGACAACCTCAAAGGCGGTTGAATCCGACCATGAAGGAGGTTGTCAAGAAGGAAATTCTTAAACTTCTTGATGCAGGTATCATCTACCCTATCTCCGATAGCAAGTGGGTGAGCCCAGTTCAAGTAGTTCCGAAGAAGGGAGGAATGACGGTCATCACCAATAAGAACAACGAACTCATTCCTACCCGAACCGTGACTGGATGGCGAATGTGCATAGACTACCGCAAGCTCAACAACGCAACGCGGAAGGATCACTTTCCATTGCCATTCATCGACCAAATGCTTGAAAGGTTAGCACAACATTCATACTTTTGCTACCTTGACGGTTATAGTGGTTTCTTTCAGATCCCGATACATCCGGATGATCAAGAGAAGACCACATTCACGTGCCCTTGGGGTACGTTCGCTTATAGGAGGATGCCGTTCGGGCTTTGCAACGCCCCAGCCACCTTTCAACGGTGCATGATGGCCATCTTCTCCGAATATGTAGAGGAAATCATGGAAGTCTTCATGGACGACTTCTCCGTTTACGGTTCCTCTTTTAACGATTGTCTTTCTAACCTTTCTCTTGTTTTGCAAAGATGTGAAGACACTAACCTAGTCCTTAATTGGGAGAAGTGTCAATTCATGGTTAAAGAAGGAATCGTTTTAGGTCACTTAGTCTCTAGTAGAGGGATAGAGGTAGACAAGGCTAAAATAGAGACCATAGAGAAACTTCCTCCCCCAGTTTCGGTGAAGGGAATAAGAAGTTTTCTAGGACATGCTGGATTTTATAGACGTTTTATCCAAGACTTTTCTAAGATATCAAAACCTCTCACTAATCTATTGATGAAGGATGCGGTTTTTGAGTTTTCGCAGGAATGTCTAGATGCGTTCAACACCATCCGGCAAGCTCTAATTTCAGCACCCATTATCCAACCACCGGATTGGACTCTCCCTTTCGAGATTATGTGCGATGCTAGTGACGTAGCCATTGGGGCTGTTCTTGGGCAACGAAAGGAAGGACGAACCCACGCCATATACTACGCTAGCAAGACGCTAGACGAAGCCCAGCTCAACTACGCCACTACGGAAAAGGAATTTCTAGCCATTGTCTACGCTATTGACAAGTTTCGTTCCTATCTTGTAGGTGCAAAGGTGATTGTCTACACGGATCATGCTGCGATCCGGTACCTCCTTGCAAAGAAGGACGCGAAGCCAAGGCTGATTAGATGGATTCTTCTCCTACAAGAATTCGATCTTGAGATCCGCGACAAGAAAGGCTCGGAAAATTCTGTTGCGGATCATTTGAGTCGCCTAACACATCTAGAGGACGACCATTTACCCATTGATGACTCCTTTCCGGACGAACACCTACACATCATTGAGGAGTGCATCAAGGTAATCTCCAAGGGTGACGAACCATGGTTTGCTGATTTCGTTAATTACTTGGTTTGCCAGGAAATACCACCCGGACTATCATATGCGCAAAGGAAGAAGTTCTTCAAGGACGTCCGGGAATACCATTGGAACGAGCCTCTTCTCTTCAAGAGAGGTCCGGATGGCATCATTCGGCGATGTGTGCCGGAAGATGAGATGCAAAGTGTCATCCGTCATTGTCATTCACTACCTTGTGGAGGACACGCTAGTTCGAACAAAACTAGCGCAAAGGTATTGCAATCCGGATTTTATTGGCCTACTTTATTTAAAGATGTGCAATCCTTTGTTTCTTGTTGCGATGCTTGTCAAAGAACAGGCAATATCTCTAGAAGGAACGAGATGCCCCTCAACAACATCCAAGAGGTGGAGATTTTTGACGTTTGGGGAGTCGACTTCATGGGACCATTCCCTTCTTCTTGTGGGAACCAATACATACTATTGGCGGTAGACTATGTTTCTAGATGGGTGGAAGCCATTGCCTCTCCCACAAATGATGCCATGGTGGTGGTTAAGTTCTTCAACAAGACCATTTTTCCGCGATTCGGGACGCCAAGGACGATCATTAGTGATGGAGGTTCTCACTTCATAGCCCGTCGCTTTGAAGCTCTTCTATCCAAGTATGGGGTTACTCACAAGATCGCCACCCCTTACCATCCACAAACGAGTGGACAAGTTGAGATCTCAAATAGGGAGATCAAGGGAATTCTAGAGAAGACAGTTTCGAGGACTAGGAAGGATTGGTCCTTGAAACTAGATGATGCGCTATGGGCATACCGGACTGCATACAAGACTCCCATAGGAACCACACCATACAACCTTGTGTATGGGAAGTCTTGTCACTTGCCGGTAGAGCTAGAGCACAAGGCGTTTTGGGCTATCAAGTGGCTGAATTTCAACATGAAAGAAGCGGGAGAGAAGCGTCTCCTAGACATCAACAAGCTGGATGAACTCCGTTTGAACGCCTACGAAAACGCTAAGATTTACAAGGAAAGAGCAAAGCGTTGGCATGATAAGCATATCATTCCAAAGGACTTCCAAGAAGGAGATCAAGTTCTCCTCTTCAATTCGAGACTTCGCCTCTTTCCAGGTAAGTTAAAATCTCGTTGGACTGGACCTTTTCTAATTAAGCGTATTTTCCCCCACGGTGCAGTTGAAGTATGGGGTGAAGCTAGCGGAAGTTTTAAGGTGAACGGTCAACGACTCAAGAAGTACTCACCGGAACTCCAAGCTGAGGAGTTCGCACCTACCGCACTCGAATAAGTGCAGTATGGTCTAGCTACGGACCTTAAACAAAGCGCTTCTTGGGAGGCAACCCAAGGTATTGCATTTTCGTTATTACTTTCGATTCATAGATTAGCTTAGAATAGAAGTTTTTGCTTTATTTTTGCCTCGATTTCTCCCGGTATGTTCGTGTTTTTGGTTGTAGTATCGATGAAAAAAAAGGGAAAGGAAGGATAATGTCGAAGAGAAGTGACGAAATTTGGACTTTGAAGCTTTACAGAGAGTTCCACGGTCTAAATTACGGTCGTCATTGCTACAGTGGCCGTAATTCTCAAAGGCCTGTGAAAAATCACCAAAATTACGGGTCCGTACATTTCCACGGCCGTGGAATGCCCCGACAGACCGTGATTTTTGAAACTTGCTCGTTTTAGACATCCCCGCCGCCATTTGTGAGTTTTCTTTTCCTTTCTTGCTTTTGTTCTTTTTTGTGAACATTAGGGACAATGTTCGTCCTAAGTATGGGGTGGGATGTACTAAATGTTTGTAATAACTCTACTCTATATGTTGCTTCTATTCCGAGACTATTATTGCATGTTCATCATATGTCACACGTTTCATTCTTGCATTGCATGAAAAAGAACTTTAAAAACCCATAAAAATTGAAAATTTTTGAAAAATTTGATGCTTCTAATGAATTGAGATGAATTCTATGATAAACACTACTTGTGAATTAAGTTGATAACGATTGCATGCTTGAGAGGATAGTAATTCGAAAAGAAATTGAATGAATAGATTTTACATCTTTTGCAAGTTTTATAATGTGAAAATGTTACCTAAATCATATAAGAAATCGAAGTTGAAATCACATTATAAGTTCTTATGCTTCTTTTTGAGATGATTAAGGCAATTCGATACTTTCTTTCTTCTTTCTTTTGATCATCTAGCTCCTCATTGAAATATTAGCCTCCTTTACCCATCCGGGAACTTGGAAAGTGAATGAGAAAAAGGCATGTATGATGTGGGAGGGCCATGAGAGCATATATTTGCGATCAATTGAATAGAAAGAAATTATAGGTTTGGGGAAGTCAATCATGACGATGAGTAACTCGGCACCATTCACATAGCCGGGTGTTTGTGTCTTGCCAAAGTCGGATTGAGCGATATTCCTAGCGGATTATGGTATGTGCGCTAAGGGTTTGAGGCATCTCGCAAAAATGAGAAACGCCAATCTCCTAGGCTTCGGTTTTTGTGCACCTCTATCCATAACTCCAAAAGTAAAGTCGAAAAATGAAAAGTAAGAGCGAAGCTCAAAGTGAAGAGTTGCGGAAACCGCAAAAGAAGAAGAAGGTAGTAGTCCATTTTCCCGGATTTATGCACCACTCTCCCTTAAAGTTTCCCTTCCCTTCCATGCTCTAGACCTTTTCCTTTGAAAAGTCCTTAAGATCAAAAGAATGTTATATGGCTTGGTGATCTAAATTGAAGTTCTTATGATTGATTTTGATAATGTTTGAAGGTTATAATGCTTGCTTGGAAGTTAAATTGTTTCATGAGCTTTCTTTGCCTCTTACTCTCTAATTAAGTGCGTGAAAGTTTGAAAACGAATGAAGCAAGGTTTGAGAATGATCTATTCTTTAGAAGCCACTTTCATCCAAAAGAAGGTACACATATTTCATCCTAACTCTTGTTTAAAGCTTTTTGAAAGACCTTGCTTAGGGACAAGCAAGTGTTAAGTATGGGGTTATTTGTTAGCATGAAATATTGTGATATTTTAGGCACGTTTTATAATCGCATTTGATTCATATTGATAGTCTTTGATGGAGCTTTATGCATATATGAGCTAGTATTGCCTATATTGTCGATATGGATGTCTACACGAGTTCTATGTTGATTATAGGTGATTTGGAGCTATTTCCGAACGAAATCGAGCGAAGGAGAGTTGAGTTGATGTACCTCTAGATCAAGGACACCTTTTGGAAGCAATTTGGAGTATTAGATTGAGGAATGCACGAATGAAGGCAAAAATCACGGTTTGACCCAAGATTACGGCCGTGGATTGTGATGCAGAATTCGATGTTCATTCCAGGGGATATTACGGCCGTGGAATCTACCCGTATTTGTTTCCACGCCTCAGAATTACGGTCGTGGAATCTTCCACGACCGTGATCTTGGCGAATCCTTTCGCCACGTTTCGAAGCCATGATCTTTTGAAGATCGGGCCGGGCCGACGTTTTGCCCTGCATTATAAAAAGGACGGATGAAGCAAGATTCCGTCACCTCGCTTTACCTCGTTGTCTAGCTTACGACCTTTCAAAAACCCTAAGTTTGGCGGCAAGAACGCAAGCTTAGCAACACACAAACCTTCATTCTTGAAGGTGATATTGGGAGATCTCATTGAAGATCGAAGTTCGTGATTGGAGAATTGCTGTTAGTGATCTTTGCGTTGAGGAAGATCGAAGTTCTTGGAGGATTTTGCAAGAAAACTCCTCTTCTTGCTTAGGTTTGATTTAGGATCGGATTGACATCCCGTTTCCTTTCTTTCCTAAGATTGTGATTGTTTATTCCGA
Source organism: Fagopyrum esculentum (assembly GCA_033239045.1). Classification (NCBI taxonomy): domain Eukaryota; kingdom Viridiplantae; phylum Streptophyta; class Magnoliopsida; order Caryophyllales; family Polygonaceae; genus Fagopyrum; species Fagopyrum esculentum. The sequence goes on from BSUD01000002.1 coordinate 15,652,538, forward strand.
ATTGAATCTTTTGACAAACATTTGTTCTTGATTGTGATTCTGAGATTCGTTCGAAGATTATTGAAAGTTCTTGAAAGTTCCCATCTTTTATCTTATAAATCTTGAATTGCTATCAAATGACTGTTATTGGCTAAAAACCCTTAACAATTCTAAGGTGAAGGGTTGATAGTTGTGGCTTAGATGATGATAGATCGATCGCAAACAGATTAGACCCTGAGAGTTAGAGAATTGTCGCCGACAACCCTAAATTACGGGCTGTTCTTGAGTTCCACGGTCGTGGAATCTCAAGATCCAACCGTAATTTCCATGAGTTTACGAGCCTGCTTTTACCTTAATCTAAAGTTAAAGATTTGCTTTAGCTTAGTTTAGATTTGTCTTTTCTAGGTGGTAGTGAAGCCTCAACAACCTCTACCTCGATTGTGAGCCTCAATAACCTCAATCAGATAAGTTAGTCTTGACCTTTAGATTATAGGTTTGGGTATTTGATACTAATCCTTGCTTTTAGAACCTCTTTATATTGAGCCTCAACAACCTGTATAAGGAGTATCTCTTAGGTGAGTTACATAAGGTTTTTGGAACCTCAACCGTACGATTGCCTTACATTAGTGTACCTTTGCATATCTCTACTCTGTCTTTATATCATTAGTATATCTTGAATCTGTTGCCACAACTGAATACCCGGATCTTTAGGATTGTTGTTTTCCCAATATTTGCAAAACTCTCATATTTACTGCTTGATAACCTGAAATCGAATTTGTTCCCACCCAAATCCCTGTGTTCGATACTCTGGAATTCTTGCTTAGCTACCTCGATCCGTACACTGCGGGTTCGCTGCTTGATTCTAGTTTTATAAATTTAAAGCTTATTTGCACACACCTCTAGGGGCGAACAAGTTTTTGGCGCCGTTGCCGGGGATTTGGTTTCGGCCGAATCCGGTTGCCGGTTGTCAAGCTTGGGAGCTTGCTCTTGTTATTTGATATCCTTTTCTTGAGTGTTCTTGCAGGTTTGTGTTCTTAGGTACATACGAAGTTCTTGTTCCAGCAACGGAACAGAGTTTCGCCAAAGAACAAGTTTTGGGAGCTTTTGTTTTTTTTAATCTCTTGGTATGAGTTTTTGAGGCTCCACTAGCTAAGTATGGCTCCATACGATCCAATATGGGTAGCGAAGCATACGGCTAGAGCAGACCATTATGAATACTTGGTAGAGAAATACGCCTTCTATTGGTTTGACAGCGAAAGAGAACGTGAACAAACCATTGAATATGAATTTGCAAAATGGGAAAAGCTGCACTACCCAAAGAAGGTTAAGAAGAAACGTCCCAAAGATGCGGAACACTCGAAACTTGAAGAATTGAAGAAGGAACTTGGTATGATCGAAGAAAAATTGAAAGCCTTTAAGGAAGAACTCCAAGTCTCGAGGAATGCTCTTATCAAACCCAAAGTTCCTCTAGAACCTCTTGAAGTTCGCATTGAAGAAGAGAGAGAAGTGGAACACCTAGACCCAATTGCTAATATTGTGGTCGAGATTGAAGAAAAGTCAGTTGTGCTTGAAGAAGAGGAAGAAGTGGTGAACCTTGGCCAAATTACTGAAATTGTGGCCAAGGTTGAAGAAGATCCAGCTGAGTTGGGAGATATTTCATGTGTGGATCATCATGCCAACATGAAACTTGTCCCAAGCCTTGAAGAACTTAACAAGGTATACTGTCTTACTTCCTTTGTTATTCCTATTAAAATTTCTGATTTTTCCAGGAATGCACCGGAGAGTTGGAGGTCTCTTCCAAAAGAACCTCCTAAGGTGAAGATGAAACCTCTATTGAAATTGCTGGAAGAAGATGCTCCTTGGACTATAAGGAGTAAATTTGGCAAGAGCTTCAACGCCAATGCCAATAAGTGTTTTTTGTTCAAGTATGGGGTCATTCACATGACGAAGACCATACATCATCCCCAAACTGGAGATGGGGAAGCTAGGAGGATTCTCGAAAAACTGATTTCTCGATCTAGGAAAGGATGGGATGGAAGACCGAATTATGTCCCATTAAAGCATAGGAAAGCTAGGAGGATTCCGGTGAGAATCAAACCGTACAAGCTTGTACGTGGGAGATCTTACCACTTGCCGGTGAAATTAGGAACCGGAGATTTCTTGGAGGAGTTTAATGATGGATTTGAAGAGCAATCCAAGATGTTCAAGGTGCATTGAGTCATCTATGGATAATGGTCTAGCTACGGACCTTAAACAAAGCGCTTCTTGGGAGGCAACCCAAGGTATTGCATTTTCGTTTTTGCTTTCGATTCATAGATTAGCTTAGAATAGAAGTTCTTGCTTTATTTTTGCCTCGATTCCTTCCGGTATGTTCGTGTTTTTGGTTGTAGGATCGATGAAAAGGGAGAACGGAGGGATAATGTCGAATAGAAGTGACGAAATTTGGACTTTGAAGCTTTACAGAGGGTTCCACGGTCTAAATTACGGTCGTCATTGCTACAGTGACCGTAATTCTCAAAGGCCTGTGAAAAATCACAAAAATCACGGGTCCGTACATTTCCACGGCCGTGGAATGCCCCGACAGACCGTGATTTTTGAAATTTTGCCTGCGAGTATAAAAGCCAGCAGCACCACCACCACCACCACCACCAGCCAGCACCAGCAGACGCTCCCGGATGGTATGATCGCGCTCCGGGATGGTATGAGAGGATGCCGGAGTGGGCTACCGGACTTTCAGAGAGAGTCGGAGCATTGGAGATCCGGGCGGACGCTAGAGATGGACGTTTGGACGACCTCGACCACATGATGAGGGACGTCTACCGCCAGCAGTTTGGGCGGTACTATGACCCGAGTTTCTCTCCATTCCCACCTCCACCGGCACCGCAGTGATTGATGACCGGACTAGCTCGTTTTAGACATCCCCGCCACCATTTGTGAGTTTTCTTTTCTTTCCTTGCTTTTGTTCTTTCTTGTGAACATTAGGGACAATGTTCGTCCTAAGTATGGGGTGGGATGTACTAAATGTTTGTAATAACTCTACTCTATATGTTGCTTCTATTCCGAGACTATTATTGCATGTTCATCATATGTCACACGTTTCATTCTTGCATTGCACGAAAAAGAACTTTAAAAACCCATAAAAATTGAAAATTTTTGAAAAATTTGATGCTTCTAATGAATTGAGATGAATTCTATGATAAACACTACTTGTGAATTAAGTTGATAACGATTGCATGCTTGAAAGGATAGTAATTCGGAAGGAAATTGAATGAATAGATTTTACCTCTCTTGCAAGTTTTATAATGTGAAAATGTTACCTAAATTATGTAAGAAATCGAAGTTGAAATCACATTATAAGTTCTTATGCTTCTTTTTGAAATGATTAAGGCAATTCGATACTTTCTTTCTTCTTTCCTTTGATCATCTAACCCTTCATTGAAATATTAGCCTCCCTTACCCATCCGGGAACTTGGAAAGTGAATGAGAAAAAGGCATGTTTGATGTGGGAGGGCCATGAGAGCATATATTTGCAATCAATTGAATAGAAAGAAATTATAGGTTTGGGGAAGTCAATCATGACGATGAGTAACTCGGCACCATTCACATAGCCGGGTGTTTGTGTCTTGCCAAAGTCGGATTGAGCGATATTCCTAGCGGATTATGGTATGTGCGCTAAAGGTTTGAGGCATCTCGCAAAAATGAGAAACGCCAATCTCCTAGGCTTCGGTTTTTGTGCACCTCTATCCATAACTCCAAAAGTAAGGTCGAAAAATGAAAAGTAAGAGCGAAGCTCTAAGTGAAGAGTTGCGGAAACCGCAAAAGAAGAAGAAGGTAGTAGTCCATTTTCCCGGATTTATGCACCACTCTCCCTTAAAGTTTCCCTTCCCTTCCATGCTCTAGACCTTTTCCTTTGAAAAGTCCTTAAGATCAAAAGAATGTTATATGGCTTGGTGATCTAAATTGAAGTTCTTATGATTGATTTTGATAATGTTTGAAGGTTATAATGCTTGCTTGGAAGTTAAATTGTTTCATGAGCTTTCTTTGCCTCTTACTCTCTAATTAAGTGCGTGAAAGTTTGAAAACGAATGAAGCAAGGTTTGAGAATGATCTATTCTTTAGAAGCCACTTTCATCCAAAAGAAGGTACACATATTTCATCCTAACTCTTGTTTAAAGCTTTTTGAAAGACCTTGCTTAGGGACAAGCAAGTGTTAAGTATGGGGTTATTTGTTAGCATGAAATATTGTGATATTTTAGGCACGTTTTATAATCGCATTTGATTCATATTGATAGTCTTTGATGGAGCTTTATGCATATATGAGCTAGTATTGCCTATATTGTCGATATGGATGTCTACACGAGTTCTATGTTGATTATAGGTGATTTGGAGCTATTTCCGAACGAAATCGAGCGAAGGAGAGTTGAGTTGATGTACCTCTAGATCAAGGACACCTTTTGGAAGCAATTTGGAGTATTAGATTGAGGAATGCACGAATGAAGGCAAAAATCACGGTTTGACCCAAGATTACGGCCGTGGATTGTGATGCAGAATTCGATGTTCATTCCAGGGGATATTACGGCCGTGGAATCTACCCGTATTTGTTTCCACGCCTCAGAATTACGGTCGTGGAATCTTCCACGACCGTGATCTTGGCGAATCCTTTCGCCACGTTTCGAAGCCATGATCTTTTGAAGATCGGGCCGGGCCGACGTTTTGCCCTGCATTATAAAAAGGACGGATGAAGCAAGATTCCGTCACCTCGCTTTACCTCGTTGTCTAGCTTACGACCTTTCAAAAACCCTAAGTTTGGCGGCAAGAACGCAAGCTTAGCAACACACAAACCTTCATTCTTGAAGGTGATATTGGGAGATCTCATTGAAGATCGAAGTTCGTGATTGGAGAATTGCTGTTAGTGATCTTTGCGTTGAGGAAGATCGAAGTTCTTGGAGGATTTTGCAAGAAAACTCCTCTTCTTGCTTAGGTTTGATTTAGGATCGGATTGACATCCCGTTTCCTTTCTTTCCTAAGATTGTGATTGTTTATTCCGAATTGAATCTTTTGACAAACATTTGTTCTTGATTGTGATTCTGAGATTCGTTCGAAGATTATTGAAAGTTCTTGAAAGTTCCCATCTTTTATCTTATAAATCTTGAATTGCTATCAAATGACTGTTATTGGCTAAAAACCCTTAACAATTCTAAGGTGAAGGGTTGATAGTTGTGGCTTAGATGATGATAGATCGATCGCAAACAGATTAGACCCTGAGAGTTAGAGAATTGTCGCCGACAACCCTAAATTACGGGCTGTTCTTGAGTTCCACGGTCGTGGAATCTCAAGATCCAACCGTAATTTCCATGAGTTTACGAGCCTGCTTTTACCTTAATCTAAAGTTAAAGATTTGCTTTAGCTTAGTTTAGATTTGTCTTTTCTAGGTGGTAGTGAAGCCTCAACAACCTCTACCTCGATTGTGAGCCTCAATAACCTCAATCGGATAAGTTAGTCTTGACCTTTAGATTATAGGTTTGGGTATTTGATACTAATCCTTGCTTTTAGAACCTCTTTATATTGAGCCTCAACAACCTGTATAAGGAGTATCTCTTAGGTGAGTTACATAAGGTTTTTGGAACCTCAACCGTACGATTGCCTTACATTAGTGTACCTTTGCATATCTCTACTCTGTCTTTATATCATTAGTATATCTTGAATCTGTTGCCACAACTGAATACCCGGATCTTTAGGATTGTTGTTTTCCCAATATTTGCAAAACTCTCATATTTACTGCTTGATAACCTGAAATCGAATTTGTTCCCACCCAAATCCCTGTGTTCGATACTCTGGAATTCTTGCTTAGCTACCTCGATCCGTACACTGCGGGTTCGCTGCTTGATTCTAGTTTTATAAATTTAAAGCTTATTTGCACACACCTCTAGGGGCGAACATACGAGTATCGGTCACACAATCCGTGTACCCTATGGGAGTGGATTGCGCCCTTCCTGTAAACCAGTCTGGCCTGACATCAGAGAACCTCCCAGACTCCACGGCGGGATGAAAGGGAAAGGTTATCACAGCCACGCAGTGGGGCAGTCAATAGAACATAGGTCGATAAAAACGACAACTCATGCTATCATAGCAAACATATAAATCACACACCACTCATGCAAACACCCAATATAGGGATGGTAGCTAAGTAAGTCCTACGGACTTACCTCAACCTCGTACAAACTCAACCACGATCACCTCTACACTGGAGGGACAACACGGCCTATAAAAAGGCATAAAGAGATATATCAACCTCTATTCATCAAAGGGGTCACACCTAGACCCAAAGGGATCCATAAGGATCATACTCAATCTATGAGCCTCACAACCAACTAAACCTCAATATCTCAGCATAACTCACAATTCCTCAAATCTCAAGGTAGTATCTAATCAACATTCCTCAATCTCAATTTTAATCCTAATTTAATTAATTAACCTTTAATTAATTAATTAGATTTCGCCAGAATAACGTTTTGCCCGCAGGCAATTTCTAAACCCACCTGTCATCAGATTTCATCAAACAAACTATCCATAATCACCAGAATAATATAACGACCATAATGGAATTTCTAATTGTCCTATTTGACAAGCCTAAAGTCAATTTAGGCCAAATCGCAGTACGGAAAACGAATAAATTCATAACTTATTCGTTACTAACCCGATTGACGATCTGAAAGAAGATTCGAAAACGCAGCGACGCAGGCTACGCATGGACAACATCAAATTCACCGGAATCTGAGCGACGGAACCGTCCTGGTGACATATATGCTCGACCAGCCCTCCATATACTCGGAAATGCAGAAACTCGGTACCGATATGAAGATAATGAAGAGAGGAATCCAGAAACTCAAACGGAATTGAAATCGGATTAGAAACGGAGAGTAGATCTGAGTTTGAAGGTTGAGAGAAATTAGAGCTTTTACGAGAAAACGTGAAAAGGAAATGAATTAATAAAGGATTTTCCGCTATTTATAGTGAAGACGATAATTATCCTTTAGTAAAGTCGATAATTATCCTTTAACCGATCCAAAGGCGGGTCGAACCTCTTTCTCCAAACTTCTCGCGATTGGAACATTAAATCTGGAATATTGTAGGGATAAATATTCCACAACTGCCTCGGAAAACGTGTATTCCTAAGCCGTCTTTCTTAGCCGTTAAGAAACGAAATAGCGACTCTTTTGGCCGTTTTGCCTCTCCATGTTATTTCATATCTAGGACATATCCGATGTCCTGATCATTTATCCCAACTGCATTTTTATTAATCGGAGCTCCCAAATGCTCCAAATAACACCGGAAGGTAAAAATAATTACCCGGGGGAAAAAGTAAGAATTTCCCCAAACGTCCAAAATTACGCCAGGAACATAACGGTGTGACTCTTACTCATCACTTGCGAAATCTTCGCGAGTTATATGTCAATTACTATCAATGATTAAGTTAATCAACATTAATTAGAATTCGAAAATCCTAGCTATTACAAGTAGAACCACGAAAAAGGCCAAAGCTTTCTCTTCCAACACTCACACACTTCACAACTCAACCAAGGGAGCCTCTGGACATCAAAGGATCATCAACGGAACGCTCCACAAGAATCAAGGATCAAACTTGGTTCTTGGAGAAGAAGAAAACAGAAAATGAAAGGAGAAACGAAACAGAAGGGAAGCAAGGTGCAACAACATATGAACGCGATGAAGAACAAGGGAGAAAGAACTTACACGTTCAGCAAGAGAAGAAGTAAACGCGGCTGCAACTCTCAAGGGTGAAGAAAAATTATACAAGAAACGCGAAAAAGAGGGGAAAGAAGGGGATCTATAGAAGAGGAAGAAAAGATAAAAGGAAGGACGTTCTAGGATTTAGAAAATCCAAGAAATTCGTCCAAATATAAGAAAATTGGATCTTCTAAGATAGGAACAAGATAGAACAAAATAAAGGAAAGAAGATCTTCGCGATCTGATGCAAATCCGCAGGGGCGGATTGTTCGTGTCGTAGGGGAGGCCCCTTGTCACCGCGGGGGCGGTGACAGACAACTTGCCGCTGGGGTGGCCTTCTTCACTGCAGGGTGGTGAAGACAAAAACTAGGATCTTACATTGAACATTTGATTAAAAAATGTCTTGTTTGTCTAAAAGTGAAGTCAAGACTGAAACCACACGGTTTGTATACTCCTCTACCTATTCCTACTTCACCTTGGCTTGACATTAGCATGTATGTTGTTGTAGGTTTGCCAAGGACTAAGAAGGGGAGATATTCTATTTTTGTGGTTGTTGATCGCTTTTCTAAAATGGCTCATTTTATTGCTTGCCATAAAATTGATGATGCATATAATATAGCTAACTTGTTTTTGAAGGAAGTTGTTAGATTGCATTGAGTTTTACAAACTATTGTGAGCGATAGGGATGTCAAGTTCCTTAGCTTCTTTTGGAAGACACTTTGGGTGAAGTTAGGTACATAGTTGTTGTTTTCAACTTCTAGTCATCCTCAAACGGATGGTCAGACGGAAGTAACTAATCGAACTTTGACTACAAGCTTAAGAGCTGTTTTTAAAGATAATTTGAATGCAAGGGAAGATGTTTTACCACATGTCGAATTTGCTTATAACCGTACCTTGCATTCATCTACTAATCTAACGCCGTTTGAGCGTGTTAATGGAGTGAATCCTTTGACTCCCTTTGATCTTGTACCGTTGCCCTTAGAGGAGCGAGTAGATTTTGTTGTAGGAAAGAAGGTGGAGTTCATAAGGGAATTACATGAGAAAACGCGCTTACGGCTGGAACAAAAAGTAATATACGTTGCTTCCAAAGCAAATCGGAATCGCAAGGAGATGCTATTCAAACCCGGAGATCTAGTATGGTTGCATCTAAGGAAAGGGAGATTTCCGGACAAGCAGAATTCTAAATTATCTCTACTAGGAGACGGATCTTTTAGAGTGAAAAGGAAAGTTGGTGACAATGTTTACGTCTTGGAGCTTCCATATGATTGTGGTGTAAGTCCCCCCTTCAAGTTTGGTGACTTAAGTCCTTACCAGTTTAGAGATAAGTATGCCGATGATTCGAGGACGAATCCTTTTCAAGAAGGGGAGTCTGTTGTGGGACCATCTCCGACACAAGGACCAGTTACACGTTCAAAGGCTAAAGCATTGAAGGACAAACCATCAACCCCTTCACCTTCTTCGGATTCAATCATGGATTGAGCGATCACAAGGTCAAGAGCAAATGCGATTCAAGATGAAGTTACGGACATACTCATGACATGTATGCTCAAGGAAACTCTCCTCACTCTCAAGAGTTCCTTGGTGACATTACTGACTGTTATAGAAGAGTCAATCCACGACCAAGAAGATCCACTAAGCAAAGAAGAAGGATAAGAGCAAGGAAGAGTCTCAGAGAAGGAAAATCGACCGATTTACCATAAAATCGACCGATTTTCCTGTAGGAAAACTCGACCGATTTTCGTGTCCGGTTTCCTTCACTAGAACGAGTTTTGCAAAGATCCGGCCATGATCTTCTATCTTTTGGCAATTATATCTTGTTATGATTTCTTAAAGTTCTCAGACTATCTTAAGGGATTATTATGATTTTATCTTTGTAGATTTAATATTTTTATATATCTTAAAGATATCTTTACAAGATTATCTGTTATTTTCCTAGTTTTCGTAGGATTAATCTCCCTTATAAATAGCCTTAGTAGAAAGATTGTTTGGTAGATTAGATTTGATATATTTCCACAGCTTGTGTGAACTTGCAACTTCATTTACGAAGTTTGTATTTTATTCATTATTATTCAACCGAAAAGAGAGCTTTTTATTGAATCCTTGTGAAGTTCTTACTAGATTGTGCTTGTGTGTGTTAATCTTATTGAAGGTTGGTGCTCCTGCTCAATACTAGTCCCTCCTTGTACTTGTCTTAATTAGAAGACTTGTGTAATGTTAAAGAAGTGCGGGTTAAGGTAATCTTCTCTTTTAAGGGTTTTGGCACATCATTGGTCAAGGTTCTTTTGCGGAACTATCTTAGTTCATATCTTCCTATATTCCTTTCATTTATCCTTCCATATTCATCTTCTTATCTTGCCATATCATTCACTAATCCGTTTTCTGAGTTTCAAAGAAATCGACATGTTCTTGAATAAATCGACCGATGTTCTCTATATAGAACAACCCTATCTTTTATCCTAGTTAAGGACTTTCAATCTAGACCGGGAACTGCCGCTTATCCCCACACCAGGAACCCTTTTCATGTTTAACAACTCAATTGAAGTTGCAAAGTTAAGAACTTAAAAACATTTTTTTTATGGAAAAGTTGGCTAATGTATTTTTGTTATTACTATAATAGTTTGCTTCTTTTCCTTCGAATCACTATAATAAACGTAATGTTATCGGATTAGTCCATCATACAGAGTTGGTTTTATCAAAAATTGACATTAAAAATCATTTTGAACATCAATGAAGTATTCTAATTTATTATCCATCTACATTTACTATTTGTTTTCAATCCTACGTATTAACAAAACGTCCCCTAAAAAGTCAATTAGGCTCATAAATCAATTGAAATTAAATGTAACTCTCTAATTAGGTTTAAATCAACATTAAATATATCCTAAATTGGAATATAAAATTAATTTTCCCAGCAACGTATGCATGTCAGCATCGGGGAACACATACAACGTATGTGTGTCACTCCAGTTCATATATTATATCCCATTTACTTGTGTCGATCTTATGTCCCAGTCTCTTGATTGGATAACTTCTATTATTGGATAATCAAGTTCTGATTAAAATCATTAATCAATCTTATGTCCCACTCTTTGACGGTTGAGTAGCGCTCTCATCGGGAAAGCAAAAACAATACATTTTTATAGTTTTGTGTTCTAGTAGTCCGATAGTTTTGAACATTTGTTGCTCTTTTGAATTATGTTTTGTCACTTTTGTACAACTTCTTGAGAGTGTTATTATTTTTTATTTTTTAGTTATTTTTGATAATGGAAAGCGGTTCGATACGCTAGACGACACGGCGTCTAGTGGATCGAAAAGCCGAAAAAGATCGTCAGACGGACTAACCGTCATGAAAACCCACAAGAAAGAAAAAATAAAATACACAAAAGTACATCAAGGAATCTCGAAAACAAAGAAATCTTTGAGAGAAAGCAAGATGATCCAGTCAAACGGAAGCGGCGAGCAAAACGTCCGTCATCAAAGGAAGTACACAAGTACGAGGCCTGGGGAACAACTGTGGACGCCTCATATTTGGACTCGCAATACAGCCATTAGGAATCGATCACAAATTCACGCTCCCTCCTAGACAAACCACTCGAAAAACCACATAAACACGGATCAAACTGAGAAGACGACAATGCAAAGCCTGAGATTTTTGATATACAGAAGTGTATAACTTTATAGGTAAAGATTAAGATTTATAAGGAAAATAATTGTTTGAATAACAAACAAAAAAAATCTTGTTAAAACTTCATTATGCAAACGAGTTAGAGTAGGTCATAAACTTTGAATTTCATCTCACGATTTTTTTTATAAAAAAAAGTAAAAGAAAAAAACAATAAAAATCCTGTTTAAAGAATGAATTTCATTTAAGAAATGGTTGACATATGGGCCTTTTGTCCCAATTAATTATATCGGATGAGTGAGAGGTGCTAGGTATAAGAAAGAGAAACCTTATTCAAGCATGCTGTCAAATTTTGAAGCAAAATGAGTGTTAACTTTGTGATTCATGTTTGTATAGGATAGATTACATAAGTGCACGCAATAGTATTGATTTGTAATAGCATCTAGGTCTAGTTTGGTTGGGTTAAGGTTACTTATGCTTGCTGTAGCTGACTAGTGTAGCACTCGTTGCCGGTTCATTGGACCCTCGTGGCTTGGACTCACTAGGAAGCTGTGGCACGTGTTGTTTCCTTATATCTGATATGTGAAGGTGGCTTTGTTGCATGAGATGCTGTCTTCTGGACAGCAGCTTATGTCATTTGTTGGACCGGGTACGAGCTGTGATGATTATCTTCAGAGTTTGGATTGGTTCGGAACCGCTTAAATGAAACGATGTGTTTGGGCTTTGAAGAGGAGGTATATAAGCAACACCCTACCTCTCCTAACCCTAAGCGAGTTTGCAGCCCTTGCCGCTGAGAGAAGAAAAGAGAGAGAGTTCCTCTGAGAGAAAGAGAGAGAGAGCGATTGAAGAGAAGTCGGAGGTGGTTCGCTAGGGTTTGAGACTTTCATCCTCACCTACACCTCTCCAGAAGAAGATCTTCCGATTGAAGATAGCAAAGCTTGACAGAAAGCTTTGCTTTGCCTCACAGGGGCTATTTCTATCCTTGTTCTTCGTATCTCCCTTGTTCTTGCTTGTACTAGACATAGGTCCTTTACTTGTTGATCTTGCGTGCACCTTTTTAATCGAACCTATATTGTAATCGCCTTGAATGCCTAGTAAAAACCGGGATCGGACCTCCCCTCTTGAGGTTCCGCAGATGTAGGGTTTTTTTAACACCTGAACTGCGTAATCAACTTGTGTGTCGATCTTTCTTTTTGATATATAACTATTTGATCGCATAATAATCATTCTACAGATTGGTATCAGAGCATCTGTGATATTCCTTTTTTGAATAATCGATTCTTGTAGATTGTTATGTGTATCTGATCTTGTCTTCCGCTGTATTGTCTTTCTTTGTGTTGAAAGATTTGTTTATTTACTCGGTTGTTCCTTGGTTGCTTTTACTTGTGTATTCTGTTACCCCTTTGTGTGTGAGATCTGCCTGTTTTTGGTTTCCCCTTTTGTATAGATACTAACCCGCTTTGTTTGTGGTTTTTTACAGTGTGAAACATGACAGACTCCACAATAAGGATGAAGCCATTCGATGGGAGTGGTGACTTCACCATGTGGCAGGTGAAGATGAGGGTTATTCTCACCAAAAAGAAATGCCTCAAAGGCATCACAGGAGACTACCTGGCCATGACGTCTAAAGAAAAGAAAAAGGAGATGAGTGAGCAGGCCCATGCTGAGATCATGATTAGGTTAACTGATGACGTGGCTCGTCAGGTTGTAAGTTACACCTCTGCTAAATCTCTATGGGATGCCCTAGAAAAATTATACTTGAAAAAATCTTTGCCCTCTAGGATCTCCTCACTGCATAGACTCTTTACCTTCAAAATGGACACTAACCTGACTCTTAATAAAAACTTAGACATATTCTTAAGAATGAATCAGGACTTGGCTAGATGTGATGATGAAATAAAAGAAACCCACCTTGCTGTCTTGTTATTAGGGTCCTTACCTGCCCAATTTGATACTTTGAGAGATGTCATTAGTATAGCTCAGATAATATTACTCAAAAAAAGATAATAGAGGCTATAACTAAAAAGAATGATACCTTAAAAGTTTTTAAAAGTATAACTGAAAAGAAATTAGATGTTAAACCTGAAGTTCTTATAACTAAAGGGAACCCCAAACATTTTAAAAACAAGAAGAAGGAAAAATATGAAAAAGATAAAACTAGACCTTCTGACTTTGACAAAAATAACAAGAAATGTTATTATTGTGAGAAACCTGAACATTATGCAAATGAATGTAGGAAGAAAAAGAAAGATGATGCTAAGAATAATAAAAATCTTGATGGAAAAGTGTCTCTATTTGAAAAAATTCAAGTTGAATATCCTTGTGAATTGCTAATGTGCTCTGAGCATGATTCTTTAAATTCTAATGTGTGGATTTTGGATTCTGGTTGTACAATGCATGCTTCTTTTGATAAATCATTATTTAGCTCTCTGCATGAATTTGATGGTGGAGAAGTTATGTTAGGGGATAATACTGCCTTGGCTATTAGAGGGGTAGGAAATGTACCTATATGCATGTTTGATGGAAAAATTAGAGTTCTCTAGAATGTTAGATGGGTTCCACAACTTAGAAGGAATTTAATGAGTGAATCTGCTCTAGATGACTTAAACTGTCAAATTAATACTAGTAATGGGATAAGGAAAGTAATAAGATATGGAACTACTCTTATAAAAAGCATCAAAAAGGGTGGGTTATATCAAGTTATCACTACACCTAATTTGATTCTTACCACTGCTAATACTAAAATGACCTTAAGTCATACTAAAACCTGGCACAATAGACTTGGACATATTGGAAATACTGGCCTTAAAAATCTGTATAAACAAGGTATTTTATACAAACAACCTGTAGATATTGTTCTTTATGAAAACTGCATCTTAGGGAAAAAGAATAAACACAGGTTTAATAATTCATCCTATAAACCTCAAAAACCTTTAGAATATGTTCACTCTGACCTATGAGGACCTGCACAGGTTGACACCATAGGAGGAAAGAGATATTTTATCTCTTTCATAGATCATTACTCTAGGAAAGTTTGGACTTATCTCCTGAAAAATAAAATGAAGCTTTTGAGTACTTTAAATAATGGAAACAAGCTGTAGAAAACCAATCTGGTTATACTCTAAAATGCCTTAGAACAGATAATGGGCTTGAATTTTGCAACTCTGAGTTTAATAATTACTGCAAAGACCAAGGAATTAAAAGACACCTTACTATACCTGGAACTCCACAACAAAATGGAACAGCAGAAAGAATGAATAGAACCCTTCTTGAAAAGACTAGATGTATGCTCATTAGTTCTGGGATGAAACACTCTATGTGGGGGGAAGCCATAGTGACTGCTACCTACCTCATAAATAGATCCCCTTCCTCAGTTATAGATTTTAAAACCCCTCAGGAAATGTGGACTGGTAAGAAACCAAACTTAACTCATTTAAAACCTTTTGGTTGTGCTGCCTATTCCCAAATTTCCCAAGGAAAGTTACACCCTAGAGCCTTAAAAGTTGTTATGCTAGGTGTAACACCCCAAGTTCTCAGAACTCGGGGAGCTACTGGTTAGGACCTCACAATGGGTCCCGACCTTGGTTTAACAACAACTTTACTAGGATCTTACAACAAGGCACAAATGTAATTAAAAACAATTTCAAAACATAAAAATTGTATTTTATGAATGTGCACATGTTACAGCCTTACAAACATTTATATAGATACGTAACATGCATGCCGTATGGAAGACTCCCTCGTCCCCATCTAATGAGTACGTGGACCCGGCTGACCATCCATCCCGAATCTCTCTGCAACGGTTTATCTCTACACAGTCTACAACACGGATAAACCGTTAGCTAAAAAATCTAAATATAAGAAGAATAAAGATAGCACAAACACAATCACGATAACATAAAACAATCATCATACTGACACACAAAATCGGTTATTATCTAGTCGTTAGGTGATTCACCTTATTCCATTTTACAGTTGTGGCACGAGAAATCTTAAGAATTCTCGCCTCCGTTCCTTATCCAACTGGGTGTAGGTCTAGCTTACCTCCGCCGGTAGCATCACTACAAACCGAGTGTGGACTAGTCTCTAAAGAAACCCCCAGCGCCCTCAGGCTAACTGAGTAGAATGCCACCACTCATTACTCTTAGGCCAAGGTATAGGTCGGTAGATAATTATTACTACAATATAACTATAAACATCTCATTCACACACCAATACCATTATTCATACTCATATCTAGAAGTCAACTAAGTAAGCCCAAAGGACTTACCTGAATCATGTAATATCCGGAATTTTTATTCCGTTTATTTCTGTAACAAACCCGATCTCGATCAGTTGATTCATATCCGTCTACTTAGTTAAACACATTATTATAAAATTTATCATTTTATGTAGGTTCCCTTCACATAAAATGATAAAATCTTTTAATAGTTTATCATTTTATGTAGCTTACCTTCACATAAAATGATAGGATTCTTATAACTAATCCTAAACTATAACATAATCCGTATCCGTTTATTCCGTGCATTCAATTGTTGGGATCTTGATTCCGGACTGCAGCTAAAACCGGGCTGCTGCTTCCTTCACCCTTGTGCCAGCTCTAGCCCATCTTCAGCCCAGCGGATCCAGCTTCTGCCTTACCCTTTTCCAGCCCAGCGCAGCTTGCCCAGCAACTCAGAAACTTGCCCAACAGCGTCCAGCCCAGTTCGCTTCAGCCCATCTGCTGCTTTGCCTTTCAGCCCGGCGTTTCCAGCTCCAGTCCAGCGCCAGCCCAACTGCAATACCACGTTCTCTTGCTGAACGTTACTAGGAAAGTAACAGCCGAGATCTTCGCAGATTCACTTCCATTCTGTTGCTTGCATTCCGTCCAGATACATCCACAGAAGAAACGCTTTCATTGCTTACTCATCCCTTGCACGCAGCAGATCCTCCGGCTCCTTCCTTTCTGTCTACGGGCTGCAACAGCAACAACGGAAACCTTCGTCCCCTCCTGCTGGTCGAACACTCATCACAGCAGCAGATCGCCATCTCCTGCTTCCCTTCTCACAACACCAGCCGGCTGCCTATCCAGCCTACGTCTGCACACATCCAGCCGCTTGCAACAGCCGACCCTTACCTTCTGATGCCAGATCTCTAACCAAGGAACCCTAACAACAGCAAGTCATGACCCTTCTTTGCCTTCATTCACACAAGCATGCTTTGTCCGTCTAGTTGGGTAAGGATCGCAACCCTCTTCTATGTGTTACCCTCTTTGTGTATGTGCTGATGAGAGTACAAAATTATGTCTTTAGACCCTCCATAGAAGCCCTAGAAGATGGCTTGAAGAGCTGCTGCGTTTTTCTGGGTTGTAAGGTGACGAACAGTCAACTTTGAGGTCAGATTTGGGTAAGCTAGACTCTTCCTTTGCTCCCGGTTTTTGGATATGTTGTTGTCGGTATTACAGTGTAGAACATACTGAAATTTGGGCTTAATCTGAGTTATAGTTTAGGAGATATGATTTTCTCAACTTGGCTATTCAAGCAGTTTTTTTTTGGGTGCTGAGAGTGAGGAAATTTGCTTGAGATGCAGTTTTGTAGAATAAATTTGGAGGGGTTATTGACTTCTGTTAGACTTGAATTTCGGACAAGTTATAGTTGATATAGTATAGTAGATCATACTAAAATTTCAGAGGAATCCATGTTATGGTTTGAGAGATATGAGGTTTCAAAGTTCAGTTTTATAAATGTGCTGAATTGAGAAAAACAGCATGGGATGCTGTTTTGTGAGATAGTTTAAAATAGGCTTTTGATCTCTGTTAGGCTTGAATTTTTGATATGATATAGTTGACATCTTGTTGTAGATCATATTAAAATTTGGGAAGAATCGGAGTTACGGTTCGAGAGTTATTGTGTTTCAAAGTTGACGTTTTTATATATGTGCTGAGTGTTGGGGGAAAACAGCAAGTGATGCTGTTTTGTGAGATGATTTTGAATAAGCTCTTGATATCCTTTCCGGCTGAATTTTGGATATATTATAGGTAAGATTTTATAGTAGAACATATCAAAATTTGGGATAAATCCAGTGAGTGGTTTAGGAGTTATGATTTTTCAAAGTGTACTTAGAATTTTTGGCTAAGTATAGAATTTGTAAAGGGAGTAGTCAACTTTAGGAATTTTTATAAAACTGGTGGATGAACTGTTTGGAGAAATTCTTTCTCCTAAAGTTAGATAGGACATCATAGATAACCTAGGGATTTAAGTCGGAATTTTTATAAGCGGTTACGAATTTTATATTTGGAATCAAAGTTAGACCTTTGCGATCTTCCGGAA
Organism: Fagopyrum esculentum; assembly: GCA_033239045.1. NCBI lineage: Eukaryota > Viridiplantae > Streptophyta > Magnoliopsida > Caryophyllales > Polygonaceae > Fagopyrum > Fagopyrum esculentum. Next base: position 15,670,193 of record BSUD01000002.1, read on the forward strand.
AATAGAAACATAGGAAAAATGTCAGTTTGGGACCAAACGAAACTTTAGGAGTTAGAATATGATTTTTGAACATCAAATAGGAGTTAGACATGAATTTTAGAATTTTCAGGAATTTCGGGACCAAGGGTAAAATGGTCATTTTACCCTAAATTAATACTGTAACTAGTTATGTCTTAATACATTATTCGATCTTAGAAGTCTTAGACTTCTAACTACGTAGGAGTGTGCTAATGCACTTATCTCCTTTGACAGGCAACTGAGTTGCTACAGTTTACAGAGCGAGTTGGTTTACAGAGAGTCGAGCGTTATATCAGGTAAGTCCTTTGGGCTTACTTAGCTGACTTCTAAATATGAGTATAAATGATGATGGTGGTGTGTGATTGAAATGTTTATGGAGATAGGTTGTGATATATAATTACCGACCTATATTTTGGCCTAAGAGTAACGGGCGGTGGCATTCTGCTCAGTAGCTTGCAGGCACTGGGGTTTCTTTCGGAACTAGTCCATACGTGGTTTGTAGTGATGCTACCAGTGGAAGTCAGCTAGACCTACACCAGTTGGATAAGGAACGGAGGCGAGAACTAATAATAATTCTCGTGCCACAACTTAAATTGAATAATGTGAATCACTTAAATAATAGATAATAAACGGTTGAGTGCCAGCATGATGTTTGTTTATTTTGTTTCTGCTTGTGTTTGTGCTGTTATCATTTTTGCTTATATTTGGATAGTTAGCTAACGGTTTATCCGTGTTGTAGATCTGTAGAGATAGACAGTTGCAGAGAGATCCGGAACGGATGGTCAGCCGGGTCCACGTACTCATTAGATGGGGACGGGGGAGTCTTCCATACGTCATGCATGTTATGTATCTTTATATATGTTTGTAAGGCTGTCACATGTGTACGTCTATACCATTAAAAATATTATGTTTTAGAAATTGTTTTAAATACATTTGTGCCTTGTTGTAAGATCCAAGTAATGTTGTTGTTAAACCAAGGTCGGGACCCATTGTGAGGTCCTAACCAGTAGCTCCCCGAGTTCCGAGAATTTGGGGTGTTACAACATGGTATCAGAGCTCTGGGTTGGCAACAATGACACTTGAAATCTTCTGAAAGACCGAATGTATAAAATAACTAGAACCCGAAAGGGGTATAAGATTTTCAAAACGGATTTCTGTTTTTACACACGTGCATAGTCGGGTTGTTGGGTTAGTAGTACGTCGGACCACCATCGTTCTCCGTGGATCTCTGCAGCTTGGAACGATAGGTGAGTTAGTATATAGACTTATATCGATAGGTTTTAGTGTAAATTATATATCTGTGTGTGTGTAGTATGCTAGTATCCTAAAGGATATCTTGTATTCTTTAGTTGTGATATCATGAAGCGATTAGTGCCTCATGATAAATCGGTAACGAGTTTGAAGAGTTTTCCACACGAGATAAGGGATTCAGACCAAGATTTAGTATGATACTCTGATGGACGTCATGGTGACTTATAAATCATCCGAAGGACGGGTGGGCAAAGCAGTAAAGATGTTTAGAAAATTTTTACCGCCAGTACAACCGGATGAGAAAGAAGTTCCCGAGTCAGCTTAGATAGAAGAAATTGAGAATCATGCAAGGGGCTTTGTCGTATGAAGTCGAGAGATGAATTAGAAGAACCATGCAAGAGACGACGAGAGCGTAGAATGGAGATAAAAATGGAGAAACAAGAATCATATAGAACGGAGTACAACCAAGAATTTCGGTGTAAAGGACGTGACTATCAAGACGGACGCCGCCATAAGCAAGCATGGACATGAGAGTACAAAGAAGATAGAGTGTCGACCCAGTTGTGAGAAGTTAAAAGGTACAAAGATAAAGAGTGAGTTTGATGACGAGAAATAAATCCTGTAACCATGGAAGCATGTGGAGTCCTTCAAGGATATGAGAGTTTTGAATGAAAGTCCGACATAAGTATCCAAGAAACTAGAAGTCTAAAATTGAGACAACGAATTTTTATAAAGGCGACATGATCAAGACAAAACTAAACAAGGGGAAGAATGTGGAAAAGTGATTTGGTGGACTCAAGGGTCCGCAATAATTTCTCATTTACAAAGAGATTTAAGTTACCAACACTAACGGTTCATACCAGAGAACCGCAAACAGATGATGACTAAAGTAAGGAGAATCGCGAAGACACGCTTACAAGCTAATGTGGAAGACTCGATGAACTCATTGACGACAGATGAATGCTAGGACTAGACTCAGAAGAGTATAGTGACCTCATAAGAGAACAAGAGAAGTGCAGACTGTGGAAGAAACTAAAAGAGTATTAACAAAGAAACTAGAGGAGATAGATTTTGACCAAGTCTATCAAACTTCAAAAGAGATAGAAGAACAATAAGTCTGTGATCTTATGGAAGGTCAACTACATACCAGTCAGTAATAATTGAGACATAACACGTGCGGGTCAACCAGTGGTACTGGTTATCAGATAAGGAGGATAACTATAGAATGATGAAAGAATTTTATAGACGTCTAGAGGACCCTTCAAGAGATCAACAACGACAAATGTGAAGCTAAATCGATCCGCGTGCTAGCACCTTAATAATAACATGGAGTGAGTTCGAGCAAGGATCCCTAATTAAGAACTTAAGAAGAAAGACTAGACGGTCAGAAAGGACCCCCTTTATGTCATTGAAGACCAAGGGAAGCGTGTGAAGAATTTACTGCCTACTGGCTAGGAAAAGGGTGCATATCACAGTTAGTACAGATGGATTATAAAAGAAGAACTAGAAGAGTAAGGAGTATATGATTTTGATAAGGTTCTATGTCAATCAAGACAGAGTGTGTGTAGCATTCCCAACTAGATAAACCGCAAGTGGAAGGAAGTTAAGGTCATGAGAGTTTTGTAGACTTGATTACAAGCTATATTGGAAGACCTAGAAAAGACCATTGATGTCAGATGGACGACACAGTTAGACTCGAGAAATGGAGTTAGTTCACGGGGGAACGGGAAGTTTGTAATGTAGAATGAGCTAAAGGAGTATAAATTGATGAACTCGAGTAAGTAGTGGCCGCCAGGAAATTCAACGGCAAAAGAGGTATGAGAAAAGTAAGTCCCGGAAATGGAGATAAGTCAACTATTGACTGACCGACATCAACTGAGGACGTGCAAGTGTTGTTTGGTAGTGACAAGTTATGTGTCGTCAAGAAGAGATATTTGTGACTATGGATCTACGAAGTAGCTTTACCGACGCCTTAGAGGATTTCCTCAAATAGGTAACGACAACCTTCTTGGATGAACTAAATGTATAACAGAATCGCGTTAGAGATTTCTTACTGCTGGTTAAGATCAAACTCCGGTCGAGTCAGGGTGTTGGATCCGTGTTAAAAAGAAGTAAGAAAGTAAATAGAAAAGTTTGTCTTCCAACCGCTATATTATTCTCTTAAACCAAGTAAGGAAAGTATCTAGTACTTCACCAGATGAGACTTAGAGTGTAATCGGGAGAAAGATTTTTGGGGACAATCATTTTGGACTCACACAAAATGTCCTTATGAATGACAACGGAACTATCAAAGTAACACAGCGGAAGCGTGGTGAGTCCTAACCCACAGAGCTGGAAGCTCAAAAATACATTGTTTGGAAAGAACGTGCGATAGGCTACGCAAAGTTACTGGAAAGACTTATGGGTATATAGAGGTAATAGAAAAGAGGGATACCCTATTATGGATCTGAGGGAAGAATGACGGCTTCGTTACATGTTACTAGAGTGAGTTTTCTTAAGGGATTAGGAGAAGAATTCATGATGTAACAAGAGTATTGTGCAGGGTTTACCCTAGGAAGCTCAAAGTGAATAACTACCCTACCGAGGCAGAATATAGATAAGGAAGGAAGTGACAGGAGTATGCTTGCAACACAATAATCGCGCATAGAGAAAGCAAAATCTTGGGTAGAGGGTACGTGTAATGCTATATCAGAACGGATCCGAGTCGCGTTGCATGTCAGAGAAATATTATCGGTCTGATAGACGTGAGGGATATAAGAGTGGAATGTTGATGTTGTGGTAGCAATTATCGAGCAATTTTGATCAAACGATGGTGAGGTAAGATTAACTTGTGGCTAGTGTTGTCATCGCGAATACATTCTATACCACCTAAGATCTTGATACTGAGTAAGAAGGTTGAGTTGAACTAGAGATCTATAAAAGAATCTGATGACGTCGATAGAATACAAAGATTGACCACCGGGTTTTGGTTGTTAAGTTATATCAAAGTTAAGACTAAAAAGGAGCAGATGATGGTTCCTTAATGGAGGAACCATATGACGGAGCCATATTATGAAATAAGACCAAGTGAGTTATGATACAACTAGCCTTAAACACTCAGTAAAGTACCGGGAGGTGTATAAGGGGATATCCTAGATCGGATACACGGAACCCTTTAGAATATCAGAAAGGAAAGAATTGGAATAAATTACCTCAGGAAGGTCATCAAAGGATTTAGAGGTGAGTTAGGTAAGACAACCTTGTGAGACCTTACAAGCAGAGTTGAAAGTGAGTGAAGGACTAGTATTCCTCACCCTATTGGAGAATGTAGCTTCAGTTTTCCACGGAGACTAAGTTTGGGAACTGAGTTTGAGAATTTCAGTTGGAGAGATACCTATCAGACACGAGTTAGGTCATCAAATTAGAGGATCAGACAGTTGAACCAGATGATACCCGTGAGATATCCGGTAACCATTCTAGAACGGGTAGCAGACGCTTGGAATCTATGTACCTGAAAAGATTTAAGATTTAGTGGTTTTAGGAAAAACCCGATAGGGATACCTAGATATTGGGGAGAAGTAACATTTCAAAGACCTATGTAGCGAGGGTTGTAACCTCGGGAGTGACGGGTTAGGGCTTGACCTTGTATGTGTGATATTTTTGACTGCTTGTTTATTTCATGATTGAGTATGTAGTAAGTGATGTATTCTTTTGGTAACCTTTGATGTGCGGGATACTTAGATATAGAAACGACAAGACTTATGATGTATTAATTAGGTACACTAGGTTGTACCTTTATTTGTTCCTTGAAGACCGACCTTACTATTGACGTATATTAAGTTTCGGGGCGAAACTTATTTTAAGGGGGTACTGATGTAATACCCGGAAATTTTATTTCCGGCTATCTTAGGAACAAATCAGAACAAGATCGATTGTGACCCTTTCCGGCCCTTTATTTCTTTTGTAATAACTCCGACTATATGTCGTTATCTTTAAGTTTCGGGACGAAACTTATTTTAAGGGGGTACTGATGTAATATCCGGAATTTTTATTCCGTTTATTTCTGTAACAAACCCGATCTCGATCAGTTGATCCATATCCGTCTACTTAGTTAAACACATTATTATAAAATTTATCATTTTATGTAGGTTCCCTTCACATAAAATGATAAAATCTTTTAATAGTTTATCATTTTATGTAGCTTACCTTCACATAAAATGATAGGATTCTTATAACTAATCCTAAACTATAACATAATCCGTATCCGTTTATTCCGTGCATTCAATTGTTGGGATCTCGATTCCGGACTGCAGCTAGCACCGGGCTGCTGCTTCCTTCACCCTTGCGCCAGCTCTAGCCCATCTTCAGCCCAGCGGATCCAGCTTCTGCCTTACCCTTTTCCAGCCCAGCGCAGCTTGCCCAGCAACTCAGAAACTTGCCCAGCAGCGTCCAGCCCAGTTCGCTTCAGCCCATCTGCTGCTTTGCCTTTCAGCCCCGCGTTTCCAGCTCCAGTCCAGCGCCAGCCCAACTGTAATACCACGTTCTCTTGCTGAACGTTACTAGGAAAGTAACAGCCGAGATCTTCGCAGATTCACTTCCATTCTGTTGCTTGCATTCCGTCCAGATACATCCACAGAAGAAACGCTTTCATTGCTTACTCATCCCTTGCACGCAGCAGATCCTCCGGCTCCTTCCTTTCTGTCTACGGGCTGCAACAGCAACAACGTAAACCTTCGTCCCCTCCTGCTGGTCGAACACTCATCACAGCAGCAGATCGCCATCTCCTGCTTCCCTTCTCGCAACACCAGCCGGCTGCCTATCCAGCCTACGTCTGCACACATCCAGCCGCTTGCAACAGCCGACCCTTACCTTTTGATGCCAGATCTCTAACCAAGGAACCCTAACAACAGCAAGTCATGACCCTTCTTTGCCTTCATTCACACAAGCATGCTTTGTCCGTCTAGTTGGGTAAGGATCGCAACCCTCTTCTATGTGTTACCCTCTTTGTGTATGTGCTGATGAGAGTACAAAATTATGTCTTTAGACCCTCCATAGAAGCCCTAGAAGATGGCTTGAAGAGCTGCTGCGTTTTTCTGGGTTGTAAGGTGACGAACAGTCAACTTTGAGGTCAGATTTGGGTAAGCTAGACTCTTCCTTTGCTCCCGGTTTTTGGATATGTTGTTGTCGGTATTGCAGTGTAGAACATACTGAAATTTGGGCTTAATCTGAGTTATAGTTTAGGAGATATGATTTTCTCAACTTGGCTATTCAAGCAGTTTTTTTTTGGGTGCTGAGATTGAGGAAATTTGCTAGAGATGCAGTTTTGTAGAATAAATTTGGAGGGGTTATTGACTTCTGTTAGACTTGAATTTTTGACACGTTATAGTTGATATAGTATAGTAGATCATACAAAAATTTCAGAGGAATCCATGTTATGGTTTGAGAGATATGAGGTTTCAAAGTTCAGTTTTATAAATGTGCTGAGTTGAGAAAAACAGCATGGGATGCTGTTTTGTGAGATAGTTTAAAATAGGCTTTTGATCTCTGTTAGGATTGAATTTTTGATATGATATAGTTGACATCTTGTTGTAGATCATATTAAAATTTGGGAAGAATCGGAGTTACGGTTCGAGAGTTATTGTGTTTCAAAGTTGACGTTTTTATATATGTGCTGAGTGTTGGGGGAAAACAGCAAGTGATGCTGTTTTGTGAGATGATTTTGAATAAGCTCTTGATATCCTTTCCGGCTGAATTTTGGATATATTATAGGTAAGATTTTATAGTAGAACATATCAAAATTTGGGATAAATCCAGTGAGTGGTTTAGGAGTTATGATTTTTCAAAGTGTACTCAGATTTTGGCTAAGTATAGAATTTGTAAAGGGAGTAGTCAACTTTAGGAATTTTTATAAAACTGTTGAATGAACAGTTTGGAGAAATTCTTTCTCCTAAAGTTAGATAGGACATCATAGATAATCTAGGGTTTTAAGTCGGAATTTTTATAAGCGGTTACGAATTTTATATTTGGAATCGAAGTTAGACCTTTACGATTTCCCGGAAAATAGTAACATAGGAAAAATGTTAACTTGGAACCAAACGAAGCTTTGAGAGTTAGAAATGATTTTAGAATCTCAAATAGGAGTTTAGACATGAATTTTAGAATTTTCGGGAATTTCGGGACCAAGGGTAAAATGGTCATTTTACCCTAAATTAATACTGCAACTAGTTATGTCTTAATATATTATTCGATCTTAGAAGTCTTAGACTTCTAACTACGTAGGAGTGTGCTAATGCACTTATCTCCTTTGACAGGCAACTGAGTTGCTACAGTTTACAGAGCGAGTTGGTTTACAGAGAGTCGAGCTTTATATCAGGTAAGTCCTTTGGGCTTACTTAGCTGACTTCTAAATATGAGTATAAATGATGATGGTGGTGTGTGATTGAAATGTTTATAGAGATAGGTTGTGATATATAATTACCGACCTATATTTTGGCCTAAGAGTAACGGGCGGTGGCATTCTGCTCAGTAGCTCGCGGGGCGCTGGGTAATTCTTTCGGGACTAGTCCATACGTGGTTTGTAGTGATGCTACCAATGGAAGTCAGCTAGACCTACACCAGTTGGATAAGGAACGGAGGCGAGAACTAATAATAATTCTCGTGCCACAACTTAAATTGAATAATGTGAATCACTTAAATAATAGATAATAAACGGTTGAGTGCCAGCATGATGTTTGTTTATTTTGTTTCTGCTTGTGTTTGTGCTGTTATCATTTTTGCTTATATTTGGATAGTTAGCTAACGGTTTATCCGTGTTGTAGATCTGTAGAGATAGACAGTTGCAGAGAGATCCGGAACGGATGGTCAGCCGGGTCCACGTACTCATTAGATGGGGACGGGGGAGTCTTCCATACGTCATGCATGTTATGTATCTTTATATATGTTTGTAAGGCTGTCACATGTGTACGTTTATACCATTAAAAATATTATGTTTTTTAGAAACTGTTTTAAATACATTTGTGCCTTGTTGTAAGATCCAAGTAATGTTGTTGTTAAACCAAGGTCGGGACCCATTGTGAGGTCCTAACCAGTAGCTCCCCGAGTTCCGAGAATTTGGGGTGTTACAACATGGTATCAGAGCTCTGGGTTGGCAACAATGGCACTTGAAATCTTCTGAAAGACCGAATGTATAAAATAACTAGAACCCGAAAGGGGTCTAAGATTTTCAAAACGGATTTCTGTTTTTACACACGTGCATAGTCGGGTTGTTGGGTTAGTAGTACGTCGGACCACCATCGTTCTCCGTGGATCTCTGCAGCTTGGAACGATAGGTGAGTTAGTATATAGACTTATATCGATAGGTTTTAGTGTAAATTATATATCTGTGTGTGTGTAGTATGCTAGTATCCTAAAGGATATCTTGTATTCTTTAGTTGTGATATCATGAAGCGATTAGCGCCTCATGATAAATCGGTAACGAGTTTGAAGAGTTTTCCACACGAGATAAGGGATTCAGACCAAGATTTAGTATGATACTCTGATGGACGTCCTGGTGACTTATAAATCATCCGAAGGACGGGTGGGCAAAGCAGTAAAGATGTTTAGAAAATTTTTACCGCCAGTACAACCGGATGAGAAAGAAGTTCCCGAGTCAGCTTAGATAGAAGAAATTGAGAATCATGCAAGGGGCTTTGTCGTATGAAGTCGAGAGATGAATTAGAAGAACCATGCAAGAGACGACGAGAGCGTAGAATGGAGATAAAAATGGAGAAACAAGAATCATATAGAACGGAGTACAACCAAGAATTTCGGTGTAAAGGACGTGACTATCAAGACGGACGCCGCCATAAGCAAGCATGGACATGAGAGTACAAAGAAGATAGAGTGTCGACCCAGTTGTGAGAAGTTAAAAGGTACAAAGATAAAGAGTGAGTTTGATGACGAGAAATAAATCCTGTAACCATGGAAGCATGTGGAGTCCTTCAAGGATATGAGAGTTTTGAATGAAAGTCCGACATAAGTATCCAAGAAACTAGAAGTCTAAAATTGAGACAACGAATTTTTATAAAGGCGACATGATCAAGACAAAACTAAACAAGGGGAAGAATGTGGAAAAGTGATTTGGTGGACTCAAGGGTCCGCAATAATTTCTCATTTACAAAGAGATTTAAGTTACCAACACTAACGGTTCATACCAGAGAACCGCAAACAGATGATGACTAAAGTAAGGAGAATCGCGAAGACACGCTTACAAGCTAATGTGGAAGACTCGATGAACTCATTGACGACAGATGAATGCTAGGACTAGACTCAGAAGAGTATAGTGACCTCATAAGAGAACAAGAGAAGTGCAGACTGTGGAAGAAACTAAAAGAGTATTAACAAAGAAACTAGAGGAGATAGATTTTGACCAAGTCTATCAAACTTCAAAAGAGATAGAAGAACAATAAGTCTGTGATCTTATGGAAGGTCAACTACATACCAGTCAGTAATAATTGAGACATAACACGTGCGGGTCAACCAGTGGTACTGGTTATCAGATAAGGAGGATAACTATAGAATGATGAAAGAATTTTATAGACGTCTAGAGGACCCTTCAAGAGATCAACAACGACAAATGTGAAGCTAAATCGATCCGCGTGCTAGCACCTTAATAATAACATGGAGTGAGTTCGAGCAAGGATCCCTAATTAAGAACTTAAGAAGAAAGACTAGACGGTCAGAAAGGACCCCCTTTATGTCATTGAAGACCAAGGGAAGCGTGTGAAGAATTTACTGCCTACTGGCTAGGAAAAGGGTGCATATCACAGTTAGTACAGATGGATTATAAAAGAAGAACTAGAAGAGTAAGGAGTATATGATTTTGATAAGGTTCTATGTCAATCAAGACAGAGTGTGTGTAGCATTCCCAACTAGATAAACCGCAAGTGGAAGGAAGTTAAGGTCATGAGAGTTTTGTAGACTTGATTACAAGCTATATTGGAAGACCTAGAAAAGACCATTGATGTCAGATGGACGACACAGTTAGACTCGAGAAATGGAGTTAGTTCACGGGGGAACGGGAAGTTTGTAATGTAGAATGAGCTAAAGGAGTATAAATTGATGAACTCGAGTAAGTAGTGGCCGCCAGGAAATTCAACGGCAAAAGAGGTATGAGAAAAGTAAGTCCCGGAAATGGAGATAAGTCAACTATTGACTGACCGACATCAACTGAGGACGTGCAAGTGTTGTTTGGTAGTGACAAGTTATGTGTCGTCAAGAAGAGATATTTGTGACTATGGATCTACGAAGTAGCTTTACCGACGCCTTAGAGGATTTCCTCAAATAGGTAACGACAACCTTCTTGGATGAACTAAATGTATAACAGAATCGCGTTAGAGATTTCTTACTGCTGGTTAAGATCAAACTCCGGTCGAGTCAGGGTGTTGGATCCGTGTTAAAAAGAAGTAAGAAAGTAAATAGAAAAGTTTGTCTTCCAACCGCTATATTATTCTCTTAAACCAAGTAAGGAAAGTATCTAGTACTTCACCAGATGAGACTTAGAGTGTAATCGGGAGAAAGATTTTTGGGGACAATCATTTTGGACTCACACAAAATGTCCTTATGAATGACAACGGAACTATCAAAGTAACACAGCGGAAGCGTGGTGAGTCCTAACCCACAGAGCTGGAAGCTCAAAAATACATTGTTTGGAAAGAACGTGCGATAGGCTACGCAAAGTTACTGGAAAGACTTATGGGTATATAGAGGTAATAGAAAAGAGGGATACCCTATTATGGATCTGAGGGAAGAATGACGGCTTCGTTACATGTTACTAGAGTGAGTTTTCTTAAGGGATTAGGAGAAGAATTCATGATGTAACAAGAGTATTGTGCAGGGTTTACCCTAGGAAGCTCAAAGTGAATAACTACCCTACCGAGGCAGAATATAGATAAGGAAGGAAGTGACAGGAGTATGCTTGCAACACAATAATCGCGCATAGAGAAAGCAAAATCTTGGGTAGAGGGTACGTGTAATGCTATATCAGAACGGATCCGAGTCGCGTTGCATGTCAGAGAAATATTATCGGTCTGATAGACGTGAGGGATATAAGAGTGGAATGTTGATGTTGTGGTAGCAATTATCGAGCAATTTTGATCAAACGATGGTGAGGTAAGATTAACTTGTGGCTAGTGTTGTCATCGCGAATACATTCTATACCACCTAAGATCTTGATACTGAGTAAGAAGGTTGAGTTGAACTAGAGATCTATAAAAGAATCTGATGACGTCGATAGAATACAAAGATTGACCACCGGGTTTTGGTTGTTAAGTTATATCAAAGTTAAGACTAAAAAGGAGCAGATGATGGTTCCTTAATGGAGGAACCATATGACGGAGCCATATTATGAAATAAGACCAAGTGAGTTATGATACAACTAGCCTTAAACACTCAGTAAAGTACCGGGAGGTGTATAAGGGGATATCCTAGATCGGATACACGGAACCCTTTAGAATATCAGAAAGGAAAGAATTGGAATAAATTACCTCAGGAAGGTCATCAAAGGATTTAGAGGTGAGTTAGGTAAGACAACCTTGTGAGACCTTACAAGCAGAGTTGAAAGTGAGTGAAGGACTAGTATTCCTCACCCTATTGGAGAATGTAGCTTCAGTTTTCCACGGAGACTAAGTTTGGGAACTGAGTTTGAGAATTTCAGTTGGAGAGATACCTATCAGACACGAGTTAGGTCATCAAATTAGAGGATCAGACAGTTGAACCAGATGATACCCGTGAGATATCCGGTAACCATTCTAGAACGGGTAGCAGACGCTTGGAATCTATGTACCTGAAAAGATTTAAGATTTAGTGGTTTTAGGAAAAACCCGATAGGGATACCTAGATATTGGGGAGAAGTAACATTTCAAAGACCTATGTAGCGAGGGTTGTAACCTCGGGAGTGACGGGTTAGGGCTTGACCTTGTATGTGTGATATTTTTGACTGCTTGTTTATTTCATGATTGAGTATGTAGTAAGTGATGTATTCTTTTGGTAACCTTTGATGTGCGGGATACTTAGATATAGAAACGACAAGACTTATGATGTATTAATTAGGTACACTAGGTTGTACCTTTATTTGTTCCTTGAAGACCGACCTTACTATTGACGTATATTAAGTTTCGGGGCGAAACTTATTTTAAGGGGGTACTGATGTAATACCCGGAAATTTTATTTCCGGCTATCTTAGGAACAAATCAGAACAAGATCGATTGTGACCCTTTCCGGCCCTTTATTTCTTTTGTAATAACTCCGACTATATGTCGTTATCTTTAAGTTTCGGGACGAAACTTATTTTAAGGGGGTACTGATGTAATATCCGGAATTTTTATTCCGTTTATTTCTGTAACAAACCCGATCTCGATCAGTTGATCCATATCCGTCTACTTAGTTAAACACATTATTATAAAATTTATCATTTTATGTAGGTTCCCTTCACATAAAATGATAAAATCTTTTAATAGTTTATCATTTTATGTAGCTTACCTTCACATAAAATGATAGGATTCTTATAACTAATCCTAAACTATAACATAATCCGTATCCGTTTATTCCGTGCATTCAATTGTTGGGATCTCGATTCCGGACTGCAGCTAGCACCGGGCTGCTGCTTCCTTCACCCTTGCGCCAGCTCTAGCCCATCTTCAGCCCAGCGGATCCAGCTTCTGCCTTACCCTTTTCCAGCCCAGCGCAGCTTGCCCAGCAACTCAGAAACTTGCCCAGCAGCGTCCAGCCCAGTTCGCTTCAGCCCATCTGCTGCTTTGCCTTTCAGCCCCGCGTTTCCAGCTCCAGTCCAGCGCCAGCCCAACTGTAATACCACGTTCTCTTGCTGAACGTTACTAGGAAAGTAACAGCCGAGATCTTCGCAGATTCACTTCCATTCTGTTGCTTGCATTCCGTCCAGATACAT
>BSUD01000002.1:15683391-15695336 GCA_033239045.1 Fagopyrum esculentum
CTTTATGTCATTGAAGACCAAGGGAAGCGTGTGAAGAATTTACTGCCTACTGGCTAGGAAAAGGGTGCATATCACAGTTAGTACAGATGGATTATAAAAGAAGAACTAGAAGAGTAAGGAGTATATGATTTTGATAAGGTTCTATGTCAATCAAGACAGAGTGTGTGTAGCATTCCCAACTAGATAAACCGCAAGTGGAAGGAAGTTAAGGTCATGAGAGTTTTGTAGACTTGATTACAAGCTATATTGGAAGACCTAGAAAAGACCATTGATGTCAGATGGACGACACAGTTAGACTCGAGAAATGGAGTTAGTTCACGGGGGAACGGGAAGTTTGTAATGTAGAATGAGCTAAAGGAGTATAAATTGATGAACTCGAGTAAGTAGTGGCCGCCAGGAAATTCAACGGCAAAAGAGGTATGAGAAAAGTAAGTCCCGGAAATGGAGATAAGTCAACTATTGACTGACCGACATCAACTGAGGACGTGCAAGTGTTGTTTGGTAGTGACAAGTTATGTGTCGTCAAGAAGAGATATTTGTGACTATGGATCTACGAAGTAGCTTTACCGACGCCTTAGAGGATTTCCTCAAATAGGTAACGACAACCTTCTTGGATGAACTAAATGTATAACAGAATCGCGTTAGAGATTTCTTACTGCTGGTTAAGATCAAACTCCGGTCGAGTCAGGGTGTTGGATCCGTGTTAAAAAGAAGTAAGAAAGTAAATAGAAAAGTTTGTCTTCCAACCGCTATATTATTCTCTTAAACCAAGTAAGGAAAGTATCTAGTACTTCACCAGATGAGACTTAGAGTGTAATCGGGAGAAAGATTTTTGGGGACAATCATTTTGGACTCACACAAAATGTCCTTATGAATGACAACGGAACTATCAAAGTAACACAGCGGAAGCGTGGTGAGTCCTAACCCACAGAGCTGGAAGCTCAAAAATACATTGTTTGGAAAGAACGTGCGATAGGCTACGCAAAGTTACTGGAAAGACTTATGGGTATATAGAGGTAATAGAAAAGAGGGATACCCTATTATGGATCTGAGGGAAGAATGACGGCTTCGTTACATGTTACTAGAGTGAGTTTTCTTAAGGGATTAGGAGAAGAATTCATGATGTAACAAGAGTATTGTGCAGGGTTTACCCTAGGAAGCTCAAAGTGAATAACTACCCTACCGAGGCAGAATATAGATAAGGAAGGAAGTGACAGGAGTATGCTTGCAACACAATAATCGCGCATAGAGAAAGCAAAATCTTGGGTAGAGGGTACGTGTAATGCTATATCAGAACGGATCCGAGTCGCGTTGCATGTCAGAGAAATATTATCGGTCTGATAGACGTGAGGGATATAAGAGTGGAATGTTGATGTTGTGGTAGCAATTATCGAGCAATTTTGATCAAACGATGGTGAGGTAAGATTAACTTGTGGCTAGTGTTGTCATCGCGAATACATTCTATACCACCTAAGATCTTGATACTGAGTAAGAAGGTTGAGTTGAACTAGAGATCTATAAAAGAATCTGATGACGTCGATAGAATACAAAGATTGACCACCGGGTTTTGGTTGTTAAGTTATATCAAAGTTAAGACTAAAAAGGAGCAGATGATGGTTCTTTAATGGAGGAACCATATGACGGAGCCATATTATGAAATAAGACCAAGTGAGTTATGATACAACTAGCCTTAAACACTCAGTAAAGTACCGGGAGGTGTATAAGGGGATATCCTAGATCGGATACCCGGAACCCTTTAGAATATCAGAAAGGAAAGAATTGGAATAAATTACCTCAGGAAGGTCATCAAAGGATTTAGAGGTGAGTTAGGTAAGACAACCTTGTGAGACCTTACAAGCAGAGTTGAAAGTGAGTGAAGGACTAGTATTCCTCACCCTATTGGAGAATGTAGCTTCAGTTTTCCACGGAGACTAAGTTTGGGAACTGAGTTTGAGAATTTCAGTTGGAGAGATACCTATCAGACACGAGTTAGGTCATCAAATTAGAGGATCAGACAGTTGAACCAGATGATACCCGTGAGATATCCGGTAACCATTCTAGAACGGGTAGCAGACGCTTGGAATCTATGTACCTGAAAAGATTTAAGATTTAGTGGTTTTAGGAAAAACCCGATAGGGATACCTAGATATTGGGGAGAAGTAACATTTCAAAGACCTATGTAGCGAGGGTTGTAACCTCGGGAGTGACGGGTTAGGGCTTGACCTTGTATGTGTGATATTTTTGACTGCTTGTTTATTTCATGATTGAGTATGTAGTAAGTGATGTATTCTTTTGGTAACCTTTGATGTGCGGGATACTTAGATATAGAAACGACAAGACTTATGATGTATTAATTAGGTACACTAGGTTGTACCTTTATTTGTTCCTTGAAGACCGACCTTACTATTGACGTATATTAAGTTTCGGGGCGAAACTTATTTTAAGGGGGTACTGATGTAATACCCGGAAATTTTATTTCCGGCTATCTTAGGAACAAATCAGAACAAGATCGATTGTGACCCTTTCCGGCCCTTTATTTCTTTTGTAATAACTCCGACTATATGTCGTTATCTTTAAGTTTCGGGACGAAACTTATTTTAAGGGGGTACTGATGTAATATCCGGAATTTTTATTCCGTTTATTTCTGTAACAAACCCGATCTCGATCAGTTGATCCATATCCGTCTACTTAGTTAAACACATTATTATAAAATTTATCATTTTATGTAGGTTCCCTTCACATAAAATGATAAAATCTTTTAATAGTTTATCATTTTATGTAGCTTACCTTCACATAAAATGATAGGATTCTTATAACTAATCCTAAACTATAACATAATCCGTATCCGTTTATTCCGTGCATTCAATTGTTGGGATCTCGATTCCGGACTGCAGCTAGCACCGGGCTGCTGCTTCCTTCACCCTTGCGCCAGCTCTAGCCCATCTTCAGCCCAGCGGATCCAGCTTCTGCCTTACCCTTTTCCAGCCCAGCGCAGCTTGCCCAGCAACTCAGAAACTTGCCCAGCAGCGTCCAGCCCAGTTCGCTTCAGCCCATCTGCTGCTTTGCCTTTCAGCCCCGCGTTTCCAGCTCCAGTCCAGCGCCAGCCCAACTGTAATACCACGTTCTCTTGCTGAACGTTACTAGGAAAGTAACAGCCGAGATCTTCGCAGATTCACTTCCATTCTGTTGCTTGCATTCCGTCCAGATACATCCACAGAAGAAACGCTTTCATTGCTTACTCATCCCTTGCACGCAGCAGATCCTCCGGCTCCTTCCTTTCTGTCTACGGGCTGCAACAGCAACAACGTAAACCTACGTCCCCTCCTGCTGGTCGAACACTCATCACAGCAACAGATCGCCATCTCCTGCTTCCCTTCTCGCAACACCAGCCGGCTGCCTATCCAGCCTACGTCTGCACACATCCAGCCGCTTGCAACAGCCGACCCTTACCTTTTGATGCCAGATCTCTAACCAAGGAACCCTAACAACAGCAAGTCATGACCCTTCTTTGCCTTCATTCACACAAGCATGCTTTGTCCGTCTAGTTGGGTAAGGATCGCAACCCTCTTCTATGTGTTACCCTCTTTGTGTATGTGCTGATGAGAGTACAAAATTATGTCTTTAGACCCTCCATAGAAGCCCTAGAAGATGGCTTGAAGAGCTGCTGCGTTTTTCTGGGTTGTAAGGTGACAAACAGTCAACTTTGAGGTCAGATTTGGGTAAGCTAGACTCTTCCTTTGCTCCCGGTTTTTGGATATGTTGTTGTCGGTATTGCAGTGTAGAACATACTGAAATTTGGGCTTAATCTGAGTTATAGTTTAGGAGATATGATTTTCTCAACTTGGCTATTCAAGCAGTTTTTTTTTGGGTGCTGAGAGTGAGGAAATTTGCTTGAGATGCAGTTTTGTAGAATAAATTTGGAGGGGTTATTGACTTCTGTTAGACTTGAATTTCGGACAAGTTATAGTTGATATAGTATAGTAGATCATACTAAAATTTCAGAGGAATCCATGTTATGGTTTGAGAGATATGAGGTTTCAAAGTTCAGTTTTATAAATGTGCTGAATTGAGAAAAACAGCATGGGATGCTGTTTTGTGAGATAGTTTAAAATAGGCTTTTGATCTCTGTTAGGATTGAATTTTTGATATGATATAGTTGACATCTTGTTGTAGATCATATTAAAATTTGGGAAGAATCGGAGTTACGGTTCGAGAGTTATTGTGTTTCAAAGTTGACGTTTTTATATATGTGCTGAGTGTTGGGGGAAAACAGCAAGTGATGCTGTTTTGTGAGATGATTTTGAATAAGCTCTTGATATCCTTTCCGGCTGAATTTTGGATATATTATAGGTAAGATTTTATAGTAGAACATATCAAAATTTGGGATAAATCCAGTGAGTGGTTTAGGAGTTATGATTTTTCAAAGTGTACTTAGAATTTTTGGCTAAGTATAGAATTTGTAAAGGGAGTAGTCAACTTTAGGAATTTTTATAAAACTGGTGGATGAACTGTTTGGAGAAATTCTTTCTCCTAAAGTTAGATAGGACATCATAGATAACCTAGGGATTTAAGTCGGAATTTTTATAAGCGGTTACGAATTTTATATTTGGAATCAAAGTTAGACCTTTGCGATCTTCCGGAAAATAGAAACATAGGAAAAATGTCAGTTTGGGACCAAACGAAACTTTAGGAGTTAGAATATGATTTTTGAACATCAAATAGGAGTTAGACATGAATTTTAGAATTTTCAGGAATTTCGGGACCAAGGGTAAAATGGTCATTTTACCCTAAATTAATACTGTAACTAGTTATGTCTTAATACATTATTCGATCTTAGAAGTCTTAGACTTCTAACTACGTAGGAGTGTGCTAATGCACTTATCTCCTTTGACAGGCAACTGAGTTGCTACAGTTTACAGAGCGAGTTGGTTTACAGAGAGTCGAGCGTTATATCAGGTAAGTCCTTTGGGCTTACTTAGCTGACTTCTAAATATGAGTATAAATGATGATGGTGGTGTGTGATTGAAATGTTTATGGAGATAGGTTGTGATATATAATTACCGACCTATATTTTGGCCTAAGAGTAACGGGCGGTGGCATTCTGCTCAGTAGCTTGCCGGCACTGGGGTTTCTTTCGGAACTAGTCCATACGTGGTTTGTAGTGATGCTACCAGTGGAAGTCAGCTAGACCTACACCAGTTGGATAAGGAACGGAGGCGAGAACTAATAATAATTCTCGTGCCACAACTTAAATTGAATAATGTGAATCACTTAAATAATAGATAATAAACGGTTGAGTGCCAGCATGATGTTTGTTTATTTTGTTTCTGCTTGTGTTTGTGCTGTTATCATTTTTGCTTATATTTGGATAGTTAGCTAACGGTTTATCCGTGTTGTAGATCTGTAGAGATAGACAGTTGCAGAGAGATCCGGAACGGATGGTCAGCCGGGTTCACGTACTCATTAGATGGGGACGGGGGAGTCTTCCATACGTCATGCATGTTATGTATCTTTATATATGTTTGTAAGGCTGTCACATGTGTACGTCTATACCATTAAAAATATTATGTTTTAGAAATTGTTTTAAATACATTTGTGCCTTGTTGTAAGATCCAAGTAATGTTGTTGTTAAACCAAGGTCGGGACCCATTGTGAGGTCCTAACCAGTAGCTCCCCGAGTTCCGAGAATTTGGGGTGTTACAACATGGTATCAGAGCTCTGGGTTGGCAACAATGGCACTTGAAATCTTCTGAAAGACCGAATGTATAAAATAACTAGAACCTGAAAGGGGTCTAAGATTTTCAAAACGGATTTCTGTTTTTACACACGTGCATAGTCGGGTTGTTGGGTTAGTAGTACGTCGGACCACCATCGTTCTCCGTGGATCTCTGCAGCTTGGAACGATAGGTGAGTTAGTATATAGACTTATATCGATAGGTTTTAGTGTAAATTATATATCTGTGTGTGTGTAGTATGCTAGTATCCTAAAGGATATCTTGTATTCTTTAGTTGTGATATCATGAAGCGATTAGCGCCTCATGATAAATCGGTAACGAGTTTGAAGAGTTTTCCACACGAGATAAGGGATTCAGACCAAGATTTAGTATGATACTCTGATGGACGTCATGGTGACTTATAAATCATCCGAAGGACGGGTGGGCAAAGCAGTAAAGATGTTTAGAAAATTTTTACCGCCAGTACAACCGGATGAGAAAGAAGTTCCCGAGTCAGCTTAGATAGAAGAAATTGAGAATCATGCAAGGGGCTTTGTCGTATGAAGTCGAGAGATGAATTAGAAGAACCATGCAAGAGACGACGAGAGCGTAGAATGGAGATAAAAATGGAGAAACAAGAATCATATAGAACGGAGTACAACCAAGAATTTCGGTGTAAAGGACGTGACTATCAAGACGGACGCCGCCATAAGCAAGCATGGACATGAGAGTACAAAGAAGATAGAGTGTCGACCCAGTTGTGAGAAGTTAAAAGGTACAAAGATAAAGAGTGAGTTTGATGACGAGAAATAAATCCTGTAACCATGGAAGCATGTGGAGTCCTTCAAGGATATGAGAGTTTTGAATGAAAGTCCGACATAAGTATCCAAGAAACTAGAAGTCTAAAATTGAGACAACGAATTTTTATAAAGGCGACATGATCAAGACAAAACTAAACAAGGGGAAGAATGTGGAAAAGTGATTTGGTGGACTCAAGGGTCCGCAATAATTTCTCATTTACAAAGAGATTTAAGTTACCAACACTAACGGTTCATACCAGAGAACCGCAAACAGATGATGACTAAAGTAAGGAGAATCGCGAAGACACGCTTACAAGCTAATGTGGAAGACTCGATGAACTCATTGGCGACAGATGAATGCTAGGACTAGACTCAGAAGAGTATAGTGACCTCATAAGAGAACAAGAGAAGTGCAGACTGTGGAAGAAACTAAAAGAGTATTAACAAAGAAACTAGAGGAGATAGATTTTGACCAAGTCTATCAAACTTCAAAAGAGATAGAAGAACAATAAGTCTGTGATCTTATGGAAGGTCAACTACATACCAGTCAGTAATAATTGAGACATAACACGTGCGGGTCAACCAGTGGTACTGGTTATCAGATAAGGAGGATAACTATAGAATGATGAAAGAATTTTATAGACGTCTAGAGGACCCTTCAAGAGATCAACAACGACAAATGTGAAGCTAAATCGATCCGCGTGCTAGCACCTTAATAATAACATGGAGTGAGTTCGAGCAAGGATCCCTAATTAAGAACTTAAGAAGAAAGACTAGACGGTCAGAAAGGACCCTCTTTATGTCATTGAAGACCAAGGGAAGCGTGTGAAGAATTTACTGCCTACTGGCTAGGAAAAGGGTGCATATCACAGTTAGTACAGATGGATTATAAAAGAAGAACTAGAAGAGTAAGGAGTATATGATTTTGATAAGGTTCTATGTCAATCAAGACAGAGTGTGTGTAGCATTCCCAACTAGATAAACCGCAAGTGGAAGGAAGTTAAGGTCATGAGAGTTTTGTAGACTTGATTACAAGCTATATTGGAAGACCTAGAAAAGACCATTGATGTCAGATGGACGACACAGTTAGACTCGAGAAATGGAGTTAGTTCACGGGGGAACGGGAAGTTTGTAATGTAGAATGAGCTAAAGGAGTATAAATTGATGAACTCGAGTAAGTAGTGGCCGCCAGGAAATTCAACGGCAAAAGAGGTATGAGAAAAGTAAGTCCCGGAAATGGAGATAAGTCAACTATTGACTGACCGACATCAACTGAGGACGTGCAAGTGTTGTTTGGTAGTGACAAGTTATGTGTCGTCAAGAAGAGATATTTGTGACTATGGATCTACGAAGTAGCTTTACCGACGCCTTAGAGGATTTCCTCAAATAGGTAACGACAACCTTCTTGGATGAACTAAATGTATAACAGAATCGCGTTAGAGATTTCTTACTGCTGGTTAAGATCAAACTCCGGTCGAGTCAGGGTGTTGGATCCGTGTTAAAAAGAAGTAAGAAAGTAAATAGAAAAGTTTGTCTTCCAACCGCTATATTATTCTCTTAAACCAAGTAAGGAAAGTATCTAGTACTTCACCAGATGAGACTTAGAGTGTAATCGGGAGAAAGATTTTTGGGGACAATCATTTTGGACTCACACAAAATGTCCTTATGAATGACAACGGAACTATCAAAGTAACACAGCGGAAGCGTGGTGAGTCCTAACCCACAGAGCTGGAAGCTCAAAAATACATTGTTTGGAAAGAACGTGCGATAGGCTACGCAAAGTTACTGGAAAGACTTATGGGTATATAGAGGTAATAGAAAAGAGGGATACCCTATTATGGATCTGAGGGAAGAATGACGGCTTCGTTACATGTTACTAGAGTGAGTTTTCTTAAGGGATTAGGAGAAGAATTCATGATGTAACAAGAGTATTGTGCAGGGTTTACCCTAGGAAGCTCAAAGTGAATAACTACCCTACCGAGGCAGAATATAGATAAGGAAGGAAGTGACAGGAGTATGCTTGCAACACAATAATCGCGCATAGAGAAAGCAAAATCTTGGGTAGAGGGTACGTGTAATGCTATATCAGAACGGATCCGAGTCGCGTTGCATGTCAGAGAAATATTATCGGTCTGATAGACGTGAGGGATATAAGAGTGGAATGTTGATGTTGTGGTAGCAATTATCGAGCAATTTTGATCAAACGATGGTGAGGTAAGATTAACTTGTGGCTAGTGTTGTCATCGCGAATACATTCTATACCACCTAAGATCTTGATACTGAGTAAGAAGGTTGAGTTGAACTAGAGATCTATAAAAGAATCTGATGACGTCGATAGAATACAAAGATTGACCACCGGGTTTTGGTTGTTAAGTTATATCAAAGTTAAGACTAAAAAGGAGCAGATGATGGTTCTTTAATGGAGGAACCATATGACGGAGCCATATTATGAAATAAGACCAAGTGAGTTATGATACAACTAGCCTTAAACACTCAGTAAAGTACCGGGAGGTGTATAAGGGGATATCCTAGATCGGATACCCGGAACCCTTTAGAATATCAGAAAGGAAAGAATTGGAATAAATTACCTCAGGAAGGTCATCAAAGGATTTAGAGGTGAGTTAGGTAAGACAACCTTGTGAGACCTTACAAGCAGAGTTGAAAGTGAGTGAAGGACTAGTATTCCTCACCCTATTGGAGAATGTAGCTTCAGTTTTCCACGGAGACTAAGTTTGGGAACTGAGTTTGAGAATTTCAGTTGGAGAGATACCTATCAGACACGAGTTAGGTCAATAAATTAGAGGATCAGACAGTTGAACCGGATGATACCCGTGAGATATCCGGTAACCATTCTAGAACGGGTAGCAGACGCTTGGAATCTATGTACCTGAAAAGATTTAAGATTTAGTGGTTTTAGGAAAAACCCGATAGGGATACCTAGATATTGGGGAGAAGTAACATTTCAAAGACCTATGTAGCGAGGGTTGTAACCTCGGGAGTGACGGGTTAGGGCTTGACCTTGTATGTGTGATATTTTTGACTGCTTGTTTATTTCATGATTGAGTATGTAGTAAGTGATGTATTCTTTTGGTAACCTTTGATGTGCGGGATACTTAGATATAGAAACGACAAGACTTATGATGTATTAATTAGGTACACTAGGTTGTACCTTTATTTGTTCCTTGAAGACCGACCTTACGATTGACGTATATTAAGTTTCGGGGCGAAAATTATTTTAAGGGGGTACTGATGTAATACCCGGAAATTTTATTTCCGGCTATCTTAGGAACAAATCAGAACAAGATCGATTGTGACCCTTTCCGGCCCTTTATTTCTTTTGTAATAACTCCGACTATATGTCGTTATCTTTAAGTTTCGGGACGAAACTTA
Source organism: Fagopyrum esculentum (assembly GCA_033239045.1). NCBI lineage: Eukaryota > Viridiplantae > Streptophyta > Magnoliopsida > Caryophyllales > Polygonaceae > Fagopyrum > Fagopyrum esculentum. The sequence continues at coordinate 15,693,296 of BSUD01000002.1, forward strand.
TTTTAAGGGGGTACTGATGTAATATCCGGAATTTTTATTCCGTTTATTTCTGTAACAAACCCGATCTCGATCAGTTGATCCATATCCGTCTACTTAGTTAAACACATTATTATAAAATTTATCATTTTATGTAGGTTCCCTTCACATAAAATGATAAAATCTTTTAATAGTTTATCATTTTATGTAGCTTACCTTCACATAAAATGATAGGATTCTTATAACTAATCCTAAACTATAACATAATCCGTATCCGTTTATTCCGTGCATTCAATTGTTGGGATCTTGATTCCGGACTGCAGCTAAAACCGGGCTGCTGCTTCCTTCACCCTTGTGCCAGCTCTAGCCCATCTTCAGCCCAGCGGATCCAGCTTCTGCCTTACCCTTTTCCAGCCCAGCGCAGCTTGCCCAGCAACTCAGAAACTTGCCCAGCAGCGTCCAGCCCAGTTCGCTTCAGCCCATCTGCTGCTTTGCCTTTCAGCCCCGCGTTTCCAGCTCCAGTCCAGCGCCAGCCCAACTGTAATACCACGTTCTCTTGCTGAACGTTACTAGGAAAGTAACAGCCGAGATCTTCGCAGATTCACTTCCATTCTGTTGCTTGCATTCCGTCCAGATACATCCACAGAAGAAACGCTTTCATTGCTTACTCATCCCTTGCACGCAGCAGATCCTCCGGCTCCTTCCTTTCTGTCTACGGGCTGCAACAGAAACAACGTAAACCTTCGTCCCCTCCTGCTGGTCGAACACTCATCACAGCAGCAGATCGCCATCTCCTGCTTCCCTTCTCGCAACACCAGCCGGCTGCCTATCCAGCCTACGTCTGCACACATCCAGCCGCTTGCAACAGCCGACCCTTACCTTCTGATGCCAGATCTCTAACCAAGGAACCCTAACAACAGCAAGTCATGACCCTTCTTTGCCTTCATTCACACAAGCATGCTTTGTCCGTCTAGTTGGGTAAGGATCGCAACCCTCTTCTATGTGTTACCCTCTTTGTGTATGTGCTGATGAGAGTACAAAATTATGTCTTTAGACCCTCCATAGAAGCCCTAGAAGATGGCTTGAAGAGCTGCTGCGTTTTTCTGGGTTGTAAGGTGACGAACAGTCAACTTTGAGGTCAGATTTGGGTAAGCTAGACTCTTCCTTTGCTCCCGGTTTTTGGATATGTTGTTGTCGGTATTACAGTGTAGAACATACTGAAATTTGGGCTTAATCTGAGTTATAGTTTAGGAGATATGATTTTCTCAACTTGGCTATTCAAGCAGTTTTTTTTTGGGTGCTGAGAGTGAGGAAATTTGCTTGAGATGCAGTTTTGTAGAATAAATTTGGAGGGGTTATTGACTTCTGTTAGACTTGAATTTCGGACAAGTTATAGTTGATATAGTATAGTAGATCATACTAAAATTTCAGAGGAATCCATGTTATGGTTTGAGAGATATGAGGTTTCAAAGTTCAGTTTTATAAATGTGCTGAATTGAGAAAAACAGCATGGGATGCTGTTTTGTGAGATAGTTTAAAATAGGCTTTTGATCTCTGTTAGGCTTGAATTTTTGATATGATATAGTTGAAATCTTGTTGTAGATCATATTAAAATTTGGGAAGAATCGGAGTTACGGTTCGAGAGTTATTGTGTTTCAAAGTTGACGTTTTTATATATGTGCTGAGTGTTGGGGGGAAACAGCAAGTGATGCTGTTTTGTGAGATGATTTTGAATAAGCTCTTGATATCCTTTCCGGCTGAATTTTGGATATATTATAGGTAAGATTTTATAGTAGAACATATCAAAATTTGGGATAAATCCAGTGAGTGGTTTAGGAGTTATGATTTTTCAAAGTGTACTTAGAATTTTTGGCTAAGTATAGAATTTGTAAAGGGAGTAGTCAACTTTAGGAATTTTTATAAAACTGGTGGATGAACTGTTTGGAGAAATTCTTTCTCCTAAAGTTAGATAGGACATCATAGATAACCTAGGGATTTAAGTCGGAATTTTTATAAGCGGTTACGAATTTTATATTTGGAATCAAAGTTAGACCTTTGCGATCTT
>BSUD01000002.1:15695543-15744994 GCA_033239045.1 Fagopyrum esculentum
ATTGACGTATATTAAGTTTCGGGGCGAAAATTATTTTAAGGGGGTACTGATGTAATACCCGGAAATTTTATTTCCGGCTATCTTAGGAACAAATCAGAACAAGATCGATTGTGACCCTTTCCGGCCCTTTATTTCTTTTGTAATAACTCCGACTATATGTCGTTATCTTTAAGTTTCGGGACGAAACTTATTTTAAGGGGGTACTGATGTAATATCCGGAATTTTTATTCCGTTTATTTCTGTAACAAACCCGATCTCGATCAGTTGATCCATATCCGTCTACTTAGTTAAACACATTATTATAAAATTTATCATTTTATGTAGGTTCCCTTCACATAAAATGATAAAATCTTTTAATAGTTTATCATTTTATGTAGCTTACCTTCACATAAAATGATAGGATTCTTATAACTAATCCTAAACTATAACATAATCCGTATCCGTTTATTCCGTGCATTCAATTGTTGGGATCTCGATTCCGGACTGCAGCTAGCACCGGGCTGCTGCTTCCTTCACCCTTGCGCCAGCTCTAGCCCATCTTCAGCCCAGCGGATCCAGCTTCTGCCTTACCCTTTTCCAGCCCAGCGCAGCTTGCCCAGCAACTCAGAAACTTGCCCAGCAGCGTCCAGCCCAGTTCGCTTCAGCCCATCTGCTGCTTTGCCTTTCAGCCCCGCGTTTCCAGCTCCAGTCCAGCGCCAGCCCAACTGTAATACCACGTTCTCTTGCTGAACGTTACTAGGAAAGTAACAGCCGAGATCTTCGCAGATTCACTTCCATTCTGTTGCTTGCATTCCGTCCAGATACATTCACAGAAGAAACGCTTTCATTGCTTACTCATCCCTTGCACGCAGCAGATCCTCCGGCTCCTTCCTTTCTGTCTACGGGCTGCAACAGAAACAACGTAAACCTTCGTCCCCTCCTGCTGGTCGAACACTCATCACAGCAGCAGATCGCCATCTCCTGCTTCCCTTCTCGCAACACCAGCCGGCTGCCTATCCAGCCTACGTCTGCACACATCCAGCCGCTTGCAACAGCCGACCCTTACCTTTTGATGCCAGATCTCTAACCAAGGAACCCTAACAACAGCAAGTCATGACCCTTCTTTGCCTTCATTCACACAAGCATGCTTTGTCCGTCTAGTTGGGTAAGGATCGCAACCCTCTTCTATGTGTTACCCTCTTTGTGTATGTGCTGATGAGAGTACAAAATTATGTCTTTAGACCCTCCATAGAAGCCCTAGAAGATGGCTTGAAGAGCTGCTGCGTTTTTCTGGGTTGTAAGGTGACGAACAGTCAACTTTGAGGTCAGATTTGGGTAAGCTAGACTCTTCCTTTGCTCCCGGTTTTTGGATATGTTGTTGTCGGTATTACAGTGTAGAACATACTGAAATTTGGGCTTAATCTGAGTTATAGTTTAGGAGATATGATTTTCTCAACTTGGCTATTCAAGCAGTTTTTTTTTGGGTGCTGAGAGTGAGGAAATTTGCTTGAGATGCAGTTTTGTAGAATAAATTTGGAGGGGTTATTGACTTCTGTTAGACTTGAATTTCGGACAAGTTATAGTTGATATAGTATAGTAGATCATACTAAAATTTCAGAGGAATCCATGTTATGGTTTGAGAGATATGAGGTTTCAAAGTTCAGTTTTATAAATGTGCTGAATTGAGAAAAACAGCATGGGATGCTGTTTTGTGAGATAGTTTAAAATAGGCTTTTGATCTCTGTTAGGCTTGAATTTTTGATATGATATAGTTGAAATCTTGTTGTAGATCATATTAAAATTTGGGAAGAATCGGAGTTACGGTTCGAGAGTTATTGTGTTTCAAAGTTGACGTTTTTATATATGTGCTGAGTGTTGGGGGAAAACAGCAAGTGATGCTGTTTTGTGAGATTATTTTGAATAAGCTCTTGATATCCTTTCCGGCTGAATTTTGGATATATTATAGGTAAGATTTTATAGTAGAACATATCAAAATTTGGGATAAATCCAGTGAGTGGTTTAGGAGTTATGATTTTTCAAAGTGTACTTAGAATTTTTGGCTAAGTATAGAATTTGTAAAGGGAGTAGTCAACTTTAGGAATTTTTATAAAACTGGTGGATGAACTGTTTGGAGAAATTCTTTCTCCTAAAGTTAGATAGGACATCATAGATAACCTAGGGATTTAAGTCGGAATTTTTATAAGCGGTTACGAATTTTATATTTGGAATCAAAGTTAGACCTTTGCGATCTTTCGGAAAATAGAAACATAGGAAAAATGTCAGTTTGGGACCAAACGAAACTTTAGGAGTTAGAATATGATTTTTGAACATCAAATAGGAGTTAGACATGAATTTTAGAATTTTCAGGAATTTCGGGACCAAGGGTAAAATGGTCATTTTACCCTAAATTAATACTGTAACTAGTTATGTCTTAATACATTATTCGATCTTAGAAGTCTTAGACTTCTAACTACGTAGGAGTGTGCTAATGCACTTATCTCCTTTGACAGGCAACTGAGTTGCTACAGTTTACAGAGCGAGTTGGTTTACAGAGAGTCGAGCGTTATATCAGGTAAGTCCTTTGGACTTACTTAGGTGACTTCTAAATATGAGTATAAATGATGATGGTGGTGTGTGATTGAAATGTTTATGGAGATAGGTTGTGATATATAATTACCAACCTATATTTTGGCCTAAGAGTAACGGGCGCTAGCATTCTGCTCAGTAGCTTGCGGGCACTGGGGGTTTCTTTCGGGACTAGTCCATACGTGGTTTGTAGTGATGCTACCAGTGGAAGTCAGCTAGACCTACACCAGTTGGATAAGGAACGGAGGCGAGAACTAATAATAATTCTCGTGCCACAACTTAAATTGAATAATGTGAATCACTTAAATAATAGATAATAAACGGTTGAGTGCCAGCATGATGTTTGTTTATTTTGTTTCTGCTTGTGTTTGTGCTGTTATCATTTTTGCTTATATTTGGATAGTTAGCTAACGGTTTATCCGTGTTGTAGATCTGTAGAGATAGACAGTTGCAGAGAGATCCGGAACGGATGGTCAGCCGGGTCCACGTACTCATTAGATGGGGACGGGGGAGTCTTCCATACGTCATGCATGTTATGTATCTTTATATATGTTTGTAAGGCTGTCACATGTGTACGTCTATACCATTAAAAATATTATGTTTTAGAAATTGTTTTAAATACATTTGTGCCTTGTTGTAAGATCCAAGTAATGTTGTTGTTAAACCAAGGTCGGGACCCATTGTGAGGTCCTAACCAGTAGCTCCCCGAGTTCTGAGAATTTGGGGTGTTACAAATCATATCATAATCCCGTTATCTCGACTCGGTCCGCAACCGCACGAACTCAATCGCCTGTTATAAATGGCAAGTGGATCAAAAATACATCTCATATTCTTAGAAGTCTATAACTTCTAGGATGTACAATCTCCTCATAAAGGGAAAATCATTAAAATACCCTCAAAAGGTAAAATGACCCTTTTACTCCTGGTCCCGAAACTCTCAAAAATTCCATAAGATATGCCCAAACTCTTCTTTGAGACTTCATTCCATAATCTAACTCTTAAGAGTTATTTTAGGTAGAAACTAGAAGATTACACATTTTTCTTAACGTATAAAAAGAAAACATTAAGGTCCAACTTTAACCCATGGTACGAGACTCCAATAAATTTATAAAAATTCTAAGAAAATTACTCAAGCCTTCTATGATATGTATATATATCATAAAGCCAAAGATCTTCCAAAAATACTCAGTCAAGACTCCTACATAAATTACCAAAGTCTTATTTTCCTCCTCGAATAAAACTTGACACAAGAACTATAACGCTTGTTGAAGTAGTCTATACTAACGTGCTAACCTAAGGAACAACAATACGTGGGACGATATATATAAGTACGCGATATATGCCACTAAGGTCAAGAGCCCTAACTAGTATTAGCCTAATCTTCTAGATAACAAATAAGTGTCTATAAAAAAAACAATTCCCTTAATCACACACATACCCATGAATAAGCTAACACTAGACACCACTTTACTTTAAACAATTTCCAATACAAAACAACAGTACCCCAACATCATTTCAATTCTTCCATTACTATGCAACAGTCCTACCTACTACCCTTCATGTTGTCGTACCCCTCTTACTCTTACTTGCGCCCTCAACCCCATTCCTATCCCCACCTCTTTCCAAACAAGTCCCTACTACTAAGTAACCTGTCGACCCACAACCAATCTACCAAACTACAAAAAGAAACACCAGCTTGCAAGGTGACTGAGAGGCTTACAAGTACACGCTCGGTTCAATCGACAACTCTGATGACGACTCAATTCAGGGGAGGAAAGAGGGAGGCTTGGTTCGCCGTCAAAACCGTTGCCGAGAGGAATCCGGTCGAGCCTTCGGAGGACTCGGAGATAGCGGACTGTGACGACACTAGCTTCCTGGTTGCCGTCGACTAGGAGCAGCACCAACGACTATGGGAAGGTCGCCGTTGTCAACCGTGTGCAGAGAGTCGGAAAGGCTCGACCTTGGCTCCAACAGCAGGTCTCGAGGGAGACGTGTAGAAGGTTGGGAAGACTCGACCCTAGGCTCCAACAACAGGCCTCGAGGGAGACGTGCAGAAGATCGGGAAGACTCGGCCTTCGGTGTGACGTGAGGGACGGTGTTGGCGCCGTTAACTACGAGCAGAATGGAGGTTGAGATGTGATTAGGAAGGAAAGGTTTGTTGAGGATCTTCAAGGTTTCTTTTCAACAATGGAGGTCATTTCAGAATTTTAAACACAGAGGAGAATCCAAGCCGCTCTACTGAATACTCAAGCGACCTTTGTCGGTTGAAAACAAGAGCTGCACGTTTGCTAATTGCCGGCGAGGATCTTGTTGGTTGTTACGTTGTGGAGGGTTGCACGTTTGCTGCTGAATAAGGAGACGTTTCAGGATGTAACTCCCATCCAACGTGGACGTCGATTGGTTTACGAGAAGTTGTATCAGTTCGTTTGGGCTGGGCTTGTCACAAGGGAGTTGCGATGTGGGTTGCTGGGCTGAAGGAAGTTGGAAGCAAGTATGGCAAGGTATGGCAAGGCTTGTCAAACCCTTGTTGAATGTTGTCATGGGCTTTGTCAATTGTTGTCATGGGCCTTGTTACAATATATATATATATATATATATATATATATATTAGGGTATGTTGTAAAATTCATCATTTTATGTGGATTAAAAATTACAGAAGATGATAAAGTTTGTGATAGTGTGCAACTCAGTAGAATGAGAAAAGGTTAACGGGTCAAAAATCCGGTTTGACTCGGAAGTAAACGGAATAAAATTTCCGGATATTACACTAGGGTACCCAGAAGGTGTTAAGGGATACAAACTACTCCTAATACAACCCCATGGATATAAAGTTATTAACTCTAGAAGTGTAACCTTTAATGAAGAAGAATTTCATTTTAAATCTAAAACTGATAATGTTGTTGCCCATAGTCCTGTGGAGGATGATAGTATAGATATTCCTAGCACGTCCAGAACTTTCTATAATCATAATGAACAACCTCACATAAATGAAAATGATGAAGAAGAGTTTGACATAGGGCATTATCAAACTGAAAGTTCCAGTAATGCTAACACCCCTCAATTAGACATAAATGAGGATGAAAATAATAATGATGATAATACTCAACAATTAGGGGAGGAAAATAATGAGGATAAAAGTAATGAAACTCCTAATAAAAACCTGACGAACCTTGAATCTGGTAATGGCTGTGACCATGGAGATCAGGACGACTCGGGTACCAATGCCCACAGTGCTGATAATGAGGAGGGAACTTCAAACCAACTCAAGTCAAATGATAGACATGAAGACCTGAGTCATTATGATTTTCATGGTCACTACCAATTAACCACGGATAGGGCCCCAAGACTGAAAACTCCTAATAAAAAAAATGCTAATAATGTTGTGTATATCATGCTAACAGATGAGGTGAATATTGTTGATTATGCCTTCTTGACAGCTGATGTGATAGATAATTTCTACACCCCTGACATATATGAACAAGCTATAAAATGTCCTAATGCCAAACACTGGAACCAAGCTATGAATGATGAGATTGAGTCCATGAATTCTAATAATACTTGGATCCTGGTACCTAGGCCAGAAAATGTGAAACTAGTTCAATGTAGGTGGTTGTACAAACTAAAAGAAGGTATAAAACATAGTGATCCTCCTAGTTACAAAGCCAGGCTGGTTGCGAAAGGCTTTACTCAAAGAGAGGGTATAGATTACACAGACATCTTTGCTCCCGTAGTTAAGTATAAAACCTTGAGATTACTGCTTGCTATGGCTACTGTGTATGACTGGGATATTGAACTAATGGATGTTAAAACTGCTTTCTTGCATGGTGATCTGAATGAAACCATTTACATGAGTCAACCTAAAGGCTTTGTTAATAAAAATAAACCTGGGCATGTTTGTTTGCTTAAGAAGTCACTATATGGTTTAAAACAATCACCTAGACAATGGAACATTAAGTTTGACATTTGTATGAAAAATCGGGGCTTCATGAGAAGCAAATATCATTATTGCTTGTACTTTAAGAATCTTTTTACCCCAAATGCTCATTATATTCTCTTATATATGGATGACATTCTGATTATGTGTAAATCCAAAGTCATCATTAGTAATGTAAAGAGAGACCTTAAAATTCATTTTGACATGAAAGATCTTGGTGCTGCACAGAAAATCCTTGGTATACAGATCATAAGAAATAGGGTTAAAAAGAAAATGTGGCTTTCTTAACTTGACTATATACAGAAAGTCCTGGATAGGTTTAATATGGGAAATTCCAAACCTACACCTATGCCCTTAGGAGGGCACTTAGATCTGACCAAGAAGCATTGTCGTGATTCTCCCAGTGAATTGAAAAAGATGTCTAATATCCCTTATGATGTGGCTGTTGGTTCTGTGATGTATGCTATGTTGTGCACTAGACGTGGCCTATCTTTTGCTATAAGTGTTCTAAGTAGATTCATCTCTAACCCTGGATTGGAACATTGGACTGCTATGAAATATTGCTTAAGATATCTTGTTGGAACTAAAAAGTTGAGTCTGTGTTTTGCTGAACATTCTGTGAATCATGATGTTATTGGTTTTGTAGATTCTGATTATGCTAGTAATAAGGATACCAGAAAATCCACTACGGCTTACTACTACACTTGGACTAATAACTGTATTTCATGGAAGTCACAACAACAATCTATTGTAGCTTTGTCATCCACTGAAGCTGAGTACGTAGCTGCAGTTGAAGCATCAAAAGAAGCCATTTGGTTAAAAGGCTTAATCACTGAAATACAACATAAAACATGTATTCCTGTTTTAAATATTGACAGCCAAAGTGCTCTGTATCTTTGTAAAGATCCCGTATATCATGAAAGATCTAAACACATTGATGTTAGATATCATTTTGTTAGGGATGAGATAGAAAAGAAACACTTTGAGGTTAAGAAAATTAGAGGAGATATTAACCCTACTGATTTTGGTACAAAAATTGTCCCTGTTGACAAATTTATCTTTTGCAGGAATTCCCTTCACTTATGGGATGTTCCCTAAAGATAATGAGCATTGAACTGATGACGGACGGGAGTGCCTCCCTAATTTACTACTAGTGATCAAGACGATGTGTTAACATGAATCAAGAGGACAATTGTTAACTTTGTGATTCATGTTTGTATAGGATAGATTACATAAGTGCACGCAATAGTATTGATTTGTAATAGCACCTAGGTCTAGTTTGGTTGGGTTAAGGTTACTTATGCTTGCTGTAGCTGACTAGTGTAGCACTCGTTGCCGGTTCATTGGACCCTAGTGGCTTGGATTCACTAGAAAGTTGTGGCACGTGTTGTTTCCTTATATCTGATATGTGAAGGTGGCTTTATTGCATGAGATGTTGTCTTCTGGACAACCGCTTATGTCATTTGTTGGACCGGGTTCGAGTTGTGATGATTATCTTCAGAGTTTGGATTGGTTCGGAACCGCTTAAATGAAACGATGCGTTTGGGCTTTGAAGAGGAGGTATATAAGCAGCACCCTACCTCTCCTAACCCTAAGCGAGTTTGCAGCCCTTTCCGTTGAGAGAAGAAAAGAGAGAGAGTTCCTCTGAGAGAAAGAGAGAGAGCAATTGAAGAGAAGTCGGAGGTGGTTCGCTAGGGTTTGAGACGTTCATCCTCACCTACACCTCTCTAGAAGAAGATCTTCCGATTGAAGATAACAAAGCTTGACAGAAAGCTTTGCTTAGCCTCACTAGGGCTATTTCTATCCTTGTTCTTCGTATCTCCCTTGTTCTTGCTTGTACTAGACATAGGTCCTTTACTTGTTGATCTTGCGTGCACCTTTGTAATCGAATCTATATTGTAATCGCCTTGAATGCCTAGTAAAAACCGGGATCGGACCTCCCCTCTTGAGATTCCGCAGATGTAGGGTTTTTTTAACACCTGAACTGCGTAATCAACTTGTGTGTCGATCTTTCTTTTTGATATATAACTGTTTGATCGCATAATAATCATTCTACAATGAGAAGTGCAAGAAGAGGGAGAAACCAACCACCAAGATGTCGCCGGTTGTAGATTGACGTGGTGAGAGTATAACTTATAATGTGATTTTTGTTTTTCTTCCCACAAGTTTAACATATCTCGTGTCCAAAAGTCAAGAAAGACATGGTTGATTCGACCAAGTCACCCAAAAAAGACCTTCGCGAAACGACTTGCAGAAAAAAGTCACTCGCAAGTCTTATGGAGGTTGAAGAAGAATCAAGTGGTTAAATGATTTAGGTCAGCAATCTGGAGGAGAGCAAAGAAGGCCCTCCAGGTCAATCTTGGTTGGGATTGGTTATCTAGAATCGATTAGTCGAAGAGAATGAAAGGGAGGATCCCTCTTCCCCTATTGTTTTTGGCTTATGAGAATATGAATTTCTTTTTTTTTTTCTTTTTAAACTCTCCTCTCCAAAGAGTGTCTGAACGATTGTCTGAAGACTAGCTTCGTCCTTGAATTTGTGGTATATGGCCAAACAGGTGGTATAGTGGTGGGTGAAGAATATTGAAGCTATGGTGGTAGTAAAAATGAGTATTTTTGGTGTTATCTCTCACAACAAGAGTATTGATTCTCATAATCAAACTTTGTATAATATTGAACTTGATTAGTTCATTGTTACTTACTGGATATGAACCAGTTGGGGTTTTGCCCTATTTTGATATGAAAGAGGGTTTCTTCCTATTGAACAGTAGATAGGTTTTTTTTGAAAACTCTGTTGTTGGAGAGAGAGAGATATGTTTTGTCACACTTTCTCTATTATGTTTGTGTCTTTCTATTTGATCTTCATTTCCCTTTATCTCATATGCTTGACTAAAAATATAACAAAACGATCCGTCTTGACTCGAAACAATAAATAGAAGGATAAATATCCTTAATATAACTATATTCACCAAAATATATAGAGTTCATTAATTTCCAACAAATATTGAACTCGAATGAAAACCATGTGTTTGAGTTCAAACGAAAACATATTTTAAATGTAAAGAGGAACCCTTCCCATGCTTAATAACTCAATCGAATATGCAAAGTTAAGAACTTAAAAAACACTATTTTTATTGGAAAAGTTGGTAAAATGCATTTTTGTTATTAGTTTCAGCGTTTATTTTTTTTTCCTTCGAATCAATATAATAAATGTAATGTTCTCGGATTAGTCCATCAAATAGAGCTTGTTTATCAAAAATTGACATTAAAGATCATTTTGAACATATAAATGAAGCATTTCAATTTACCATCCATCAACAATTACTTTTAGTTTTCATTTCCACCTATTAACCAACCATCCCTACAAAAAAGTAAATTAGGTTCTAGTGATTGAATACTAGGCTGATAAATCACTTGAAATTAAATGCAACCTTCCAATTAGGTTTAAATCGATATTAAATATATCCCAAATGAGACTAGAAAACTCATGTTGTCAAAATCGTATGCGTGTCAACATCGGGAGAACATATACGACGTACGTGTCTCTCCGGTTCAAATATTTTGTCTCCTTCACCTGACTCGATCTTATGTACCACTATCCTGATTGACTAACTTCTAATTTAGAAAATAATCAAGTTCCATTTAGAATCATTAATTGGTAGTTTTTAGTATAATTTACTTTTACGATATAACAATTTAGTATTACACTTTTTTGGTGATGAACTTTCTATTATAACATGGTTCGAGTAATGAGTTTCTAGGGTATGCATTCTAGTATTATATATTTTATGTATTTTTTAGATGTAACATGCTTTGAATAATGCATTTTAGGATATAATATTTTAATATTCTATTGTAATGTTATTTACACTACGTTAAAGTTATCAGATACCGAAGATCGTCGCAGTGCGATGACGAAGAATGAGTCAAGCAATCGGAGGCCGACGCATAAAATAATTCTCAAATCTAAACAAAACTTAACGTTAAATTCAAGTTTTAGGACCGAAATTTGGAGCAAAAAAAGGCCGTTGATGCAATTTTTTTCTTTTTGGGTGTGAAAAAATTTGCGCCATTATAATTCTATCCTAAATTACTTTATGAAATATAATTTCATAAGTTTTAAATATTTAAAAAAAAAATACTTATATTGTTATTGAGGTGTTTTCTATATTATCCTATTTTTCATTGTTTTGATGTTTGATTTGTTTATTTGATTACATATCAATAAATTGTCTTTCATCATGACCCTTTATGAATTGTTTTTATTGACATTCTTATGTATATTAGATCGTGGTCAAACAATATTGAACGACACTGAACTAAAACTCATGTATATTAACATAGGTATGATAACATCTTCTTCCTCATGATCCCACCAATAAACATCGTCTTAATCTTTTGCATCAAAGTAATATCAATATCCTCATTGTAAAACTAATGACGAACACATCTAAAACATATCATACACACATCAATATAGAGTGGTTGATTAGAAGAGAAAACAATGGTATTATTTGTTAACGAGATTTGGAAATGAGTTTCACGTTTCCGTGATCTCGAGAAAATTGAATACATTATGTCTCAAAAAACCAAAAACAACAACATATTACATAGAAGAAAAAAGAGAAAGCATAAAAAAAAGAATACAAAAACAAAGAGCGGAGAGTAGAAGAAGAAACAAAAATATAAGAGAAAATTGGATGAAATGCATTCAATGAGTAATTTTGTTTAGTAAATAACCTAGGCCTATAAAATTTTAAGTGACTAGCCTTATTAAACAAATACTGACAAATTTACCCTTATAATAAATTTTATCCTAATTTAGACATTACTCTAATAACTTTACTGTAACTATTCTTGTAAATGAAACAGATTTCTTGTAAATTTATGATTTATTCTTGTAAATAATACTTAACATTTTATAGTACACGGTTTCACGATTTATCTTCGTGTAAAATTTTATTGTACACGATTAATTAATAATTGATTACGCTGATCAATTCTTGTAAAATTATTGTAAAATTTTATCAAGAATTTTCTTGTACTCTTCATGATTTACATGAAGAGTACAAGCATGTAACATGCTAGTTTTATCAATTCACGTAAATGTTTCTTGTACATTTTATGATTTACTCATTGATTACGCTGATTAAAATTGGTAACTTCTTCAAAATACACCTTCTTCAATTAGGGATTGTAGATCAATTAAAATGCAATAATTAATTAAGAATTTTTTAAATTCTTGTAGAAGGGTAAATTAGTCTAAAAAATTTAAAAGAGGTCATATTCTAATAAAATTATTGAGCTTCACAATTACTAAACAAAATTAGTGAATTAAGACTACATAGCAAATTCACTCAAAATATATAGCACACGAGTTTGCAAGTCCAAAGACTTTCTTCGTATCCAGACAGATGGTGGTTCTACTAAAATCTCTATAAGCCATAAAGATGAAGAACTACTCTTAATCTCATGTATAAGGTCATGGAGAAGCTCTCACAAGGGAAAAGGAAAGAGAAAAGAACAAAGCGACAAGTAAGGAATGAATCAGATTAGGATTTAAGTTGTCACCGCCTAAACTTTATATTTCTCATCTTTTTCCGAACCGTCGTTCATGTTAGTGAATGACCCGACTCAAACTAGTTTGATTTTGTTCAACAAAATTTTAAATCCGGTTCAACATCTCTTCTGACACAAATCAAGTAATAGACCGGGCTAGAGGACTTCTACAGCCGATGGGACATTTCAAGCCCAATAGTTAAACAAACCTTCTCTTGGGTTGGTTATAGAACGGGTATAGGCTTAGGAAAGCAAATCCAAATAGAAGAAGCCAGCACATTACAACTTCAAGTCACCCCACCACAAAAAAAAAAAAGAAAAAGTAAATTAGGCTCAGACATTTATATATTAGGCTCTTATATAGATAAAGATAAAATTTAGCCTCTAATTAGTTGTAAATCAACATTAAAATATATCCCAATTTGGACTATTAAGTTAATGTTGTCAACATCGGAGAACACATACGATATATTTGTAACATGGATTTGTAGTTTCCGACAACCATCAAGCGTACTTGCAGGTAGGTGATGTTTTTTGGTTGAAACTTTGCAAGTATGCACTTTTTTGTTATAACATGGTTTAATTAATGAGTTTTTAGGGCATAAGTTCTAGTATTTTATCTTTTTTAGGTATAACATGCTTTGGATGGTGCATTTTCAAAACAAAATTTTTAAAAAATTATATTGTGATGTTATTTACACGACGTTAAAATTATTAAATACCGAAGATCTTCCTAGTGCGATAGCGCAAAATGAGTTGTACAATCGGAGGCTACCAGCGCATAAAATAATTCTCAGACCCAAACAACATTTTGATGAAACTTAAACAAGATAATTTTGAACGATAATCTAATTCTTACTAAAAATATCTCAAATTAGACAAGAAAATTAATGTTATCAGCAAATGATATACGTGTGTCAACCATGACGAACGAACGTTTATGGCGTACGTGTGTCACCTCAATCCAAATATTTTGTCTCATTCACCTGTTTCAATCTTATGCCCTAATCTCTAGATTGATTAACTTCTAATTTAAATGATAATCAAATACTAGTTAAATGGATAATTTTAAGTAGAAGTTGACCAATAAGGAGAATGTACATGAGATTGAGACGAACAAATGGGACACAAAATTTGTACTAATGTCACCCACTTGTTTCCCGTGGTCGGCAGACGACATCGACCAACTAGACAGAACCAACATCCGCGAACTCATAACCATTGTCAGATTCTTACTCCTACCTTTTCGACGAACACAAACAACATCTTCTCACATTCAAGACGAAATTGTTAGAAATATAAGAAACCTTGTAACACGGATATATAGTTTCCGACAATCATCAAGTGTATTTACATGTACGTAACGTGTTTTTGGGTGATTCAAGAATTGCATTTTTGTGGATATTTCTCAAACTTTTCAGATATGATTTCTGAAATTTTTTGTCGGGTAGATTTAGATAGTTGCTAGTGTATGTTTGGACAATATACTTTTACGATAACACTTTCTAGTATTACATTTTATTGGTGATGCACTTTCTGTTATAACATTGTTCTATTAATGAGTTTTTAGGGCATGCATTCTAGTAAAATATATATTTTAGGCATTTTTTAGATATAACATGCTTTGGATAATGCATCTTTAGAATATGATATTTTAATATTCTATTGCAATGTTATTTACATGACATTAAAGTTATCAAATACTGAATATCGTCACAATTCGATGATGCAGAATGAGTCGCGTAATTGGAAGTGAACATATAAAATATTTTGGTCCAAATTTTTTTTTCCAAAAACAATTTTACGAACTCACGCAACAAATATGGTTGACATCTAAAAAACCGAACGTTGTGTAAATATCATCTAGGCTAACAAATCCAAATATAAGCAATCAACACATCACAACTTCAAGTCACCCACCCCCAAAAAAAGTTAAATTAGGCTACGACAGTTATATATTAGGCTCTTAAATAAATATATAAATTAAGTTTTAGCCACTACTTAGCTTTAAAACAACATTAAGGGCCCGTTTGGTTCCAACTCCGGTAACGGAAACGGAATGGAAACGAATTTAGGGCACGTTTGGTTCCAATTCTGGAAACGGAAACGGAAACGGAAACGGAAACAGAATAGAAACGAATTTAGTCCATATGTATATCCATATTCATGAAATTTTATGGAATCATTCCCCATTGTTTAATGAAAAATGCACTTGCTTCCTCACATTGTGTTACCCTATATGGTATCAAAAGTAACAAACTTTCATCCAATTACTATAAACCATAAGGAATGATTCCAAAAATTTTAATGAACAAGGGTATACGTATTGAATAGATTCGTTTCCATTCCGTTCCCGATTTTGGAGTTAAAACCAAACTGGCCCTTAGTCCATATACATATCCTTATTCATGAAATTTTATGGAATCATTCCTTGTGGTTTAGTGCAAAGTGCACTTACTTTCCCACATTTTGTTACCCTATAGGGTATCAAAAGTAATCAATATCTACTCCAATTACTTCAAACCATAAGGAATGATTCCAAAAACTTTCATGAATAAGGGCATACGTATGGACTAGAATCATTTCCATTCCGTTTTCGATTCCGGAGTTAAAACCAAATGGCCCTAAATATATCTCAAATTAGGCTCAAAAGTTAATTTTGTCACCAAATGACGTATCTGTGTCAACATTAATTTCCTCTACAAGAATACAAGATCAAATATAGTATATTCGTGCATCGAATTCATAGGGATCACGTCTAATTTGACAAATACTAATAATTAATTATTTTAAGTAAAAGAAAGGAAGAAAGCAACAATGATAACACACGAAAACAATGACAATTTATAGGCAACGATGGATTAAGGCGGTCTAATTAAGGAAACAAGAATCCCAGTATAATGAATTAAAGTATTGTTGCATATATGAGACTCATGATCATTGATATATGAATATTGTAGTTTACGATCTAAAATATCCTTTGTTATAGACAAACAAAGACCGTTCTTTTCAACTCATGTATCCCTCAATTTGGTGGTTCGGCGAGTTTAAGAAAACCTTTTAAGAGCTTAGAAACCGGAAAAGATCAAGAGAAACATTTGCCCTTTGCTTTTGGCCTTTCGGTTGTTTTATCCAAGCTAGTTATAAACAACACTTGTTTTGAAGGTATATAAAAGGTAGAAACGAAGTATTTTGAAAAGAAGCAATATCACAAACTCAATTCACAAACATATATGCGACAATAAATTAAACCATTATAGGGATCATTCAATCCTTAAATCAAAAGGGAGATCGATTAGCCATACATGATCGAATATAAAGCAAAGACAATATAAAAATCAAAAAGGATCTAAAAGTACAAATGTTTGGTTCCAGCAAAGCAAACCTTATTCTAATAACTACTTGACGACTATGGAATCACGGCAAGAGAGACTCCGAGGGGATCCAAGATATCTAACCCTACGGTTGATACATGCTTATATAGAGGAACATCTCGGAGTTTAGGGTTACAAAACATATATCAATGTCAAAGATAAAATCGGAAGATTTGATTTTCCTTCTCTGTGTAACTGAGGCGACATAGAGACAACCATCAAACGGCTACCAAACGGCATATAAGCCGTCTCAATCCTGTCTGGCCAAACCTTTTTGTTGAGTCTAGGTTGGGCTTTGATTTTGGGCATCAACAAAGTCTTCTACAATGATTAATTTAAATTTAGTCATTTTCAAAGTACTTCATTCATATCGTCTGGCCAAACTGTTCCGCTTGGCCGTCTGACAACGACTTTTTGCAATTAATTCAGCTGAATAATTTAAAGTTCATTTGTTTTTCATTCTTTTCAGGGACGAATGTTGCAGCATCCAACTGCTCAATGACATCTTCTACGACAATTTCTAAATGTTCCAGGTGGTCATTAAGCTCGAGGCGGGTGTCTTCTAACTCCGCGACTTGGGATTCTAAAAATTCATGGCTATTATGAAGTTCTCCGAGTTTACGTTCCAGGGTAATGTTATTTTCCACAAGGTCCTTCACAGTTTTTTGGGCTCGTGAATTATAGTTCTCATCTCGACCTGACTCTTGAGCACTTCTCTCAACATTAGTTCTATGGTAATGACCCGTAGAGTAAACTTTACTGTTTCTTCATTAAATCAAAATATGATGAATCCCTCATGAACGTCAATGAGAACTCCTTGTTCTTAATCAATCTTCATTGGTGTTCAGCCACACAATACACACTATTTCTATTAAAAGTAACACCGATATTTCCCCCAACACTTCAACACATAAGCAATTTGGGACGATAGAAGTGTTTGAAGGAACCTTAGAGTTCACTGACACGTACTTATCTGCCATATTTTGACTCGATTTATTGTTGTTGTTATAATTTGCTTTGATAAATGAGCAAGCACATTTATAGTCGAGGTATCACAAAGATCTTTCGTATGTCATAGACAAGATAATGTGGGAAGGAGATGCATATTCGCACGCTTTCTCCTATACATCTTGAACTTGGTTCGAGTTACAGGCTAGATAACCCATTAGCATTCACAATCTTATCAGTTTTCGGTGTTTGAGATACGAAAGATGTGCTACATTTTGAAGCTATTCTCAGCCAAGTTCTGTGTGTAGAACTCCTTAATTTCATAGTAACTCTTGGATTTTGTTATGCAAAATTGACTATATGTAAGTAGAGAGTCTCAACAATGCAAAAAGGTTAAGGGCAATCAGATATTTGAAAGTGGCAGATACAACTGTAAAAGGTTAAAGGCATTTTGATGGATGACCATTTTGCTTTTCGTGAATGACCTCTTATTCTCTTCTTTTTCTTTAGCTATTAACCCCCAAACATTCTCAATACAAGAGTATATATCAACACTTAGCAGTTTTCCGTCGTTCTATTCAATCTCCATTTCTCTTTATCTCATATCTTCGACTAAAAATATAACTATAGTATTGAACTCGAATGAAAATCATGTATTTGAAGTAGAACGAAAACATATTTAAGATGTAAAGAGGGACCTTGTCATTATGAACAACTCAATCGAAGTTGCAAAGTTAAGAAATTAAAAACATTAGTTTTATTGGAAAAGTTGTTAAATGCATTTTTGTTATTAATAAAAGCATTTATTTGTTTTCCTTTTATTGAATCACAATAATAAACAAAACCATTATCGGATCAGTCCATCAAATAGAGTCTATTTTATCCAAAAAAGTGACATTAAAGATCATTTTTGAACATAAATTAAGCATTCCATTTTACTATCCATCAACACTTACATTTCGTTTTCATTCCTACGTATTAACCAATCATCTCCTAAAAAAATAAATTAGACTCGTAAATCAATAGCAATTAAATGTAACCCTCCAATTAGGTTTAAATCAACATTAAATATATCCCAAATTGGACTAGACTATTAATGTTGCCAACATCGGGGAACACCTATAACGTACGTGAATCACCCCAATTCAAATATTTTGTCTTATTCACCTGTCTCGATCTTATGTCTCACTCCCCTGATTGGTTGACTTAATTTTAGAAGATAATCAAGTTCTTGTTAAATTCATTAATTGCTTGTAAGTTCCACTCTCCAACGGTTGAGTAGTGCTCTCATCGAAAAAGCAAAAAGAAGACATTGTCATAGTTTTGTGTTCTCTTAGCCCGACGGTTTAAAAATTCGTCGATCTTTTGAATTATGTTTTGTCGCATTTTAAGAACAACTTTTTTAGGGTATTATGTTTTGTTGTACTTTCTCTATTATGTTATGAATTTGCAATTTTGGATCGTCCTATTCGATCTCGATTTCCCTTTATCTCATATGTTCGATGAAAAATATAACAAAATGATAAGTCTTGTTTTAAAACAATGCATCGAAGGAATAAATAACCTTAATATAACTATATTCACCTAAATATATAGATTTCATTAACTTCCAACCAATATTGAACTCGAATGAAAACCATGTGTTTGAAGTCGAACGAAAATATATTTCAAAGGTAAAGAGGAGCCATTGTCATGCTTAACAACTCAATCGAAATTGCAAAGTTAAGAATTTAGGAACATTATTTTTATTGGAAAATTTGGTTAAACACAATTTAGTTATTTCTATAAGTATTCCTTTGTTTTCCGTTGAATCACTATGATAAACGTAACACAATCGGATTAGTCCATAGTATTCCATGTTATTATCCATCAACATTGACTTTTTGTTTACATTCTAACGTATTAATCAAACGCCCCCTAAAATAAGTAAATTAGGCTCCTATATCAATAGAAAATAAAAGTAGCCCTCCAATTAGGTTTAAATCAACATTAAATATATCTTGAATTGGACTAGAAAGTTTAATGTGGGCAACAACGTATGCTTGTCAACATCAGGGAACACATATGACGTACGTGTGTCGTCTCAGTTCAAATATTTTGTCTCATTCACTTGTCTTGATCTTATGTTCCACTCTCTTGAGCGGTTAATTATTGTTTCAGAAGATAATCAGGTTCTAATTAAAATCATTAATCAATCTTATGTCCCTCTCTCCGATAGTTGAGTAGTGCTATCATCGGAAAAGCAAAAACAAGACGTTTTCCTAGTTTTGTGTTCTCTTAGCCCGAAAATTTTGAAAATTCCTCGCTCTTTTGAATTGTGTTTTGTCGCATTTTTTGAACAACTTCTTGAGGGTATTATGTTTTGTCACACTTTCTCTATTATGTTATAAATTTGCAATTTTGGGTCATTCTATTCGATCTCCATTTCCCATTATCGCATATGTTCGACTAAAAATGTTACAAAATGATAAGTTTTGTTTCAAAACAATGCATCGAAGGAATACATATCCTTAATGTAACTATATTCACCTAAATATATAGATTTAATTAATGTCTAACCATTATTGAACTCGAATGAAAATCATGTGTTTGAAGTCGAACGAAAATATATTTCAAAGGTAAGGAGGAGTCATTGTCTTGGTTAACAAGTTGACCAATATTGCAAAGTTAAGAACATACGAACATGGTTTTTATTGAAAAATTTGGTTAAACGTAATTTAGTTATTTCGATAAGCATTCCTTTGCTTTCCTTCGAATCACTATGATAAACGTAACTCAATCGGATTAGTCCATCAAATAGAGTTTGTTTTATCAAAAAATGTGACACTAAAAATCATTTTGAACAAAAATGAAGTATTCCATTTTACTATCCATCAACATTGACTTTTTCGTTTACATTCTTACCTATTAACTAAAAGTCCCCTAAAATAAGTAATTAAAGATCATAAATCAATAGAAATTAAATGTAACCCTTCAATTAGATTTAAATCAACATTAAATATATTCTAAATTGTACTAGATAGTTAATGTTGCGAACACCGTATAAGTGTCAACATCGGGGAACACATACGAGAAGAAGCCGGAAGAGAACCCTCCCATTGATAAAGAGAATATCATCAATGGGAGGGGGATTCGGAACATGATGGATTTGGGAGAAAATACTTAGTGTGGGAGACAAAAAAAACGGAGGGGAGAGAGGGTGTGGTAGAAGGAATTTGGGAGAAAATACTTGATTTGCTTACAATGCTTTTTCTTATGTGATATAATAATCATATTAAGAGTGATCATACTTGAAGCACTATTACGATATTTTATTTTTTTTCATAATTTTATATTTCTGTATCATCATTTATATTTGAATTTGGTTCTTACTTGAAGACGAGCAATGTCAAGTATGGGGTATTTTGATAGCATGTTTTCTTAGGTATTAGATCATGGTTTTAAGATTAGTTTTAGCATATTTTGACACGAGTTTGTATGATTTGTTACTAGTTTTTGTTACAATTCTAGTATGGAGGTTTACACTCATTTTGTATTTGTTTTCAGGAGTTTTGTTGGTGTTTCGGTGCATTATCGAGAACATTAGAATTGGTCGTTGAAGACTTGATGGAAGAGGTTATGAAGTAGAGGAAATCTTGGTCAAAGGTTAGCAAGGAGGGTCATGCTAGGATCATGTAAAGAAGAAAGGAAATCATGCAAAGATCGGACAATATTGCACAAGAAGCTGCTCGCGCAAGAGACTGGGTCTGCCTGGGCAACCTCGCACTTTCGTGCAACATGAGTGCACGTTCGTGACTACAAGCATATGTTCGTGTGCTTTGAAGAAAAGTCCCTTATGAAGCCGTTGTTGAGTTGCACGATCGTGGGATCTGTTGGACGTTCGTGTAACGTTCATTTAATACCCGCATTTAAGAGACTTTTGACCTTCTTCGGTTGTTTACTCCCCTTCATAATGGCATTTTAGGAGTTTAGAATGAGACATTATCATATTTTAGCTTAGTCTATTTTGAAATTAGAGAGAAAAGATTTTGAAAGAATAGAGAGGATATTTGGGATTGGAGTTCTTCCCTTCTTTCATATTGAATCTTGTAAGTTTTTATTATGAACTTTATTATATTCACTTATATTTTCATGTGTAGATAATTCTCTATGTTAATCTAAGCTTGGAGATGAATCTAACTATGTTGAGATAGACTAGGTTCTCAGAATCTCTTGAATATATATATATATATATATATATATATATATATATATATATATATATATATGATGTGGTTCCCATGAGAACAACCTTATTGTGTATCATGAGAACAATCTTAGACCGTCGGATGGTGAGTATTAAGGGTCGAGATTTAAAGTAGATATCATAATTAATAATAACTACGAATAATCCATTCAACCAACAATAACTACGAATAATCCATTCAACCACAATAACTACGAATAATACATTATACAAAATGACACCTTCGTAACAAAACTAATAATAACTACAAATAATATATTAAACAATAAGGCTTGTTCTCACATGATCTATACTATATATATATATATATATATATATATATATATATATATATATATATATATATATATATATATATATATATATATATAAAATTATTTTGATTGATTTATGCCTCATGTGTTTAGATCTATATCTAGATGATTGCTAGAGACCGGAATGTGATAGAATTATTGGAAATAAGGTATAAGCTTGAGATTTATTTGTGCGAAAGTGACTTAGATCTTTTGAGGAGAAATAGTTTTCCATAAATACATGTCTTATTTGTTAAAACTGAGACCGAAAGAAGATGTTTGAATCAAATAAGTTTCTCGTATCTAAGAGCTTAAAGGGTTTTGATTTATTTAACTTTGTGTGAATATTAAATTGTTAAGACACCTTACTTTGAACCCGAAAGAGTTTAGTAATACTTTAGGCAACCTACCATCATGATTATGGTCGGATTTGTTCACGAAATTGTTGGTTCATAGTTGATGAAATCTCCAATCTTGGAATATTATTATCATATAGTTTAATTCATTTTTATTTCACTATTTTCAACCAATTTGGATACTAAAAACCAACAAACATTTCTCACTTTTATTTTACCTCTTTTGGCTTTAAGAACCGGTTTAAGGATATAATTTATAATCCTAAAGTCCCTGAGATTCGACACTCATTATGCCACATTAAAATTTTGGCGTCGTTGCCCCGGACTTTAGCTAGTATTTGTCAATTCTAATTGCTAAGGTCTTTTTGTTGTTTTGATTCTGCTTTTTTTTTTGTTTTGTGTTGTAGGAATGATCAATAACCTAGTTGTCTTATGGCCTTCAAGAGAAGAGGCACACCAAACGAAAATTGAATATGATCAATGGTGTGCCCAAGAAGAAGAGTCTCCTATGGAGGACAATATGGAGGCTCTAAGGACTGAACTGAGAGCTTTACAAGAGTTTGCTCAAGTGCAAGTAGCTAAATTAAGAGTTGTACGAGAGAGGCTAGTATCTCAATAAAGACAAATTGAGATATCCAAGCACAAATGCAAAACCTTATGCAAAATGTGCAAAACTAGAGTGATAATGCTACTATGGCACATATTTTGATTGGTCCACAAAAATAGTGATGCGCCCTTGACCCCTATGTCCCAAGATGAGGAAGACGAAGCTTTCCGGGTTCGCTCCGATGGACCACTCACCCGTTCCCGTGTTAAGGCAATTGCCCAAGCTACCGGCTCCATCATTGCCCGCATCGTTGCTTGTCACGGGCCCATTGGTTGCAAACCGTGCCTTATGCCACCATGGCATGAAGCTCTTCAAGCCGGCACCGTTCCGGCACATTTTCCGCATTTTTCGTATTTTAGCGTTTTGTAATAATAAGTCTTTTTATTTTCGGAATATTAATTTTCGGGACTTTATTTCCGGGTATTAATTTTCCGAATTTAAGATTAGACTTTTGATTTCGGAATTTAATTCAGAATCTTAATTCCGAACTTAAATACCCAACCTTTCATATTTTTAGGCTTTTCATTTTCGGAACTTTAATTCCGACTTTATTTCTGTCATTTAAGTTCCGACCCTTTGTATGACTTTTATCCACTATATAAGGGGATGCTTGACTAATTTGTAAAGCATGTTCAATTTGATTAAGTATTGAGAAGTATTTTCCTCCTACTTACTTGAGCATCATTCTCTCTTCCAATCCTCTCAAAGTTCTTCTTTTGGATCTTCGATTCAAACTCATCCACATTCCAGGATTCTTCAAGAATCAACTCAACCGATCCACTTCAAGGCTTGATCGATCATTCTAGATCGACTCAACCATTCAACTTCCGCCTCCATCTCTAAGCTTCCGCAACCCATCTTCAAACACATCAGCACTTCAACTAAGGAGTAGTTGAGCTTCAGCTTGATATAGATCCGGAATCTTTCATTGACGTGTCCAAGGACGCATAAAATTGGCATCAAAGCAAAGGGATCTAAGCTAAGTTATCTTTACTCTTGTTTTTCTGCGTTATCACATTCATCCTTTTTGCCTTTTGTTCATCATCATCTTCATCTCGTTCTTCGCATCTTCATCCACGTTTTTGAAAAAAAAAATTTCTCGATCCATTTTGCAAAGCAAATTTAGGAGATTTTTGGTTTGCCATCAAACAATTAATCACAAAAACATTTTTTCTCACCCAATCCGACAACTTTGTTAATCGATTTCACCAATCTCTTGGGATTTTTTGTTAACAAAATCGGATATCGCAACTTTTGATATTCCAAAAACCAAAAACAAGCAAAAACTCTTAAAAAAAACGGATTTGTTTCAAAAGAAAAAATGGATTCATCTCTTGCATTCCAAATGTTGCATTCAAAAGTTTCAAAAAGAAATAATTCCACAAAAACAAAGTTAAAACACGTCCGGAAAACCGATCCATCCGAAAAATCGGATTTTTCAAAAAGAAAGGTCAAAGACCAAAGAAAAGAAAATTTGCCGTTAAACAATCTGTCCATTTCCTATCTCTCCATTTTCTTACACGTTGCAAATTATCTCTTGATTTTGTGTGCATTTTGGTTCAAATTTGTTGGATTTGCCTTCATTCCCTAACCTCCACACGGCCTTCCCAAAGGTAGAACCTTAACGCACTTGAACTTGGGTAACGCTGACTTAACTTGTCACCTTGCTCATTTGATCGCTTGCAATTTTGTGTCTAAATTTGGAGTTATGACTAAAGTCGAAATGGAAAATTCCCAGGACTCTCGTGAAAGGCAAGAGCTCACTACCTTAACCGAAGAAAATGCCTCTCTTCGGCAAGAAATTGAAGCTTTTAGGGCCCAAGTGCTTACCCTTACGACCGCCCCACCGAATCCAAATGGAACCTTGGTCGATGCTTCCACATCCGATGGACGTCGCAAAGGCAAAGGTATATTGGGAGCCGAACCATCTAATGGTCGACAACTTGCCTCCGTCATTGAAAATCAAAGGCCCTTACAAGATGACGGTCATGAGTCCCTCACATTATAGGTGTCATACGGTAAGGAGCCTTCGAGATCGGTCTCGTACCGGGCTTTAGAGCAATGCCCAAGTCTACACTCCTCTATGGAGGTAAACCTGATGGCTCTCCAAAAACGTCAACAAACTCACAAGATATCAGAATCTCTTCCAATTTTGGACTCGAACTATCCTTCATGCCTTGCATGATATAGGTGTTGTTGAGTGATCCGGACGGTGTGGTCAATCGGGGTTACCGTACATTATAGGATGGGATCGGGTTTATATTTCAGTTGTTGTCTTTCCCTTTGTTTTGAACTCGGTTGCGAGTCTTTTACGTTTTCCTTTGTTATAACCTTTGGTTTTATATTGAGTTTTGGTTATTATTTATTTGTGCCTTGTTGTAAGATTCGTTGTTTCGTTGCTACTCTGAGGGTCGGGACCCATTGTGAGGTCCTAGCTCGTAACGCTTCAAGTTTTCAAAACTTGGAGTGTTACAATATGGTATCAAAGCTCTATGTTGGCAACAATGGTACTCGAAATTTTCTAAAGGTCGAATAGATAAATAAATAGAACCCACAAGGGGTCTAAATTTTCAAAAGAGGGTTTTATTTTAAACTTGTCGGTCTAGGATAGATGTATGGGCGACCACCACTACCTCCGCGGATCTCGGCAGTGTAGTTTTCTTATATGTTGGCCTTTATGTGCATTTTATGGAGTCTTCTTTAGCTATAGCGTGGCCTTATATATCTATATCCCTATCGCAGATGGCGCGTACTAGAGCTACATCTGCTATTGGGCGAGGAAGGGGTCGACCACCTCTTCCACCTGCCGTCCGTGGACGAGGACGAGTAGGAAGACCTCCACTAGCTAGAGGTTGGGGTCAAGCCCTAGTTGCTTATCCGCCTATCGCTGAGGCGTTCACTAAAGAAGTTGTTGAGAGTGTTGTTCCCGAGGCTAGGAACGGGACCGCTGCTAGGTCTGGAGCATAGAGAGCGCAGTCGACCGAGTCCGCTCGAGTATCCCTCCGAGCTTCTGCATATCACGACTACGTGCACAGAGTTGAGGAGGCCATCAGGACTGAAGGACCTGCACTAGCACTGCTAGTACCCTCGAGATCAGCTGAGGTTTCGCAGAGAGTTACACAGGTCGTTGCCCCGCCTGCTAGAGTGGTTAAGGTTGCTAGAGTTCTGGTCGAGGCGAGAGAGTTGAGACCCGACTATTGGTTAAAGGCTTTCAACTAGCTGAAGGTCCCTTCTTTCTTGGAAAAGACTGGATTGGAGGTGGAGTTGTGGCTAGGACAGTTGGATTCTGCTATGGAGGCTATATGTTGCCCATAGGGATGTCGAGTCGACATAGCACAAACGTTGATGAAGGATCAGGCTCATTCCAGGTGGAAGACCGCTTGCAGTAAGGTTACCAGCTATGAGCAGATGAAGACTACGATCAGAGACTGCTACTGCCCTGCAGCTATGAGGAGAGATCGTCTTCAAAATTTCCTCGATGTTGGTTTCGAGGATCTTCCTATTATTGGGATCATCAGCAAGTTTTAGGAGGAGTTGCCTTTGTTGGGTCCGTCTGCACCACCAGAGGACCAACATGTTTATATTTTCTCTCGGAGGTTAAGAGAGTCTACCCACTCCTATATTGCTAGTTTCCATTGCGATTCTTTGACGGACTATTAGGATAGAGCATATGCTTATGAGAGAGACCGATTGGGTCAGAGGAGAACTTCTCAGACAGGAGGTCCTGAGAAGAGGCAGAGGACTAGACCTGCCAGTGCTAGAGCTGGAGCTTCGGGTTTTAGGCGTGGTCAGACGCCGGGGCGCTCTAGTTTCCAACAGTTGGTACAGAGTTCCGACAGAGGACGGCAATACTTTAACTAGGGAGGTGTCGGTCATATGAGAGCTGACTGTAAGAAGACTACAATGACTTGCTTTTCCCGTGGAAAGACAGGATACAGAGCTACGTTTTTCCGTCAAGGCAAGGCGCTATCTTAGTAGGGATCTTCGTCGATGAGGTTATTTATTGATTACCCAATGCTTAACAAGGTTACAATCAAGAATAAGTACCCATTGCCCCATATCGATGATTTGCTAGAGCTGCATTGAGCTTCAGTGTTTTTGCGGATCGATTTGAGGTCCGACTATCACTAGTTGAGGGTGAGAGAGCAGGGCATAGCCATGACGGAATTTCGGACCATGTATGGCCACTACGAGTTTATAGTGATGCCATTCGGGTTCACGAATGCACCCGTAATTTTCATGGAGTTGATGAACAACATCTTCATCAACTTCCTAGACCAGTTTGCAGTTGTCTTCATAGATGACATTCTGGTATACTCTCGTAGCTAAGAGGAGCATGCACGACACTTAAGGATCGTACTTCAAGTCCTGAAGGATAGAGAGCTTTACGAAAAGCTCTCTAAGTGTGAGTTTTGGATGTCCGAGGTAGCATTCTTTGGTCACATCGTTTCAACTAAATGGATCAAGGTAGATCCGGAAAAGATTGAGTCAGTAGCATCATGGCCGCCTCCTAAGAACGTCAAGGAGGTACGCAACTTCTTAGGATTGGCGGGCTACTATCGGCGTTTTATGGAGGGCTTTTTAGTTATCGCCCGACCTTTGACTACTTTTTTGAGGAAGTCTACGAGATTTGTATGGTCCGAGCCGTGCCTGCACAACTTCGAGGAGCTGAAGAAGAGGTTGACCTCTACTCCTATTTTAGCTAAGCCAGAGGTCATCAAGGACTTTTTGGTTTACAACGACGTATCCAAGCTTTGCTTGGGATGTGGTTTGATGCAGAGGGGTAAGGTGATTGCATACGCATCTAGACAGGTTAAGACGTATGAGGATAATTACCCTACCCATGACCTCGAGTTAGCTGCCGTTGTTCACTCAACGGGAGTTGAATATCGCCAAAGAAGATGGTTGGAGTTGATCAAGGACTTTGATCTGGAGATCTTATACCACCCGGGGAAGGCGAATGTGGTAGCAAATGCCCTTAGTAGGAAGACTCCTTGGGAGATGGAGATCGCTAGACTGACAGCTCAGCCACAATTACAACGAGACCTTGCATGGCTAGAGATGGATATCCACTTTCCGGATTCCAATAGCCATCTATCCACCTTGGAGATATTACCTGATCTGTTGGTAGAGATCCGACAGAAACAAGAGAGCTGCCCAGCTTTGACACAGATCCGAGACCGGATGTCTCGAGGAGAAGCACCACAATTTACAGTCAATGATGATGGGATCTGGAGGCGCCAGGAGCGTGTATGTGTGCCTTCAGATCAAGAGTTGAGGCAGCAGATCCTACAGGATGGTCACTCTTCACCTTACTTAGTGCACTCTGGTGCGAGTAAGATGTATAAGGATATCAGGCGCTCTTTCTAGTGGGGAGGTCTGAAGCCAAATGTGACGAGATATATAGCTCAGTGTGCGACCTGTCAATAGGTCAAGATCGAGCATTATCAAGCAAGAGGTGAGCTACACCGACTTCCCGTCCCTTAGTGGAAGTGGGAGGACATCTCGATGGACTTTGTTACCGGCCTAAGACTGAGCCGAGGTTTTGATGTCATTTGGGTTATAGTGAATCGACTAACGAAGACCGCATGTTTCATTCCTATCAAGGAAACGTGACCGGTATGTCGACTAGCAGAGGAGTTCATGAGGCAGATAGTTCGACTTCATGAGGTACCTAGGACTATAGTCTTTGACAGAGACTGACGGTTTACGTCGAGGTTTTGGCAGCATGTGCATGCCGTCTTATGTACTAGTCTGCAGTTCACGACTGCTTATCATCCTCAGACCGATGGTCAGTCTGAGAGGACCATCTAGACTCTGGATTATATGTTGAGAGCCTGCGGTTTAGACTGGGGACACATGTGGCCAGATCACCTTCCCTTAGTAGAGTTTTCGTATAACAACAATTGGCACGGATCGATCAGGATGGTACCTATCACTGCTCTCGCATACGCCACTTTATATCGAGTGGCACTTGTGGTCCTCTATAGGCTGGAATCATACACTTGCTTGCCCTTGATTGCGGATTCTGAAGAAGAACAAAAACCTCCAACCGAGTTCAAGCAATAATTGTACTCAATGATTATCACTATATTCCGGTAACTCCATTTAATTATGAAGAACTTATTAATATGTTTTAAAACGCAAAAGGTGTTTGGCTAACTCCATTAGATTATGAAACAGGTTCGGTTGCATCAAAACGCTCCTTTGTCCCCGATTTGTCATAATTGGATGCGGGGTCACAATGCTTCAGTTGATGGATTTTCCCACTTATATGACCGAAGAATAGAGAGATACATAAGGTTGCTTCAGAGAGAAGACTCGTCATTAGTTTGATGTCTATCATGTTTAAAAGTGTAATTGTGTGTTTTTTTAATGTAACGAGGATTGTGTTCTTGAAAGTGTAATTGGTCGTTTTTTTAATGAAATGAGAATTGTGGGTATGAATTTTGGATTTCAAAGTATAAGAAACATAATGTACATACATAATCATAAAACATGTTCATACATGATCATAAAACATGTTCATACATAATAAGACTTAAAGATAAAAACTTGGAAATATATGCTTTCATTTCAACTAACGATTCTAACTACAAGATCAACTTTAACCAAAATTATCCTTGTCGAGCAAGTTAGTAGTTGGGCTTTTGAGCCATGTAAGTAGATGCAAGTGACATGTTGTTACAACATGTCCAATAGACTCGTAACTGACACAAGCCAATGACCGTCGCTCCAAGCCGATAGACTCGTAGGACAAATCTCTCTTGTTATGAAAATATCATTTAAGCGTTAGTTACGCATTCGAATTTAATGAAATATAACATACCAATTGAAATATAAATCCGTGCCTGACCGATTTATATGTCGTGAGCGATGTGGGTCTCGTAAGTGA
Source organism: Fagopyrum esculentum (assembly GCA_033239045.1). Taxonomy (NCBI): domain Eukaryota; kingdom Viridiplantae; phylum Streptophyta; class Magnoliopsida; order Caryophyllales; family Polygonaceae; genus Fagopyrum; species Fagopyrum esculentum. Next base: position 15,724,318 of record BSUD01000002.1, read on the forward strand.
TGAGTAGATCCCGTATAGCGGGACCTCCGGGATACCCATCATCATCATTTGCAGCCTGATACAGAGGCGTAGGTGGAGGCGGAATAGTGTAACATCCAGTTTTTGGCTGTCACCGCCCCGCGGTGATAGCGGCCGCACCTGCGGCAAGTTGGCGTCTGTCACCGCCCCTGCGGTGACACGGGCCGCCCCTGTGGCAGGGCGAACCGCCCCTGCGGATTTGCCACAAATCGCGCTGATCTTTTTTCCGTTTGTTTTATTTTCTTTCATAGATAGAAGATCCGATCTTCTATCTTATAGGCCGGCTTTCCTATCTTATTTCTATCCCTAGAATGTCTTTTCTTCTATCCTTTCACCCCTTTCCTTTAAATTCCCTCTTTCTCCTCTTTTTTCCCCGTTTCTTCCATATGTTTTTCTTCAACCCTGAGAGCTGCAGCCGTTTCTGTCCTTCCCGTTGCTGAACGTGTAAGTCTTCTTCTCTGAGTTCTTCATCACGTTCATGAGTTGTTGCATGCCTTTCCTTCTGTTTCGCTTTCTTCCTTCGTTCTCCTCTTTTCTCCTTCTCCAAGAATTAAGTTTGAATCTTGATTCTTGTGGAGTGTTCCATTGTTGATACGTGGATGTTCACTGGCTCCCTTGTTTGAGTTGCGACGTGTGAGAGTGTTGAGAGGAGCAAGCTTTGGCCTTTGCTGCATTCTTTGCTCTCGAAGGAGTCGACAACCATTTTTGTCACGCCACCGCCTCCGCGCCTGCACCGAGCCGTCCCCGTGGCTATCTTTTTTGTCTCCCCTGCGGATCTGTCCAGCCGCCCCTGCGGTTTCCTCTACAATATCATCGTCTTTGGTGAGTTGCTTTCTTCCTTGCTTCCCTCGTTCCTTCCCTTGGCTTTTGATGTTGTTGTTGACCCTTAGTGATTTGAAAGATTAAGTTTGAGACCTTAGCTTGTAGAGATCTCTTAGAGATCATGAGAATTATAAGTTATAGACTTCTAGCAATTGTTTCGGTTCCTGATTCCGTATGCCTTGTTTGAGTAGGCATTCCTTCCTTCCTATCCTTCGGAACCGAGTTGTTGCTGAGTTATTTGAGTAAGGTAAGTCCCTTGGACTTACTTAGTTGCGTTCCGTGTATTAGATTGATTGCTTTGGCTTGTTTGCATTGTTGTTTATCGTATAACTGATAACCGGAATAGGATTGACCTTGTTATACCTTAATTGGCCGAAGTGTATTATAACCGGGTGGTTACCACTTGTCCAGTTCAGAATGGGGAAACTGGGAGGTGTCCTTGTGACCAGTGCAGAAGGTGACAGAAGGATGCATACGTTCTATTCATGTTGGTGAAAGGGTACACAGTCGAGATCGTAGCGATTCTTGTGTAACAAACTTAAGTTGAATGATAACACGATTTATGACTTAGGTTTAGGTAGTCATTTAGATAAATTTCTCACTCATTCATGCATGGTCTAGCACTAGTTCACGACGTTTGCACTCAATTCACGTATTTTGTCGAGATAGACGTCTACACGGACTCTTGCATTGCTTTGTAGGTATTTTGGGAGAATTAGGAGCTTAAACGATACGTTTGAGGATCGTTCATCAAGATGACACAACCTCGGACTCATTAGGATGCAAGCTAAGGGCTAAGGAGGACTCATGGAACCTTGCCAACACAAGCCATGCACCAAATCAAAGCTTAATGAACCAAGGCAACGTTGAAGCACCAAACCACGGTTCACTGGCACTTCCACGGCCGTGGAACCACCCGTGGTTTTTGCCAGACGGTTGTGACAGCTGTGCCACGATCTCTTGACCCTCTCTAGCATGGTGGTAGTATAAAAGTGGTCCTGCATTGCTGAGAGAAGCATCTTTCATCTTGGAGCAACCCTCCACCATCCAATTCTACATTCTCTCTCACAACAAGAAGATTCTCTCAAGGAGAAGAGCTTGGTTTTGTAAGGGTTGTGAGTCATTTCAATCTTACTTTCTTTTGGAAGGGTTGTGAGTCATTTCAATCTTACTTTCAGCTTGGTTTTGTTTGCTTTACTTTTCCATCTCTTTCTCTTAATTATATTGCAAATGGAAGCCATGATTTTATGTTCGATGATTTCGATTGTTATGATGCATGTTATAGGCTAAATAGATGCGATTCTAGGGTAAGGAAAGGATGGTTATGGCTAAGACTATGATAGGATGAACTTAGATTTACCTTTGGATGACTTGTGCACTTGAACGAGCCTCTGTTGGAGTCCACGGTCAGTTCTTGCCATTCCACGGCCGTGGACTTGGTAGAACAAACCGTGGTTCTCCCTGGTTCGATGGATCTAGCTTTAGATTGTTAGAATGTTGAAATCCTAGTGTTTGTTGAGTTAAAATCTACCCTAAGGTGACCTAGTGTTAGCAACTAAGTGTTAGAAGAGACCTACCCGGTGATTCTTACTCTTAGATTTCAAAGATGACAAACCCTAGGTAGTGGTGAACCTCATAAGCCGCCATTGGACTAAGTGTGCTAGGATAGTTGTTTAGGACTAACCCTTTCGAGACTTACCCGGTGAGGATAGGTTAGATCCTTAGATGACAATCCGGTTTGTGTAGAATTCCATTCCATAGGTTCTTAGAGACTTACCCGGTGATGAGACCTAAGGGATAGACTAGTGGACCATGAGACCTACCCGGTGATTGATCCCAATCTAGAAACACTCACTCCCAACATATCATAGCTAATCCAAGGAATGACTAGATAGCTTGAGTCCTATGCCATAACCGGAATTTCCAACCCCTAGGATCCGCCTTCTTATCTTTGATCTATATCTCGTTTTAACTAGTTTGTTTGCATTGATTTGTTAGCATAGTTTATTGTTCGTTTGCATGATTTGTGATCCTTTATTGATCACCTAAAAACCCATTTAGATTTTCATTTCTTTATTCCCTTCTCTTTTCTTAATCTAGATCTTCACTAAACTTAATCACTATTCGAATCAATCTCACCTTAGTCTTTGTGTTCGACCTCGGAATACTATCCCTACTACAAACGTCCCGTACACTGCGGGTTCGCTAGGAGTTAGGAAAAATATAACGAGTTATAAATTTAAAGCTTATTGCGTACACACGTTCTTAGCGTGACAAGTTTTTGGCGCCGTTGCCGGGGACTAGGTCTAGATTGAGTCCATTTTGTGATTGTTTACAGTGTAGATCTTTCTTGTTGCTTTTGATCTCTCTTTGGTTTGTGTCTTTGCTTTTCAGGACATCTTTCACTCTTTAGGTGTATGCGAAGATCTCGTGGCAAGGATTTAGCTCCATTCGATCCCGAACTGGAGAAAACACTTAGATCTAGATCCAAGAGCATTAAGAAGGGAAAAGAGATGGCCGGAAGAGACCTCCAAGCTGAGTTGGATGAGGCTTTAGAGCAAATTAGGCTAAGAGATGAACTCTTGGAGGAAGAAAGGAGACTTGCCAATGAGAGGCAAGAAGCAACTAGGAGGGAGATTGATGAGATTAGGCAAGCCCTTGTACAAGGAGAGCTTAATCGTCAACAACCTCCACCACCACCACAACCGCAGCCGGCAGCGAATGTTAGGGTTGTGCCCATTGCTATTGAAGAGCCACAAACATTAGGGAGACGTATGGATCCGGCACAAAGAGCACACCGTCCGGGTGTGAACTTAGGAGATCCCGCAACCCACAACTACGAGCTCCGCCCTCAAGTTCTACAAATGATCCAGCATAATTAATTTGGAGGGATGGAAGGAGAGTCTCCTCATCAACACTTGATGAGCTATGAGATTTTGATGGAGACTCTTAGACCGCCTAGATTGGAGAGCAACAACCATAAGCTTAGGGCCTTTTCCTTCTCTCTTAAGGATAAAGCCTTGGCTTGGTATCAATCTATTCCACAAGGGCGCGTGAGTACTTGGGAGGAGATGACAACCGAGTTTTTGACTAAGTTCTTCCCACCTTCCAAGACTACCGAGTTAAGAGGGAAGATCAATGCCTTCGTGATGAAGGATAGAGAGAGTTTATTCAAGTCTTGGGAGACGTTCAAAGATCTTCTCCTAGATTGTCCACACCATGGTATACCAAAAATTGAGCTATTGGAGATCTACTTCAAAGGACTTGATGAAGATAGCCAATTCAAGCTCCAATCTCTTTCCGGTGGGACTTTCATGGAGAAAAATGTGGATGATGCTTGGGAGTTTGTGCAGAAACAAGCTCTAGTGATTGAGAAATACTCCCATAGGAAGAGTGAAGGGAGAAAGGCGGGAGCATATGAGGTGAGTGAAGTCACCATGAGCAATTTCAAGCTTGTCGCCATCAACAACGAGCTAAAATCTTTGAGGGAGTTGTGTGCTACAACTTTGAAGAACCAAGCAACTCCTCAAGTGCAAGTGCAAGCTAATTTGTCTTCCAAGGAAGAAGATGTCAATTACATGGGAAGGGGCAATTACAACAATTATCAAGGCCCAAGGAACTTCAACAACAACCGGCAATTCAACAATTACCGGCCCAACCATAACCATCCCGGGTTTTCCTATTCTAACCCGGAGGGAGCCTTGAACCCTCCCGCTTCCACAAGCACAACTCCACCACCAAAAGCTTCATAAGAACCTCCACCCGGATTTACTCAACCTCCAAAGGATAGAACCGAAATGATGTTTGAGCAATTACTTGGAAGATTGAGTGGTCTTGAGAGCACGGTGACTTCCATTTCTAAAGCTCAAAAGGTGTTGGAAGCACAAGTGTTCCAAAAGGCGGGTGAAGCCCATAGAGATCCGGGAAAGCTTCCCGGAAGGACCGAAGACAACCCAAGAGGCCAAGTGTTGGCTATTACTACAAGGAGCGGGTTGAGCATGAAAGATCCTTTGCCCAAGGAAAGGGCTAAGGGAAAGCAAGTAGTGGTAGAAGAAGATATATTGCAAGAAGATGGAGGCAAGAGCAAGGATGTAGAGCCAACCTATGTGACACCGCCTCCATACAAACCACCACTATCGTTCCCACAATCACGAGCAAGAGCTCGCTTGGACAATCACTTTGGTAAATTCCTTTAACTAATGTCTAAATTGCATATTAATATTCCGTTCATGGATGCTATTTTAGGAATGCCGGCATATGGAAAATTCTTGAAGGAGATACTCTCCAACAAAAGGAAGTTGGAGGAGTATGGGGAAATAAGAATGACAAAGAGGTCCTCGGAATTGATCCAAACAATGAAGGAGGAGATGCCTCCCAAGCTAAGAGATCCGGGTTCCTTTTGCGTCCCAATTGGAGTGGGAGATGTGAAGTATGAAGCCCTTTGTGATCTTGGGGCAAGTGTAAGCATCATACCGCTTGCACTTTGCAACAAGGTTGGGCTAGGAGAGCCGAAACCGGTCAAGATGACCCTCTACATGGCGGACCGTTCTATCACTCACCCGGTTGGGATCTTAGAAGACATTCCGGTGCAACTAGGAAGGTTCTATGTGCCGATTGATTTTGTTGTCTTGGATATTCCGGCGGACTATCCGGTTCCCATCATCTTAAGAAGACCCTTCCTAGCCACTTCTGGATGCCTAGTGGATTGCAAGAATGGGACTCTTTCCTTCAACATTGGAGAAGAGAACATCAAGTTCAAGCTATCCACAATGATGAAAGGGCCGACCCTTGATGAGGATGTATTCAACATAGTCGAGCAAGAGGAGTCTAGAGAAGTTGTGAGCTCGATTTTGATCAAGGACCCCTAGGAGAAGGTTCTTACCTTAAGCTTGATGGAGGAAGGTGTTGAGAAGGCTTGCAATGAAGAAATCAAGGCCTTAGAAGCACTAGAAAAGGAGACAAGGGCTGAATGTGAGGTTCACGAAGACGTGCTGAACACTTGTAAGTTCCACGGGCGTGGAATGTGTTCCACGGCCGTAGAACTCTCTGGAAAGCTCCAACAAGAAAACCTAGCAACTTCCACGGCCGTGGACTTGAAAGGAGCCGTGGACTTGGCCGTGGTTTTCCCAGAATCAGACCTCATTGACGATCAAGCTTCAAGGAGACTTGGAGGGTCTTCATTTGCTTTGGATTTATCTCATCCAACGTTATTTGGATCGTCTCCACTCGATAAAGGTCCTCCTAAACTTGAACTTAAACCCCTCCCCTCTCATTTAAAGTATGCTTTCCTTGGTGATAATTCTACATATCCGGTGATTGTGAATGCATGCTTGAGTGATAATGAACTTGCTAAGTTGTTGCATGAGCTAAGATTGCATAGGAAAGCCATTGGCTATACCATTGATGACCTTATTGGCATAAAACCTTCTTTGTGCATGCATAAGATATTGATGGAAGATAATCATAAACCCTCTATTGAACATCAAAGAAGATTGAATCTTATAATGAAAGAGGTAGTCAAGAAAGAGATCATTAAGTTGCTAGATGCGGGGGAATTATCTACCCTATCTCGGATAGTAAGTGGGTTAGTCCCGTTCATGTAGTACCTAAGAAGGGTGGGATGAACGTAGTGACCAATGAGAACAATGAACTAATCCCGACTAGAACGGTTACGGGGTGGAGGATGTGTATTGATTATAGGAAGCTTAACATGACCTCTAGGAAAGATCATTTCCCTCTACCTTTCATGGACCAAATGCTAGAGAGGTTAGCTCAACATTCTCATTTTTGCTACCTAGATGGCTATAGTGGATTCTTCCAAATCCCTATCCACCCCGATGACCAAGAGAAAACCACTTTTACATGTCCATGGGGAACTTTTGCTTATAGGAGAATGCCATTTGGGTTGTGTAATGCACCCGCCACCTTCCAAAGGTGTATGATGGCTATCTTTTCGGAATACATAGAAAATATCATGGAAGTGTTTATGGATGATTTTTCTGTTTATGGTTCTTCCTTTGATAATTGCTTGGCTAACTTGTCGTTAGTATTGAAAAGATGTGAGAAGACAAATCTTGTCTTGAATTGGGAAAAATGCCACTTCATGGTAAGTGAAGGTATTGTGTTGGGACACTTGGTGTCCAACCGTGGCATCGAGGTTGATAGGGCCAAGATTGAAACGATAGAGAAGTTGCCACCACCTACCTCGGTAAAGGAGGTAAGGAGTTTCTTAGGGCATGCCGGTTTCTACCGGAGGTTTATTAAAGACTTATCTAAAATTTCTAAGCCTCTCACTAACCTACTAATGAAAGATGTTGAGTTTGTTTTCTCCAAGGATTGCCTTGAGGCTTTTTGTAGGTTGAAGAATGCCTTGATCTCCGCACCTATCATGCAACCTCCGGATTGGAGTTTACCATTTGAGATCATGTGCGATGCAAGTGATGTAGCCGTTGGGGCTGTTTCGGGGCAAAGGAAAGATGGGCGCACACATGCCATTTATTATGCTAGCAAGACGCTAGATGATGCCCAACTCAATTATGCTACCACCGAGAAGGAATTGCTAGCGGTTGTGTATGCATTTGAGAAGTTCCGCTCATATCTTGTTGGAGCGAAGGTCATAGTGTATACGGATCATGCTGCGATCCGTTACCTACTTACAAAGAAGGATGCCAAGCCTAGATTGATTCGGTGGATCCTTCTTCTTCAAGAGTTTGATTTGGAAATCCGGGACAAGAAGGGATCCGAGAACTCCGTGGCGGATCACCTTAGTAGACTCCCACCATTAGAGCTTGAGAGAGATGACATCCCGATTGATGATTCATTCCGGGATGAGCAATTGCAAATGGTGGAAGAATGCTTGTTCCAAGTGTCTAGAGGAAGTGAGCCATGGTATGCCGACATTGTGAACTATCTTGTGTGTGAGGAAGTGCCTCCCGGATTAACATATGCCCAAAGAAAGAAGTTCTTCAAGGATGTGAGGCACTACTATTGGAGTGAACCACTTTTGTTCAAGAGAGGGTCGGATGGAATGTTTAGAAGATGCATACCGGAGGATGAGGTGGAGAGTGTGATCCGCCATTGTCATTCCTTGCCATGTGGAGGGCATGCTAGCTCACACAAGACATGTGCGAAGGTGTTGCAATCGGGCTTCTTTTGGCCAGGTTTGTTCAAGGATGTGCAAAGCTTTGTGGTAGCTTGTGATGCTTGCCAAAGGACGGGCAACATCTCAAGGAGGAATGAGATGCCCTTGAACAACATACAAGAAGTGGAAATATTTGATGTGTGGGGTGTGGACTTCATGGGACCATTCCCTTCTTCATGTGGCAACCTCTACATCCTATTGGCGGTTGACTATGTTTCAAGATGGGTGGAGGCAATCGCCTCTCCTACAAATGATGCCAAGGTGGTGGTGCGGTTCTTCAACCGAGTGATCTTTCCTAGGTTTGGAACACCAAGGGTGATCATAAGTGATGGAGGGAAGCACTTCACAAATAGGAACTTTGGGGCACTTTTGGCTAAGTATGGGGTGACCCATAAGGTGGCAACACCTTACCATCCCCAAACTAGTGGCCAAGTGGAGATCTCCAACCGGGAGATAAAGGGAATCCTTGAGAAGACGGTCTCTAGAACGAGAAAGGATTGGGCTATGAAGCTCAACGATGCCTTGTGAGCATATAGAACCGCTTTCAAGACACCAATTGGCACCACTCCCTACAAGTTAGTCTATGGCAAGTCTTGCCATCTTCCGGTAGAGATGGAGCATAGAGCTTATTGGGCCATTAAGTGGCTAAATTTTGACCTCAAGGAGGCGGGAGAGAAGAGGTTGCTTGATATGAACGCTCTTGAGGAGATCCGGTTGGATGCCTACGAGAATGCCCGGATCTACAAGGAGAGGACCAAACGGTGGCATGACAAGCGCCTCATCCCGAAGGAGTTGAGTGAAGGCGACCTTGTCCTTCTCTTCAACTCAAGGCTGTGGCTTTTCCCCGGAAAGCTAAAATCAAGATGGACCGGGCCATATGTGGTGAAAAAGATCTTCCCCCATGGAGCTATTGAGATAGGAGGGGAGCATTGTGGAGATTTCAAGGTGAATGGGCACCGGTTAAAGAAGTATATCCCGGGAGCTCCGGTGGATATGATTGCCCCACTTCACCTAGAATGAGACGCCCCCGAGTTTGGTCAAGCTAATGACCTTAAAGAAGCGCTTGATGGGAGGCAACCCATTGGTAACGTTTTTCCCTTTTTTGTTTTGTTTTTGTTTTTGATTTTTCTGTTTTTGTGTGTTTGGTGTGTTTTGTGTGTGTGCTAAAGTCTTGGTAGCATTGTAAGCCTTGCATGGCATGTGGATGATGATGAACCCCTCATCAATTATGGGTGGAGCGGACGCGGAACTTGGACGGCTAGCGGTGCCTAGCGCGGGTCCCGACACTTTGATGAACACTTAGAGCTCTCTACCACTGTTGATAGGATCACTCACCATCAATCCACTTGAGAAATCCCAAATACCATGGCAAACCATTTTTACATTGTGAGAACCTTCTTTCACTCTTCTTTACTTTATTTACACATTGGGGACAATGTGTTTCTAAGTATGGGGTGGGGTTTGCATGATCCTTTGCATGATGAGCATCTAGGGTAGTTTAATATTATCGCATGTCTTGCATTGTATATACTCATTTCGAAAAATTCAAAAAAAAATCAGAAAATTTAAAAATTTTGTGCTTTCTAGGCTTGGATATGACCCTAATGATGAATCTTGTCTTGTGGATTGGCTATGAATGGCCTTATGTGTTTAATTGATGAATGCATATGTGGACTTGAAGTACTTCTCTTAAATCCCATGAATGATTTGTGATCATGATGTTTGCCTAGAATGGATTGAGTATTGAAAGTCAAAATTACATGCTAGTTCTTGCACACCATCTAGGAATGAATGAGGCAATTCATTTTTCTCTTCTTCTCATCTTGATCATGATGTTTGAGCACCTCAATTGATATAAATTTGACCTCTTTTGACCCATCCGGGAATAGGAGCATATTAGTGTATTGATGTGTGTGAAAAGCAAGTGTGGGGTGAAAATGTTGATGAAAGAATGTCATGAATAAAATGCTGAATTTGTTGTGAAAGTGTAGACAAAAATATAGGTTTGGGGACGTTGGTTTAAATGACAAGTAACTCGGCACACTTCACATAATCGGGTGTTGGTGCCTTGCCAAAGTCAAATAAACCGATAGTCCTAACGAGCTTTGGTATGTGTGTCCGGTGAGGATGCACCTCGAAAAATAGAAAAATCCCGAGGATGGCTAATCACCAAGGTTTCGGCTCTTGTACATCAATGCCATTGTCTCAAAAATAAGTGAAAGCAAAAGAAAAGAAAGAAAAGATGGAAAAGTATACACTTGAGGGAAGTTGATCGAGGACAAAATTGTGGAGTTAGTTCCATTCCCGGATTAGCATCACATAACCTAGAAAAATCCCCACCTAATCACAACGTTTCTTAGCCTTTTATTTCACAAGACCTTATGACCTATTTGCATGCTTGTAAGACTTAGTAATCTAGATTGGATATGCTCTTGATCATCTTGACTTCTTCATTTTTACATTTCATGCATGCTTTCAAGTTAAGTACAATTGTATTTCCATGCTTTCACTTGTTTGATGCATGATTGCTTATCCGTTGCCATGAAACATGACTATGAAGGTGATCCAATAGTAGAAGCACAAACCCAAAAAAATTTTGCTATTTTTCTGCATACATAAATAATGTCATCTCTTAGTCTATAGTTGGGAATTTGCTCGGGGACGAGCAAACCTTAAGTATGGGGTATTTTTGATACCACGATTTATGACTTAGGTTTAGGTAGTCATTTAGATAAATTTTTCACTCATTCATGCATGGTTTAGTACTAGTTCACGACGTTTGCACTCAATTCACGTATTTTGTCGAGATAGACGTCTACACGGACTCTTGCATTGCTTTGTAGGTATTTTGGGAGAATTAGGAGCTTAAACGATACGTTTGAGGATCGTTCACCAAGATGACACAACCTCGGACTCATTAGGATGCAAGCTAAGGGCTAAGGAGGACTCATAAAACCTTGCTAACACAAGCCATGCACCAAATCAAAGCTTAATGAACCAAGGCAACGCTGAAGCACCAAACCACGGTTCACTGGCACTTCCACGGCCGTGGAACCACCCGTGGTTTTTGCCAGACGGTTGTGACAGCTGTGCCATGATCTCTTGACCCTCTCTAGCATGGTGGTAGTATAAAAGTGGTCCTGCATTGCTGAGAGAAGCATCTTTCATCTTGGAGCAGCCCTCCACCATCCAATTCCACATTCTCTCTCACAACAAGAAGATTCTCTCAAGGAGAAGAGCTACCATGTAATAACCGAAAATTTTTTAAACTCCGTTAAATCTGAATTTAACCGAATTCCGATACGTCAATCTTAATAAAATAAATAAAATGAGATGAGTTTAAGTTCTATCATTTTATGTGACCTTAATTACACAAAATGATGAAATTACATAACCAGAAATAATTTACGTACCTTTAAAATAAAAATAATAACTTATATTAGACGGAAAATAATTCCGTAAATATTCCGCAAATTTTTCTTTCGATCCGGGACAATTAACGAGTTTTCGTATTCCTTATTCTAATGGGAGAGCAGTCCGGTTCTGGCCCAACACTAGGCCCATTTTTTACAGCCCACCAGCCCATCTCCTAATTCAACCCAAACCCTAATTAATTGGCTAACACACTTAACCTAATCTCTGCACTAATCTAATTGTGCCGCTATCCCTCTCCCTCTCTGTATGAAAGACGGCAGCAGCGAATGCGCCGCAATGTAAACCGACAGTGCTCTCCTGCCGCGCCGGAGCCACCGCGCCACCCCTGTCGACCACCAGGACACCACCAGGTGAGCCACTATCCACCTCCCGTCCATCTCGCATCCCTTCCTTCCTGCCTCGCCGCAATGTAAACCGCCGGGGCGTTGTTTTCGCACAGCAGCGGGTCGACATCGGAGGAGGGCTGCAGCAGCGCCGATCGAAGCCGGCACTACCAGGCAGCCGCAACCCGCGTCACGACGACCCTCCGCCGCCTAGCGCCGGACCTGCGTCGTCCATTTCCGCTGGGTTGAAGCCGACAGTGCTCTCCTGCCGCTAGGACCAGTTGCCGCCGGCACCAGGTCTGTAGTGGTTGCAATATGGAGAGGCCAGTGTACCGTGTCTTCACCGCCTCTGCACCGAAAGGACGAACCAGGGGTGCCGCCCATCCTCGACGCCGGCTGCTAGACCACTGCGTAACGCCAGCTGCTGCGACTTCGAGCGCCAGGCCGGGAAGAGCCCTCCTAGTCAAAACCGCCGACGAGCAGGCCTTGTTCCGGACTCACGAACCGGTTGGAACAATTACGTCTTCGCCCCACAGGAATCGCAACCACTCAAGGCTACTGCAATCGACTTCAGTTGCGGTTTTACTTCCTGCAAAGGCACAGCTAGGGTGCGGGACGGTGAGTCTGATCCTCCTCCATGACTGCTAAATGATCGTCTATTCATGTTACTTCTGGCATTCAAAAACTCCTTCACAGTACATTGTAGGAGAAGTAAGGTGTAAATAAAAATGTAAATGTGACAGTATTGTGTACTTATACACGAATATATATTTATATATACGAGACGAGAGACATAAGTATAAATATAAATGAATAGGTGCAGCGAATATACCTATATATATATATAGATGGGTTAGGGTAACGTATATATATACGTATACGTGTATGTATAAGAGTATAGTGTATCGAATGTATGTATAAGTTGTGATCAAATATATAGGTTTACGTCTATAAATGCGAGTTGAAAGATATGAATCATGTAGGTATGCGGGTTCACGAGTGGTTATATAAGCGAGTTGAAGAGTAAGGTTAAAGTGTATTATATTACGGATAATATATGTATTAGAATAGATAGTAACCAGTTCAAAAAGAAATTAGTAGACTCTAGAATAAACTTTGAGAATGTTGACACTAAGGGTAAAATGGCCTTTTACCGTAAGAGAGTTTTTCCGTAATTCCTTCATATGAGGTTGGACATCTGGATGAGATTCTGATCCACAAGCCTTATTTGACAGGCGTTTGAGTTACTGCGAGTACGGACCGAATTGAGACTTGTTAGAGTGTGATTTTACTCAGGTAAGTCCTTGCGACTTACTTAGCTGGTTTCTGGATATTAGTTGGATGATGATGGTTGTGTGTGTGCAATGTATGTGATTATAATAATAACAACTTGTTAGGACGACCGTTGTTATTATGTGTTAAGGCCCAAGTGTATGTATAACGGGCCGTGACATCACTGCCCAGCTCTGCCAGGAGACTGGGAGGTTCTCTATACCCAGACCATCCAGGTACACGGTGAGATGCATCGGATCCACTCCTGATGGGTACACGGGGGCGGAGACGAGGTTTGGGAATCCCTCGTGTCACAAAATAAGTATCATTAGAGTGAATGACTTAAATGAAGATAATAAATGGATTGTTTGAAAGCATGATGAGTGTTTATTGTTTTATGTGTGTGTGCTATTATTATTCTACTAATGTTTAGATAACTAGCTAATGGTTGTTTTGTTGTGGTTTTAGTTTTACAACAGGTTAGAACAGCAGCTGAGTGATCCGGAAGTAGTGGTCAGCCGGGTCTCCGTACTCATTAGAGTGGGGGTTTGGGTTATCGCTTGTTGTCTTTCCCTTTTGTTAAGACAGTTAGTCTTTTCCGTTGTTTAAGTACGATAGGCTGTTAGACTTTGTTGCATTCATCCTTTTTCAAATACATTTTTACGAATTTTGGTTTTTCTTATTTGTGTCTTGTTGCAAGATCCTAGTAATAGTGTTGTCAAACTGAGGTCGGGACCCATTGTGAGGTTCTAACCAGTAATGCTCCGAGTTCTGAGAATTCGGGGTGTTACAACATGGTATCAGAGCTCTAGGTTGGCAACAATGGCACTTGAAATCTTCTGAAAGACCGAATAAGTTTTAAGTAGAACCCGAAAAGGGGTCTGAGTTTTAAAAAGAGAATTTTTGTTTTTAAATGCATGCATAGTCTGGTTGGGAATAGAAAAGTACGACTGACCACCACTACTACCGCGGATCTCAGTTTGCTTAGTATGAACTTTAGGTTTTACTGTAGTTGGACTTTTAGCTTGTTTATAAAGATATGTTATATAGATAGGTATATGCCGAAGACTAGTAGAATTTATAGTTACAGTACGCCCTTAATGGAGATAACAGTTTGAAATCCTCATTCAGTTGACACACCTAAGTTTTGAAGAGTGACAACGTGAGGATTAGTATGTACATCTTATGTGCATTAGGGTAGACGAACGTCGGACAACTCCTTCGAGCTTGTTGAGGAACGTCGAGACGGAAAGGTGAAGACTCAAAGACAACACCAAGTACGATGACAAGAAGAGAATCCCGAATCAACTCAACGGAATCAAATGAAGGATATACAAAAGAGTAGTTCCGGAGAAGCAAGTGATGATCACCAACTAGGGAATTGAGAAAGACAACGGAGAGGCTCTTTCAAGTTGTGTAAAGTGACTTCACAAACAAAGAGGATGACGTCGGAAATTGCCATAGACATGAAATTCAAAAGGGAGATATAGTAGCGATCAAGAAAAGGGACATAAAATTTAAGCTCACTGACAGACTAGGAAGTGAAAGTTGATGCCAAAAGCAAGGAGAAATATGATCACTCTCAACAGGCTAATTGCCACCACAATCCAGATTGATAACCGAGACAGTCAAAAGTATGGAAGTCAACACGAGATACATTATCCATCCAAATAGAAAGAATTAAAGAGCTGTAACTTGGAAGCTTACGCGTTGCCAGAAAGGGAAAGGTGGATTTCACCGACATGGAAGTGGTGTGACCTCCTAGGACACACAAGAATTTCAACAAGGATCGGGATACAACAAAGACCGGATTTCTATAGAGGCGGAAGTATAAGCAGCACCCAAGGACGGAAACTCACAAAGGGATTTAAGTTAATAACACTAGCGAGTCATAACAGAGAACCGCATTTGGACGATAACACGGGTAAAAAGAATTATGGGAAAATACCTACAAGTTATCGTGGAAGAAATTACTAGTCCGTTGATGGAAGATGAAGATACAGCTAGACTCGTAAGAGTACAGTGCTCTTATAGGAGTGTAAATTGCAAAAAGAGCTAAATGAGTATAAATGGAAGAGATGTATTTTCACTGGTATATCAAACCTCAAAAGGGATAGAAGAAAAGTAAGTCTACGATCTTACAATAGGTCAACTACAAACTAATTGGTTACAACAGAGAATTTACACGTGCTGGCCAACTAGTGATGGTGGGTTGACAGATAAGAAGAATAACCACAAGGTTATAAGGGAATTTTACCGACATCTGGTGAATTTCTTCCAGAGATCAACGACGACAATGGTGAAGTTAAATCAATACAAGTACTAGTAGCCTTGATGGTAACATTGAATGAGTCCAATATGATATCTCTAATAATAAAGAAATTCAAGAGCAGCTCTTGACGGTCGATAATGACCATTGATGATAGAAATGGTGTAAAGGGAATTGTTGTGAGTAGTTACTTACTACTGACTAAGGAAAGATACATATCAAAGTTAGTATGAAAGGATCCCTGTAAGAAGAACTAGAAGACTAAGAAGAAGTAAATGATTGTGAACATGTCCTATGTCTTATTATTCCACACAAGTAGGGCTGATGGTGCTCCTCTGAGAAAAGGTGGGGTCAAACTGTCTAGAATGATAGGGGGAAACCCTTGTGATTAAAGATGTGACACAGAATAATTGGAATTTCAGAGGAGGTACAAATATAGAGAGTATGATTTAAAGCCTTGGTGAAATGTGTGGTTGAGTTGTGAGGTGATTGCAGATGGAATCTACAAGTTGGCTAGAACAAACATGAGAAGGAGTAAAGATGAATGACTAAAGACTGTTATTTAAGGAGAAATGGAAGTACTCCATTGAAAATTTAGTTGGACTGATGACCTAAGAGTTGATGAAAGTAATAAGACCAACCAACGCAGTTGTAAAGTGTGTACGAGAAAACTCAAAGGGATTTAACTATCTTACGGAGTGTAATATCAAAGAAGGTAAAGCGGCATGAGCATAAGGACAACATAATAAATGCGAGTCAAGAACTTTGATTTTTGATAAAATCATATACAACTGAGGTTTCTTATGCAAATGGTACTGATAGGTGTTTAATAAAAGTCATACACATCGGACCGATAACGCTTGGATGGATAAAGTGTAAACAAAAAGAATAACTTAACTAGTAAGAAGGAAAGTCATGTATCAAAAGGCGGGTCTTGCTAAATTGGGATAAAGTGTTGAGATGATGATGCCTTTGTAGAATCTATGCAAGAATAACGTAACTAAGGTTCCAAAATGAAATGAGCAGTAATGATCAACTGAAAGTTGAGACCGATTCAGGGGAGGAAATTGTTATAAGACGAGTCACCTAGTAGAAGAGTTCGCAAGACAAGCTTGAGAGACCAAAAGAGATAAAATGTCGATCCGGATATGAGGGTCTAAGGTGCATGGAATGGGATACCTACAATGGAGTGTAGAAGCAAAATGTAGACTTTACAAGTGTGGAGAGGTTTTGACCTCCTCAAGGATATAGGAATTTGAAAGAAATTACAATGCCGGTATCAAAGAGTTGAAGCCCTATAGCGGAAATAACGGAGTTTCATGAAGGCAATATTGCTAGTAACACCAGCGAAGGAATGCATATATGAGAACGGTATTGGTGGACTCGAAAGTTCAAGGTAACCCCAATTATCACGGGACCTCAGTCATCAACACCGACGGTCCATTGAAGGGGAACTACAAGGGGATGATAACTAAGGTCATCAGAACTACCAAGACACTTACCAACCATCGTTGAAGATTTGGAATGACTATTTATGTCAAGATGAATGACCCAGTTGGGCTCGAGAAGTAGAGTTAGCCTAAGGAAACAGAAGTGTGGAAGATAAAACGAATTAGCGAAGCATGAAAGGATTAGTCGGGCAAATGATGCTCACCAAGGATTTAACGCCAGTATAGGTATGAGAAGAGTAAGTCCGGGATATTGAGATAAGTCAATTATAGACTGACCGACGTCAGCTAAGGACGTGTAAGTGTTGGTTTTGACGAGTAGGTACTGTTAAGAAGAGACATTGATGACTGCAGATTTTAGAGATAACCTTACCAATGCCTTGGAAGATTTTCCCAGTGGGCAACAACAACCTTCTGGGATGATCTAAGGATATGGAGAGAATTGAGCTAGAGGTTGCTTACTAGTTGGTTAAGAACAGACTACGGTTGAGTAAGAGAGTAAGGGTCTGTTTGAAGAAGATCTTGCTAGTATTAGAAGGGAAGTATAGGCGGGAGCTGGGTAAATCATGTTGACCCTCAGAAAGACATCATTGTGACTAATGGGTGTTACACCAGAAGCGTGGTAGACCCATAACCCACAGATGAAGAAAATCAATGTTAGGTGAACTATGATTTCAAGTTAAGAAATTAGAGAACTATATGAAAAGGTCCACTTGGGAGTGTGATTTGTTTTGAGTTATATAATTTTGAAAGCTTGACAAGAAGTAGATGAAAATTCACTAATTAAGGAACGATCCGATTAGGTCACATTGAGGAGAACGAGCCAAGCAGTTTGTATTACAAAGAGCATTAGGCACTTAGTAAAGTGCCGACAGAAGTTTAAGATCATTATTTCATAATCGATAGTCGGGAACTTTCGAAAGGAAAAAGTTTTTATGGTTTGGTAGAGTCGCCAAAAGAGTGGGAAGTGAGCTTAGAGAAACAATCGTTGATATTTAATAGTGGATTGAGAAATTATTTAGTGACTAGCTCTACTACCATACCAGAGGGAGTACATCAAATATTCTACATGTCTCAGTTGAGAAATATCTACCGGATTCGAGATGCGTCATCAACTATGATATTCGGATAATGGAGCCCGAGCATACTTTAGTGGAACATCCAGTGACCATTCGAGAATGGAGTACTAGACATCTACGATCTAAAGCTATGCCGATACTGTGGATCCAGTGGTCTAGACGGGGAGCTGATGAGGCCACTTGGGAGACTGAGGAGAGTATTAGACGTAACTATCCCGAGTTCCTTGCGGGGTTAGAGTTACCCTGTATCGATGAGTTATTACTCGGATGTCGTGTTGTTTGACCATTCAGGTTTTTATATTGATTTGAGCGATTACGTTGATGTGACACATGTCTACTTTTGATGATTGAGTAGTTGCTTGGTAGAAAACGAAAATGTTTAGTAAACTAAAATCTACCAAAGGAAACGTGTGATAAAAGAAATGATTCTAAGTTTCGGGACGAAACTTCTTTTAAGGGAGCACTGATGTAATAACCGAAAATTTTTTAAACTCCGTTTATTAAGGAAGCCAACCGGAATCCGACCCGTCAACTTTTAATCCTCTAAAATAAAATGAAACGAAAAGTAATTTCTATCATTTTATGTGATCTCGTTTTACATAAAATGATAAACGTGTAACCGGAAATAATTCCGTACTTTTAAATAAAATAAAACAGCGGTTTCAGACGAATAACGATGTAGATATCCTTTCATATTAGTAAGTGAGTAGATCCGGCCCATTTTTTTTTTCTGACCCATACAACTCAGCCGGCCCAACATGAGCAGCCCACCACTAATCCTAAACCTAATTAATTAACCCTAATCCTAACCTAATTAGCCTAACTTATCCCACCTACTGCCGTCTCCTGCTTCTCTCTCTCGCAACCGGAACAGACACAGCAGCAGCCCTCTTCCGTCTTCCCCTACAGCCGACGCCGCCACGCTGTGCCCTCCCGCCTCCCTCTTCGTCGGCGACAACAGCCGCTAGGTGAGCATTCTTCTCCGTCCACCTCTCCTCTTCCTCTCTCATTGCCGAACTGCAGCCATCCTACCCTTGCTGCACATTCAACCGCAGTCGCACGCCGTCCTCTTCTTCTTTGTACGAAGGCAGCAGCAGCAACACGAGCCACCGCGCCGCCTCCGTCTTCAGCGCCGATACAGAGCATCGCCGGAGCCTCAGTAGCTTCAAACCTTCCTTCCCGTTGGAGACAGGTAAATCGACCATCTTCTACTCCGCCGCCAACACCACACGCCGGAGACTGCATAAACCGGCGGGAGAAACCACACCCGGCCCTTCTGTTTTCACGTATAAACAACTGGAAATCGGATCCCTCTTTGGCCCTTGCAGTGACTAATCGGGACAAGTGGTGCACTATGGGGGCGCAGTTGAGCCAGCGTACGATCCCCGGTCCTGGTCCAGAACAGTTCTGCTAAGCCTAATCACGGAAACCGGACCACCTCCAATTGATATGGGTGAGTCCCTCTCAATGCCTTCTGTCGATGTTGTACTAGTGCAGGAGAATAGGTTGTGTAAATTAAATTGTATAAATTTGTAAGCGGTGGGTTTCGAACCAGAGACCTTCAGGTCATAGAAAAAAAAAATGAGAGAATGCTAACAGGGAGACTCGAACTCAGGACCTCATTCAGCCTAGGAAAATTTCATGTTGTGAGCTGAAACTGCTGACTTTGAACCCGTTTTTGGATAGCTTAGATCGAACATCCACCGTTGAATTTTTAATATGTTTGAGATAGAAATATGAAGTTTACTGTATTAAAATTTGGGAGAAAGTTAACGGTCGGATTAGAAGTTATAAGGTCCCAAAGTAGAGCAGTAGGGCTGTTTTTCCAGCAGAGGAAAATATTGGCTAAGTATAGAAATTCTAGCTTTTATCCAACTTTAGAAATTTATGTAGGAGTTATGGTTGAATATGTTTGAGAGATCTTTGCTCCTATGGTTAGTATGCATATCATATAGGATCTAGAGTTTTACTACGGAATTTTTATCTTTTTATTCAAGCCTCGTATCTTAACCCAAAGTCGGACCTTAACGACTTTTTGTGAAAATTTAGAATTTTGTGTAACCATTATAAATCTTTACCAAACTTTTCCGTAAGAACTAGATTGTGGAAATGGGTTCCAAAGGAGAGTTTGAAACTAAGATATAGACAAATACGGGAGTTTCGGAACTGGGGGTAAAATAGGCATTTTACCTTAAGAGGGCATTTTAGTAATTTTTCTCTTGATGAGTTTGTGCATCTTAGAAGTTATAGACTTCTAAGATTATGGGATGTATTTTGATCCACGTGCCTTGTATGACAGGCGTATGAGTTTCTACGGTTGCAGACCGAGTTGAGACTTGTTAGAGTGTGATTTTACTCAGGTAAGTCCTTGCGACTTACTTAGCTGGTTTCTGGATATTAGTTGGATGATGATGGTTGTGTGCGTGCAATGTCTGTGATTATAATAATAACAACTTGTTAGGACGACCGTTGTTATTATGTGTTAAGGCCCAAGTGTATGTATAACGGGCCGTGACATCACTGCCCAGCTCTGCCAGGAGACTGGGAGGTTCTCTATACCCAGACCATCCAGGTACACGGTGAGATGCATCGGATCCACTCCTGATGGGTACACGGGGGCGGAGACGAGGTTTGGGAATCCCTCGTGTCACAAAATAAGTATCATTAGAGTGAATGACTTAAATGAAGATAATAAATGGATTGTTTGAAAGCATGATGAGTGTTTATTGTTTTATGTGTGTGTGCTATTATTATTCTACTAATGTTTAGATAACTAGCTAATGGTTGTTTTGTTGTGGTTTTAGTTTTACAACAGGTTAGAACAGCAGCTGAGTGATCCGGAAGTAGTGGTCAGCCGGGTCTCCGTACTC
>BSUD01000002.1:15745004-15811753 GCA_033239045.1 Fagopyrum esculentum
AGATAAAATGTCGATCCGGATATGAGGGTCTAAGGTGCATGGAATGGGATACCTACAATGGAGTGTAGAAGCAAAATGTAGACTTTACAAGTGTGGAGAGGTTTTGACCTCCTCAAGGATATAGGAATTTGAAAGAAATTACAATGCCGGTATCAAAGAGTTGAAGCCCTATAGCGGAAATAACGGAGTTTCATGAAGGCAATATTGCTAGTAACACCAGCGAAGGAATGCATATATGAGAACGGTATTGGTGGACTCGAAAGTTCAAGGTAACCCCAATTATCACGGGACCTCAGTCATCAACACCGACGGTCCATTGAAGGGGAACTACAAGGGGATGATAACTAAGGTCATCAGAACTACCAAGACACTTACCAACCATCGTTGAAGATTTGGAATGACTATTTATGTCAAGATGAATGACCCAGTTGGGCTCGAGAAGTAGAGTTAGCCTAAGGAAACAGAAGTGTGGAAGATAAAACGAATTAGCGAAGCATGAAAGGATTAGTCGGGCAAATGATGCTCACCAAGGATTTAACGCCAGTATAGGTATGAGAAGAGTAAGTCCGGGATATTGAGATAAGTCAATTATAGACTGACCGACGTCAGCTAAGGACGTGTAAGTGTTGGTTTTGACGAGTAGGTACTGTTAAGAAGAGACATTGATGACTGCAGATTTTAGAGATAACCTTACCAATGCCTTGGAAGATTTTCCCAGTGGGCAACAACAACCTTCTGGGATGATCTAAGGATATGGAGAGAATTGAGCTAGAGGTTGCTTACTAGTTGGTTAAGAACAGACTACGGTTGAGTAAGAGAGTAAGGGTCTGTTTGAAGAAGATCTTGCTAGTATTAGAAGGGAAGTATAGGCGGGAGCTGGGTAAATCATGTTGACCCTCAGAAAGACATCATTGTGACTAATGGGTGTTACACCAGAAGCGTGGTAGACCCATAACCCACAGATGAAGAAAATCAATGTTAGGTGAACTATGATTTCAAGTTAAGAAATTAGAGAACTATATGAAAAGGTCCACTTGGGAGTGTGATTTGTTTTGAGTTATATAATTTTGAAAGCTTGACAAGAAGTAGATGAAAATTCACTAATTAAGGAACGATCCGATTAGGTCACATTGAGGAGAACGAGCCAAGCAGTTTGTATTACAAAGAGCATTAGGCACTTAGTAAAGTGCCGACAGAAGTTTAAGATCATTATTTCATAATCGATAGTCGGGAACTTTCGAAAGGAAAAAGTTTTTATGGTTTGGTAGAGTCGCCAAAAGAGTGGGAAGTGAGCTTAGAGAAACAATCGTTGATATTTAATAGTGGATTGAGAAATTATTTAGTGACTAGCTCTACTACCATACCAGAGGGAGTACATCAAATATTCTACATGTCTCAGTTGAGAAATATCTACCGGATTCGAGATGCGTCATCAACTATGATATTCGGATAATGGAGCCCGAGCATACTTTAGTGGAACATCCAGTGACCATTCGAGAATGGAGTACTAGACATCTACGATCTAAAGCTATGCCGATACTGTGGATCCAGTGGTCTAGACGGGGAGCTGATGAGGCCACTTGGGAGACTGAGGAGAGTATTAGACGTAACTATCCCGAGTTCCTTGCGGGGTTAGAGTTACCCTGTATCGATGAGTTATTACTCGGATGTCGTGTTGTTTGACCATTCATATTTTATATTGGATTGGGTGTTTACGTGTTATGTGATATACGTGTGATTATGATGTGTGAGTAGTTGCATGGTAGAAAACGAAAATTTAAAAGAGAAAAGATACCAAAGGAAACGTGTGATAAAAGAAATGATTCTAAGTTTCGGGACGAAACTTCTTTTAAGGGAGCACTGATGTAATAACCGAAAATTTTTTAAACTCCGTTAAATCTGAATTTAACCGAATTCCGATACGTCAATCTTAATAAAATAAATAAAATGAGATGAGTTTAAGTTCTATCATTTTATGTGACCTTAATTACACAAAATGATGAAATTACATAACCAGAAATAATTTACGTACCTTTAAAATAAAAATAATAACTTATATTAGACGGAAAATAATTCCGTAAATATTCCGCAAATTTTTCTTTTGATCCGGGACAATTAACGAGTTTTCGTATTCCTTATTCTAATGGGAGAGTAGTCCGGTTCTGGCCCAACACTAGGCCCATTTTTTACAGCCCACCAGCCCATCTCCTAATTCAACCTAAACCCTAATTAATTGGCTAACACACTTAACCTAATCTCTGCGCTAATCTAATTGTGCCGCTATCCCTCTCCCTCTCTGTATGAAAGACGGCAGCAGCGAATGCGCCGCAATGTAAACCGACAGTGCTCTCCTGCCGCGCCGGAGCCACCGCGCCGCCCCTGTCGACCACCAGGACACCACCAGGTGAGCCACTATCCACCTCCCGTCCATCTCGCATCCCTTCCTTCCTGCCTCGCCGCAATGTAAACCGCCGGGGCGTTGTTTTCGCACAGCAGCGGGCCGACATCGGAGGAGGGCTGCAGCAGCGCCGATCGAAGCCGACACTACCAGGCAGCCGCAACCCGCGTCACGACGACCCTCCGCCGCCTAGCGCCGGACCTGCGTCGTCCATTTCCGCTGGGTTGAAGCCGACAGTGCTCTCCTGCCGCTAGGACCAGTCGCCGCCGGCACCAGGTCTGCAGTGGTTGCAATATGGAGAGGCCAGTGTACCGTGTCTTCACCGCCTCTGCACCGAAAGGACGAACCAGGGGTGCCGCCCATCCTCGATGCCGGCTGCTGGACCACTGCGTAACGCCAGCTGCTGCGACTTTGAACGCCAGGCCGGGAAGAGCCCTCCTAGTCAAAACCGCCGACGAGCAGGCCTTGTTCCGGACTCACGAACCGGTTGGAACAATTACGTCTTCGCCCCACAGGAATCGCAACCACTCGTGGCTACTGCAATCGACTTCAGTTGCGGTTTTACTTCCTGCAAAGGCACAGCTAGGGTGCGGGACGGTGAGTCTGATCCTCCTCCATGACTGCTAAATGATCGTCTATTCATGTTACTTCTGGCATTCAAAAACTCCTTCACAGTACATTGTAGGATTAGTAAGGTGTAAATAAAAATGTAAATGTGACAGTATTGTGTACTTATACACGAATATATATTTATATATACGAGACGGGAGACATAAGTATAAATATAAATGAATAGGTGCAGCGAATATACCTATATATATATATATATATATATATATATATATATATATATATATATATATATATATATATATATATATATATATATATATATGGGTTAGGGTAACGTATATATATACGTATACGTGTATGTATAAGAGTATAGTGTATCGAATGTATGTATAAGTTGTGATCAAATATATAGGTTTACGTCTATAAATGCGAGTTGAAAGATATGAATCATGTAGGTATGCGGGTTCACGAGTGGTTATATAAGCGAGTTGAAGAGTAAGGTTAAAGTGTATATATATTACGGATAATATATGTATAAGAATAGATAGTAACCAGTTCAAAAAGAAATTAGTAGACTCTAGAATAAACTTTGAGAATGTTGACACTAAGGGTAAAATGGCCTTTTACCGTAAGAGAGTTTTTCCGTAATTCCTTCATATGAGGTTGGACATCTGGATGAGATTCTGATCCACAGGCCTTATTTGACAGGCGTTTGAGTTACTGCGAGTACGGACCGAATTGAGACTTGTTAGAGTGTGATTTTACTCAGGTAAGTCCTTGCGACTTACTTAGCTGGTTTCTGGATATTAGTTGGATGATGATGGTTGTGTGCGTGCAATGTCTGTGATTATAATAATAACAACTTGTTAGGACGACCGTTGTTATTATGTGTTAAGGCCCAAGTGTATGTATAACGGGCCGTGACATCACTGCCCAGCTCTGCCAGGAGACTGGGAGGTTCTCTATACCCAGACCATCCAGGTACACGGTGAGATGCATCGGATCCACTCCTGATGGGTACACGGGGGCGGAGACGAGGTTTGGGAATCCCTCGTGTCACAAAATAAGTATCATTAGAGTGAATGACTTAAATGAAGATAATAAATGGATTGTTTGAAAGCATGATGAGTGTTTATTGTTTTATGTGTGTGTGCTATTATTATTCTACTAATGTTTAGATAACTAGCTAATGGTTGTTTTGTTGTGGTTTTAGTTTTACAACAGGTTAGAACAGCAGCTGAGTGATCCGGAAGTAGTGGTCAGCCGGGTCTCCGTACTCTTTAGAGTGGGGGTTTGGGTTATCGCTTGTTGTCTTTCCCTTTTGTTAAGACAGTTAGTATTTTCCGTTGTTTAAGTACGATAGGCTGTTAGACTTTGTTGCATTCATCCTTTTTCAAATACATTTTTATGAATTTCGGTTTTTCTTATTTGTGTCTTGTTGCAAGATCCTAGTAATATTGTTGTCAAACTGAGGTCGGGACCCATTGTGAGGTTCTAACCAGTAATGCTCCGAGTTCTGAGAATTCGGGGTGTTACATACCATTGGAGAAGAAAAGAAGAAGACACCATTGCTAGACTTTGATAGCTTTGTAGTGAAGAATTTCGGAATCGATTTCTAGAGTTGTATGAACCATCTAAACCTTCTTTTGGAAGGGTTGTGAGTCATTTCAATCTTACTTTCAGCTTGGTTTTGTTTGCTTTACTTGTCCATCTCTTTCTCTTCATTATATTGCAAATGGAAGCCATGATTTTATGCTCGATGATTTCGATTATTATGATGCATGTTATAGGCTAAATAGATGCGATTCTAGTGTAAGGAAAGGATGGTTATGGCTAAGACTATGATAGGATGAACTTAGATTGTCCTTTGGATGACTTGTGCACTTGAACGAGCCTCTGTTGGAGTCCACGGTCAGTTCTTGCCATTCCACGGCCGTGGACTTGGTAGAACAAACCGTGGTTCTCCCTGGTTCGATGGATCTAGCTTTAGATTGTTAGAATGTTGAAATCCTAGTGTTTGTTGAGTTAAATCTACCCTAGGGTGACCTAGTGTTAGCAACTAAGTGTTAGAAGAGACCTACCCGGTGATTCTTACTCTTAGATTTCAAAGATGACAAACCCTAGGTAGTGGTGAACCTCATAAACCGCCATTGGACTAAGTGTGCTAGGATAGTTGTTTAGGACTAACCCTTTCGAGACTTACCCGGTGAGGATAGGTTAGATCCTTAGATGACAATCCGGTTTGTGTAGAATTCCATTCCATAGGTTCTTAGAGACTTACCCGGTGATGAGACCTAAGGGATGGACTAGTGGACCATGAGACCTACCCGGTGATTGATCCCAATCTAGAAACACTCACTCCCAACATATCATAGCTAATCCAAGGAATGACTATAGCTTGAGTCCTATGCCATAACCGGAATTTCCAACCCCTAGGATCCGCCTTCTTATCTTTGATCTATATCTCGTTTTAACTAGTTTGTTTGCATTAATTGTTAGCATAGTTTATTGTTCGTTTGCATGATTTGTGATCCTTTATTGATCACCTAAAAACCCACCAAAAACATTTAGATTTTCATTTCTTTATTCCCTTCTCTTTTCTTAATCTAGATCTTCACTAAACTTAATCACTATTCGAATCAATCTCACCTTAGTCTTTGTGTTCGACCTCGGAATACTATCCCTACTACAAACGTCCCGTACACTGCGGGTTCGCTAGGAGTTAGGAAAAATATAACGAGTTATAAATTTAAAGCTTATTGCGTACACACGTTCTTAGCGTGACATTGAATTAGTAAAGGAGTTCACCTTAATGAAAGATAATAACCAGCTGAGTGCAAGCATGCTATATGTTTATCTTTACCTTATGTGTGTTTGTGCCTTTACAGTCTTTTTGGTATCTAGAATGTTAGCTAACGGTTTATGCCGTTGTTGTAGATACCTTGCAGGATATAGGTGTTGTTGAGTGATCCGGACGGTGTGGTCAACCGGGGCTCCCATATGTTATAGGACGGGATCGGGTTTATGTTTTAGTTGTTGTCTTTCCCTTTGTTTTGAACTTAGGTGCGAGTTTTTTTACGTTTTACTTTGTTATAACCTTTGGTTTTATATTGAGTTTTGGCTTTCATTTATTTTTTCTTGTTGAAAGATCTGTTGTGTCGTTGCTACTCTGAGGGTCAGGATGTAACACCCCGAATTCTCAGATGTCGGGACATTACTGGTTAGGACCTCACAATGGGTCCCGACTCAGTTTGACAACAATATTACTAGGATCTTGCAACAAGACACAAATAAGAAAAACCGAAATTCATAAAATATATTTGTAAAAGGATGAATGCAACACTGTCTAGCAGCCTAAAGTACTTAAACAAAAGAAAAGAACACTGTCTTAACCAAAAGAAAGAAAAGACAAACACAACCCCCAACCCCCACTCTAAGGAGTACGGAGACCCGGCTGACCACTACTTCCGGATCACTCAGCTGCTGGTCTAACCTGCGGTAAATCTAAAACACAACAAGAGGAACCGTTAGCTAGTTATCTAAATATTAGCAGAATCATAGTAGCACACACACACACATAAAATATAAACACCCAACATGCTTTCAAACAAGTCCGTTTTATTATCTTGAATTAAGTTACTCTTTCACGCTAATGATACTTATTTTGTGACACGAGGGATTCCCAAACCTCGCCTCCGCCCCCGTGTAACCATCAGGAATGGATCCGATGCATCTCACCTTGTACCTGCCTGGTCTGGGTATAGAGAACCTCCCAGTCTCCTGTCAGAGCTGGGCAGTGATGTCACGGCCCGTTATACATACACTTGGGCCCTAAACATAATAATAACAGTCGTCCTAGCAAGTTATTATTATTAAAACACGCACATAGCACACACAACCACTATCACTCAACTAATATCCAGAAACTGGCTAAGTAAGTCGCAAGGACTTACCTGAGTCAAAACACACTCTAACACGTCTCAACACAATCCGTACTCGTGATAACTCAAACGCCTGTCAAATAAGGCATGTGGATCAGAATGACATCTAGATGTCCAACCTCATGCAAAGGAATTACGGAAAAAGCTCTCTTACGGTAAAAGACCATTTTACCCTTAATGTCGGAAATTCTCAAAGTTTATTCTTGAATTCTACTAATTTCTTTCTTATCTTGTTTTCCATAGATTATGTCTCTCGGGTAGCTACTTATAGGTTATAGGTCAAACTCGAGACAACTCGAAGAAGGACAACATTCCTTCTCTCCAGTTACCAATTACGCTACTACAAATATTATACCGTCAGCATGTTTTAACCTTTCTCCTCAACTCATTTATTTTTACATAGTTTCTTAACTCCCAACTCGTACTTATGTATTAACTCATATAGTTATATAATCTACATTTATGCTTGTAATTATATTCTTATATATAAAAAAAAAGAAGATACATTTCTATTAATTCTATGCTTTTATTTAGTTTATTCATACACTCACTTATACCTCTATATACATATATTCGTATTACTGTGCATTTAAGTATTTATATATATATAAGTATATATCTCTACTGCGGTACCTCACTCTAATGTCTAATATATATGTATATATATACATCCGTACACAACTCTTCTCTTTCCACCTCCATGTTAAAGTATATATACATATACTATCATATTACCACATTTCACATTACAGATGTATATATCTCCAACTTATACATTTATATATATATCCGTATCACTGTACATCTACATATTTTATTTTCCATCTTGTACGGGTATAGGTACACTTACGTCATGAGTATATATTCTTATGGTTCTTTATATATATAAATCCTGAAATCCCGACTTATTTATATATATATTTATATCTCCTTTATATTTTACTCACCTTTATTATTTTTACAAAGCATTGTAGTGCAAAAATATATACACTTATACACATGTGCCTATCTCTCTCGTTCATACTAATATACTCACAACAATCAAGGTCCTTCTACATCAGCAAACCCGGACTCAAAACGTACATACCGTCCTAACCCAAACCCCTTTCTGCTACACCCTAACGTTGACAGTAACCCAACTACTGCATAACTCAGATACAACAAAGAGAGAGGGATAAGACAGTGAGGTAGAGGGGCTCACTTCCGCCGGATAAGACGAGTCACTGTACGTCTTAGGCAGCCAACCGCAATCCTCGCTTGACCTGCTCGTCGATCCAGTACCGGGCTCTTGTTGGGCGGTCCACTGTTGCAAGGGAGGAGGGCGCTGCTAGTATCGAAAGCCACGGGATTCAGCGGAGGAAGGAGTAAAACGGTTTAGAGAAATTGACGGAGGGGCTGTACCTTCGTGACGGTTCCGCCTGGGCTCGAGGCGGCGGCGCTCCGGCTGCAAGGAGGGACGGAATAACGGCGTCGGCTGCCGGAGGCTGTAGATCGAACGCTGCACAGGAGGTTTAGTGGTGCTGAAGTCGGGAAAGGAGGTTGCGAGGAGGAAGAAAGCGGCAGCTTACCAGGTGTTCCGGCGGTGTCTGGCGGTCGACTGAAGGCGGTGTGGTGGCTACGTGGCGGCTGTAGTCGCCGGCGACGAGGAAGGTAGACGAGGCGCGTGGTGGCGGCGTATTCGGATGAGGCGGAAGAGCTGTTGGTTACGCTCTTCAGAAGGTAGGGGAGAAGAGGGGAAAGCGGCAGCAGCAGCAGCGTAAGTTAGAGTTAGGGTTAGATTAGGTTAATTAAATAATTAGTTTAGGGTTAGGATTAGTTTAATGATATGGCTGATGGGCTGATAAGATATGTGGGCTTGTTAGTGGGCCAATCGGCCTGCTCTCTCATTAGAACGGAATAGGAACTCGTTACTCGCCCGGATTTCTGGTTAGGTGCGGGAATTTATATAATACGGAATTATATCCCGTATTATATAAATTATTATTAATATTATAAAAAAAAATTTATTGTTATTTTATTTTAAGGTGCGTAAACTATTTCCGGTTGCAAAGTTTCATCATTTTATGTGACTTAAGGTCACATAAAATGATAGAACTTAAAACTCGTTTTAATTGTTTATTTAATCATTTATTTAAGATTGACGTATCGGAATTCGGTTAAATTCGGGTTTAACGGAAATTTAAAAAATTTCGGTTATTACACAGGACCCATTGTAAGGTCCTAGCCCGTAACGCTTCGAGTTTCCAAAACTTTGGGTGTTACAAGAAGGAGGCGGTGGCGGTCCACCCTCCTGTGCAGACTGACCGACGACTCTCATAGCCCCTGCGGCAGAGGTTTCGGAGTGAGCGGGGACAGGCGAACAACGGTCCATAGAATCATGTAGCGCCATCACATAAGCATCGACGTCCGCCTCCGGTAGGATCTGCCCGCAAGAAGCGTCTGATGAACCAAATAGCATGTATATCCGCTCATCTACATGCTCCTCAGCCTCCCGTCCTCCCTCCTCCTCCTGAGGCTCTTGTCCTCCATCCCCCTCGGCTTGTCGCACAACGTCCTCCTCCTCCTCCACGTCCTCGGGATGTGCTAATTCCATCTCTATCAACCTCCGCTTACGGTTCGAAACCGCAGCGGCCCGTCCTCGAGTACTAGTCCCGACAACCTATATAGTTTGTATAATTTCATTAATTATAGACTAATATCATTAATTGCCGACTAATTATCGACTAATTTCATTAATTGTCTACTAATTATCTACTAATTCACTAATTAACGACTAATTTCATTAATGAGTCGACTAATTCGCTAATTAACAAGAAATTTCATTATTTAAAGACTAATTGTCGATTAATTTCATTAATTGTTGACTAATTAGCTACTAATTCACTAATTAACGACTAATTTGGTTAAATGTCGACTAATTGTCACTAATTATCTACTAATTATCTACTAATTCACTAGTTATCGACTAATTTCATTAAATCTCGACTAATTGTTTACTAGTTTTCTACTAATTCACTAATTAACGACTAATTGCATTAATTAGTCGACCAATTATCGACTAATTCACTAATTAACGAGTAATTTCATTAATTGTCGACTAATTACATTAATTGTCTACTAATTATCTACTAATTCACTAGTTATCGACTAATTTCATTAAATGTCGAGTAATTGCTTACTAATTCACTAATTAACGACTAATTTTATTAATTAGTCAACTAATTCACTAATTAACGAGTAATTTCATTAATTAATTACTAATTGTCAACTAATTTTATTAATTTGCCGACTAATTATCTACTAATTCACTAACGACTAATTTCATTAAATGTCAACCAATTATCACTAATTATCTACTAATTATCTACTAATTTAATAATTATCAACTAATTTCAATAAATGTCGAATAATTGTGAGAAAATTGGTGTAGGGAAATCTTTTTTGTATCATAGATACAATCTAGGTCCCTCCATTTTCTAGCCAAAAAATAAAAGTAAATAAAATTATAAATTCTTTAAATAAGATAATCTATTTAAGGGCTTTTTATTAAGTAGGATAAATAACTATTAAAAATTAAAAAGATAAACTAAATTATAAAGATAACTGAATATTAATTGTGGGGATCACTCTCATTAAAAAGATTCTCTCTCTTAATTAATATGACTGTTTTTTAAATAAATAAGGAAAATGAGAGTGATCCTCCATAAATTCTGTAAATAATTTCACTCGCAAATTATGTACATAATTCCACACGCAAATTATGTACATACTTTCACACGCAAATTATGTACATAATTTTTACACATAACACAAATTTTGTAGATAATTTTCACAAACAACACAAATTTTGTACATAATTTGTGTAAAATTATGTACATAATTTGAGTGTGAAATTATGTGCATAATTTGCGTGTGAAATTATGTACAAAATATGTGGGGGACCACTCTCATTTTCCTTATTTAATTAAAAAACAGCCATATTAATTAAGGGAGAGAATCTTTTTAATGTTAAAACTAATTCTTTAATTATACGGGACCACTCTCATTTTCCTTTTTTATTTTTAAAAATTAAAAGAGAAAATCATTTTAATTTTGAATAACTATAGAGGACCACTCTCATTTTTCTTTTTTATTTTAAAAATTAAGGGACAATATCTTTTTATTTTTGAAAGTATCTTAATTATTTTAGATTTTATCTTTTTTCAAAATTACAAGGGACCTAGTTAATTCACATTGAAACATAATGACCTACTTAATCTACATTTATACAATTAAATCCTACTTACCTCTTTTACTCAATAATTGTTTACTAATTGTCTACTAATTCACTAATTAACGCCTAATTTTGATTAATTATCGACTAATTCACTAACTATCAAGTAATTTCATTAATTAAAGATTAATTATTGACTAATTTCATTAATTGTCGACTAATTTTATTAAGGGCAATTTTGGTAACTATGCCTTTTTGAAAAATTATAGTAGTAACTAGGCTTTTTAATGTGTCAATTAAGTAAATATACCCCAACCTTTTGTATTTATTCTCAAACTCTACACACTCTTCTATCAAGGGGTACATTTACTAAACACAAAACTAGAAAAAGACTAGTATACCAAATTGTTTCTTTTTTTATTAATTGGCAACTAATTTCATTATTTGTCGACTAATTATCTACTAATTCACTAACTATCGACTAATTTCATTAAATGCCGACTAATTGTCTACTAATTATCTATTACTTCACTAATAATCGACTAATTTCATTAAATGTCGACTAATTGTTTACTAATTCTCTACTAATTCACTAATTAACGACTAATTTCTTTAATTAGTCGACTAATTATCGACTAATTCAGTAATTAACGACTAATTTCAGTAATTAACGACTAATTGTCGACTAATTTTATCAACTGTCGACTTATTATCTACTATTTCACTAATTATCGATTAATTTCAATAAATGTCGACTAATTATCTACTAATTCACTAATTAATGACTAATTTCATTACTTAACGACTAATTGTCGACAATTTTTAGTAAAAGTCGACTAATTGTCTACTAATTCACTAATTAACGATTAATTTCATTAACTAGTCGACTAATTTTTGACTAAGTCACTAATTAACGAGTAATCTCATTAATTAACGCTAATTGTCGACTACTTTCATTAATTGTCGATTAATTATCTACTAATTCAATAATTAACGACTAATTTCATTAATTATCGACTAATTATTGACTCATTTAGTAATTATCGACTAACTTCATTAATTATTGACTAATTATATATTAATTCACTAATAACGACTAATTGCTTTATTAATCGACCAAATTTTTGACTAATTAACTACTTTTCCACTAATTTCCTTAATTATCTACTCATTCACTAATTTACGAATAATTTCATTAATAATCGACTATTTATCGACTAATTTCACTAGTTATAAACTAATAATTTACTAATTTCAAAAAAATAATTAAAATACAATAAATTAAAAAAACTGTACCCAAAATCAGAGGAAACGCGAGATGTTGCACATCCTCGAAATACTCCCGCACCTAAGCGCCCTCCATGTGCACAGTCCTCGCCCGCCATCAACATCGGAAATGGCTCGTCCGCGGCCGTCGCCGGAGATGTTGCCGGAGGAGTCCCCACCGCCGCTGCCGGAGCGGCTACCCGTCCGGACTATGCCGCCATCTCTATCTCGGCTTCTGACCATCGTTATTGGTGGTTGTTGGTGGTGCTCTAGTGGTGCCTGTGGTAGTGATACGTCGCCGGTGCAAAGGAAACAAAGGAAAGAAGAAATCGTCGGCGAAAGAGAAGAAGGGAAACTGGATAGGAGAAGTGGGGAAGACGACTACGCTTACGCATTTTGGAGAAGGAGAAACCTATGCCTACACATCCCGTACGAGTAGCTGTTTTTTCACGACGGAACAAACCTACGGCTATGCGTTGCGGAGGCGTAGTGCCTTTCTGCGTAATGTTTAAGTGAATGTTACTTTTCAAACTCTACGTAGTTACTTTTTGCTTTTTATTATGTTACGGGTACGCTTTCCGTAGGCGTAGTTGTTTTTCCTATTTCTTTCCTTTTTTTTGAACCTGGAATGCCCCTTGAAAAAAATTAGTGTAGAGAAGTTCTTTTGTATCAATGATACAATTTAGGCCCCTTCATTTTCTAGTCAAATAACAAAGGTAAATAAAATAGATTAATGCTGAAATTAGGATAATTAATTAAGGGTTTTTCCCTAAAAGATATAATAAAATGCCAAAAACAAAAAACTAAAATCCCGTAAAAAAAAGGCAATTGGATATTTATTGAAATTACGAGATTCTTCACTTCAACTTCCACGCTCAAATCAAACCCGAGAAAATAGCGCCATAGATATTCTGGAGAATATTCACTTGCAACTCGCAAAACACTCGTCTTCTTCGTCTTCAATATTCAAATGATGTCTGTGAAAATTATGTACATAATTATGTACATAGTTTTCACAGGCAACACACTCGTCTTTAACCTTCAACTGTTGTATGTGAAAATTATGTACATAATTTTCACAGACAACACATATATGTGTACATAATTTTCACAGACAACACACTCGTCTTCTTCGTCTTTGACCTTCAAATGTTGTATGTGAAAATTATGTACATAATTTTCACAGACAACATACTCGTCTTCTTCGTCTTCAACCTTCAAATGCTGTTTGTGAAAATTATGTACATAATTTTTATAGTCAGCACATAATTATGTGCATAAATATGTACATAATTTTCACATACAGCACACTCGCCTTCTTTGTCTTCAACCTTCAAATGTTGTATGTGAAAATTATGTACATAATTTTCACAAACACACATAAATCTGCTCAACGAAAAAGTTATCCTCATACATAATATGAAAAACAAACATACCTTCCAGATCTGGAGACAAAAAACCTCCATAAATTGTTCAAAGCAAATTTAAGCGGATTCCAAATATAGATCCTCAACTGTAAAGACTTCTTCGTCCAAAAAACGGTGATTATCGTGATCGATTATCTGTAAAAGATGGTGGATCCTTCAGGAGGCTCACTCTTCACCTTACTCAGTTCACCCTGATGCGAGTAAGATGTATCAAGATGTCAGACGCTCTTTCTGGTGGGGAGGTTTGAAGCTAGATGTGACGAGATATGTAGTTCAGTGTGCGACCTGTCAGCAGGTCAAGATCGAGCATCATAGACTGGAGGCAAGCTACACCCACTTCCCATCCCTCAGTAAAAGTGGGAAGACATCTCTATGGATTTTGTGACCGGTTTGAGACCAAGTCGTGGTTTTGATGCTATTTGGGTCATAGTAGATCGACTAACGAAGACCGCATGTTTCATTCCGATCAAGGAAACGTGGCCGGTGAGTCGATTAGCAGAAGAGTTCACGAGACAGATAGTGAGACTTCATGGAGTACCTAGGACTATAGTCTTTGACAGAGACAAACGGTTCACTTCGAGGTTCTGGTAACAAGTTCATGCCCCCCTAGGTACGCGTCTATAGTTCACGACAGCTTATCATCCTCAGACCGATGGTCAGTCTGAGCGGAACATCCAGACTTTGGAGGACATGTTACGAGCCTGTGTGTTAGACTGGGGACAGGTGTGGCCAGATCACCTTCCCTTAGTGGAGCTTTCGTACAACAACAGTTGGCACGCATCGATCAAGATGGCTCCATATGAGGCTTTATATGGACAGAGATGTCGTACACCGATGTGTTGGGACGAGCCTAGTAGTGCCAGCGGAGTAGCACCTGAGCAGATTCAGGATGACATGACTTGAGTTGCAGTGATCCGAGATCGGATGTTAGTAGCACAGAGTTAACAGAAGTCTTATGCTGATAAGAGGCATAGACCTCTGGAGATCAGAGTTGGAGCTCAGGTTTGGTTGAGAGTATCCCCGACACGAGGCACTAGACGTTTCGGTGTCAAAGGGAAGTTGAGTCCCAAATATGTTGGACCATTCGAGATTCTTGAGCGAGTTGGAGAGGCAGCATACAGACTTGTGTTGCCACCGAGACTCGAGGGTGTTCACCCAGTTTTCCATGTGTCTCAGCTACGGGAGTACATACCTGACCCGAGACACATCGTCAGTCATGAGGATCTAGTGATCGAGCCAGACCACACATTCGTAGAGCACCCGGTGGCTGTCTTAGAACGTTGTATGAGACGCTTGCGTTCGAAGGAAATACCGATGATGAAGATACAGTGGTCGAGGCGAGGAGCCGATGAGGCGACTTGGGAGACAAAGGATAGTATCCAGAGGAACTATCCGGAATTTTATGCGGAGCTTGTTGCACCTTTAGCTTAATCTGTTGTTTGGTTTTTCCTTTGTTGCGTTGTGAACGCTTTTGTGTGACGTTTTGTGTTACGTGCCCCGAGTGGGAATATATTGTGATCGTTGGGCTTTTGCAAGTTTTGGGACAAAACTTCTTTTTAGGGGGATTTGATGTAAGATCCTAGGTTTTGCCTTTACTGCCCTTGCGGCTGTGAGATCCGCCCCTGCGGATTTTGCGACAGATCGCGCCGATCTGTTTTCGTTCGTTTTATCTTTCTTCCATAGATAGAATATCCGATATTCTATCTTATGGGACGGTTTCATTGTTTTCTTTCTAACCCTAGACGCCCTTTCCGTCTAACGTTCCAGCCCTCCCTATATATTCTCTTCCTTCTCTCATTTTTCCCGTTCCTTGCTATCATCTTCAAACCCTAGAGAGCTACAGCCGTCCCTTGCTCCCTGCAACTTCGCTGAACGTGTAAGTTCATTCCTTCCTGGTTCTTTCTCACGTTCTTATAGTGTTGCATGTCTTCTCCTTCTGTTTTGGTTTCTCCCTTGCGTTCCTTTCTTTTCTTCTTCTCCAAGGATAAAGCATGAGCCTTGATTCTTGTGGAATGTTCCGTTGTTGACCTTTCGTTATTCTCAAGCTCTCTGGAGTTGAGTCTCGACGTTTCGGAACCATAGGTTCGAGCTTTGGTTGCCCCTGCCGTGAGATCTGTCGAAGAGAAGCCCGACAGTAGCTTTTGACGAAGATCCGCCCTTGGGCCTGCACAGAACCGCCCCTACGCTTCTGTTCAGCCGCCTCTGCGCCTCAGTCCAACCGCCCCTGCGGTTTCTCTGCAGTAACTCACGTCTTTGGTGAGTTGCTTCCTTCCTTCCTTTCCTCATTCCTTCCTTGGTTCCTTATGGTTGTTCCTCGTTCCCCTGAGTTGTTGTAAGACTAAGGTTGAGTCTTAAGCATGTGTTGATCTCTTAGAGATCTTTGAGACTAGTTCTAGCAGCCGTTTCGTTCCTAATCCGTGTTACTTGTTCGTACATGCTTTCCTTGCTCCTTTCCTGAGGAAAATTGAGCTTTCTCCTGAGTTGTTCCCGAGTTGTGTTGATCTTTTTGTTTACCTTCGAGTGAGGTAAGTCCCTTGAACTTACTTAGCTTCATTCTGCGTATTAGTTGGATTGTTTTGGCTTGTTTGCGTTGTTGTCATGTTTATAACGGATAATTGGAAATAGGATTCACCCTTTGATAACCTTAACTGGCCCAAGTGTATTATAACCGGGCGGTGACCACTTGTCTAGTTCTACGGGAGACTAGAATGTGCTCTTGCGACCCAGACCCGTAGGTAACGGATAGTACTGATCAATTCCTATTGCTAGACGGAAGCGGAGGTGAGTTTCGGGAGATTCTCGTGTGACAAAAGAAGTTGAATTAGTAATGGATAACCTTAATGAAAGATAATAACCGGTTGATGTGTGAGCATTCTATGTGTTTTCTTTATCTTATGTAGTGGCGGAGCCAGAAAACTTTCGTTGGAGGGGCACACAATTGTTTTTATAAGATATGTTGCATATTAAGTTTGAAATTGAAAAATAAAATCTTTAAATTAAATAAATAAATAAAATTTTATATAAATTTTGTACTACAAATTAGAGCTTTTAATTTATTTATTTTACTTAGATGAAATTTAAAAATATTTTATATATTTAGTTTGTTTTATAAATATATTGTCAAATAAATTAGATAGTGGTTGATGAATTATTATATTAAAAATTATATTAGTTAAGAGTTAATGAAATAATAAACATCACTTAATTTTTCCATCTAAATATATTGTAATTTGCTTAAATAAAAATAAGAGAAAATTTTTGTTACTACCGGGAGTTGAACCTTCTTGGACTACAACTACCTCCTACCCTTCCTCTACCAAATGAGCTAGTAGAACAATGTGTATCATATTCCGTTTTAAGCAGGGTTTTTTCCTTCTTTTTTCCCCGTTCCTTAAGCTCCCTTAAGCAAAACAAAATCGCAAGCCGGGACACCGTACCCCCCGTTACCCCCCTTAGATCCGCCCCTGATCTTATGTGTGTTTGTGCCTTTACACTTTTGCTTATACCTAGAATGTTAGCTAACGGTTTATACCGTCATTGTAGATGTTCCACAGGTTCAGGATGCTGCTGAGTGATCCGGATGGTGTGGTCAGCCGGGGTTCCCGTACATTATAGGACGGGTTTGGGTTTTTTTTTCTTTTGTTGCTTCCCTTTTCTTTAAACCCGGCTGTGGAGCTCTTGTGTTTTATTTTGGTTTAAACCTTTGGTTTTATTTTGAGTTTTGTTTTCATTCGTCTGTGCCTTGTTGTAAGATCCGTTTGTTGTTGCTACTATGAGGGTCGGGACCCGTTGTGCGGTCCTAGCCCGTAGCGCTTCAAGTTCCTAGAACTTGGGGTGTTACAAGCCCTAGATGATGTTAACTAGAGAATCTCTCTACAAATCCGGTAATGACCAGCAATTCCAAGAAAACTTGTAACTTCTTACACATCCTTCGGGGGTTGTCATCTCAAGACAATTGGTCATACAAATTCTCTCTTTTTGAGATTAGATCAAAATATCTTATTCGGCATTAGTAAGTTCCTATGGAATCTCTACAATTTGTCGTGACTATAGTTCGTCCGGAATGCCGTATTTGCAATATCCCAGACTCGAATTCTCAATTGGTGACAATCAGACCTTAAATCATTCTCATAAGAGACTACCGACCCTTGTAACCCGTCGAGTAGATTACCCATTCGTTGTAAGGAGTACTTTCTCTTCGACTCACGGTAATCGATGTTCAATTGGAGAGAACTATCTGTCTTTTTCACAACAATTCTGGTGTTCTCATAATAACTTCAAACCAAGAGTTTAAGATATATTTCAATATAAATTTCAAATGAAGAGTTGAAGATAACTTCTGGTGTTCTCTATGGTAGTGCATTGGTTCTAATAATCCTTTATCAACAAGTCCTTGCAACTGCTCCTTTGATTGCATTCTCAATTCGAGTATCCTTACGGGTATCCTTTATTGATGTCTTTTGTACGGCGCCTTAGAAAGGGGAGTTGATCCCAAATCAATCTTAGCGGTAAAATTCACATTCCGATGCATCGGAATCCATTCTATTTGGGGTTCTATCTTTTCTCTACCCATCACATATCGTAATAACTGACACCACCAAGTCCTAACACTTGACAAGTGGTCCACCCTGACCGGTTGGGTGACATCCTTCAACACGTGTATTGTTCTTTCTGTAGTTACTATGTTCATCTTCCTCTTTCAAAGATCCTTCATCTACAAAACTCGAGAAACTTGCTCTAATTTCCCGACTCTTGAAGCCTTGGTTAAGCAATATTTCAGCCTAATTGTTAGCATGAAATATTGTGATATTTTAGACACGTTTTCTAAATGTATTTCATCCATATTGATAGTCATTGATTAAGCATTGATGCATTTGTGAGCTAGTTTGTCTATATTGTCGATATAGAGATCTACACAAGCTTTATGTTGATTGTAGGCAATTAAGAGCTATTTCCGAACGGATTGAGCGAGAATGGAGTTTGATTGAGCATGTCCAAGGATTGAGGACATCTCTAGGAGCTAAGGATGGCGCTAACTTGAAGAATAGCACGAGGAAAGGAAGAATTACGGTTTAGCCCTAAACCACGCTCTAAAATACGGCCGTACTACATTCCACGTTCAAGTCCACGGCCGTGGAACCTTGGCAAGGGAAGCGTGGTTCATTCCAGCAACTTCTACGGCCGTGGAAGGATTGAAACAAACCGTGACAATTTCCACGCTCTAAAATACGGTCGTGGAACCCTTCCACGACCGTGATCTTGGCGATCTTTTACGCCATACTTTAAGCCACGATCTTCTACGCAATTGGGCCAGGCCAATATTTTATCTTACACAATAAAAGGACGGGAGAAGAGAGATTCCGTCACCTTCGCTTACGCCTAGACGCACTTCCGCTTACACTTGGAATTTCCCTAATTTCGCATTTTGGCGGAGATTGTGATTGAGAGATTTGCGCTTTGCCATTGAGATTTCCGGATTGACGGAAGAGTTGAAGATTCGGAAGATTGTTCG
This sequence comes from Fagopyrum esculentum, assembly GCA_033239045.1. Lineage (NCBI taxonomy): Eukaryota > Viridiplantae > Streptophyta > Magnoliopsida > Caryophyllales > Polygonaceae > Fagopyrum > Fagopyrum esculentum. The sequence goes on from BSUD01000002.1 coordinate 15,764,335, forward strand.
TAAGGAGATTTCGCTTCTTACTTAGGTTTGATTAGGAGACGGATTGACATCCCGTTCTTTGTTCTCATCTAATATTGTGATTGTTTGCATTATCCCGAATCTATTGACGTTATTGTTCTGGATTTGTGGATTTGAGATTGACTTGAAAGTTATTCAAGGTTTTCGGAAGTTTTCATCTTTCATTCTTTTAAATCTTGAATTTGATATCAACATGACTGTTGTTGGCTAAAACCCTTTAGCAATTCTAAGGTGAAGGGTTGATAGTTGTGGCTTAGATGATGATAGATCGATCGTAAACAGATTGGACCCTGAGAGTTAGAGAGAATCGCCGACGAACCTAAACCACGGTATGTTCTTGAGCTTCCACGGCCGTGGAACTCAAGAACTACCCGTAATTTTATGTTAGTTTACGTACTTGCTTTTACTTTAATCCAAAGTTAAAGATTTGCTTTAACTTAGTCTTGGCTTGCCTTTTCTAGGTGGTAGTGAAGCCTCAACAACATCTACCTCGATTCTGAGTGTCACAACCTTAATCGGTTTAGTTAGTCTTGATCCTTGGATTACAAGTTTGGGTATTTGACGTTAATTCTTACCTTTAGAACCTTTCTATACTGAAGCCTCAACAACCTTTATAGAGAGTGTCTTTTAGGTGGGTCATATAAGGTTTTTGGAACTTCACCGTACGATTACCTTACATTCGCATACCTTTGCAAACCTCAATTCTGTCCTTAGTTCTTTAGTATATCTTGAATCGATTACCACAGCTGGATTCCTGGATCTTTAGGATTGTTGTTTTCCCAATAATTTGAAAAGCTTCATACATTTACTTGCTTGATAATCTATAACTGGATTTAACCCCCCAAATCCCTGTGTTTGACACTCTGGAATTCTTGCTTAACTATATCGATCCGTACACTACGGGTTCGCTTTCTTGATTCCAGTTTTATAAATTTAAAGCTTATTTGCACGCACGCTAAGTTGCGAACAAGTTTTTGGCGCCGTTGCCGGGGATTTGGTCTAGGCCGAATCCGGTTATCGGTTGTCAAGCTTGGGAGCTTCTCCCTTGTCATTTGATATCTTTTTGAGTGCATGCGCAGGTCTAGGAATAACGAAGACCTCTTACCTCTTGATCAAGAGCTTGAGAGGACTTTAAGGAGAAAGCGTAAGGAAAAGAAAATGGCTGAAGAAACAGAACGTGATTACCAAACGGAGTTAGCGGAAAAGGACGCTCAACTCTAGTGGAGTGAGAAGACTCTTAGAGAGGAAATGGATCGTCATCAATCTAAAGTTGATGATCTAACTGATATTGTGTTCCAAATAAGGATGGAAATAAGCGACCTTAAGATGAAGAATAGCAGGAAATCCTCAAGAAGGTCATCAAGATCGGCTAGAAGTCATTCATCCGCTGGTGATAGTGACTCTTCTATGCCACCACTAGAGGAAATTGATCCAACAATCAATGTCAATCCATTCGTTCCACGGCCAGCTGCCAACCGACGTGTTCCACCTAGGAACGCAAGGGTCGAACGTGTGGATGATAAGCCAAGAACTCTTGGCCAAAGGATGGATCCAACACAACAACCACGCCGTTTGGGCGTGAATTTTGATGCTGATGATGCCGGGTTTAGCTTCAACCCGCAGGTTATTACTCTTGTTCGCCAAAACCAATTTGGCGGAACAAGCGCTGAATCTCCACACCAACACCTACAAAATTTTGAGTGTATGATGGAGACGATGAAGCCGAAGAACGCGACTACCAACAATTATAAGCTCAAGCCTTTCTTCTTCTCCTTGAAGGGGAAGGCATTGTCTTGGTATCAAGCTCTTCCTAGTGGGAAACTAGACACGTGGGAAGACCTTTCCGCGGAGTTCCTCACTAAGTTCTTTCCGCCATCCAAAACGGCGGAGCTAAGAGGTAAGATTAACGCATTTTCCATGAGATCTAACGAAAGTTTGTTTCAATCTTGGGAAAGGTTCCAGGATTTGCTCTTGGATTGCCCTCATCATGACATATCCAAGCTTGCACTTTTGGAGATATATTATAAGGGGCTGGATGTGGAGACACAATTCAAGCTCCAATCCCTCTCATGTGGTACATTCATGGACATGAGGGAAGATGACGCTTGGGACTTCATTGAGAAGCAAGCAAGGGTCATAGAGAAGTATTCTCACCGGAAAGTGGGGGGGAAATCGTGTGGAGCAAGGAGCAAAGCTCACACATGAAGCTCAAAATCAAATTTTCTCCCTCAACAACGAGATTAAAGAGTTGAAGGAAGCTATCAAGACCAACTTTCCAAATCAACAAGGAAAAGATGTTGGCTACTTGGGCAACAACAACAACGGTGGTGAGAATACAAACCGCAACAACAACAATAACCGGAACAACAACCGGAATAATTGGAACGGCAAAAACAACAACCGGAACAATAATTGGAACAACAATAGGGGTTCAAACAACAACAATTGGCGCTCCAATCAACAAAACTCCGGTAACTCTTATCCTTCCAATTCAAATTCACTAACTTCACCTTCCTCTTCCTCTACTCCTTTGAAAAGCCAGGGGCAAACATCTAATGGAGAAAGCACTTCGGGGAAGGAGAAGCCCGATCCCATGTTGGAGACAATTTTAGGAAAGCTTCAAGGGTTAGAGACTCGCATCATCAAAGTTGATGATCACATAACTAAGGTTGATAAAGCCCAAAAGGTTTTAGAAAACAAATGTTTACTCATGCGGAGGAAGTTCCTAGGAATCAAGGGAAACTTCCAGGAAAAACGGAGGACAACCCAAAGGGAAGGGTGATGGCAATCACAACTAGGAGCGGAGTGACAACCACCGATCCGCAGCCTAAGTTTGTAGAAGTCCCCGTTGAGAAAGAAAAAGAGAAGGGGAAGGAGAAGGAAGATGTCTACGTTCCTCCTCCAGCTTACAAACCTCCCCTACCATTCCCTCAATCTAGAGCGAGAGCGCGCCTAGATAAACAATTCGGTAAGTATATAGAACTCATGAGAAAATTGCACATTAACATACCTTTCATTGATGCTATTATAGGTATGCCGGCTTATGGCAAGTTCTTGAAGGAAATCCTCTCTAACAAGAGAAAGCTAGAGGATTCTGGTGAGGTTAAGATGAGTTCGGATTCTTCGGATCTCATCAAGACTATGAAGGAGAAAATGCCCCCAAAGCTAAAGGATCCGGGGTCATTTTGTATTCCCATAGGAGTGGGAGATGTCACATATGAGGCATTATGTGACTTGGGAGCAAGTGTGAGCATCATACCACTTGCATTATGTAGGAAGATCGGTTTAGGCGACCCTAAACCGGTGAAGATGACGTTGTACATGGCGGATCGATCCATCACTCGTCCCGTCGGTATTGTAGAAGACGTCCCGGTAAAGCTAGGTAAATTCTTTGTACCCATTGATTTTGTTGTGCTTGACATTCCTGCAGATAGTCCGGTCCCGATCATTCTCGGAAGACCGTTTCTTGCAACATCCGGCTGCATAGTCGATTGCAAGAATGCTAGACTCGCCTTTGACATAGGAGAAGAGAAGGTAGAGTTCGTTTTTTCCACTCTAGTGAAGGAACCAATCTTTGATGAGGATATATTCAATATCCAAGATGAAGAAGGGTTGTCTAGAGAGGAGGTAAGTGCTATTCTCTTCAAAGATCCTTTGCAAAAGGTTATTACTATGAGTCTAATGAATGTAGGGGAAGAAGAGGAGTGCAATGAGGCAATTGAAGCCTTAGAAGCACAAGAAGAAGTATGTGAAGAGGAGTTTGAGAAACTCCACGACGAAGCAGAAAACGTGAGAATCCACGGCCATACACTATATTCCACGGCCGTGGATTTCACCACCCAAAGCGTGGCTCACTCCAGAGGGTTACACGGTCGTGGAGAGAACAGAGCAACCGTATTCCCTTTCCACGCCCAAAACCACGGCCGTGGAGGATGCAGAGAGGCCGTAATTTTGGCCGTGGACGAAGGCAAATGTGCCACTTCTTCAACTTCTCTTGATTCTTCTCCAACACCATCTACTTCCTTAGACACTTCTAAGGAAGCATCGGAAGCTCCTCAAGAGCCATTGGAAACTCCTGCAGCTATGGAGTTGAAACAACTTCCTACACATCTAAGGTACGCATTCTTTGGACCTAACTCTACTTATCCGGTAATTGTTAGTTCCGATTTAACCATAGATGAACATAGTAAGCTTATGGTTGTCCTTAGGAAACATAGGAAAGCTTTAGGTTATACTATAGAAGACTTAGTAAGAATCAAACCTTCCCTATGCATGCATAAAATCTTAATGGAAGAGGAGTTTAGGACTTCAAGACAACCTCAAAGGCGGTTGAATCCGACCATGAAGGAGGTTGTCAAGAAGGAAATTCTTAAACTTCTTGATGCAGGTATCATCTACCCTATCTCCGATAGCAAGTGGGTGACTCCGGTTCAAGTAGTTCCGAAGAAGGGAGGAATGACGGTCATCACCAACAAGAATAACGAACTCATTCCTACCCGAACCGTAACAGGATGGCGGATGTGCATAGACTACCGCAAGCTAAATAACGCGACGAGGAAGGATCACTTCCCACTACCCTTCATCGACCAAATGCTTGAAAGGTTAGCACAACATTCGCACTTTTGCTATCTTGACGGTTATAGTGGTTTCTTTCAGATTCCGATACACCCGGATGATCAAGAGAAGACCACATTCACGTGCCCGTGGGGTACGTTCGCCTATAGGAGGATGCCGTTCGGGCTTTGCAACGTCCCAGCCACCTTTCAAAGGTGCATGATGGCCATCTTCTCCGAATATATAGAGGAAATCATGGAGGTCTTTATGGATGACTTCTCCGTATACGGTTCCTCTTTTGACAATTGCCTTTCTAACCTTGCTCTTGTATTACAAAGGTGTGAAGACACTAACCTAGTTCTTAATTGGGAGAAGTGTCAATTTATAGTAAAGGAAGGAATTGTATTAGGACACTTAATCTCTAGTAGAGGGATTGAGGTGGATAAAGCGAAAATAGAGACTATAGAGAAGCTTCCTCCCCCAACTTCGGTGAAAGGGATAAGGAGTTTTCTAGGACATGCTGGATTTTATAGACGCTTCATAAAGGATTTCTCTAAAATATCAAAACCGCTAACTAATCTATTGATGAAGGATGCAGTTTTTGAGTTTTCGCAAGAATGCTTGGATGCGTTTAACATGATTCGGGAAGCTCTAATTTCAGCTCCAATTATCCAACCTCCGGATTGGAATCTTCCCTTTGAGGTTATGTGCAATGCTAGTGACGTAGCTATAGGAGCTGTTCTTGGACAAAGGAAGGAAGGGCGAACCCACGCTATCTACTACGCTAGCAAGACGCTAGATGAAGCGCATCTCAACTACGCCACTACGGAAAAGGAATTTTTAGCCATTGTTTATGCTATTGACAAATTTCGCTCTTATCTTGTAGGTGCAAAGGTGATTGTGTACACGGATCATGCTGCGATCCGGTATCTCCTTGCAAAGAAGGATGCGAAGCCAAGGCTAATTAGATGGATTCTTCTCCTACAAGAATTCGATCTAGAGATCCGTGACAAGAAGGGTTCGGAAAATTCTGTTGCGGATCATTTGAGTCGCCTAACACATCTAGAGGACGACCATCTACCTATAGATGACTCCTTCCCGGACGACCACCTACATATCATAGAGGAGTGCATCGATGTGATCTCCAAAGGTAACGAACCATGGTTTGCTGATTTTGTTAACTATTTGGTTTGTCAGGAGATACCGCCCGGATTATCCTATGCACAAAGAAAGAAGTTCTTTAAGGATGTCCGGGAATACTTTTGGAATGAACCTCTCCTCTTTAAGAGAGGTCCGGATGGCATTATTCGGCGATGTGTGCCGGAAGATGAGATGCAAAGTGTCATCCGCCATTGTCATTCACTACCTTGTGGAGGACACGCTAGTTCGAACAAGACTAGCGCTAAGATATTGCAATCTGGATTCTTTTGGCCTACTTTATTTAGAGATGTGCAAACCTTTGTTTCCTGCTGCGATGCTTGTCAAAGAACATAAAATATCTCTAGGAGGAATGAGATGCCTCTCAATAACATCCAAGAGGTGGAGATTTTTGACGTTTGGGGAGTTGACTTTATGGGACCGTTCCCATCATCTTGTGGAAACCAATACATACTCTTGGCGGTGGATTACGTTTCTAGATGAGTGGAAGCAATTGCCTCTCCCACCAATGATGCCATGGTGGTGGTTAAGTTCTTTAACAAGACCATCTTCCAACGATTTGGGACACCAAGGACTATCATTAGTGATGGAGGTTCTCACTTCATTGCCCGGCGCTTTGAAGCTCTTCTAGCTAAGTATGGGGTTACTCACAAGATTGCTACCCCTTATCATCCACAAACTAGTGGACAAGTTGAGATCTCAAAACGGGAGATCAAAGGAATCCTAGAGAAGACGGTTTCAAGGACTAGGAAGGATTGGTCCTTGAAGCTTGATGATGCATTGTGGGCGTACCGGACTGCGTACAAGACTCCCATAGGAACCACACCATACAACCTTGTATATGGGAAGTCTTGTCACTTACCGGTAGAGTTAGAGCACAAGGCGTTTTGGGCCATCAAGTGGTTGAATTTCAGCATGAAGGAAGCGGGAGAGAAGCGTCTCTTGGACCTTAATGAGCTTGAAGAACTCCGCTTGAACGCTTATGAAAACGCCAAGATCTATAAGGAGAGAGCAAATCGTTGGCATGATAAGCATATCATTCCAAAGGACTTCAAAGAAGGAGATCAAGTTCTCCTCTTCAATTCAAGGCTTCGTCTCTTTCCAGGTAAGCTTAAATCTCGTTGGACCGGACCTTTAATAATCCAAACGTATTTTCCCCCATGGTGTAGTTGAAGTATGGGGTGAAGCGGGGGGAAGCTTTAAGGTGAACGGTCAACGACTCAAGAAGTACACGCCGGAACTCCAAGCTGAAGAGTTCGCACCTACCGCACTCGAATAAGTGCGAATATGGTCTAGCTACGGACCTTAAACAAAGCGCTTCTTGGGAGGCAACCCAAGGTATTGCATTTATGTTTTTGCTTTTGATTCATAGTTTAGCTAAGTTTAGGCGTTTTTGTTTTGTTTTGCCTTCGATACCTCCGGTATGTTCGTGTTTTTGGATGTAGGAACAGTGGAAAAGAAAAGGGGAAGAGAAAGTTTGAAGAAAAGTGACGAAACTTGGACTTTGGAGCATTACAGAGAGTTCCACGGCCTAAACCACGGCCGTGACAGCTACAGTGACCGTAATTTCCAAAAGCCTTTGAAAAATCACCAAAACCACGGTTCCGTACATTTCTACGGCCGTGGAACCCCCCAATAGACCGTGGTTTTCAAAAATTTTGCCGGCCACTATATAAACCACGTTCTTCACAAAAACACAACACACAAAACCCAAATTACGCCCAAAAACGCCGATTCCACGCCCTTCACCACAATTCTCCGTTCGTTAATCGTTTTTAACGATTCTTCGACCCAAACAGAAGCAAATCCAACCACCAACGAGATCCAAGCAACGATTCGAGAGGCAAATCACCAAGGAAAGTAGAATTTGGATTTTAAAATCCGAAAACCTAGGTTTTTTTCGCTCTTCTCTATCTTTGTCGATTCGGCCTTAATTTTGATAGAATTTGTAGGAGAACTGATTGGAATTGGAAGAAATTAGTCTAGGACTGATTGATTGCTGAGTTTGGTGATTGATTGCTGAGTTTTGAGAAAAGTCGAGACGAACCACGGTCTCTGTAACTTCCACGGCCGTGGAACACCAAGAACAGACTGTGGTTTCTGCCAGAAAATGGATTTTGTGAGGAGAGTGTCCGGAAGAAATAAGGACAAGAACAAAGAGAAGGATAAGAATAAAAAGAGGAAGGGCAACCCCTCTTGCTCTTCCTCCTCTAGAGCACCACCACCTTCATCCCCTTCACCTCCATCATCACCTTCATCACCATCACCTCCTAGCCCTAGAGTCCCCACCATTCACGAGGATCATCTCGACGCCTTAGAGAGGATCCATAAGAGGGCTGTTATAGGACCTAGGTACCTACTATTGGAGGATTTAGCTCCTCTACATGTCATAGGGGACCTTACTTGGCTCTTAGATAGAGCCGGTCTTGTCGTCTTTTCGGCTATCCGAGAAGACGCATATGAGGAGATCACGAGAGAGGTTGTGACATCTTTTGAGCACAGCTGATGCGTCCTTGGAGGTAACCAAGGATAACTCCGGATCTAGATCAAGCAAAACTCCAACTACTCCTTGATTCTTTGTGCAACGTTGTATCGTTTCGGATCCAAAGGGGCGGAAGCGATGAAGAAACTAGGGTTACTTCGATCTAGAGAGATCGAAGGAACCTTTTTGTGTGGAGCGAAGGTTGATTCTTAAAAAGAATCCTCGAATATGGATTTCTTGAATCAAAGACGAGATTCAAGGAAGAAGTTTGAGGGCTAGAAGAGAGATTTTGATGCCCAAGCTAAGTGGAGGAAATTCTTCTCAAAACTTAGTAATATTGAACATGAAAAATAAGTGAGGCAAGATATCTCTTATATAGAGAAACTTGCCTACCTATGGGCCAACGGGCCAAACAAGAATACATGAAGAAAAAGCCCAAAAGGGGAAAACCTAAAAGCATCCAAGCAAACCCTAAACGGATAAGGTCAAAAAGGGAATATTCCTATATGGAATATCCCTTTATTACATAAAAAGGAAAACATGAAAATATAGTCCGAAGATAAGCTAGCTTCATGCCATGGAGTCGGAAAGACGGGACATGCCGCTAACGGAACCGGTAGCCTATGCCATGGTGGTGTAGAGACAAGGCATGCCGGTAATGTGACCAAGTGAAGAAGTAATGCGGGTGATGATGGAGCCGGTGGCTCGAGCAATGGCCTTAGCTCGGGATCGGGTGATCGGTCCATCTGAGCGAACTCTAAGAGCCTCGTCCTCTTCGTCTAGGGTCAACGCAAAAGGGGCATCCAAGGGCGCATCAGTCCCCCCATCTTGGCTGTGAAACGTCCCCGTTTCACCATCGTCAAAGAGGGGCTCAACATAAGGGGCAAGGTCCTTGACGTTGAACGTTGGGTGTACTCCGTAGGAATCCGGAAGCTCTAACTTGTATGCATTTGGACCATGACGGGCTAAGATGCGGAATGGGCCATCACCACGGTCCGAGAGCTTGCTCATGCGGCGAGTAGGAAAACGCTCCTTCCGTAGGTGGAGCCAAACAAGATCACCGGGCTCAAAAGAGACGTCGCGGCGGCCCTTGTTGCGTTGTCCGGCAAGTTGGGCGGCACGACGTTCGAGTTGTGTCCTAGTCCGCTCATGAAGCTCAATGATTTGGGCGGCTCGGTTTCCGGCGATGATGTGTTCTCCATCCTTGAGCGGGCGGGGAGTGAAATCCAATGGTGTGTGTGGATTGAGGCCGTAGACAACTTCAAATGGGGACAATTTAGTTGCCGTGTGCCTAGACCTGTTATACGAAAACTCGACAACAGAAAGTAAGTCCTCCCACCTACGTGGGTTGGTCCTTGTGGTGGCTCTAAGTAGAGCACCAAGAGTCCGATTGGTCACCTCCGTTTGACCATCGGTTTGGGGGTGATAACTACTTGAAAACAACAAGTTGGTTCCAAGTTTTCCCCACAACGTTCTCCAAAAATGACTTACGAATTTCACGTCCCGATCACTAACGATGGAACGTGGTATCCCATGTAAACGCACCACATTGTCAAAGAACAAGGTGGCAACTTCACTAGCATTTAGGGTGCTTTTACATGCGATGAAATGAGCCATTTTGGAGAAACGATCGACTACCACGAAAATGGAGTCTTTGCCTCGTTTTGACATAGGCAACCCGACCACAAAGTCCATGGATAGATCCTCCCAAGGTCCCATTGGTATAGGCAAAGGAGAATACATCCCATCCGGACCTTGGCGCGACTTGGCATGATGACATGTGATGCAACCCTTGCAAAACCGTGTCACATGCATACGCATCCGGGGCCAAAAGAAATGCTCTTGGAGAGCGGAAAGGGTCTTGGTAGCACCGAAATGACCACGGCCCTCATGAGCTTCCTTGACCAACAAATGGCGTATAGATGAGCGCGGAATACAAAGTTTTCCCGCTCGAAAAAGATAGCCATCGTTAATGAAGAAAGACTCGTGCTCTCGGAGGTCGAGGCATTGTGCCCATATGTCCTTGAAGTCAAGATCCGTGGCATATAACTCTTTGATAAGAGCAAAGCCATGTATCTTGGCATCCATATACACAAGGAGGGCATAGCGGCGAGAAAGGGCATCGGCTACCACATTCTCCTTGCCTTTCTTATGCCGAATGACATAAGGAAAGGTCTCTAAAAACTCTACCCAACTAGCATGGCGCCGACTAAGATTTGTTTGACTCTTGAGATACGAAAGAGCCGCATGATCCGAATGAATCACGAACTCCTTCGGCCACAAGTAATGTTGCCATGTCTTAAGACAACGAACTAGAGCATATAGTTCCTTGTCATATGTAGGGTAGTTGAGCGAAGGACCGGACAGTTTTTCACTGAAGTAGGCAATTGGACGATTCTCTTGTAAGAGAACGCCTCCAATGCCCACATTTGATGCATCACACTCCACCTCGAAGGTTTTTGAAAAGTTTGGGAGTTGGAGTAATGGTGCATTACAAAGACGGTCTTTGAGCGCATCAAACGCTCGAGCATGGATATCACGCCACTCAAACGTGACACCCTTGGTAGTGAGCTCATGGAGCGGTGCTGCTACCGTGCTAAAGTCCTTGACAAAGCGCCGGTAGAAACCCGCTAAGCCGAGAAAGGCTCGGACCATGGTGACCGTAGTAGGAGTAGGCCACTCCCGAATAGCACGAACTTTAGATTCGTCTACTCGGAGTCCGTCCTTAGACACGACATAGCCAAGAAAGATAGTGGTGTCCGAGCAAAAGACGCATTTGTCAAAGTTGACATACAATTGCTCTTGTCTAAGGCACTCGAGCACTTGGCGAAGGTGCCCGATGTGATCCTCCAAAGACGTACTAAACACCAAAATATCATCAAAATAAACAACAACGAATGTACCCAAGAATCGGCGCAAGACGTGGTTCATGAGGCGCATGATGGTGGACGGGGCGTTGGAGAGGCCAAAAGGCATGACAAGCCATTCATAGAGTCCATACTTCGTTTTGAACGCCGTCTTCCATTCGTCACCTTCGGCCATCCGGATTTGGTGGTAACCGCTCCGGAGATCAATTTTGGAGAAGATAGTGGCGCCATGAAGCTCATCCAACATGTCATCAAGGCGCGGGATCGGGTGGCGATATTTGACGGTGATTTGGTTGATGGCACGACAATCAACACACATCCGCCATGATCCATCTTTCTTTGGTACTAAGATTACCGGGACGGCACATGGTGATAAGGATTCACGCACATGTCCCCGGTCTAGGAGCTCTTGCACTTGACGTTGTAGCTCCTTTGTCTCTTCCGGACTGGCTCGGTAAGCGGCTCGGTTTGGCAAAGAGGCACCGGGCACAAAGTCAATTTGATGTTCAATCCCTCGGATAGGTGGCAAGCCGGGTGGGAGGTCTTTGGGCATAATATCCTGAAATTCGGACAACAACAAAGACACCTCGTGTGACACATTACTTGGGTCATGAGAAGTAGATAAACAAAACGGAACAAGTAAAAAGCATGGGAACTTGCCTTCCATGACCGGTTGCAAATCATGCCGGCGAGCTAAGAGTATCCGTGGCTCACACCGTCCTTGAATTACGGGATCCGAAGATGATAAAGGTGCGCCCGAAGAAACGATGCGACCTTTACTACCTTTGGATTCGGTAGCATGGACAAGAGGGGCGGTGTTGCGGGATTTGGAAGTACTAGCACCTACAACATCGGGACTCCGGGGGTCCGATTTTGCCGGTGCTTTAGCGGACTCATCAATAGTTTGTTGCCTCTTCCGTTCCGCATAGTCAACCAAAATTTCGTGCGGAGTCATAGGCAAAAGTGTGACCCGTTTTCCATTATATTGGAACATGTACCGATTAAGATAACCATCATGATATGTGCGGCGATCGAATTGCCATGGTCGTCCTAATAGGACATGTGTGGCGTCCATCTTGATAACGTCACAAAGGACCTTATCAACATAGGCGCCAATAGAAAACGGCACCCAAGCTTGTTGTGTGACGGTGTCACATGCCGTATCGGAAATCCATTGGAGTCCGTAAGGCGTTGGGTGGGGGGTCGTAGGCAACTTGAAGTGTTTTACCACCCGTTCGTTGACAATATTGCAACAAGAACCCCCGTCAACGATGAGAGAAAGACTCGTATTATTAACCAAGCAACGAGAGTGGAAGAGATTCTCGCGTTGATCAATAGGAATATGTTCTTTAACAGCCAAAATACGACGAGAAACAAGAGCGAATTTACCGGGTTGTGCTGGGCCGCAAGCAATCTCGTCATCACAGGGTTCCATGCCAACAAGTGGGTCGGTGTCATGGTCATCCTCAATAATGATATCACCTTCATATTGACCATCGTCGTCCTCGAAATATGTTGGGTCGGCAAACAAGACCCGTTTGGTGTTTGGGCAATCACGTTGTACGTGTCCAAAACCGCTACACTTGTAACACACGGGCTCCCTTGGGCGAGCCGCCGGTGAGGGTCCTTGTTGACCTCGAGAGGGAGGCGCCGGTGCCGGGCCACGGTTTGGTGCCTTCTCGGTACCCGTTTGCCTATTGGAAGGACCCGTCCGTTGGGTCCCTTTAGAGGCGTCGGTATCTGTAGGACTAGGCGCATCTCGAGAACGTGTGTTAGATGGATAAAGATATGGACTCGAGGAAGAGGGATACCTAGAATACCGCGGTGTTTCGAGTTGTTGCTTATATAACTTCATGGCGGCATGACATAATGCTCCCAAATCCTTGAATGGGACAATCTCGAGCGGCCGCCGGATGGAAGCATTAAGCCCACTCATGAACTTGGTGCGGAGGGCGGAGGGGGAGGCCGAGACGCCGGCCTTAATGTGCATGTCCTCAAGTTTAGCCAAGTAAGCCACCGGAGTGAGGTTGCCTTGCTTGAACTCGGCAATTTGCAACCGCATATCATTCTTAAAGTCCTCGGGTACGTACTTCTTGGTCATGCAATAGAGCAATTGTTCAAACGTCTCAATTGGTGCCCATCCTCGCCTCTCTCGGGTGAACTCATACCGGTTCCACCAAGACTTCGCATCTCCTTCAAAGTATAGAGTTGCCGCCTCGATTTTCTCGGATTCCTCCTCATAATGACAATGTTTTAATGCTCGTTTCATATCCTGCGCCCAATCAAGAAAAACACACGGATCATATTCACCATGAAAGGTAGGGAACTTAACCTTACCTTCCCTACGAGCTCGGTAGGGGTCCGGGCGGGGCGGTGGAATGTAGGCATCATCGGCACGGGCTCGCCGGTGGCCGCCATGATGACGTGGGCGCCCATGAACGGGTGGGGCCGGCCTAGGTGGATTTGGGGGAGGCAACCATTCTTCACCCCGGTCTTGATTCTCATAGGGGTCTATGATGGGTGGGTGCCACGGACGGTTATGTGCTACCCGTTCTAAATCGGATTCATCACCGGAGAACTCATTGAAGTTGTGTTGCTCATCGTATTCATCAAAGTCAAGGGTCCTCGGTTGCCGGATTGACCGTTGGTGACGGTGTTCGGACCGATCATGCTCACGACCATGATTGGTGGTTGAGTTGGGACGGTACCGGGGCTCTTCCCGGGTTTGTCGGTCGGTGCGGGGCACACTAGGTGGAGCTGGAGAAGGAACATACCGTTGATGTTGATGCTCATAATATTGGTGCCGATGTTCCGTATCGACTATGGGCAAGTTATCTTGACGCGGGTCGGGGAATTCCTCCTCTTCTTCATGGGACTCAATTCCGTCAAGAGGTAAAGGATGGGTGCGTTCAATGACAGACGCAAGCCGGGTAACGTTTGATGGGCCGGCTCCCAAAAGTCCCTTGCCTTTCCGTTGTGCATCGGAAGTGGAAGCATTGACCACGTTCTCATTCGGATAAGTTGGGGTGGGACGGTGAGCATTCTGAAGGGACTTAAGAGCTTCTAGCTCTTTTTTCAAGGCAATGTTTTCTCGGGTCAAGGCATCAAACTTTTGTTGTGCCTTCAAGGCTTCCAATTCTCGCCTTATGGAGTCATTTTCGAGGGACAACGAGGCAGTTTCTTGAGCCAAGGGTTCACTGAACTCTTGCGGACCAGAATCCTGAGAAGTTTCCATTTCAACGTTGGTCATTGCTCCAAATCAGCACACAAGTTCAAGCAATCAAGTGAGCAAGGTGACAAGTTAGGTCAACTTTACCCAAGTTCAAGTGCGTTATCGGGTTCTACTTTGGGGAAGGCCGTTTGGCGGTTAGGCAAGGAAGGCAAATCCAACAAAATTGAACCAATTACACACAAAAAACAAGTGATATTTTGCAAACGTATGTGAGAAAATGGAGGGATAGAAGATGGACGGATTGTTCACTCGGCAAGCTTTGCTTGCTTTCGGTCTTTGACCGTTTTGTAAAATCCGATTTTTCGGATGGACCGGTTTGCCGGACGTCTTTTCACTTTGTGTGTTTCGTTTCTTTGAAACGTTTTGAGCAACACGTTCTTTTGTTTTTTTTTTTTTTTTTTTTTTGAACACAAATCCGTATTGATGAAGAGTTGTTTTGCTTTTCTTGGAATATCAAATGCGAGATATCCGAACTTTTCGTTAACAAAAATATCCCAAGAGATTTGGTGAAATTAATTAACAAAATTGTCGGATTAGGTCGGTTTAAGAAAAAGACGGGTTTGATAAATGGTTTGAAGGTAAACCAAATATCTCCTATTTTTGTTCTTTTTGTTTTGATTTAAACACGGAAAAGAAAAAAAAAATTCAGGAAAAATGGATGAACATGATGAAGAACATGATGAACAACATGAAGATCATGAAGAACAAATGAAGAACATCATGAGCAAACGAAGAACATCATGAACAAACAAAGGCTAAAATAGGTTTAAGATAATAACGCACAAAAACAAGAGTAAAGAGAACTTAGCTTTGATCCCTTGCTCTGATACCAATTTGATGCGTCCTTGGAGGTAACCAAGGATAACTCCGGATCTAGATCAAGCAAAACTCCAACTACTCCTTGATTCTTTGTGCAACGTTGTATCGTTTCGGATCCAAAGGGGCGGAAGCGATGAAGAAACTAGGGTTACTTCGATCTAGAGAGATCGAAGGAACCTTTTTGTGTGGAGCGAAGGTTGATTCTTAAAAAGAATCCTCGAATATGGATTTCTTGAATCAAAGACGAGATTCAAGGAAGAAGTTTGAGGGTTAGAAGAGAGATTTTGATGCCCAAGCTAAGTGGAGGAAATTTTTCTCAAAACTTAGTAATATTGAACATGAAAAATAAGTGAGGCAAGATATCTCTTATATAGAGAAACTTGCCTACCTATGGGCCAACGGGCCAAACAAGAATACATGAAGAAAAAGCCCAAAAGGGGAAAACCTAAAAGCATCCAAGCAAACCCTAAACGGATAAGGTCAAAAAGGGAATATTCCTATATGGAATATCCCTTTATTACATAAAAAGGAAAACATGAAAATATAGTCCGAAGATAAGCTAGCTTCATGCCATGGAGTCGGAAAGACGGGACATGCCGCTAACGGAACCGGTAGCCTATGCCATGGTGGTGTAGAGACAAGGCATGCCGGTAATGTGACCAAGTGAAGAAGTAATGCGGGTGATGATGGAGCCGGTGGCTCGAGCAATGGCCTTAGCTCGGGATCGGGTGATCGGTCCATCTGAGCGAACTCTAAGAGCCTCGTTCTCTTCGTCTAGGGTCAACGCAAAAGGGGCATCCAAGGGCGCATCAACAGCCATGTCGATAGGACAGTTTCTTTCCGTCTGATGGAAAGAAACTATGATTTCTCCATCCGGGAGTTCGGAGCCTTCTTTGGGTTCCATGAGACCTTCAATGGTCGTTTCCCCAGTGGCGTGTACGCCAAGGATTTCTGGGAAGAGGTCGCTATGATCTATGCCAACGAGGACCGCTGGCAGCCAGCTGACACCAAGGCTAAGTTGATGTATCACTTAGCCTTGAAGATTGCTCATAGGGTACTTTCTGAGTGTCTCTTCCCTAGGACGGAGACACCTCAGAAGATTAAGACAGATGAACTCTTTCTCCTTTACTGCATGCTGTATGGACGGCCTGCTGACTGCGCCCCTCCATATGTCCCACCACCACCTGTAGTTGAGGAGGAGGAGATGAGAGACCACTATGAGGGAGGAGGAGGAGGAGGAGCTGAGCATGATTTTGGCACATTTCCGGATCAGCCGGATGCAGCTCCTGACATGCCTAGACGTTCTCCACGTCCCGCCAGAGCTTCAGGATCTTCTTCTCGCCGCGCCAGCGTGAGCGAGAGACCCACTTGGATGGAGACCCCTCCTGCGTGGTACGGAGCTCCACCACCATGGTCTACACAGGCACCACCAGCACCGTCAGATGCACCGGGGTGGTACAACCAGCCTCCAGGTTGGTATGAGCAGCTGCCGGATTGGGCCACCAGCCTTTCCGATAGGGTGGGAGCTTTGGAGATTCGAGCTGACACTAGAGATGCACGTATGGACGACCTCGACCATATGATGAGAGACGTCTACCGCCAGCAGTTTGGGCAGTACTATGATCCTAGCTTCTCTCCATTTCCACCTCCACCGCAGTGATGACTTGCATGATCGACAACTTTAGCCGCTCCAGCACCATTTTGTGAGTTCTTTTTTCTTTCATTCTTTTCTTCTTTTCCTTTTCTTTGAACATTAGGGACAATGTTTGTTCCAAGTATGGGGTGGGGTGTGACTAATCGTCTGTAATAACTCTTACTCACTTTATTTGCTTCTATTGAGACTATCTTGCATGTTTCATTATATTGTTACACGTTTCATTATTGCATTGCATGAAAAAGAGTTTTAAAAACCCATAAAAATTGAAAAATTTTGAAAATTTTGTACTTCTAAGGATAGAGATGATTTCTATGATAATCACCACTTGTGAATTGAGTTTTGATGACAATTGCATGCTTAAACAATTAGTGAATCGAAAAGAAATTGAATAAATGGATTATTCCTCTTTTGCAAATTTCATAATGTGATGAATGTTACTTAAATCATGTTGAGGAATTAAAGTTGAAATCACACTATAAGTTCTTATGCTTCTTGTTGAGATGATTAAGGCAATTCGATTTTCTTTCTTCTTTCTTTGATCATTTAGCCCCTCATTGAAATATTAACCTCCCTTACCTATCCGGGAATTTGGAGGAGTTGAATGAAAAAGGCATGTTTGATGTGGGAGGGCCATGAAAGCAATACTTTGCATTCAAAGAAATAGAAAGAAATTATAGGTTTGGGGAAGTCAATCATGACGATGAGTAACTCGGCACCATTCACATAGCCGGGTGTTTGTGTCTTGCCAAAGTCGGATTGAGCGATATTCCTAGCGGATTATGGTATGTGCGCTAAGGGTTTGAGGCATCCCATAAAAATTGAGAAACGCCAATCTCCTAGGCTTCGTTTTTTGTGCACCTCTATCCATAACTCCAAAAGTAAAGTCAAAAAATGAAAAGAAGAGAGCGAAGCTCTAAGTTGAAAGTGTTGCGGAAACCGCAAGAGAAGAAGAAAAGAGTAGTTATCCACTTTCCCGGATTCATGCACCACATTCCTTAAAGTTTTCCTTCCCTTTCCACATTCTAGACCTTGTTTGAAAGTCCTTAAGATCAAGAGAATGTTATATGACTTAGTGATCTAAATTGAAGTTTCTTATGATTGATTTTGATAATGTTTAAAGGTTATGATGTTTTCATGGAAGTTTGATTGATTCATGAGCTTTCTTTACTCTTTATTCTTTGATTAAGTGTATGAAAGTCTTATAAACGAATGAAGCAAGATTTGAGAATGATCTATTGATTAGAAGGCACATTCATCCAAAAGAAGTTTTGCTTTGAGAAGGTACACATATTTCATCCTAACTTGTGTTTTAAAGCTTTTGAAAGACCTTGCTTAGGGACAAGCAAGTGGCAAGTATGGGGTTATTTGTTAGCATGAAATATTGTGATATTTTAGGCACGTTTTCTAAGTGTATTTCATCCATATTGATAGTCATTGATTAAGCATTGATGCATTTGTGAGCTAGTTTGTCTATATTGTCGATATAGAGATCTACACAAGCTTTATGTTGATTGTAGGCAATTAAGAGCTATTTCCGAACGGATTGAGCGAGAATGGAGTTTGATTGAGCATGTCCAAGGATTGAGGACATCTCTAGGAGCTAAGGATGGTGCTAACTTGAAGAATAGCACGAGGAAAGGAAGAATTACGGTTTAGCCCTAAACCACGCTCTAAAATACGGCCGTACTACATTCCACGTTCAAGTCCACGGCCGTGGAACCTTGGCAAGGGAAGCGTGGTTCATTCCAGCAACTTCTACGGCCGTGGAAGGATTGAAACAAACCGTGACAATTTCCACGCTCTAAAATACGGTCGTGGAACCCTTCCACGACCGTGATCTTGGCGATCTTTTACGCCATACTTTAAGCCACGATCTTCTACGCAATTGGGCTGGGCCAATATTTTATCTTACACTATAAAAGGACGGGAGAAGAGAGATTCCGTCACCTTCGCTTACGCCTAGACGCACTTCCGCTTACACTTGGAATTGCCCTAATTTTGCATTTTGGCGGAGATTGTGATTGAGAGATTTGCGCTTTGCCATTGAGATTTCCGGATTGACGGAAGAGTTGAAGATTCGGAAGATTGTTCGTAAGGAGATTTCGCTTCTTACTTAGGTTTGATTAGGAGACGGATTGACATCCCGTTCTTCGTTCTCATCTAATATTGTGATTGTTTGCATTATCCCGAATCTATTGACGTTATTGTTCTTGATTTGTGGATTTGAGATTGACTTGAAAGTTATTCAAGGTTTTCGGAAGTTTTCATCTTTCATTCTTTTAAATCTTGAATTTGATATCAATATGACTGTTGTTGGCTAAAACCCTTTAGCAATTCTAAGGTGAAGGGTTGATAGTTGTGGCTTAGATGATGATAGATCGATCGTAAACAGATTGGACCCTGAGAGTTAGAGAGAATCGCCGACGAACCTAAACCACGGTCTGTTCTTGAGCTTCCACGGCCGTGGAACTCAAGAACTACCCGTAATTTTATGTTAGTTTACGAACTTGCTTTTACTTTAATCCAAAGTTAAAGATTTGCTTTAACTTAGTCTTGGCTTGCCTTTTCTAGGTGGTAGTGAAGCCTCAACAACCTCTACCTCGATTCTGAGTGTCACAATCTTAATCGGTTTAGTTAGTCTTGATCCTTGGATTACAAGTTTGGGTATTTGACGTTAATTCTTAGCTTTAGAACCTTTCTATACTGAAGCCTCAACAACCTTTATAGAGAGTGTCTTTTAGGTGGGTCATATAAGGTTTTTGGAACTTCACCGTACGATTACCTTACATTCGCATACCTTTGCAAACCTCAATTCTGTCCTTAGTTCTTTAGTATATCTTGAATCGATTGCCACAGCTGGATTCCTGGATCTTTAGGATTGTTGTTTTCCCAATAATTTGAAAAGCTTCATACATTTACTTGCTTGATAATCTATAACTGGATTTAACCCCCCAAATCCCTGTGTTCGACACTCTGGAATTCTTGCTTAACTATATCGATCCGTACACTGCGGGTTCGCTTGCTTGATTCTAGTTTTATAAATTTAAAGCTTATTTGCACGCACGCTAAGTGGCGAACATTAATCCCTCTTCTAACTTCAGAGGAATGACGATAGTAACATCTTTTGATCCCGCGCATGTGTTCAGTCACAAAGGTCTTAAGTACAAGACTCGATAATACATTATACCAACTTGATACAATCTTCTTTACTTTCTATGACATCCCAACATATGGGAGGATTTCTTCGTATTCTACATCATCTTTCATCGTAGACATTCTTCCTTCAAGTAGGCGTAGAAATCTACAATACATTTTCTTATGTAATGTCAATCCGATCGTAGATGTTCTAACCTCAACCTTTCATATACTTCTTGTACATCCTATGTCAACATCAAACTTCAAAACTTCGGTCTTTTACTACTCTTGTTGGTCACCTTAAGCATCTCTTGCTATTTCATAAACAACTTCATAACCGTATCAATATGTCCCGTGAAAATGCTAGAAAAAATTCCCCTCCAAAATCACTGAAATATACTACTCATTACTGCTCTAATGCTAGCATCATAAACTTTAAGCTCGCAACGTTGCCCTTACCTAGGTCCTCCCTTTCACGTCATAGCCACCATGGTTCTCCGTGTGAGTCTTAAGACATCTGATTCAACTTTTTGCTTGCGGAAACATACCATCCATTTCATTAGAATAAACATACTATGCATCCATTTATTATACTCCCGTCTACGCACAACAACAATGGAAGCCTCATCTTACGCTTGATCCACTAGCTCCCCTTACCATGATCAAACCTTAAAAGTTGCAACCCGTAGCGTTCCTCCATATGCCAATCTCATGACCTAAGAAGGTCGCGTAAGATCGTTACAATCTCCTCCCCTGAGGTCTTGTTATAAGTGCTTGCTTGAACTCGTTCCACGATAATTGATTTAAAATAAATGCGCTCCGTTGATATACCTCCTTACTATGGGCATTGATCCACCACGAATACTCCAAGCTCTTGTTGTCGATCATCTATGTTCCCATAGTCTGGTTTACTCTTCCCATCTACACACATCACTAGACAACCCGCACTTGCGCGTTCTTAGTTGTCACCGATTAACTTATATCTGATCTTTTCCGAAGTTAACGACTTATCATTCAACTACACTTTCCATGTTACTACTCTTATGAAGGCTACCCTCCTCGGGGTACTCTACCTTAATCTCCATTAGATCATTTTACTCTACTTCAAACTCCGTTAGCTCCTATTACAATCCCCTCTTCCTTCCACTTTTGTACGATAACTATATCTCCCAGTTCTTACGTGTCATATGACCCACCTTCATATGCTTAACCGCTCTTCATAAGTTTCGCAAAAGCACTTCTCAAATATTCTGACATTCATTAGCATCCACTCACGTTCCTCTTGTTGGTATCTTAAGTCTTTTGATCCAAGCTCCTTGTTTCATCTTTCATCTTCTGAAGATCATCATCCGCACACACTTCATCCTTCTTAGTGTTGCTCAGTCTCATCATAATGATGGAAAGCGATTGACTTTTCACGGTAATTCCACTATGTAAACTTTCACCATGTGATCCTCCTCATAACTCTCAAATTTCTGATTAAGTCATCCGCTTAGAATCTCGCAAAGATCGTCACTACACCCTCCGGTACCCTCGTAAGCTTAACTTACGGTTCTCGTCAATCTTTCACAATTGTTTGACCACTCTTTCCATCTTGACTCCCATACTTGGGAGTGTCTATTGAGAACTCGTCTTACTTAGATAGTCACTTTTATTCTTGAGCGAGAATGTAGTCCTCTTAACTTGATTCGTATCCTTAATTCCTCGACGCTGCCCTTGGAAAAATCTTACGTTCATTGTCTCTAGTTGCTTCATTGTTTGTTCAATCGTTGCTTCCTTTGGGGACCACCACATGTCTCTTCTTGCCGCTTTCTTACTTGTACGAAACTATCTCGAGGTTCTCTTCCACTTGTTTGTCTTTCATTTACGTCATCTCTAATCCTCCGCTTCGACGTCCTCTTAAAGGAGTCCGAGAAACACCAAGGTGTTTGTCCAAAACGTGATACACAACTCGGTACTTGAGCATACTCACCCTCAGATATAAACTATCCTAAGCCAAACAGCGTCATCCAAGGGGCAATGATAACTTTCTATCATCTCGACTATAGGTCTAGCATTCATATGTCACTATATATCCTAGTATACGTATATACTATATAAGTCCTATGTCCACATGCTATTAGCATAACACATCCAAGGAAACCATTCCCATAAAACGAGTTCCAAGCACTAATATAATATGATCATATCACATGTACAACTGTTCGCTCCAAACGGTGTGTGCAAGCTTTAAATTTATAACCCTAGATGTAAGCTTAAAACAAGGATGCGAACCCGCAGTGTACGGGTCAATCGTAGTAAAAAGCAAGAAATTCCAGGGGTCGATCACAGGGACTTAGTGAAACAAAGCAAGTAACGGTGAGCTATGTAATTACTAACCACAAAAGTAATTAAAGCAATCAAAGATGATAAAAAGTCAATTTAGGAAATATGCAATTCTAGGGATTAAAGCATCTAGTTGTGGTTCCAACTCAATATCTAAGGATAAAGCGGACAAAGCTGAGATTTTGCATGGGGAAGGTGTTACTAAAGTGGAATAGATCACCGGGTAAGTCTCACTACTCACTAATCCCAAACCGTAACTCCTATTACCGGGTAAGTCTCAAGGAATCAAGATAGAGAACTATAACCTCAAACTAACTGTTACGTCTAGGAATAGATGTGATGTGCACGCAATAAGTCTTAAATTTATACTCGTTATATTTATCCTAACTCCTAGCGAACCCGCAGTGCACGGGACGTTTGTAGAAAGGTAAGTATTCCGAGGTCGACACAAAGACTAAGGTGAAATCGAGTCAAGCAATGATCAAAGATAGTGTGAATCTAGGCTAAGATAAGATGAGGAACAAAGAAAATGGAAAACGCAATGTTTTTGTTGGGTTTTGTGGTGATCAAGCAAAGATCACAAGTCAAGCAAGATAATAAAACAACTAACAACTCAAGCTAACAAAGGAACAAGTAACACAAAGCACAAGGTATATGATCAAGAGAGAAAAGTAGATTCTAGAGGTCAAGATTTCCGGTTATGGCATCGGACTCAAGGTTCTAAGGATTCTAAGGACAAACTGCGGTGTTTGGGAAAGAATGTTCACTAATGGAAGCGATTACCGGGTAAGTCTCTCACTTCACTAATCCCACATCAAACTCCTATTACCGGGTAGGTCTCAAGGGGTTAGACTAAGGAATTCCACACAAACTAGATACTACTTAAGGGGTAACCCTCTCCTTACCGGGTAAGTCTCGGAATAGGGGAATCTCAAGTAATAATCCTAGCACACTCAATCCAATAGCGGCTTGTGAGGCTCACTACTACCTAGAATTCATCTTCTAAGGTATCTAAGATCGGAAATCATCGGGTAGATCTCTTCCCTCACTTAGGTTGATAGCATTAGGGGATCCTAAGCTAAATTAGGCTTAATAAACACTAGGATTTCAACACCCAAACACCCTAACATGCAGATTCATCAATTAAAGAGCAACAGAGAAGAAAATCGGGTGGATCATACAAAAATCGGTCGATCTAGCATGATGAACAGGTCAATTTTTGTCTCTGGAATGGATTTCGAGCATACAAATCATCCTAAACTAAAATATAAGTCCATCCTATCATCACCCTAGCCATAACCATCAATCCATCACTCCAGAATCACAACAAACTAGCCAATAGTATGCATATTAAGATCCAAAATCATCATACAAGCATACATGGTGTTCATAGATGGATGATGAAAGATAAGCAAGCAAAATCAATAAATCTCAGCCAAATCCAAGTTGTAGCAAGACTTACAAACTCTTAAATGAAGATTCAAAACGTTCCTAATAATCCTTGCAATCGTTCTTCAATCCAAGATTACAAAAATCACTCAAAAGTCACTCAAAACCTCACTAAACTCCTAGAATGGTGTTCTTGTTCTTCCTTCAATCTTTGAGAGCTTTTCTTCTCCTCCAATCTTTCCCCCAAATTGATGAGTTGTGAATGAGAGTGTGGTAGAGGAGAGATGCTCAGCAACCACCTGCAGGACCACTTATATTCTCCACCAAGAGCAAGGACGGACAAGAGATCGTGGGACACGTGGCTTTAAGCTGTCAAAGGCCTAAAAATCGACCCAGAGCAATAAATCGGCCGATTGAGCTGCTTGTTGGTCCGATTTTCTTCAGCAGAAACATGCTATGATCGTCTAGCCATGAGTTGCTCCATTGCTTGCACCAATAGTGGTCTTTGTGTCCTTTGTTGCTCCAATTATGCTCCTCCAAAGCTTTGGATGTGTACCATCATGAGGTTTGGCCCTCAAATGTATCGATTAACGTCCAATAGATCCCCGAATTACCTACAAAACCGATAAAAGGTAGTGTAGACGTCTTTTCTAGAAATGTGCATAAATTGAGCGAAGACGTCATAAACCAATGCCAAAACGTGCATGAATGAGTGAGAAATCTATCTAAATGATTACCTAAACCTAAGTCATAAATCGTGTTATCAAAAATACCCCATACTTAAGGTTTGCTCGTCCCCGAGCAAATTCCCAACTATAGACTAAGAGATAACATGATTTATGTATGCAGAAAAATGGCAAAATCTTTTTTTGGGTTTGTGCTTCTAATATTGGATCACCTTCATAGTCATGTTTCATGGCAATGGACAAGCAATTATGTATCAAATAAATGAAAGCATGGAAAGACAATTACACTTAACTTGATATCATGCAATGAAATGTAAGGATGAAGAAGTCAAGATGATCATGAGCATATCCAATCTAAATCACTTAGTCTTACACACATGCAAGTAGGTTATAAGGACTTGTAAAATAAAAGGCCAAGAAACGTTGTGATTAGGTGGGAATTTTCTAGGCTATGTGATGCTAATCCGGGAAAGGAACTAAACGACCACAACTTCACATTTCTTATCAACTTCCCTCAAGTGTATATTTTTCTTCATTTTCCTTTTCTTTCTTTTATTTTTAAGACTATGGCATTGGTGTACAAAAGCCGAAACCTTGGTGATTAGCCATTCTCGGGCTTTTTCTATTTTTCGAGATGCATCCACACTGGGCACACATACCAAAGCTCGTTAGGACTATCGGTTTATTTGACTTTGGCAAGGCACCAACACCCGATTATGTGAAGTGTACCGAGTTACTTGTCATTTAAACCAACGTCCCCAAACCTATATTTTTGTCTACACTTTCACAACAATTTCAGCATTTCATTCACATCATTCTTTCATCAACAACTTCACCCCACACTTGCTTTTCACACACATCAACACACTATCATGCTCCTATTCCCGAATGGGTCAAAAGAGGTCAAATTTTTCATCAATTGAGGTGTTCAAACAACATGATCAAGATGAGAAGTAGAGAAAGATGAATTGCCTCATTTATTCCTAGATGATGTGCAAGAACTAGCATGTAATTTCGACTTTCAATACTCAATTCAATCAAGGCAAACATTCATGATCACAAATCATTCATGAGATTCAAGGTTAGTACTTCAAGTCCACATATGCTATCATCAATTCAACACATAAGGCTATCCATAGCCAATTCACAAGACAAGGTTCAATCATTAGGGTCATATCCAAGCCTTAGAAGCACTAAAAATTTTTAAATTTTTCTGGTTTTTTGGAATTTTCGAAATATGTATGTACAATGCAAGACATAATGAAACATGTGACAAAATTAAACTATCCTAGATGCTAATTATGCAAGTGATCATGAAAACCCCACCCCATACTTAGAAACACATTGTCCCTAATGTGTAAACTAAATAAAGAAGTGAAAGAGAGTCCTCACAATGTAAAATTGGTGATGCTTTGGTGTTTCGGTTCACATCGAATGATGATGGTGGATGATCGATCAAGGATGGTAGAGAGCTCTTTGATGTTCATTATGGTGTCGGAACCCGCGCTTGGCACCGCAAGCCGTCCAAGTTCCACGTCCGCTCCACCCACACTTGATTGGAGATCATCACTTTCCTTTACAGAGGAAGAATCGGCCCAGTTGCCCAGAAAATCGGACGATTTTATGCATGAACAGTCCGATTTTTCTGGGTGCTTTCCTCCTCGTCCATGTGCTTGGATCTTGTACCTTCAACTGGTCCATGAGGCTTTCACATGACCTCCAACATCTCATAACTCATGACAATCAACAAGATCTAGCACCCAAAAACACAAAAGAAAAACAAAGCACACCAAGAGTGAGATTAAACAAAAGCAAGAAAAACAAAAGGGAAAAATATATACCAATGGGTTGACTCCCATTAAGCGCTTCTTTAAGGTCATTAGCTTGACCAAATTCAGGAGCGTTTCAATCAAGGTGAAGCGGGGCAATCACTTCCACCGGGGCTTCCGGGATGTACTTCTTCAAACGATGCCCATTCACCTTGAAGTTACCACAATGATCTCCTCCTATCTCTACCGCTCCATGAGGGAAAACTTTCTTCACCACATATGGCCCGGTCCATCTTGATTTGAGCTTTCCGGGGAATAGCCGCAGCCTTGAGTTGAAGAGAAGGACAAGGTCTCCTTCACTCAACTCTCTCGGGATGATCCTCTTGTCATGCCATCGCTTGGTTCGTTCCTTGTAGATCCGAGCATTCTCGTAAGCATCCAACCGGATCTCTTCAAGAGCATTTATATCAAGCAAACGCTTCTCACCGGCTTCTTTGAGGTCAAAGTTTAACCACCTTATAGCCCAATATGCTCTATGCTTCATCTCTACCGGAAGGTGGCAAGACTTGCCATAGACCAACTTGTAAGGAGTGGTGCCAATTGGTGTCTTGAAAGCGGTCCTATATGCCCACAAGGCATCATTGAGCTTCATAGCCCAATCCTTTCTCGTCCTTGATACCGTCTTCTCAAGAATGGCCTTGATCTCCCGGTTAGAGATCTCCACTTGGCCACTAGTTTGGGGATGGTAAGGTGTTGCCACCTTATGAGTCACCCCATACTTAGCCAAAAGTGCTCCAAAGTTCCTATTTGTGAAGTGCTTCCCTCCATCACTTATGATCACCCTTGGTGTTCCAAACCTAGGAAAGATCACTCGGTTGAAGAACCGCACCACCACCTTGGCGTCATTTGTAGGAGAGGCGATTGCCTCCACCCATCTTGAAACATAGTCAACCGCCAATAGGATGTAGAGGTTGCCACATGAAGAAGGGAATGGTCCCATGAAGTCCACACCCCATACATCAAATATCTCTACCTCTTGTATGTTGTTCAAGGGCATCTCATTCCTCCTTGAGATGTTGCCCGTCCTTTGGCAAGCATCACAAGCTACCACAAAGCCTTGCACATCCTTGAATAAGCTAGGCCAAAAGAAGCCCGATTGCAACACTTTAGCACATGTCTTGTGTGAGCTAGCATGCCCTCCACATGGCAAGGAATGACAATGGCGGATCACACTCTCTACCTCATCCTCCGGTATACATCTTCTAAACATTCCATCCGGCCCTCTTTTGAACAAAAGTGGCTCACTCCAATAGTAGTGCCTCACATCCTTGAAGAACTTCTTCCTTTGGGCATATGTTAATCCGGGAGGCACTTCCTCACACACCAAGTAGTTCACTATGTCGGCATACCATGGCTTGCTTCCTCTAGACACTTGGAACAAGCACTCCTCCACCATTTGCAATTGCTCATCCCGGAATGAGTCATCAATCGGGATGTCATCTCTCTCAATCTCTAAGGGAGGTAGTCTACTAAGGTGATCCGCCACGGAGTTCTCGGATCCCTTCTTGTCCCGGATTTCCAAATCAAACTCTTGAAGAAGAAGGATCCACCGAATCAACCTAGGTTTGGCATCCTTCTTTGTAAGGAGATAACGGATCGCAGCATGATCCGTATAGACTATGACCTTTGCTCCAACAAGGTATGACCGAAACTTCTCAAAGGCATACACTACCGCTAGTAACTCTTTCTCGGTTGTGGCATAGTTAAGTTAGGCATCATCTAGCGTCTTGCTAGCATAATAAATGGCATGAGTGCGCCGATCTTTCCTTTGCCCCAAAACAGCCCCAACGGCTACATCGCTTGCATCACAAATGATCTCAAACGGTAAACTCCAATCCGGAGGTTGCATGATAGGTGCGGAGATCAAAGCGTTCTTCAACCTACAAAAAGCCTCAAGACAATCTTTGGAGAAGACAAAATCAACATCCTTCATTAGTAGGTTAGTGAGAGGCTTGGAAATTTTAGAGAAATCTTGAATGAACCTCCGGTAAAAACCGGCATGCCCTAAGAAACTCCTTACCCCTTTCACCGAGGTAGGTGGTGGCAACTTCTCTATCGTTTCAATCTTGGCCCTATCAACCTCAATGCCACGGTTAGACACCAAGTGTCCTAACACAATACCTTCACTTACCATGAAGTGGCATTTTTCCCAATTTAAGACAAGATTTGTCTCCTCACATCTTTGCAATACTAAGGACAAGTTAGCCAAGCAATCATCGAAAGAAGAACCATAAACAGAGAAATCATCCATAAACACTTCCATGATATTTTCTATGTATTCCGAAAAGATAGCCATCATACACCTTTGGAAGGTGGCGGGTGCATTACACAACCCAAATGGCATCCTCCTATATGCAAAAGTACCCCCATGGACATGTAAAGGTTGTTTTCTCTTGGTCATCGGGGTGGATAGGGATTTGGAAGAATCCACTATAGCCATCTAGGTAACAAAAATGGGAATGTTGAGCTAACCTCTCTAGCATTTGGTCAATGAAGGGGAGAGGGAAGTGATCTTTCCTAGAGGCCATGTTAAGCTTTCTATAATCAATACACATCCTCCATCCCGTAACCGTTCTAGTGGGGATTAGTTCATTGTTCTCATTGGTTACTACGGTCATCCCACCCTTCTTAGGTACTACATGAACGGGACTAACCCACTTACTATCCGAGATAGGGTAGATAATTCCCGCATCTAGCAACTTTATGATCTCCTTCTTAACTACCTCTTTCATTATGGGATTCAATCTTCTTTGATGTTCAATAGAGGGTTTATGATTATCTTCCATCATTATCCTATGCATGCACAAAGAGGGCTTGATGCCAACAAGATCATCAATGGTGTATCCTATTGCCTTCCTATGCAGTTTCAATTCATTCAACAATCTATTAAGCTCATCATCATTCAAAGATGCATTCACAATCACCGGATAAGTAGAATTTGAACCAAGGAAAGCATACTTTAAATGAGAAGGAAGAGGTTTAAGATCAAGTTGAGGAGGACCTTTTTCGGTTGGAGATGATCCATATAATGTAGGTTGAGATGATTGCAAAGCCATGGAAGCCTCCTTGAAGTCCCTTGATGATTGCTCATACTCAAGTGGTTGATGCTGAAAAGATTCAGGAAAATCGACCCAGGAAGAAAAATCGGTCGATTTATCTGAAGGGGGGTTGATCTGAGTTTCTGTTTTGGCAAAACTGGCTGAAATTTCAGCATAAGTGCAAAAATCGGCCGATTTTTGCCCTTCAGTCCGATTTTTCTGGCAGTTTTCCTCTT
Source organism: Fagopyrum esculentum (assembly GCA_033239045.1). Taxonomy (NCBI): domain Eukaryota; kingdom Viridiplantae; phylum Streptophyta; class Magnoliopsida; order Caryophyllales; family Polygonaceae; genus Fagopyrum; species Fagopyrum esculentum. The sequence continues at coordinate 15,793,760 of BSUD01000002.1, forward strand.
CTTCTAGCACTTCAAACCCAACACTTGGTAGCTCGTCCAATGCATTCAAGGCCTTGATTACTTCATTGCTACTCTCCTCAACTCCTTCCTCCATCAAGCTTGAGCTAAGAACTCTCTCAAGCGGATCCTTGAGCAAGATTGAGCTCACAACCTCTCTAGATTCCTCTTCTTCAACTATGTTGAACACATCCTCATCAAGGGTTGGCCCTTTCATCATTGTTGATAGCTTGAATTTGATGTTTTCTTCTCCAATGTTGAAGGAGAGGGTTCCATTCTTGCAATCTACTAGACATCCGGAAGTAGCTAGGAAAGGTCTCCCCAAAATGATAGGAACCGGATAGTCCGCCGGGATGTCCAAAACAACGAAGTCTATGGGCACATAGAACTTCCCTAGTTGCACCGGAATGTCTTCCAAGATCCCAACCGGATGAGTGATTGAGCGGTCCGCCATGTAAAGGGTCATCTTGACCGGCTTTGGCTCTCCTAGCCCAACCTTGTTGCAAAGTGCAAGCGGGATGATGCTTACACTTGCCCCAAGATCACATAGGGCATCATACTTCACTTCTCCTACTCCGATTGGCACACAAAAGGATCCCGGATCCCTTAGCTTGGGAGGCATCTCTTCCTTCATCGTTTGAATCAACTCCGATGATCTCTTAGTCATCCTTATCTCACCATACTCCTCCAACTTCCTTTTGTTGGAGAGTATTTCCTTCAAGAACTTGCCATATGCCGGCATCCCAAAATGATTGTCCAAGCGAGCTCTTGCTCGTGATTGAGGGAACGGTAGTGGTGGCTTGTATGGAGGCGGTGCCACATAGGTTGGCTCTACATCTTTGCTCTTGCCTCCATCTCCTTGCAAAGTCTCTTCTTCATTCACCACTTGCTTCCCTTTAGCATTCTCCTTGGGCATAGGATCCTTCATGCTTAACCCACTTCTTGTTGTAATAGCCAACACTTGGCCTCTTGGGTTTTCTTCGGTTCTTCCGGGAAGCTTTCCCGGATCTCTATGTGCTTCACCCGCCTTTTGGAACACTTGTGCTTCCAAAACCTTTTGAGCCTTTGAGATAGAAGTCACCGTGCTCTCAAGACCACTCAACCTTCCAAGCAATTGCTCAAACATCATTTCGGTTCTATCCTTTGGAGGTTGAGTAAATCCGGGTGGAGGTTCTTGTGAAGCTCTTGGTGGTGGAGTTGTGCTTGTAGAAGTGGGAGGGTTCAAGGCTCCATCCGGGTTAGAGTAAGAAAACCCGGGATGGTTATGGTTGGGCCGGTAATTATTGAATTGCCGGTTGTTGTTGAAGTTCCTTGGGCCTTGGTAGTTGTTGTAGTTGCCCCTCCACATATAGTTCACATCTTCCTCCTTGGAAGATAGGTTGGCTTGTGGAAGCACTTGAGGAGTTGCTTGGTTCTTCAAAGTTGTAGCACACAACTCCCTCAAGGACTTTAGCTCGTTGTTGATGGCGTCGAGCTTGAAGTTGCTCATGGTGACCTCACTCACCTCATATGCTCCCGCCTTTCTCCCTTCACTCTTCCTATGGGAGTATTTCTCAATCACTAGAGCTTGCTTCTCTACAAACTCCCAAGCATCATCCACATGCTTCTCCATGAAAGTCCCACCGGAAAGGGATTGAAGCTTGAATTGGCTATCTTCATCAAGTCCCTTGAAGTAGATCTCCAATAGCTCAATTTTCGGTATGCCATGGTGTGGACAATCTAGGAGAAGATCTTTGAATCTCTCCCAAGACTTGAACAAGCTCTCTCTATCCTTCATCACGAAGGCATTGATCTTCCCTCTTAACTCGGTAGTCTTGGAAGGTGGGAAGAACTTAGTCAAAAACTCGGTTGTCATCTCCTCCCAAGTACCAACTCGCCCTTGTGGAATAGATTGATACCAAGCCAAGGCTTTGTCCTTAAGAGAGAAGGAGAAAGCCCTTAGCTTATGGTTGTTGCTCTCCAATCTTGGCGGTCTAAGAGTCTCCATCAAAATCTCGTAGTTCATCAAATGTTGGTGAGGAGACTCTCCTTCCATCCCTCCAAATTGATTATGCCGGATCATTTGTAGAACTTGAGGGCGGAGCTCATAGTTGTGGGCTGCGGGATCTCCTAATTTCACACCCGGACGGTGTGCTCTTTGTGCCGGATCCATACGTCTACCCAAAGTTTGTGGCTCTTCAATGGCAATGGGCGCAACCCTATCATTAACCGCCGGCTGCGGTTGTACCACCGGTGGTGGAGGAGGTGGAGTTTGTCGGCGATTGAGCTCTCCTTGAACAAGGGCTTGCCTAATCTCCTCAATCTCCCTCCTAGTTTCCTCTTGCCTCTCATTGGCAAGTCTCCTTTCTTCCTCCAAGAGCTCATCTCTTAGCCTTATTTGCTCTAAGGCTTCATCCAACTCAGCTTGGAGGTTTCTTCCGGCCATCTCTTTCTCTTTTCGGATGTTCTTGGATCTAGATCGAAGGGTTTTCTCCGGTTCGGGATCGAATGGAGCTAAATCCTTGCCACGAGATCTTCGCATACACCTAAAGAGTAATAGATATCCTGAAAAGCAAAGACACAAACCAAAGAGAGATCAAAAGCAACAAGAAAGATCTACACTAGAAACAATCACAAATTGACTCAATCTAGACCTAGTCCCCGGCAACGGCGCCAAAAAACTTGTTACGTCTAGGAATAGATGTGATGTGCACGCAATAAGTCTTAAATTTATACTCGTTATATTTATCCTAACTCCTAGCGAACCCGCAGTGCACGGGACGTTTGTAGAAAGGTAAGTATTCCGAGGTCGACACAAAGACTAAGGTGAAATCGAGTCAAGCAATGATCAAAGATAGTGTGAATCTAGGCTAAGATAAGATGAGGAACAAAGAAAATGGAAAATGCAATGTTTTTGTTGGGTTTTGTGGTGATCAAGCAAAGATCACAAGTCAAGCAAGATAATAAAACAACTAACAACTCAAGCTAACAAAGGAACAAGTAACACAAAGCACAAGGTATATGATCAAGAGAGAAAAGTAGATTCTAGAGGTCAAGATTTCCGGTTATGGCATCGGACTCAAGGTTCTAAGGATTCTAAGGACAAACTGCGGTGTTTGGGAAAGAATGTTCACTAATGGAAGCGATTACCGGGTAAGTCTCTCACTTCACTAATCCCACATCAAACTCCTATTACCGGGTAGGTCTCAAGGGGTTAGACTAAGGAATTCCACACAAACTAGATACTACTTAAGGGGTAACCCTCTCCTTACCGGGTAAGTCTCGGAATAGGGGAATCTCAAGTAATAATCCTAGCACACTCAATCCAATAGCGGCTTGTGAGGCTCACTACTACCTAGAATTCATCTTCTAAGGTATCTAAGATCGGAAATCATCGGGTAGATCTCTTCCCTCACTTAGGTTGATAGCATTAGGGGATCCTAAGCTAAATTAGGCTTAATAAACACTAGGATTTCAACACCCAAACACCCTAACATGCAGATTCATCAATTAAAGAGCAACAGAGAAGAAAATCGGGTGGATCATACAAAAATCGGTCGATCTAGCATGATGAACAGGTCGATTTTTGTCTCTGGAATGGATTTCGAGCATACAAATCATCCTAAACTAAAATATAAGTCCATCCTATCATCACCCTAGCCATAACCATCAATCCATCACTCCAGAATCACAACAAACTAGCCAATAGTATGCATATTAAGATCCAAAATCATCATACAAGCATACATGGTGTTCATAGATGGATGATGAAAGATAAGCAAGCAAAATCAATAAATCTCAGCCAAATCCAAGTTGTAGCAAGACTTACAAACTCTTAAATGAAGATTCAAAACGTTCCTAACAATCCTTGCAATCGTTCTTCAATCCAAGATTACAAAAATCACTCAAAAGTCACTCAAAACCTCACTAAACTCCTAGAATGGTGTTCTTCTTCTTCCTTCAATCTTTGAGAGCTTTTCTTCTCCTCCAATCTTTTCCCCAAATTGATGAGCTGTGAATGAGAGTGTGGGAGAGGAGAGATGCTCAGCAACCACCTGCAGGACCACTTATATTCTCCACCAAGAGCAAGGACGGACAAGAGATCGTGGGACACGTGGCTTTAAGCTGTCAAAGGCCTAAAAATCGACCCAGAGCAATAAATCGGCCGATTTAGCTGCTTGTTGGTCCGATTTTCTTCAGCAGAAACATGCTATGATCGTCTAGCCATGAGTTGCTCCATTGCTTGCACCAATAGTGGTCTTTGTGTCCTTTGTTGCTCCAATTATGCTCCTCCAAAGCTTTGGATGTGTACCATCATGAGGTTTGGCCCTCAAATGTATCGATTAACGTCCAATAGATCCCCGAATTACCTACAAAACCGATAAAAGGTGGTGTAGACGTCTTTTCTAGAAATGTGCATGAATTGAGCGAAGACGTCATGAACCAATGCCAAAACGTGCATGAATGAGTGAGAAATCTATCTAAATGATTACCTAATCCTAAGTCATAAATCTTGTTATCAGTTGGCTTGTGGAAGCACTTGAGGAGTTGCTTGGTTCTTCAAAGTTGTAGCACACAACTCCCTCAAGGACTTTAGCTCGTTGTTGATGGCGTCGAGCTTGAAGTTGCTCATGGTGACCTCACTCACCTCATATGCTCCCGCCTTTCTCCCTTCACTCTTCCTATGGGAGTATTTCTCAATCACTAGAGCTTGCTTCTCTACAAACTCCCAAGCATCATCCACATGCTTCTCCATGAAAGTCCCACCGGAAAGGGATTGAAGCTTGAATTGGCTATCTTCATCAAGTCCCTTGAAGTAGATCTCCAATAGCTCAATTTTCGGTATGCCATGGTGTGGACAATCTAGGAGAAGATCTTTGAATCTCTCCCAAGACTTGAACAAGCTCTCTCTATCCTTCATCACGAAGGCATTGATCTTCCCTCTTAACTCGGTAGTCTTGGAAGGTGGGAAGAACTTAGTCAAAAACTCGGTTGTCATCTCCTCCCAAGTACCAACTCGCCCTTGTGGAATAGATTGATACCAAGCCAAGGCTTTGTCCTTAAGAGAGAAGGAGAAAGCCCTTAGCTTATGGTTGTTGCTCTCCAATCTTGGCGGTCTAAGAGTCTCCATCAAAATCTCGTAGTTCATCAAATGTTGGTGAGGAGACTCTCCTTCCATCCCTCCAAATTGATTATGCCGGATCATTTGTAGAACTTGAGGGCGGAGCTCATAGTTGTGGGCTGCGGGATCTCCTAATTTCACACCCGGACGGTGTGCTCTTTGTGCCGGATCCATACGTCTACCCAAAGTTTGTGGCTCTTCAATGGCAATGGGCGCAACCCTATCATTAACCGCCGGCTGCGGTTGTACCACCGGTGGTGGAGGAGGTGGAGTTTGTCGGCGATTGAGCTCTCCTTGAACAAGGGCTTGCCTAATCTCCTCAATCTCCCTCCTAGTTTCCTCTTGCCTCTCATTGGCAAGTCTCCTTTCTTCCTCCAAGAGCTCATCTCTTAGCCTTATTTGCTCTAAGGCTTCATCCAACTCAGCTTGGAGGTTTCTTCCGGCCATCTCTTTCTCTTTTCGGATGTTCTTGGATCTAGATCGAAGGGTTTTCTCCGGTTCGGGATCGAATGGAGCTAAATCCTTGCCACGAGATCTTCGCATACACCTAAAGAGTAATAGATATCCTGAAAAGCAAAGACACAAACCAAAGAGAGATCAAAAGCAACAAGAAAGATCTACACTAGAAACAATCACAAATTGACTCAATCTAGACCTAGTCCCCGGCAACGGCGCCAAAAAACTTGTTACGTCTAGGAATAGATGTGATGTGCACGCAATAAGTCTTAAATTTATACTCGTTATATTTATCCTAACTCCTAGCGAACCCGCAGTGCACGGGACGTTTGTAGAAAGGTAAGTATTCCGAGGTCGACACAAAGACTAAGGTGAAATCGAGTCAAGCAATGATCAAAGATAGTGTGAATCTAGGCTAAGATAAGATGAGGAACAAAGAAAATGGAAAATGCAATGTTTTTGTTGGGTTTTGTGGTGATCAAGCAAAGATCACAAGTCAAGCAAGATAATAAAACAACTAACAACTCAAGCTAACAAAGGAACAAGTAACACAAAGCACAAGGTATATGATCAAGAGAGAAAAGTAGATTCTAGAGGTCAAGATTTCCGGTTATGGCATCGGACTCAAGGTTCTAAGGATTCTAAGGACAAACTGCGGTGTTTGGGAAAGAATGTTCACTAATGGAAGCGATTACCGGGTAAGTCTCTCACTTCACTAATCCCACATCAAACTCCTATTACCGGGTAGGTCTCAAGGGGTTAGACTAAGGAATTCCACACAAACTAGATACTACTTAAGGGGTAACCCTCTCCTTACCGGGTAAGTCTCGGAATAGGGGAATCTCAAGTAATAATCCTAGCACACTCAATCCAATAGCGGCTTGTGAGGCTCACTACTACCTAGAATTCATCTTCTAAGGTATCTAAGATCGGAAATCATCGGGTAGATCTCTTCCCTCACTTAGGTTGATAGCATTAGGGGATCCTAAGCTAAATTAGGCTTAATAAACACTAGGATTTCAACACCCAAACACCCTAACATGCAGATTCATCAATTAAAGAGCAACAGAGAAGAAAATCGGGTGGATCATACAAAAATCGGTCGATCTAGCATGATGAACAGGTCGATTTTTGTCTCTGGAATGGATTTCGAGCATACAAATCATCCTAAACTAAAATATAAGTCCATCCTATCATCACCCTAGCCATAACCATCAATCCATCACTCCAGAATCACAACAAACTAGCCAATAGTATGCATATTAAGATCCAAAATCATCATACAAGCATACATGGTGTTCATAGATGGATGATGAAAGATAAGCAAGCAAAATCAATAAATCTCAGCCAAATCCAAGTTGTAGCAAGACTTACAAACTCTTAAATGAAGATTCAAAACGTTCCTAACAATCCTTGCAATCGTTCTTCAATCCAAGATTATAAAAATCACTCAAAACCTCACTAAACTCCTAGAATGGTGTTCTTGTTCTTCCTTCAATCTTTGAGAGCTTTTCTTCTCCTCCAATCTTTCCCCCAAATTGATGAGCTGTGAATGAGAGTGTGGTAGAGGAGAGATGCTCAACAACCACCTGCAGGACCACTTATATTCTCCACCAAGAGCAAGGACGAACAAGAGATCGTGGGACACGTGGCTTTAAGCTGTCAAAGGCCTAAAAATCGACCCAGAGCAATAAATCGGCCGATTTAGCTGCTTGTTGGTCCGATTTTCTTCAGCAGAAACATGCTATGATCGTCTAGCCATGAGTTGCTCCATTGCTTGCACCAATAGTGGTCTTTGTGTCCTTTGTTGCTCCAATTATGCTCCTCCAAAGCTTTGGATGTGTACCATCATGAGGTTTGGCCCTCAAATGTATCGATTAACGTCCAATAGATCCCCGAATTACCTACAAAACCGATAAAAGGTAGTGTAGACGTCTTTTCTAGAAATGTGCATAAATTGAGCGAAGACGTCATAAACCAATGCCAAAACGTGCATGAATGAGTGAGAAATCTATCTAAATGATTACCTAAACCTAAGTCATAAATCGTGTTATCACTAACACTCCAACTAAGGGAATAGAATCAACCTTTACCGGGTAAGTCTCAGGCTAACTCACAAAGATGGAATGAAAGCACACTCAAACCCCAATAAAGGATAAACCTTTATTACCTATACTTATGATCTTAGGTAAACAAACAAAGGAATTACCGGGTAAGTCTCATCCTAGGCTTGCATTGAACCAGGGAAGGTGTAATAAGAATAGGATTTGGCAAACTCTAACACTTAACTCTCAGTTACGGATCAGAAAAGTCACCTCGGTCAAACGAATTTCACCCCGGCCGAGATGTTCATCGACTGAGCGAGATGCCTTAGGGTTAAGGTAAAGACTCGAGCTTTCAGGGTCCTACTATGATTTAAGATTATTCTATCATTTTTTTTTCCCACAACCTTCAGCCAATCACCCTAGAATCACACAAAGAAATTAGCCACTCATCATCATGAAAGCAATAATCAAGTGTATGGGAAGAAAGTGAATAATTGAACAAGAAGAACTTAATGAAAAGACTTCAATAACTGAATCAATTATCAAACAAACAAGCGTTCCTTGGATCACAATCCAACAAGACAATCAACAAAGAAGGGAATCTAAGGGAATCTTACAAAACCCTTCACAAAGCTATAAAAGCTATCAACTTCCTTCCTATAATCTTCCTTCAACCTTCAAAAAGGTTCTTCAAATCTTCCAGCTGTTATGATGCTTTCCAGCCCTAAGCCGTCTATTCGTAGGTATGCGGGGTATAGCGGATGTTGGATTTGTGGAAAATCCAACCCTTTTTATAGGAAAATTACCCTCCAAAGATAAGATATCTTAGAAAGATCTTTTCCCATAAAAAATAGGTAAAATATATGTGCTGAATTATCTTCTTCCTTCCAGGAATCCAGCCTAAAAATATAAGATCCTCTTTCCATAGTTAAAAGATCTCAGCCAAGAATAAAATATCCTTACCGCGTCCAAGGTGTTCGCCTCGGTCGAGTCAACTCCTCTGGATCACCTCGGTCGAGATGGTATCGTAGCTGACCGAGGTGAATCACAACTGAATGTGAAATCTCTCAAATCTGGTCCAAAGTGAATCTTCAATACATTTCCATGATTTCTGGATTCTTCCTTAAGTTCCTGAATGTAGCTCCAATGACTCCTTAGCTCCTTTTGCTCCTTTTTGATGCAAAACGTGCCATTTTACCTACGATTACAACGAAACTTGGTGTAGACCTCGATTCCCGAAAAGGTAGATGAAACAACAATATAATCACATAATATATATCCAAACATGCAGATTATTGAAGATAAAACGTCTAAACAAGTCCCAAAATATAGACAATAATTCATATATGCTATCAACAACTCATATCAATATAAAGGTTATGCCACCATAACAATATAGCAAATTCATCATGCATAACTATAATCAACATATAAAAATAGTTCAAACACATCCTAGGTCCACAATACATATATACACATATCTATATATAAGCTAAAAATCCAATAACTATGTTGTTGAGATCCGCGGAAGGAGTGGTGGTCCGTACATTCTAACCCAAACCCGACTCATGCATATGATTTTGAAAACAAAAAGCCAAAATCCGTGTGGGTTCTGTTTATTCCTCATTCGGCCTTTAGAAGATTGCGAGTGCCATTGTTGTCAACCTAGGGCTCTGATACCACTTTTGTAACACCCCGAATCCGCGGGACTCGGGGCACTACGGGCGGAGACCTCACAATGGGTCCCGACCCTTAGCCTGACAACAACTTCACCGGATCTTATAACAAGACTGATAGGTGATGGAATCACTATCATTTAGGTTAGTTTTTAGAGTCTTTTTTATCACATTAGTGTCGGTTTATGCTACTAACTCCTTGATCTAGAAGAAGAAGACTAAAAGAAGATAAAAGAGGAGTTTTAACACTTGGGAGTTGAAAACCATGCACGAAGCAAAGCTTCTGTTGCCTCACCGCCCCCGCGGAGCAGTGTCACCGCCCCTGCGGGTGACACCACGTTCCGGAGCGCAGTCTGCGCCTTCGCCAGCGCTAGGAACAAAGAATGTCGCCGCCCCTGCGCCACTCCCTGGCGCCCCTGCGGTGACCTATCCTGAAGAAGAGAAGACCTGCGCCTCTACCTGCGTCTCATCGTGTGGAGCTATGAAGCTGAAGAGTCAGTGTCACCGCCCCTGCGTTGACACCGGGCCGCCCCAATGGCTCGGCATCTGAAGCGACGGAAAGTTGAAGAGTCAGACGTTTTGAAGATCATTAATGATCCGCCCCAGCGGAACTATCAGGCCGCCCCTGCGGCCACGAAGAAGATCACACGCTTTCGCCTGAACCGCCCCTGCAGATATGAAGGTCGCCCTTGCGGTTCAGCGACAAAGACTTTACTCCGGCTGTTTACACCACCTTTATGGCATTAAAGGTGGTTGTTTTGGCCGGCCATTTACTCCCATTTAGTTCCATTTGTAGTATAAATAGACCCATGGTTGATTGCTAGAATCATCCATCATTTTCCCCTTTTATTCTCTCTTGCTTCCTTTGTAATGAGCTTCTAAGTTTTCTTGCTACATTGGGTTGATTTGAAGCTGCATTATTACTTTGGTTGTAAATTCCCTTTTAATATCAGTTTTATTCAGTAATGTTTTGTGTTTCTTGAGCTTCATTTATCTAAATTGCATGTTTTCATTATCACTTAAGATTGATCACCTTAGGTTCTAAGTGCATGCAGACAACTAGGATTAATAGATTCCAGGTTCGGGTTGTAATACCCGGAGTTTTATTTTTTTTATTTTTATTTTATTTTCTCTATACTCTAGAATCCCGATCCGAAATACTTGTATCGGACTTAATCGGACAATCCCAGATCTCAACCGATCTTCCTTTTCCTCCCTTAGTAGACTTGATGGCCCATTACTTTATTTTAATAGGTCGGACGGGTCCAACTCTCTTCCTTTCTTCTACCCGGCCTGATGGGTCAAACTCTTATTAATTTTAATTTGGCCTGACAGGCCCATCTTCATCTCTCCTTCCCTAATGAGGCGGCAGGCCCATCTTCACATATCCTTGGCTAATGAGGTGATATAGGGTTCAACTATTTCATCAGCATCAGGCGCACGATCTTCCCACAAATGTAACAAACCGCCCTCCTCGCGAATCAACAAGACGTATCCCCATCTTGCTTCTACTCGATCGACGACAACCGATTGGTTTTGCCACACCTCGCCGGGCACAGGAAGCAAACCGCTGGCGAACCGTTTATGTACCTGCACACCGCCGACGAGAGGTACGTACTCTTGGTTGCTCTTTCGACCCTTTCCAATTCACGAGATGATGAGCCGCCTTCCGATTAACTTTATCGTCCCTTCTCTTCACACATATACCGGCCTCGTTTTTTGTTACCGCAGCTTCCTAGTGTAGCGATAACGCGGCGGGAGTCTTCTTCGCCGGTGGACTACCGTCACTTACCTGTGCAGTACATCCATTCGGACCTCCTCGGTTGCTTCCGACGTTGTTGCGGTGCCGATCGACAAGCAATTGCAATGGTGAGTCCTTCCGGTTCTTTCCTCTTCTGTTTTACGTGTTGGGAGTTGGGTAGGGGTTGACGATGGCCGATGGGTTGAGTAGCAGTATTTGAGGTCCTTCTGATAGAGTTGGGTTAGGTCGGGCTGGAGTGTGAGTTTTGGGTGAGGAGAGTCGAAGGTTGACGAGGGTTTGGGTGTACAGTAAGTGAAGTTTGTTGAAATGGGTGAAGATAGTGATGTTTCACCATTGTTTTAGTTTAGAATTTGCTGAGGCTTAGCTGCTTAGTCATGAGAGCTAGCATACGTGGATGTTATATATATAGATATATATACATATATATACATATATGCATATATATATATATATATATATATATATATAATTGTGTTTAATTAGTTAATCTCATTCAAGGCTTTCGATCTTGGTATGCTCAAAATAGATATGGAACACTTCCGCGTCTTTAGATGTTCGTAGGTTAGCACATCGGGATTCATCTCTAGAATATGTTCTCGTTCTCTTATCAAAGAGATATGCACGGAATTTCAATATAAGCATAGATTGTTTAAAGAAGGGTTTTTGGCTAGGTTTTAAGTGTGGATTCTTGGAGAGGGTTTGGGATTTTGTATCTTTATGAATTATATCATTGGTAGTCATGGTTGAGCATGTGAGTAGGTGAATCGGTATGTTTGAGATTTAGTAGCAATATGTTAGTTGAGCCTTAGTAGTAGATAGTAAGTTTGAAAGATACAGTTGATCCTTCCTCCGAAGAGTTATATATATGGGTTGGGTTTCTGGTAGATGTCCTTGAGATCTCAAGGAAACTTTAGAGTTTCCGGATCCTAGGGGTAAAACCGTCTTTTCTTAGAAAAGAGTTGGTTTAGTGCGGTTTCTTGGTTTTCCATTGTTGACCTAGAAGTTGCGACTTCTAGAGATCGGATAGTATATTGATATGAGCTTTATGTTATGATCAGGCAGTTGAGATATTACTCAGCAGGATCGAGTGCTTTGGTTGACGGGACTTGACCTGGTTCAGGTAAGTCCACGGACTTCTTTAGCTGGCTTCTTGCATGTGTGTGATGTGTATAAGTGGTGTTTGCTAGTTAAGATAAATAACGAAACCGGAATAGGCCGACTTTAGTATATTGTGTAATTGACCCAAGTGTATGATAACGGGTCGTGACATCATCTGCCTAGCTCTTGCGAGAGTCTAGGAGGTTCCCTGCGACCAGCCCAGTCCGGTAGATGGTCAAATGCATTAGTACCATTCCGCGTTGGTAAACGGGGACGGGGGCGAGGTTTGGGAATCCCTCGTGTCACAAAATAAGTATCATTAGTAATGACATATCACCTAATTAAAGATAACAAAAGGATTGATTGTTGCATGTTGATTGTGTGTTTGTGCTTTTACCTTTATACTTATGCATAGAATGTTAGCTAACGGTTTTATACCGCTTGTAGATGCCTTGCAGGTTAAGACAGTTGTAGAGAGATCCGGAGGGAATGGTCAGCCGGGTCCACGTACTTATTTAGTTAGGGACGGGGATGTCTTCTGTTCTTCTTATGTGTCGTTTTGGTACCATTGCTTTGTAAGGCTGATGCATATTCTTCATGTATATATTGTTTAAAGTTTTCAAATGTTTTAAATACTTTTGTGCCTTGTTGTAAGATCCAAGTAAAATTGTTGTCAAACTATGGTCGGGACCCATTGTGAGGTCCTAACCAGTAGCTCCCCGAGTTCTCAGAATTTGGGGTGTTACAATATGGTATCGGAGCTTTGGGTTGGCAACAATGGCACTTGAAATCTTCTGAAAGACCAAATGTATAAAATAACTAGAACCCGAAAGGGGTCTAAAATTTTCAAAACGGATTTATGTTTTCACACGCGCGCATAGTCGGGTTGTTGGGTTAGTAGTACGTTGGACAACCATCGCTCTCCGTGGATCTCTACAACTTAGATCGATATGAGTTAGCATATGGACTTATTATGATGAGTATTAATGTATGTTATATATATGTGTATGTGTAATATGTTAGTATCTTAAAGGATATATTATATCCTTTAGTTGTGATATCATGAAGCGATTATCGCCTCATGATAAATCGGTAGCAAACTTGAAGAGTTTTCAACACGAGACAAAGGACTCGGACCTTGGATCAAGTATTATACTCGGGTGGGCGTCCTAGTAACCCTTGTTAACCATCCAAAGAACTAATAGGCGAATAAGTAAAGATGAGGAGATAATTTTGACCATAAGTATAATCAAATGAGGAAGAATTCCCGAGTCCACTCAGATAGAAGAAATAGAAGGTCATACAAGGGACTTGGTTGTATGAAGCCGAGAGATGAATCATAAGAACCATGCAAGAGACGACAAGAGCGCAGATTAGAGATAACAATATTGGAGCAAGTACCAATAGGAATGGAGTACAACCAAGATTTGCGGAATAAAGGGTGTTACAATATGGTATCAGAGGGATTGAAGCCCTACAATTGAGTGTAAAAGCGAAAAGGCAGACCCCACAAGCGTGGGGAGGTTTTGACCTCCTCAGAGATATAAGAAGTTTGAAAGAAACAACGACGCCAATATCCAAAGAATGGAAGCCTGTAGCAGGGTCAACCGAGTTTCAGGAAGGCGATTTTACCACCAACGCCAGTAAAGAAATCTGTATGGGAGAACGGCCTTGCTAGACTCGAGAGTCCAGGGTAACCCGAATTATCACGGGACCTAAGCCATCAACACAAATGGTCCATGCAAAAAGAACTACAAGTGTATGATCATTACGGCCATAAGAATTTCAAAGGCGCTTGGAAACTTGAAATGACTATTTATGCTAGATGAATGACACAATCGGACTAGAGAAATGGAGTTAGCCCGTAAGAAGCGGAAGGGTGGAAGGTAGAACGAACTAAAGAAAGTATAAAAGGATTGTAGTGAGCAACTGTTTACCTACTAGCTAAGGAAATTTTGACAGATCACAATTAACACGGAATGGAGACTTACAACTAAATGTAAGAGCGGAAGGTAGACTTCACAAGCCTGGAGAGGTTTTGTCTTCTTTCAAGATAAGAATTCTAAGAAAAATCACAACGCCAGTATCGAAAGGATCGAAGCCCTGTAACATAGTCGACAGAGTTTTGGAAGGAAATATTACAAACAACGCCGATTAAGGAACTTGTGCTTGTGAGAATCGTGTGGTGGACTCAAGAGTCCAGGGTAACCCCATTTATAACAGAACATAGGTCATCAACATAGACGGTCCCTGTACATGGACTACGATTGGGAGGTAATTAAAAGTCATCGGAACTACAAGACGCTTACCATCTATCGTGGAGTGTTAGGAACGACTTTTGACGTCAGGCGAATGGCACAGTAAGACTTGAGAAAGAGGGTTGTCCCAAAGGAAGCAGAAGAGTGAAAGATAAGATGAACTAAAGAAGGATAAAAGGATTAATCTAGTAAGTGATGTGCACCAAAAGTTTAATACTAGTGGAGGTATGAAATTGAGATAAGTCAATTATAGACTGATCGATGTCAACCATGGATGTGCAAGTATTTTTTGGTATTGACGAGTTATGTTCCGTTAAGAAGAGATATTTGTGACGGTGGATCTATGGAGTAGCTTTACCGACGCCTTATAGGATTTCCTCAAGTAGGCAACAACAATCTTCTTGGATGAATTAAAGGTATAAAGAGAAACGTTTTAAGGGTTACTTCTTGGCTAGTTAAGATCAAACTCCGGTCAAGTCAGGGAGTTTGGATTCGTGGTAGAAGAATTAAGAAAGTAAGCGGAAGATGTTGTTTTTCAATCGTTGCTTTATTTTCTTAAGGCAAGTAAAGAAGGTACTTGGTACTTTATCCGTATAAGACTCATGGTGTAATTGGAAGAAAGAGTTTTGGGGTCAATCACTTTATACTTATAGAAAAGGTCCTTAGAATTAATGAGTGACAATAGAATTATCAGAGTAGCGCAGCGGAAGCGTGGTGGGTCCTAAATCACAGAGCAGGAAGCTCAATGGTACAGAGAAATAACGTGTCAAGTTTGAAAGAATGATAGTTGGTGAAATGCATTCCGTTGGAAGGAACGCGAGCTAGGCTACTCGGAGTGACTAAAATTTTTGTGGAAGAACAGTGTCACCACAAGGTAGACGTGGAAGTATGTGCATGTAAGAGGTTATAGAAGGAGATTAGTACCCTATTATGGATTCAAGTGAATAATGACGGCTTGTCACATATTGTCAGATAACTAGTTCGGAATCCAATACGTAACGGAGTACGTTAGAGCGAGTTTTCTTGATGGATTGAGGAAAGAATTCACGATGTAATAAAGGTATTGTGAAGGTTCCGCACTAGGGAGCTCAAGGTGAGTCACTATCAGACTGAATCGAAAGACATATCCGAAAAAGAAGCTACAAGAGTATATTTACAACCCGTTAACCGTGCATAGAGAAAGCATAATCTCGGAGTAGAGTATACGTCAAATTTTATATCGGAACGGAGCCGAGCTGCGTTTTAAGTCAGAGGGATATTCTCGGTCCGGTAAACGTGGTGGATATAAGAGTGCAATGTTGATAGTGTGTTAGCATTTATCAAGTGGTTATGATCAAACGACGGTGATGTGAGATCACCTTGTGTCTAGTGTTGCCATTGTAGACACATTCTATGTCACCTAAGATCTTAGAAACTCCATAAGAAGTTTGAGTTGAGTTAGTAATATATTAGAGATCTCTAAAATAATATGATGACGTCCATATAACCCGGAGAATGACCATCGGATTTTGATTTTTTGAGTTATATCAAGTTTAAGACCCAAAAAGGAGGGGATGATGATTCTTTCCTGGAGGAACCATATGACTAAGTCATATTAGGAGACAAGACCAAGTGAGTTATGATACAACTAGCATTAAGCAATTGGTAAAGTGTCGAGAGATGTATAAGGGGGATATACTAGATCGGATACTCGGAACCTTTTTAGAAAACCAGAAAGAAATAAATTGGAATGAATTACCTCAGAAAGGTCATCAAAGGACTTGGAGGTGAGTTGTGTAGACAATCATGTGAGATTTTTAGAAGCGGTTTAGAAGTGATTAATGGACTAGTTTTTCTCACCCTATCGGAAAGTATAACCCTACTTTTACATGGATTCAGTTGGAGAGATACCTACCAAACACGAGTTAGGTCATCAGATTAGAAGATCGGATAGTTGAGCCGGATGATGCCGGTGAGATATCCAGTAACCACCCTCGAACGTGGTAGCAGGCACTTATGATGTAAGTACATAAAAAGATTTCGGAGTCAGTGGTGTTATGAAAAGCCGGAGAGGCTACCTGAGATTTTGTGGATAGTATGAGATGTAACCTTTCAGAGATCTATGCAAAGATAGTCGCAACCTCGGCCCTATGTCGGTGTGATATTGTTTGACTACTTGTTTGTTTCATGCTTGAGTGCTTAGTTAGTGATGTGTGTTTTATTGGTAACCTTTGATGTGCGGGGTACTTAGATATAGAAACGACGAGATTTTTGGTGTAGTGATTATATACACTGGACTTGTACCTTTGTTGTGTCTGGAGGACCGACCTTATGCTTGGTGTATTCTAAAGTTTCGGGGCGAAACTTATTTTAAGGGGGGATTGATGTAATACCTGGAAATTTTTTCCGGATATTCCAGAAACAAATCAGAGCTGGACCGTTGGCGAATTTGCGGCGCTCTATTCCTTTTGTAAGGACTTCGATTTCATGTTATCTTCCTTTAAGTTTCGGGACGAAACTTACTTTTAGGGGCAACTGATGTAATATCCGGAGTTTTATTTTTTTTATTTTTATTTTATTTTCTCTTTACTCTAGAATCCCGATCCGAAATACTTGTATCGGACTTAATCGGACAATCCCAGATCTCAACCGATCTTCCTTTTCCTCCCTTAGTAGACTTGATGGCCCATTACTTTATTTTAATAGGTCGGACGGGTCCAACTCTCTTCCTTTCTTCTACCCGGCCTGATGGGTCAAACTCTTATTAATTTTAATTTGGCCTGACAGGCCCATCTTCATCTCTCCTTCCCTAATGAGGCGGCAGGCCCATCTTCACATATCCTTGGCTAATGAGGTGATATAGGGTTCAACTATTTCATCAGCATCAGGCGCACGATCTTCCCACAAATGTAACAAACCGCCCTCCTCGCGAATCAACAAGACGTATCCCCATCTTGCTTCTACTCGATCGACGACAACCGATTGGTTTTGCCACACCTCGCCGGGCACAGGAAGCAAACCCCTGGCGAACCATTTATGTACCTGCACACCGCCGACGAGAGGTACGTACTCTTGGTTGCTCTTTCGACCCTTTCCAATTCACGAGATGATGAGCCGCCTTCCGATTAACTTTATCGTCCCTTCTCTTCACACATATACCGGCCTCGTTTTTTGTTACCGCAGCTTCCTAGTGTAGCGATAACGCGGCGGGAGTCTTCTTCGCCGGTGGACTACCGTCACTTACCTGTGCAGTACATCCATTCGGACCTCCTCGGTTGCTTCCAACGTTGTTGCGGTGCCGATCGACAAGCAATTGCAATGGTGAGTCCTTCCGGTTCTTTCCTCTTCTGTTTTACGTGTTGGGAGTTGGGTAGGGGTTGACGATGGCCGATGGGTTGAGTAGCAGTATTTGAGGTCCATCTGATAGAGTTGGGTTAGGTCGGGCTGGAGTGTGAGTTTTGGGTGAGGAGAGTCGAAGGTTGACGAGGGTTTGGGTGTACAGTAAGTGAAGTTTGTTGAAATGGGTGAAGATAGTGATGTTTCACCATTGTTTTAGTTTAGAATTTGCTGAGGCTTAGCTGCTTAGTCATGAGAGCTAGCATACGTGGATGTTATATATATA
>BSUD01000002.1:15817138-15849879 GCA_033239045.1 Fagopyrum esculentum
CTGACTTCCTTTGGTAGCGTCACTACAAACCATGTGTGGACTAGTCCCGAAAGAAACCCCCAGCGCCCTGCGAGCTACTGAGCGGAATGCCACCGCCCGTTACTCTTAGGCCAAAATACAGGTCGGTATTTATATATCACAACCTATCTCTCTAACATGTCAATCACACACCACCATCATCATTTATACTCATATTTAGCAGCCAGCTAAGTAAGCCCAAAGGACTTACCTGTTATAACGATCGACTCTTTAGTAATCACTTGCTCTGTAACTGTACCCACTCAGTTGCCTGTTAAAGGCGATAAGTGTATTAGCACACTTCCACGTAGATAGAAGTCTAAAACTTCTGAGATTAATTAAGTATTAAGACGTACTAGCTACATTATTAGTTTTAGGGTAAAATGACCATTTTACCCTTCGTTCCGATTTTCTCGAAGACCCTAAAATTCACGTCCAACCTCCTATTTGAAGTTCTAAAATATATCCTAACTCTTAGAATTTTATTAGGTGCGAAACAGACATTTTTCCTATGTTTCTATTTTCCGGAAGAACCGAAAAAGGCTTAACTTCGGCTCTATATATAAAATTCTTAACGGCTTATAAAATTTCCGAATTCAATATCTAGATCATCTATGAGGTTCTATCTAGCCTTAGAAGAAAGAATTTCTCCAAACTGTTCAGCCGATATTTTTATAATAATTCCCAAAGTCGGTTCCTCACTCTACTTTCTTATACTTAGCCAAATTTATAAGTTCAATAAAACTGCTCAACTACCTAACTTCGGGAGCTCGTAACTTTCAATCCGACCGTTCATTTCTCACCAAATTTTAATATGATAAACTAAATATATCCGTCTACAACATATCCAAAAGTCAACGGTGGATCTTTATCCAAACATTTTATAATTGATCGACAAGATGGGCTGTTCGAAACCTAAAAGCTGAAGAACTTAAATTAAATTTACAGCAGCCCTTCCTTCCATTTTATGAAACATACTCAGCAGCTCATTAACGTTATGTTATTTATGCTTAGGCTCAACAACAGCAGTTCACATACACATGGATGACAGTGAAGTTGAAGAGAGGAGGAGCAAGCTTACGGAACTGCAGTCCGGCGTTAAGGTCCTAAGCAGCACTAGCGTTCCGGCGGCTCCTCCTGGGTGGTCGGCCTGCTGTTGCTGCGGGACAGTGGTGGCGGGTTCCGGCGTCTCCTTCGGCTGCAACGGAATGGCTCGTATACTCTCCTGTTGCACCGTTCTGCTGGCCGGCTATCACTGCAGGATCCGTGAGGGACCGATCTAGTCGATTAGTCATACGGAACAGGAGACAGTGAAGGGGAAGGACGGGAGAAGGGTGACTCACCAGTCGGTCTGCAGTCGCCGGCGTGCAAGGAAGTCGACGGGAGCAGTGGTGGCGGCTTCTCCGGTGGAAAGCGAAGCGAAACAGCAGTCGGCTGCGGAGGCGAGATTGTTATTCCCGCAAATCCAGAATAGGGAAGGAAGGAGAAGAAGGCTCACCTGGCTGCTGCAGTCGCCGGCGGACGGAGCGGCGCAGGTACTGGGCGGCGTTTCTGGTGGGAGCGGACTCCGGCTGGTGGTCGTGGCTTCGGCGTTGCGAGGGAGGAGGAGAAGCAACGTTCCGTTGCAAGTTCAGTAGAGATAACGAGTAAGCGGCAGATGGATGAGGGAAGCGATAGGTTTAGGGTTAGAGTTAATAGGGTAATTAGGATAATTTAATTAAAATGGGCTAGCTGAATATATTATCGGGCTTGCTAGTGGGCCATTCGGCCTACTCTCCCATTAGAACGGAAATAAACAAACTCGTTAAATAATACGGAATTATTATTATTTTTAGGACGGAAAAAGGAACTCGTTAAAGTGCAGGAATTTATATAATACGGAATTAGTTTCCGTATTTATAAATTATAATTGATTTTATTTTAAAAACGTAAATTATTTTCGGGAATTTAATTTATCATTTTATGTGAATCTAGGTCACATAAAATGATAGAACTAAACTCGTTTATTTTACTGATTTATTTATTTACAATGGTCTCATCGGACTTTGTTTAATTTCACTTTACCGGAACTTAAAATTTTTGGTTATTACATCAGTGCCCCCTTAAAAGAAGTTTCGTCCCGAAACTTAAATTATTTCCCTTACTCACACATTTCTTTCGGTATATTTTAGTTTTCTCGACATCTTTGTTTTCTAACAAGCAGCTACTCAGGCAGCAATCAAACAAGTATCACAAAAGAGAAACAGAAACACTCCAAACAACATGAAAACCTGAAAGGTCAAACAACACAACATCCGAGTACTAACCCGTCAAACAGGAGTAACCTCTAACCCCGCAAAGAACTCGGGATAGTTACGTCTAATACTCTCCTCAGTCTCCCAAGTGGCCTCATCAGCTCCTCTCCTAGACCACTGGATCCTCAGCATAGGTATCTCCTTGGATCGCAGACGTCTGGTACTGCGTTCCAAGGCAGCTACTGGGTACTCTACAAATGTATGGTCAGCCTCCACTATCAGATCCTCATGGCTGATGACGTGTCTCGGATCCGGAATGTACTCTCGCAGCTGAGATACATGAAAAACTGGGTGTACTCCCTCTAATCTCGGTGGCAGTGCTAGTCGGTAGGCAACCTCTCCGACTCTCTCTACGATCTCAAATGGTCCGACATACCGGGGACTCAGCTTCCCCTTAATGCCGAAACGTCTAACTCCCCTCGTAGGTGACACCCTCAACCACACCTGTGCACCTACTCTAAACTCCAAAGGTCGACGCCTTTTGTCGGCGTAAGACTTCTGACGACTCTGAGCTGCTAACATCCTTTCCCGGACTAAGGCAATCCGGGCGATGTCGTCCTGTATCTGATCTGGTGCTACTCCGTCAGCCTTGCTAGGCTCATCCCAACATAGCGGTGTACGACATTTCCGTCCGTACAAAGCCTCATAAGGTGCCATCCCAATAGACGCATGCCAGCTGTTATTATATGAAAACTCTACTAGTGGGAGGTGATCTGGCCATACCTGTCCCCAATCTAGCACACATGCCCGTAACATGTCCTCCAGGGTCTGGATGGTCCTCTCTGACTGACCGTCTGTCTGTGGGTGGTAGGCAGTGGTAAAGTGAAGACTCGTACCCAGAGCAGTATGTACCTGCTGCTAGAACCTCGAGGTAAAACGTCCATCCCTGTCGGATACGATAGTCCTCGGTACTCCATGGAGTCTCACAATATGCCTGGTGAACTCCTCTGCTAGACGACTTACCGGCCACGTCTCCTTAATCGGAATGAAACGTGCGGTCTTCGTCAGACGGTCTACTACCACCCAAATGGCATCAAAGCCTCTGCTGAGCCTCAATCCAGTGACGAAATCCATAGAAATGTCTTCCCACTTCCAGTGTGGTACTGGAAGTGGGTGTAGCTCTCCTCCGGATCTACGGTGCTCAATCTTGACCTGCTGACAGGTCGCACACTGAGCTACATAACGGGCCACATCAGGCTTCAAACCACCCCACCAGAAGGAACGTCTCAAGTCCCTATACATCTTACTCGCTCCTGGATGTACGGAGTAAGGGGTAGTATGAGCCTCACCTAGTATCCTCTGCCTCAGCTCACGGTCTGATGGCACACAAACACGGTCCTGTCGTCTCATCACTCCATCGGCACCAATAGTGAACTGAGGTGCCTCATCTCGTGCCATCCGGTCCCGGATCCGGGTCAACATCGGACAGGTCTCCTGCTTCTGTCGGATCTCACCCAACAGGTCAGGGAGTAACTCTATGGTGGCTAACTGATGAGCTGTATCCGGGAACTGGATCTCTATCTCTAACCAAGCTAAGTCTCTCTGTAGCTGTGGCTGTACTGTCAATCGGGCTATCGCCTTCTCCCGAGGCGTCTTCCGACTCAAAGCGTCAGCAACTACATTCGCCTTTCCGGGGTGGTAAAGTATCTCAAGGTCGAAATCCTTGATCAACTCTAGCCACCGCCTCTGGCGGTTATTCAACTCCCGCTGAGTGAATATGTACTTCAGACTCTTATGGTCTGTGAAGATCTGACAGGTCGCTCCATAGAGATAATGACGCCAGATCTTAAGAGCGTGCACTACTGCTGCTAACTCTAGGTCATGAGTGGGGTAGTTCTCTTCATACGTCTTCAGCTGTCGGGACGCATATGCTATAACCTTACCCCTCTGCATCAAGACACACCCCAAGCCCAGCTTGGATGCATCACTGTACACTACGAAGTCCTTTGTACCCTCAGGCTGTGCTAAGATCGGAGCAGACGTCAATCTCCTCTTCAGCTCATCAAAACTCTGCTGACACGGCTCAGACCAGACGAATCGAGCAGTCTTCCTTAGGAGGGAAGTAAGAGGTCGGGCGATCAGGGAGAACCCTTCCACAAACCGACGGTAATACCCTGCCAATCCAAGGAAACTGAGAACCTCCTTCACGTTCTTCGGAGGTTGCCAAGAAGACACTGACTCAATCTTCGCCGGGTCGACCTTAATCCCCTCAGCAGTCACTACATGGCCAAGGAATGCCACCTCGGACATCCAGAACTCACACTTGGATAGCTTAGCATATAGCTGACTATCCTGTAGAATCTGCAGCACGGTCCTCAAGTGTCCAGCATGCTCCTCTCGACTTCTAGAGTAAACTAGAATGTCGTCGATGAAGACCACTACAAACTGGTCTAAGAAGTCGATGAAAATCCCATTCATCAACTCCATAAATACTGTTGGCGCATTAGTGAGCCCGAATGGCATCACTACAAACTCATAATGACCATACCTAGTCCGGAATGCCGTCTTAGGTATGTCCAGATCTCTCACCCTCAGCTGGTGATAACCCGATCTCAAATCTATCCTCGAGAACACTGACGCTCCATGCAGCTGGTCCAGCAGATCATCTATGCGAGGCAATGGATACTTATTCTTGATGGTGACCTTGTTCAACTCTCTGTAGTCGATACACAGTCTCATCGATCCATCCTTCTTCCTCACAAACAGCACTGGTGCGCCCCAGGGAGAAACACTAGGGCGTATGAAGCCCTTCTCTACTAACTCCTCTAGCTGCTTCTTCAACTCAAGCAGCTCTATCGGGGTCATGCGGTACGGGGCCTTCGAGATCGGTCTCGTGCCCGGCTCTAACTCGATGCTAAAATCCACACTCCTCTGTGGGGGTAGCCCTGGTAAGTCGTCCCTGAAGACCTCTGCAAACTCACATGCGACTGGTATCTCCTCTACTGTCAGGCTCTTGCGCTCCTTCATGGCATAACACCAGAAGGCCTCGCAACCCTGTGCTATCAAATCCACCTGTCGGTCCACGGGGCAACGTATTGCCTCCAAAGCAGTCTCAATCTTCCCTATCCAGTGCTCCACCTCTAGCCCTATCTCTCCGCTGAATGAGGGGACCTTCTGAGAGTTGAACGCCTTCAACCACTCATCCGGTTTCGGTGCTCTGACCCCAGTAGGTGCTCTATCAACAGCAGCCCTCCTCTCAGATACAGCCGGCACCTGAGACACTCCCTGTGTCACCTGAGCTGACCTAGCCGGCTCCACTGATGGTACCTGAGTAAGCCTCTCCACTCTGGCAGCTTCTTCCCTGCGCTCAACATAGGCTCTGAACTCTCTATACTCCGATGCTCCAATAGAGACACGTCCCGACTCAGTAGAACGAGCTCCCTGCGCTCCTGACCTAGCGGCGGGCACAGGCCTGACCTCGGGGCCTACACTCTCAGCTACTTCCTCTACAGCAACCTCTGGTACGTCTGCTGCAGGTGTGTCATCTCGAGGGACTCGTCCTCGACCTCTCCCTAGTGGAGGTCTACCCACACGACCACGCCCTCTGCCAGTAGGGGTGCTATCAGCTCTATCCTGCCTGACTGGGGGAAGGGGGGGACGACCCCTACCTCGGCCAGTCACTTGTGCAGCCCTAGTACGTGCCATCTGCACGAATAGTAATAACTACAGTTATAAGCTAGCTAATCTATCATAACAGTACAAGTCCATAATTATTCTAAGATTACCGAGATCCGCAGAGGTAGTGGTGGTCGTCCGTACTTTCTATCCCAACCCGACTCAGTATGCATTTAAAACCAAAATTTTTCGTTGGAAAACTCAGACCCCTTTCGGGTTCTGTTTATTTACTTATACGACCTTTTTAGAAGATGCAAGTGCCATTGTTGCCAACCTAGAGCTCTGATACCATGTTGTAACACCCCAAATTTTACAACTTAGGGAGTTACTGGTTAGGACCGCACAGTGGGTCCCGACCTTAGTTTGACAACAACTTAACATGATCTTACAACAAGGCACAGATAAGGAAAAACAAAAAATCAAAAAATAGTTTTTATCAATGAATGAATGTGACCAGATCAACTACAGCCGGAAAAGTAATATATCAAAGTACGGAAGGAAACGATGTTCAACTGAAAAACCCACAAATGCAAAAACTGCAAAACGTCCTAAAGTACGACACCCCGGCTGACCACTACCATCTGGATCACTCGGCATCTGCTCTAACCTGTGTCAAATCTAAACAACATATCAACCGTTAGCTAACTAACCAAATATAAGCAAAAATGATAACAGCACAAACACACGCAGAACAAAAATAAACAAACATCATGCTGGCACTCAACAAATTATTATCTGTTCTTTAAGTGATTCACATTATTCAATTTAAGTTGTGGCACGAGAACTATTATTAGTTCTCGCCTCCGTTCCTTATCCAACTGGTGTAGGTATAGCTGACTTCCTTTGGTAGCGTCACTACAAACCATGTGTGGACTAGTCCCGAAAGAAACCCCCAGCGCCCGGCGAGCTACTGAGCGGAATGCCACCGCCCGTTACTCTTAGGCCAAAAAATACAGGTCGGTATTTATATATCACAACCTATCTCTCTAACATGTCAATCACACACCACCATCATCATTTATACTCATATTTAGCAGTCAGCTAAGTAAGCCCAAAGGACTTACCTGTTATAACGATCGACTCTTTAGTAATCACTTGCTCTGTAACTGTACCCACTCAGTTGCCTGTTAAAGGCGATAAGTGTATTAGCACACTTCCACGTAGATAGAAGTCTAAAACTTCTGAGATTAATTAAGTATTAAGACGTACTAGCTACATTATTAGTTTTAGGGTAAAATGACCATTTTACCCTTCGTTCCGATTTTCTCGAAGACCCTAAAATTCACGTCCAACCTCCTATTTGAAGTTCTAAAATATATCCTAACTCTTAGAATTTTATTAGGTGCGAAACAGACATTTTTCCTATGTTTCTATTTTCCGGAAGAACCGAAAAAGGCTTAACTTCGGCTCTAAATATAAAATTCTTAACGGCTTATAAAATTTCCGAATTCAATATCTAGATCATCTATGAGGTTCTATCTAGCCTTAGAAGAAAGAATTTCTCCAAACTGTTCAGCCGATATTTTTATAATAATTCCCAAAGTCGGTTCCTCACTCTACTTTCTTATACTTAGCCAAATTTATAAGTTCAATAAAACTGCTCAACTACCTAACTTCGGGAGCTCGTAACTTTCAATCCGACCGTTCATTTCTCACCAAATTTTAATATGATAAACTACATATATCCGTCTACAACATATCCAAAATTCAACGGTGGATCTTTATCCAAACATTTAATAATTGATCGACAAGATGGGCTGTTCGAAACCTAAAAGCTGAAGAACTTAAATTAAATTTACAGCAGCCCTTCCTTCCATTTTATGAAACATACTCAGCAGCTCATTAACGTTATGTTATTTATGCTTAGGCTCAACAACAGCAGTTCACATACACATGGATGACAGTGAAGTTGAAGAGAGGAGGAGCAAGCTTACGGAACTGCAGTCCGGCGTTAAGGTCCTAAGCAGCACTAGCGTTCCGGCGGCTCCTCCTGGGTGGTCGGCCTGCTGTTGCTGCGGGACAGTGGTGGCGGGTTCCGGCGTCTCCTTCGGCTGCAAAGGAATGGCTCGTATACTCTCCTGTTGCACCGTTCTGCTGGCCGGCTATCACTGCAGGATCCGTGAGGGACCGATCTAGTCGATTAGTCATACGGAACAGGAGACAGTGAAGGGGAAGGACGGGAGAAGGGTGACTCACCAGTCGGTCTGCAGTCGCCGGCGTGCGAGGAAGTCGAAGGGAGCAGTGGTGGCGGCTTCTTCGGTGGAAAGCGAAGCGAAACAGCAGTCGGCTGCGGAGGCGAGATTGTTATTCCCGCAAATCCAGAATAGGGAAGGAAGGAGAAGAAGGCTCACCTGGCTGCTGCAGTCGCCGGCGGACGGAGCGGCGCAGGTACTGGGCGGCGTTTCTGGTGGGAGCGGACTCCGGCTGGTGGTCGTGGCTTCGGCGTTGCGAGGGAGGAGGAGAAGCAACGTTCCGTTGCAAGTTCAGTAGAGATAACGAGTAAGCGGCAGATGGATGAGGGAAGCGATAGGTTTAGGGTTAGAGTTAATAGGGTAATTAGGATAATTTAATTAAAATGGGCTGGCTGAATATATTATCGGGCTTGCTAGTGGGCCATTCGGCCTACTCTCCCATTAGAACGGAAATAAACAAACTCGTTAAATAATACGGAATTATTATTATTTTTAGGACGGAAAAAGGAACTCGTTAAAGTGCGGGAATTTATATAATACGGAATTAGTTTCCGTATTTATAAATTATAATTGATTTTATTTTAAAAGCGTAAATTATTTTCGGGAATTTAATTTATCATTTTATGTGAATCTAGGTCACATAAAATGATAGAACTAAACTCGTTTATTTTACTGATTTATTTATTTACAATGGTCTCATCGGACTTTGTTTAATTTCACTTTACCGGAACTTAAAATTTTTGGTTATTACATCAGTGCCCCCTTAAAAGAAGTTTCGTCCCGAAACTTAAATTATTTCCCTTACTCACACATTTCTTTCGGTATATTTTAGTTTTCTCGACATCTTTGTTTTCTAACAAGCAGCTACTCAGGCAGCAATCAAACAAGTATCACAAAAGAGAAACAGAAACACTCCAAACAACATGAAAACCTGAAAGGTCAAACAACACAACATCCGAGTACTAACCCGTCAAACAGGAGTAACCTCTAACCCCGCAAAGAACTCGGGATAGTTACGTCTAATACTCTCCTCAGTCTCCCAAGTGGCCTCATCAGCTCCTCTCCTAGACCACTGGATCCTCAGCATAGGTATCTCCTTGGATCGCAGACGTCTGGTACTGCGTTCCAAGGCAGCTACTGGGTACTCTACAAATGTATGGTCAGCCTCCACTATCAGATCCTCATGGCTGATGACGTGTCTCGGATCCGGAATGTACTCTCGCAGCTGAGATACATGAAAAACTGGGTGTACTCCCTCTAATCTCGGTGGCAGTGCTAGTCGGTAGGCAACCTCTCCGACTCTCTCTACGATCTCAAATGGTCCGACATACCGGGGACTCAGCTTCCCCTTAATGCCGAAACGTCTAACTCCCCTCGTAGGTGACACCCTCAACCACACCTGTGCACCTACTCTAAACTCCAAAGGTCGACGCCTTTTGTCGGCGTAAGACTTCTGACGACTCTGAGCTGCTAACATCCTTTCCCGGACTAAGGCAATCCGGGCGATGTCGTCCTGTATCTGATCTGGTGCTACTCCGTCAGCCTTGCTAGGCTCATCCCAACATAGCGGTGTACGACATTTCCGTCCGTACAAAGCCTCATAAGGTGCCATCCCAATAGACGCATGCCAGCTGTTATTATATGAAAACTCTACTAGTGGGAGGTGATCTGGCCATACCTGTCCCCAATCTAGCACACATGCCCGTAACATGTCCTCCAGGGTCTGGATGGTCCTCTCTGACTGACCGTCTGTCTGTGGGTGGTAGGCAGTGGTAAAGTGAAGACTCGTACCCAGAGCAGTATGTACCTGCTGCTAGAACCTCGAGGTAAAACGTCCATCCCTGTCGGATACGATAGTCCTCGGTACTCCATGGAGTCTCACAATATGCCTGGTGAACTCCTCTGCTAGACGACTTACCGGCCACGTCTCCTTAATCGGAATGAAACGTGCGGTCTTCGTCAGACGGTCTACTACCACCCAAATGGCATCAAAGCCTCTGCTGAGCCTCAATCCAGTGACGAAATCCATAGAAATGTCTTCCCACTTCCAGTGTGGTACTGGAAGTGGGTGTAGCTCTCCTCCGGATCTACGGTGCTCAATCTTGACCTGCTGACAGGTCGCACACTGAGCTACATAACGGGCCACATCAGGCTTCAAACCACCCCACCAGAAGGAACGTCTCAAGTCCCTATACATCTTACTCGCTCCTGGATGTACGGAGTAAGGGGTAGTATGAGCCTCACCTAGTATCCTCTGCCTCAGCTCACGGTCTGATGGCACACAAACACGGTCCTGTCGTCTCATCACTCCATCGGCACCAATAGTGAACTGAGGTGCCTCATCTCGTGCCATCCGGTCCCGGATCCGGGTCAACATCGGACAGGTCTCCTGCTTCTGTCGGATCTCACCCAACAGGTCAGGGAGCAACTCTATGGTGGCTAACTGATGAGCTGTATCCGGGAACTGGATCTCTATCTCTAACCAAGCTAAGTCTCTCTGTAGCTGTGGCTGTACTGTCAACCGGGCTATCGCCTTTTCCTGAGGCGTCTTCCGACTCAAAGCATCAGCAACTACATTCGCCTTTCCAGGGT
Source organism: Fagopyrum esculentum (assembly GCA_033239045.1). Classification (NCBI taxonomy): domain Eukaryota; kingdom Viridiplantae; phylum Streptophyta; class Magnoliopsida; order Caryophyllales; family Polygonaceae; genus Fagopyrum; species Fagopyrum esculentum. The sequence continues at coordinate 15,827,850 of BSUD01000002.1, forward strand.
GGTAAAGAATCTCAAGGTCAAAATCCTTGATCAACTCTAGCCACCGCCTCTGGCGGTTATTCAACTCCCGCTGAGTGAATATGTACTTCAGACTCTTATGGTCTGTGAAGATCTGACAGGTCGCTCCATAGAGATAATGACGCCAGATCTTAAGAGCGTGCACTACTGCTGCTAACTCCAGGTCATGAGTGGGGTAGTTCTCTTCATACGTCTTCAGCTGTCGAGACGCATATGCTATAACCTTACCCCTCTGCATCAAGACACACCCCAAGCCCAGCTTGGATGCATCACTGTACACTACGAAGTCCTCTGTACCCTCAGGCTGTGCTAAGATCGGAGCAGACGTCAATCTCCTCTTCAGCTCATCAAAACTCTGCTGACACGGCTCAGACCAGACGAATCGAGTAGTCTTCCTTAGGAGGGAAGTAAGGGGTCGGGCGATCAGGGAGAACCCTTCCACAAACCGACGGTAATACCCTGCCAATCCAAGGAAACTGCGAACCTCCTTCACGTTCTTCGGAGGTTGCCAAGAAGACACTGACTCAATCTTCGCCGGGTCGACCTTAATCCCCTCAGCAGTCACTACATGGCCAAGGAATGCCACCTCGGACATCCAGAACTCACACTTGGATAGCTTAGCATATAGCTGACTATCCTGTAGAATCTGCAGCACGGTCCTCAAGTGTCCAGCATGCTCCTCTCGACTTCTAGAGTAAACTAGAATGTCGTCGATGAAGACCACTACAAACTGGTCTAAGAAGTCGATGAAAATCCCATTCATCAACTCCATAAATACTGTTGGCGCATTAGTGAGCCCGAATGGCATCACTACAAACTCATAATGACCATACCTAGTCCGGAATGCCGTCTTAGGTATGTCCTGATCTCTCACCCTCAGCTGGTGATAACCCGATCTCAAATCTATCCTCGAGAACACTGATGCTCCATGCAGCTGGTCCAACAGATCATCTATGCGAGGCAATGGATACTTATTCTTGATGGTGACCTTGTTCAACTCTCTGTAGTCGATACACAGTCTCATCGATCCATCCTTCTTCCTCACAAACAGCACTGGTGCGCCCCAGGGAGAAACACTAGGGCGTATGAAGCCCTTCTCTGCTAACTCCTCTAACTGCTTCTTCAGCTCAAGCAGCTCTATCGGGGCCATGCGGTACGGGGCCTTCGAGATCGGTCTCGTGCCCGGCTCTAACTCGATGCTAAAATCCACACTCCTCTGTGGGGGTAGCCCTGGTAAGTCGTCCCTGAAGACCTCTGCAAACTCACATGCGACTGGTATCTCCTCTACTGTCAGGCTCTTGCGCTCCTTCATGGCATAACACCAGAAGGCCTCGCAACCCTGTGCTATCAAATCCACCTGTCGGTCCACGGGGCAACGTATGGCCTCCAAAGCAGTCTCAATCTTCCCTATCCAGTGCTCCACCTCTAGCCCTATCTCTCCGCTGAATGAGGGGACCTTCTGAGAGTTGAAAGCCTTCAACCACTCATCCGGTCTCGGTGCTCTGGCTCCAGTAGGTGCTCTATCAACAGCAGCCCTCCTCTCAGATACAGCCGGCACCTGAGACACTCCCTGTGTCACCTGAGCTGACCTAGCCGGCTCCACTGGTGGTACCTGAGTAAGCCTCTCCACTCTGGCAGCTTCCTCCCTGCGCTCAACATAGGCTCTGAACTCTCTATACTCCGATGCTCCAATAGAGACACGTCCCGACTCAGTAGAACGAGCTCCCTGTGCTCCTGACCTAGCGGCGGGCACAGGCCTGACCTCGGGGCCTACACTCTCAGCTACTTCCTCTACAGCAACCTCTGGTACGTCTGCTGCAGGTGTGTCATCTCGAGGGACTCGTCCTCGACCTCTCCCTAGTGGAGGTCTACCCACACGACCACGCCCTCTGCCAGTAGGGGTGCTATCAGCTCTATCCTGCCTGACTGGGGGAAGGGGGGGGACGACCCCTACCTCGGCCAGTCACTTGTGCAGCCCTAGTACGTGCCATCTGCACGAACAGTAATCACTATAGTTATAACTAGCTAATCTATCATAGCATTACAAGTCCATAAATATTCTAAGATTACCGAGATCCGCAGAGGTAGTGGTGGTCGTCCGTACTTTCTATCCCAACCCGACTCGGTATGCATTTAAAACCAAAATTTTTCGTTGGAAAACTCAGACCCCTTTCGGGTTCTGTTTATTTACTTATACGACCTTTTTAGAAGATGCAAGTGCCATTGTTGCCAACCTAGAGCTCTGATACCATGTTGTAACACCCCAAATTTTACAACTTAGGGAGTTACTGGTTAGGACCGCACAGTGGGTCCCGACCTTAGTTTGACAACAACTTAACATGATCTTACAACAAGGCACCGATAAGGAAAAGCTAAAAATCATAAAATAGTTTTTATCAATGCATGAATGTGACCAGATCAACTACAGCCGGAAAAGCAATATATCAAGGTACGGAAGGAAACAATGTTCAACAGAAAAACCCACGAATGCAAAAAACTGCAAAAAGTCCTAAAGTACGACACCCCGGCTGACCACTATCAGATCCTCATGGCTGATGACGTGTCTCGGATCCGGAATATACTCCCGCAGCTGAGATACATGAAAAACTGGGTGTACTCCCTCTAGTCTCGGTGGCAGTGCTAGTCGGTAGGCAACTTCTCCAACTCTCTCTACGATCTCAAATGGTCCGACATACCGGGGACTCAGCTTCCCCTTAATGCCGAAACGTCTAACTCCCCTCGTAGGTGACACTCTCAACCACACCTGTGCACCTACTCTAAACTCCAAAGGTCGACGCCTCTTATCGGCGTAGGACTTCTGACGACTCTGAGCTGCTAACATCCTCTCCCGGACTAAGGCAATCCGGGCGATGTCGTCCTGTATCTGATCTGGTGCTACTCCGTCAGCCTTGCTAGGCTCATCCCAACATAGCGGTGTACGACATTTCCGTCCGTACAAAGCCTCATAAGGTGCCATCCCAATAGACGCATGCCAGCTGTTATTATATGAAAACTCTACTAGTGGGAGGTGATCTGGCCATACCTGTCCCCAATCTAGCACACATGCCCGTAACATGTCCTCCAGGGTCTGGATGGTCCTCTCTGACTGACCGTCTGTCTGTGGGTGGTAGGCAGTGGTAAAGTGAAGACTCGTACCCAGAGCAGTATGTACCTGCTGCTAGAACCTCGAGGTAAAACGTCCATCCCTGTCGGATACGATAGTCCTCGGTACTCCATGGAGTCTCACAATATGCCTGGTGAACTCCTCTGCTAGACGACTTACCGGCCACGTCTCCTTAATCGGAATGAAACGTGCGGTCTTCGTCAGACGGTCTACTACCACCCAAATGGCATCAAAGCCTCTGCTGAGCCTCAATCCAGTGACGAAATCCATAGAAATGTCTTCCCACTTCCAGTGTGGTACTGGAAGTGGGTGTAGCTCTCCTCCGGATCTACGGTGCTCAATCTTGACCTGCTGACAGGTCGCACACTGAGCTACATAACGGGCCACATCAGGCTTCAAACCACCCCACCAGAAGGAACGTCTCAAGTCCCTATACATCTTACTCGCTCCTGGATGTACGGAGTAAGGGGTAGTATGAGCCTCACCTAGTATCCTCTGCCTCAGCTCACGGTCTGATGGCACACAAACACGGTCCTGTCGTCTCATCACTCCATCGGCACCAATAGTGAACTGAGGTGCCTCATCTCGTGCCATCCGGTCCCGGATCCGGGTCAACATCGGACAGGTCTCCTGCTTCTGTCGGATCTCACCCAACAGGTCAGGGAGTAACTCTATGGTGGCTAACTGATGAGCTGTATCCGGGAACTGGATCTCTATCTCTAACCAAGCTAAGTCTCTCTGTAGCTGTGGCTGTACTGTCAATCGGGCTATCGCCTTCTCCCGAGGCGTCTTCCGACTCAAAGCGTCAGCAACTACATTCGCCTTTCCGGGGTGGTAAAGTATCTCAAGGTCGAAATCCTTGATCAACTCTAGCCACCGCCTCTGGCGGTTATTCAACTCCCGCTGAGTGAATATGTACTTCAGACTCTTATGGTCTGTGAAGATCTGACAGGTCGCTCCATAGAGATAATGACGCCAGATCTTAAGAGCGTGCACTACTGCTGCTAACTCTAGGTCATGAGTGGGGTAGTTCTCTTCATACGTCTTCAGCTGTCGGGACGCATATGCTATAACCTTACCCCTCTGCATCAAGACACACCCCAAGCCCAGCTTGGATGCATCACTGTACACTACGAAGTCCTTTGTACCCTCAGGCTGTGCTAAGATCGGAGCAGACGTCAATCTCCTCTTCAGCTCATCAAAACTCTGCTGACACGGCTCAGACCAGACGAATCGAGCAGTCTTCCTTAGGAGGGAAGTAAGAGGTCGGGCGATCAGGGAGAACCCTTCCACAAACCGACGGTAATACCCTGCCAATCCAAGGAAACTGAGAACCTCCTTCACGTTCTTCGGAGGTTGCCAAGAAGACACTGACTCAATCTTCGCCGGGTCGACCTTAATCCCCTCAGCAGTCACTACATGGCCAAGGAATGCCACCTCGGACATCCAGAACTCACACTTGGATAGCTTAGCATATAGCTGACTATCCTGTAGAATCTGCAGCACGGTCCTCAAGTGTCCAGCATGCTCCTCTCGACTTCTAGAGTAAACTAGAATGTCGTCGATGAAGACCACTACAAACTGGTCTAAGAAGTCGATGAAAATCCCATTCATCAACTCCATAAATACTGTTGGCGCATTAGTGAGCCCGAATGGCATCACTACAAACTCATAATGACCATACCTAGTCCGGAATGCCGTCTTAGGTATGTCCAGATCTCTCACCCTCAGCTGGTGATAACCCGATCTCAAATCTATCCTCGAGAACACTGACGCTCCATGCAGCTGGTCCAGCAGATCATCTATGCGAGGCAATGGATACTTATTCTTGATGGTGACCTTGTTCAACTCTCTGTAGTCGATACACAGTCTCATCGATCCATCCTTCTTCCTCACAAACAGCACTGGTGCGCCCCAGGGAGAAACACTAGGGCGTATGAAGCCCTTCTCTACTAACTCCTCTAGCTGCTTCTTCAACTCAAGCAGCTCTATCGGGGTCATGCGGTACGGGGCCTTCGAGATCGGTCTCGTGCCCGGCTCTAACTCGATGCTAAAATCCACACTCCTCTGTGGGGGTAGCCCTGGTAAGTCGTCCCTGAAGACCTCTGCAAACTCACATGCGACTGGTATCTCCTCTACTGTCAGGCTCTTGCGCTCCTTCATGGCATAACACCAGAAGGCCTCGCAACCCTGTGCTATCAATCTGGCTGCCCTCACTGCACTGATGACTGTGCCAGACTTTCCGAGGTCCCAACCTCGGAATATAACTCTGTGGCCCTCCTCCGTGGCAACAGTCACAGTCCTCCTACCAATATCCAAGACGGCTCCATGTCTAGTCATCCAATCTATCCCTAGTATCACGTCCTCATGTGCTAGGGGCATGACTAGAAAATTTACTAACCAAATCCGGCCTCCTAGGTGAATAGGGCAGTCATAAATCTCTCGAGATCCTCTAACCTTACCCCCATCTGGTAACCCAACCACAAAAGGTACACCCTCTACTGTAGCTAAGGACAACCTATCTACACATGCATCTGATATAAAGGAGTGCGTGGCACCCGTATCAAATAAAACGCGCACAGGTAAGTCATGGATCCAAATGGTACCTGTGGTCGGAGGTGCTGCAGGCTGCTCAGTGCTCCTCAGCTCAAACACTCTCGATGGTCCTCCTCTAGTGTCAGCAGTACTACCACGTCCTCTGCCACGACCTGACTCCTGTGCAACACTGTATGAAGCAGGATGTCCTGGAGCCCGGTACTGCTGCTGCTGCTGACTCGGAGCTCGGTACTGAGGGGGTCTCTGTACACTCTTCTCAGCACCTGCAGGAGAAGATCCCTGCTGAGAAGAAGCCTTGCCCTGACGGCAGAAAGTAGCCCTGTGTCCCGGCTTCCCACAAGTAAAGCAAGTGACCAGTGGTTTCGGGCAGTCCGGCTTAATGTGATCACGGCCACCACAGTTAAAGCACTGTCGATCTCCACTGGGTGTCCGGACTGTAGAGTGGTAGCTGGACCTCCCCTGAGTCTGTCCTCTACTATAGCCTGCTACTGCCCCACTGCTACCAGCATGTCCTGTCCTCTGCCGCTTATCCGGCCCACTAGACTGTGCTGCTTTCCTAGAAGCTGGCCTATCTCTCTCATAAGCAGAGGCCCTATCCTGATAATCAGACAAGGTCTCACAGCGGAATCCAGCCAGGTAGGATCGGGTACTCTCTCTCAACCTCCTGGAGAAAAGGTAAACATGCTGCTCTTCTGGAGGTGCAGACGGTCCAAGCAAAGTCAACTCCTTCTGAAACTTCTTTATGGCTGCAGCAATCGGGATATCCTCGAATCCCGCCTCAATGAAATCCCGGAATCTCTCCCTCCTCAGCGAAACTGGGCAGTACCTGTCTCTAACAATGGTCTTCATCTGCTCCCAGCTGGTGACTCGGCTACGAATGGTACGCCACCATGAATGAGCATCATCTGTGAAGCAAGTCTGTATCAAATCCACCTGTCGGTCCACGGGGCAACGTATTGCCTCCAAAGCAGTCTCAATCTTCCCTATCCAGTGTTCCACCTCTAGCCCTATCTCTCCGCTGAATGAGGGGACCTTCTGAGAGTTGAACGCCTTCAACCACTCATCCGGTTTCGGTGCTCTGACCCCAGTAGGTGCTCTATCAACATCAGTCCTCCTCTCAGATACAGCCGGCACCTGAGACACTCCCTGTGTCACCTGAGCTGACCTAGCCGGCTCCACTGGTGGTACCTGAGTAAGCCTCTCCACTCTGGCAGCTTCCTCCCTGCGCTCAACATAGGCTCTGAACTCTCTATACTCCGATGCTCCAATAGAGACACGTCCCGACTCAGTAGAACGAGCTCCCTGCGCTCCAGACCTAGCGGCGGGCACCGGCCTGACCTCGGGGCCTACGCTCTCAGCTACTTCCTCTACAGCAACCGCTGGTACGCTTGCTGCAGGTGGGTCATCTCGAGGAACTCGTCCTCGACCTCTCCCTAGCGGAGGTCTACCCACACGACCACGCCCTCTGACAGTAGGGGTGCTATCAGCTCGATCCTGTCTGACTGGGGGAAGGGGGGGACGACCCCTACCTCGGCCAGTCACTTGTGCAGCCCTAGTACGTGCCATCTGCACGAATAGTAATAACTACAGTTATAAGCTAGCTAATCTATCATAACAGTACAAGTCCATAATTATTCTAAGATTACCGAGATCCGCAGAGGTAGTGGTGGTCGTCCGTACTTTCTATCCCAACCCGACTCTGTATGCATTTAAAACCAAAATTTTTCGTTGGAAAACTCAGACCCCTTTCGGGTTCTGTTTATTTACTTATACGACCTTTTAGAAGATTCAAGTGCCATTGTTGCCAACCTAGAGCTCTGATACCATATTGTAACACCCCAAATTTTACAACTTAGGGAGTTACTGGTTAGGACCGCACAGTGGGTCCCGACCTTAGTTTGACAACAACTTAACATGATCTTACAACAAGGCACAGATAAGGAATAACTAAAAATCATAAAATCGTTTTTATCAATGAATGAATGTGACCAGATCAACTACATCCGGAAAAGTAATATATCAAAGTGCGGAAGGAAACGATGTTCAACTGAAAAACCCACAAATGCAAAAACTGCAAAACGTCCTAAAGTACGACACCCCGGCTGACCACTACCATCTGGATCACTCGGCATCTGCTCTAACCTGTGTCAAATCTAAATAACATATCAACCGTTAGCTAACTAACCAAATATAAGCAAAATGATAACAGCACAAACACAAGCAGAGACAAAAATAAACAAACATCATGCTGGCACTCAACCAATTATTATCTGTTATTTAAGTGATTCACATTATTCAATTTAAGTTGTGGCACGAGAACTATTATTAGTTCTCGCCTCCGTTCCTTATCCAACTGGTGTAGGTATAGCTGACTTCCTTTGGTAGCGTCACTACAAACCATGTGTGGACTAGTCCCGAAAGAAACCCCCAGCGCCCTGCGAGCTACTGAGCGGAATGCCACCGCCCGTTACTCTTAGGCCAAAATACAGGTCGGTATTTATATATCACAACCTATCTCTCTAACATGTCAATCACACACCACCATCATCATTTATACTCATATTTAGCAGCCAGCTAAGTAAGCCCAAAGGACTTACCTGTTATAACGATCGACTCTTTAGTAATCACTTGCTCTGTAACTGTACCCACTCAGTTGCCTGTTAAAGGCGATAAGTGTATTAGCACACTTCCACGTAGATAGAAGTCTAAAACTTCTGAGATTAATTAAGTATTAAGACGTACTAGCTACATTATTAGTTTTAGGGTAAAATGACCATTTTACCCTTCGTTCCGATTTTCTCGAAGACCCTAAAATTCACGTCCAACCTCCTATTTGAAGTTCTAAAATATATCCTAACTCTTAGAATTTTATTAGGTGCGAAACAGACATTTTTCCTATGTTTCTATTTTCCGGAAGAACCGAAAAAGGCTTAACTTCGGCTCTAAATATAAAATTCTTAACGGCTTATAAAATTTCCGAATTCAATATCTAGATCATCTATGAGGTTCTATCTAGCCTTAGAAGAAAGAATTTCTCCAAACTGTTCAGCCGATATTTTTATAATAATTCCCAAAGTCGGTTCCTCACTCTACTTTCTTATACTTAGCCAAATTTATAAGTTCAATAAAACTGCTCAACTACCTAACTTCGGGAGCTCGTAACTTTCAATCCGACCGTTCATTTCTCACCAAATTTTAATATGATAAACTACATATATCCGTCTACAACATATCCAAAATTCAACGGTGGATCTTTATCCAAACATTTTATAATTGATCGACAAGATGGGCTGTTCGAAACCTAAAAGCTGAAGAACTTAAATTAAATTTACAGCAGCCCTTCCTTCCATTTTATGAAACATACTCAGCAGCTCATTAACGTTATGTTATTTATGCTTAGGCTCAACAACAGCAGTTCACATACACATGGATGACAGTGAAGTTGAAGAGAGGAGGAGCAAGCTTACGGAACTGCAGTCCGGCGTTAAGGTCCTAAGCAGCACTAGCGTTCCGGCGGCTCCTCCTGGGTGGTCGGCCTGCTGTTGCTGCGGGACAGTGGTGGCGGGTTCCGGCGTCTCCTTCGGCTGCAAAGGAATGGCTCGTATACTCTCCTGTTGCACCGTTCTGCTGGCCGGCTATCACTGCAGGATCCGTGAGGGACCGATCTAGTCGATTAGTCATACGGAACAGGAGACAGTGAAGGGGAAGGACGGGAGAAGGGTGACTCACCAGTCGGTCTGCAGTCGCCGGCGTGCGAGGAAGTCGAAGGGAGCAGTGGTGGCGGCTTCTTCGGTGGAAAGCGAAGCGAAACAGCAGTCGGCTGCGGAGGCGAGATTGTTATTCCCGCAAATCCAGAATAGGGAAGGAAGGAGAAGAAGGCTCACCTGGCTGCTGCAGTCGCCGGCGGACGGAGCGGCGCAGGTACTGGGCGGCGTTTCTGGTGGGAGCGGACTCCGGCTGGTGGTCGTGGCTTCGGCGTTGCGAGGGAGGAGGAGAAGCAACGTTCCGTTGCAAGTTCAGTAGAGATAACGAGTAAGCGGCAGATGGATGAGGGAAGCGATAGGTTTAGGGTTAGAGTTAATAGGGTAATTAGGATAATTTAATTAAAATGGGCTGGCTGAATATATTATCGGGCTTGCTAGTGGGCCATTCGGCCTACTCTCCCATTAGAACGGAAATAAACAAACTCGTTAAATAATACGGAATTATTATTATTTTTAGGACGGAAAAAGGAACTCGTTAAAGTGCGGGAATTTATATAATACGGAATTAGTTTCCGTATTTATAAATTATAATTGATTTTATTTTAAAAGCGTAAATTATTTTCGGGAATTTAATTTATCATTTTATGTGAATCTAGGTCACATAAAATGATAGAACTAAACTCGTTTATTTTACTGATTTATTTATTTACAATGGTCTCATCGGACTTTGTTTAATTTCACTTTACCGGAACTTAAAATTTTTGGTTATTACAACGCGGTCTATATCTACAAGCTAAAAAAGTTTTTAAAAAATTTAATTTAATTCAAAATTAACTTCAAAGTCCGATAACTATTATCTAAAAATAACTTATTTGCTGATGGGTGGAAGAAAATCAATAAATAAATAAAATTAACATAAAAAAAGGTGTACACGTCAATTTTTTTTAATAACTTGAAAATAGATCAGATACACGGGGTTACGGTTAAAAATCAAATCAAGGGATGAAACAATAGAAAAACGATTGTTAATTATACTATTTCAAAAAAAAAATTGTGGGAGCTCCATTTCGAAATACTACTCTCACAACGCACCACGTAAACTGTCATGTATACTGCTCTAGTAGTAGATATAGACTCGCCCATAACGTAAAATTTTTAGTTCCAAAAAAATAAATTTTTTTTGACAAATTTGTAAAACATAAAAAGTTCTAAGGGAACCATGAAAAAAATCACATGGAACGTTCGGAAAAAAAATTCGTTCGAATAAAAATCCTAACAGAAAATATAACTAAAATGGAAATGAAATCGAAACCAATTTAATTAAAATTCATAATAAAAAGATATAACAACAAATGGAAATCAATTTACCGTCAATATGGAAATCAATTTTGTTGATTAAATGGAAGTTTTTTTATTTAAAAAACTATCAAAAAAATCCAATGGAATCATGTAAAAATTTATTATATATTTATAGGTATTTTTCAAAAAAAAAACAACGTAAATTTTGATGGATTTTATCAAAAAATAATTGTTCGCTTAAAATCTGATGGAACATTTCGAAAATAAAATTCAATTCAAAATCAATTTAATTAAAACTCGCACATAACGTAAAGTTGTAGTTTCAAAAAAAATAAATTTTGTTCGACAAATTTGTAAAACATAAAAGTTCTAAGTGAACCATGGAAAAATCTGATGGAACGTTCGAAAAAAATCCGTCGAATATAAATCCTAACCGAAAATATAATTAAAAGGGAAATCAAAATCACAATATCTTTTAATATATTTTTATAAATTGATTTGGTTTCTATAAAATTATTATTTTAATAATAAAAGATTTTATGGTTTAAAAAATAGTGTAAAAAATAAAGATTTATTGGCTTTAATTGTGGGAGCTCAATTTCAAAAATCCTGCGTCCACAACGCGCCACACCATCAACCCGTGCTGTGTTTTAGTAAGTATAATAGATAATAGATTTGGTTTCTATAAAATTATTATTTTAATAATAAAAGATTTTATGGTTTAAAAAATAGTGTAAAAAATAAAGATTTATTGGCTTTAATTGTGGAAGCTCAATTTCAAAAATCCTGCGTCCACATCGTGCCACGTCATCAACCCGTGCTTTGTTTAGTAAGTATAATAGATTTGGTTTCTATAAAATTATTATTTTAATAATAAAATATTTTATGGTTTAAAAAATAGTGTAAAAAATAAAGATTTATTGGCTTTAATTGTGGGAGCTCAATTTCAAAAATCCTGCATCCACAGCGCCCCACGTCATCAACCCGTGCTCTGTTTTAGTAAGTATAATAGATATAGATTTTAAATTTACTTGGTACCGAATATGAATGCTTTGCGGTGGCGCTCAAATAGATTTGAGCGCTTTGCGACGGCTCTCAAATCTTAAAATAAATAAAAAGGGCAAAATTAAGAAAAAAATAGGGTTTTGAGCGCCGGCACATGGCGCTGGCGCCCAAAAACCTGTTTTTTCTTATTTTTGCCCCTATTTTTTATTAAAGATTTGAGCGCCTTCCTACTTTTGCCCTTTTTTTATTAAAGATTTGAGCGCCTTCGGCGCCGGCGCTTAAATTCTTTGTTTTTTTTACTTGTTGAGCGCCATCGGAATGCGTATGTTTTTTACGCTAGTAAAACAAACCTCGTGCATTTAGCTTTTTCGATTTTCTTTCTTCATTGTTTTTATCAGTATTTTGCCTTTACTAATTAAATTTAATAAAAAATTTAATTATAAAATTTAGTAATAAAGTAATCAATATTTAAAATAAATACGTTATTAAAGTTAATTAGATAAGTAATATATATAAATACAATTTTTTTAGTTTCTTTACTTTCACTTGATTCAACTTTTATTTTTTTTTAAATTAGAGATATTTTACTATTAAAATTGATTGAAAAAATTGTTTATTAACAAAGTTATAATGGTCAAAATCGCTACCATATTGTTGAGTTCATTTTAATTTTCATTTTAATGTGCTTGAAAATTTTAAATATTTGTTGCAATATATATTATAACTAAATAGTTTATAAATTTGTTATTATTTTAACTTTAAATATAACCCACCCTTATAAATTTTTTGGCTCTGCCCCTGCACGGGCACTCACGATAGTCTTCAAAACTTGTCGTCTCAAAGGCACCAACAATTATTTTGTAGAGAATTCATCACTTACATGAATAATTGGACGAGATGAAGGTTGAGAATGTAAAGGTCATGTCGTATCGGTGTTTTTAGTTTGAAGGAGAGCATGTCATTTTGTGGTATTGGGGCATTATACGCATATCTGATATCGATGTTCAAACCATACAATTGTCCCAGATTCCGTCAATCCAAAAGTCTCGCCTAGGGAATGGACGCACGTACAAGCTACTATATCATAGCATTCATGATCACTAATCGTGGTCATTTGTACATCTTGACGACGTCCACTGCACGAGACCCTCCACTAGACCACCCTCCTCTTGTACATGTTTTAAATACAAGAGTACGTATTTTCTACTCTTTAACTTACTTTGGAATAAAACTTCATTTTTCAGATACACATATAAATTTAGTTAATTAGTTAGTTAAGTTCAGTAAAAAAATATTTTACGGTAAGAAATAATAACAACTATATATCATTATATTAAAGCATGAATGGTTGTGATTCATAGTCCATACAAGAATATGGCGATGTATATTTTATTATACATAATTAATGTGCATATGATAATTAAGGGTGCATCGCGAAGCATCTTAGCCGTCACACATGCACGACTAAAATTGTTACACGTGTAACAACATGCACTACTAATATTACACTTACTCTACTGCACTTGCATGACTCCAGTAGAATGCAACAAGTCGTGCTACACGCATGACTACATTAGAATGCACCAACTCGTGCTACACAGCACTGCATAATTTCTTTTATAGTTAAAATGAAGGTTCAAGTTCCCTGCACGTTTAAATTTGCACAAACACTACTACTTGTACGTGTATATAGAAGATTATTATAGATTTATATTCACGTTTAACTACACAAATAAGAAAGATTTGTATTGATATTGAAATTGCATGTTTAATTAACTACACGGATAAAATAATGAGAATATTTAGTCAATAGGTTAGTTTTTGTTTATTGAGAACTATTCCTATAAAATTTTCCATGGAACAATTTGGTTTACTAGGCTTTTTCTAGTTTTGTCTTTAGTAAATTAACTCTTTGAGAGAAGAGTGTGTAGAGTTTGATAATAAATACAAAAGATTGGAGTATATTTACTTAATTGAAACATTAAAAAACCTAGTTACTACTACAGTTTTTAAAAAAGAACTAGTTACCAAAATTGCCCTTTAAAAATTAAGATAAACTAAATAAATGACTGAATTTAAGGATGGAAGTTAAGGTCGTTTATTTAAATTGCTTAATTAAAAACAGCCAAAATTTAGAAAACCGCTTAAATAAATTTGGAAACCGTATATCAAAGATTCTGGAAATCTTTGAGTCATCATATCAAACGTAAACTGAATCCCGAAATATTTGATCACTCAAAAGGCCGTTTATTTAAGTTGCCCTCCCCATTTTTAACCATTCTTCAAAGGTCGCCATTGTCCTTTTCTTCAAGTCTTCAACGATTCTTCAAAGGTCACCATTGTCGGTTCTTCGAGTCTTCAACTGCCGATTTGGTCACTCAAAAAACATAATATTCAGGCCCTAGTAATACTGGTAAATAGATACATAAATGTACACAAGAATATTTCTACATATACGTGCACGTATTGCAAATACATATGTATTAATAATAACCAAGTAAAATATACACAAACTACACAACTGTAGGTACATTTGAATTACCAATGGAAATGTCTATGTTAATCCTATGTTTATGATCTTGCTTCTGTAATCTCAGTACATCCTTTTCTCAATACAAATTAATTTTTCAAAAAAAAAAATACCAATGGAAGATTTTCTATATTTATGTACATATTTGTTAATAATCAACAAGTAAAATGTACACAAACTGCACAATAGTAGGTTCATTTGAATTACCATGACAAAATAATCTATATTATATGTACATACAATAGTATAATCGATTACATATGTAACATACATAAGCAAGCGTTTACATAACTTTTAACAATCACCCATATATAATTACATAAACATAAACTGAAGTCAACAACACAATCAATGTGACAATGTGTACATAAAAAGAAATATTCTACGTAGATATTTATATAAACGTATATATACTCAACAATACATTTGAAATCTCATAAATAAGTCGAAAACAATTTGTGCAGAGTTTTTGGAAAACGCTTATGAATATAATATGTACACAGGAACGCCGTTATGTATCTTTCCAAATCATTTATGTAAACCACATATTTGACAACCATACACCATTGAAACATTTAAAATTGAAGAAATATCAAATCCTTCAAATTTTCCGAAATAAAAATTACCGTTTATTCGCTGATTTGTCTACTCGAACACTGCAAGTGTAATATCCGGAATTTTTATTCCGTTTATTTCTGTAACAAACCCGATCTCGATCAGTTGACCCATATCCGTCTACTTAGTTAGACACATTATTATAAAATTTATCATTTTATGTAGCTTCCCTTCACATAAAATGATAGGATCTTTATAAAATTTTATCATTTTATGTAGCTTACCTTCACATAAAATGATAGGATTATTATAACCAATCCTAAACTATAACATGATCCGTATCCGTCTATTCCGTTGCCTACCAGTTCCGATCCCTTGACTTCACATAAAATAATAAGTTTAGCCCAAACCCTAATTTAGAGTATGACTCGTCGTTGACAAGTTTGTGACGAAGCTGTGACAAGGTCTGGACAAGTCTGTGACGAAGCTGTGACAAGGTCTGGACAAGTCTGTGACGAAGCTGTGACAAGGCCAGACAAGTCTGTGACGAGTCTGTGACGAGTCTGTGACAAGGCCAAACAAGTCTGTGACGAGTCTGTGACAAGCCCAGCCGGCCACTGCTTGCCTTGTACAGCCCAGTCCGTGATCTTCTTTCAGCTTGCCAGCTTCAGCCCTCTGCGGCCCAGCTTGCCAACCTTCAGCCAGTTCAGCCCAACAGCCCAGCCCACCTCCTTGCCAGCCACTCCCTTGATCGCACCAGCCCAATAAGGAGAAGCCCTTGGAGCAGCTTCATCGGCTGGATTAACCTTCCAGCTCCTCACGTAACAGCTACGTAAATAAGGCAAGAGAATCGCTGCTGTAACAACCCTGATTTCACGCCAAAAGAAAGAAGAAGAATTGCAGTTTCACGCCCACGTTCAGCACTCTTCTGCACACCTTTCCTTCTGCAGCGGATTGCTTCTTCAATGCTACAGAACCGGCCATCTCCAGCGTCTCCAGCCTCTTCAGCGCAGCAGCCCACAGCAGTAGTCTCTCAACGCAGAAACGTCTGATGCAGTCGATCCTAGTCTGAAGGTGCAGCCCCTGTTGACAAGCCATAGAACCAGTGCAGTCATGTAAGCCATCTAACCCTTGTAACCCTTGCTACACTACACTTCAGTCCACCTTTTCCTTGCCTAACGTGTACCCGTTTCGTCTGTTAAACCTACTCAGAACAACCGTAGGAGAGCTGTACAGATTCTTGTGTTTTCCAGAATTTTCGGAAGTGTTGAGCAGTGAATTTCGGGTCCAATTTTGGGTAAGCTATACTCTTCCTTTTTGGCTAGTTTTCGGATATATTATAGATGGTATTTCAAAGTAAATCATACTAAAATTTCAGAGGAATCCATGTTACGGTTTGAGAGATATGAGGTTTCAAAGTTCAGTTTTATAAATGTGCTGAGTGGAGAAAAACAGCATTGGATGCTGTTTTGTGAGATAGCTTAGAATAGGCTTTTGATCTCTGTTAGGCTTGAATTTTTGATATGATATAGTTGACATCTTGTTGTAGATCATATTAAAATTTGGGAAGAATCGGAGTTACGGTTTGAGAGTTATTGTGTTTCAAAGTTGACGTTTTTACATGTGCCGTGTGTTGGGGAAAACAGCAAGTGATGCTGTTTTGTGAGATGATTTTGAATAAGCTCTTGATATCCGTTGGACTTGAATTTTGGATATGATATAGTTTACATATTGTTGTAGAACATATTAAAATTTGAGAGGCATCCAGCGAGTGGTTTGGGATTTACGATTTTTACAAGATTGAGTCGTAAACAGTTTGTTTTCTGTTGTGCTGAAATTCGGTTTGGGAGATAGTTTTAATATAGGATCTTGACCTCCTTTGCAGCTAAACTTTGGATATATTATAGGTAAGATTTTATAGTAGAACATATCAAAATTTGGGATAATTCCAGTGAGTGGTTTAGGAGTTATGTTTTTTCAAAGTGTACTCAGATTTTGGCTAAGTATAGAATTTGTAAAGGGAGTAGTCAACTTTAGGAATTTTTATAAAACTGTTGAATGAACAGTTTGGAGAAATTCTTTCTCCTAAAGTTAGATAGGACATCATAGATAATCTAGGGTTTTAAGTCGGAATTTTTATAAGCGGTTACGAATTTTATATTTAGAATCGAAGTTAGACCTTTACGATTTCCCGGAAAATAGTAACATAGGAAAAATGTTAGCTTGGAACCAAACGAAGCTTTGGGAGTTAGAAATGATTTTAGAATCTCAAATAGGAGTTTAGACATGAATTTTAGAATTTTCGGGAATTTCGGGACCAAGGGTAAAATGGTCATTTTACCCTAAATTAACACTGTAACTAGTTATGTCTTAATACATCATTCGATCTTAGAAGTTTTAGACTTCTAACTACGTGAGAGTGTGCTAATACACTTATCGCCTTTGACAGGCAACTGAGTTGCTACAGTTTACAGAACGAGTGGTTTACAAAGAGTCGAGCTGTATATCAGGTAAGTCCTTTGGGCTTACTTAGCTGACTGCTAAATATGAGTATAAATGATGATGGTGGTGTGTGATTGAAATGTTAGAGAGATAGGTTGTGATATATAATTACCGACCTATATTTTGGCCTAAGAGTAACGGGCGGTGGCATTCTGCTCAGTAGCTCGCGGGGCGCTGGGGGTTTCTCTCGGGACTAGTCCATACATGGTTTGTAGTGATGGTACCAATGGAAGTCAGCTAGACCTACACCAGTTGGATAAGGAACGGAGGCGAGAACTAATAATAATTCTCGTGCCACAACTTAAATTGAATAATGTGAATCACTTAAATAATAGATAATAAACGGTTGAGTGCCAGCATGATGTTTGTTTATTTTGTTTCTGCTTGTGTTTGTGCTGTTATCATTTTTGCTTATATTTGGATAGTTAGCTAACGGTTTATCCGTGTTGTAGACCTGTAGAGATAGACAGTTGCAGAGAGATCCGGAACGGATGGTCAGCCGGGTCCACGTACTCATTAGATGGGGACGGGGAAGTCTTCCATACGTCATGCATGTTATGTATCTTTATATATGTTTGTAAGGCTGTCACATGTGTACGTTTATACCATTAAAAATATTATGTTTTTAGAAACTGTTTTAAATACATTTGTGCCTTGTTGTAAGATCCAAGTAATGTTGTTGTTAAACCAAGGTCGGGACCCATTGTGAGGTCCTAACCAGTAGCTCCCCGAGTTCCGAGAATTTGGGGTGTTACAGCAAGTCTCGATCAATTTGTCTTGTCTTAATGACGGATATCGAGCGCAGGGTAACAAAAACAACACGTCCTTTTAAATGATCAATTAACATAATTAATAAAGGAAATAAATAATACTAATTAGCAGAGAGAAAAATCACGGAATCCTTTTTACCTCCATAATAAATCTCTTTTTTTTTAATGGAGGGGCCTAGTTTGTCAACAACAACACACAAGTGCTTACTTTATACACAACAATACAAAAACTACCTACTTAACCATTTTACCCTAAATTAATTCCTATGTTCAAATTGTTTTAGACGAATACAAATGTTCACGTAACATATTACTCAAGAATAAACACACATTTATGGTGTTGTTTCCCCCAAGAACTCAGTTCCGAGAAAAGGACCGAAAACGATTTACCGGCGAATATATGATACGATAATAATTGTATGGTTATCTGATTAAGGAACAACTTTATTCACCGTATTAGTATGGTAATATATAATATTTTATTAATTAGTGGTTATATATAAATCTCATCATATCACTAGTGAACTAAAAATAACATAAACTACCACTAGTGAATAAAAAAAAATTTAAAAAAATAATACACTTAAACAAATACTAAATTATATACAAATATATGAAAAATTAAACCAATTTGATGTAGTCTTTTATTAAAATTCCAGCCAAAGTGTTAACTTAGCAATTAAAGATAAGTTTTGAGCTAAAAAAATATAATTTATTTAAAAAAATTGGGAGAATGACGTAAAAATAAACAAAAACACCTTATTCCTATTCTTTCTCCCGAGTCGTGATGCTTATACCCTTCACCCTAATGTTACTCGGTTGAGATGCAAAAGTCACACACCAATAATGATGAATCATTATGTAGAATCAATTGTGAATTTGCATATGGGCATGGTAAATTCAAATAATAACGCGTTAAACACATAATTAGCAATATCAACTTCAAATAAATCTATTCAATTTTTTCGATTTTAAATTTTGGCCTCAAGAACCCTAATTGTTAAGAGGGAAATCGAAATAATTTTACTCCACATTATCCAATAAAACACACCTTATGAAGCAATTCAAATAGTATCTTAAGCAAAGTCATGTACGCTTATGTTTAAAAGCGAATGAAATCAAAATCATCCATAAGATTGAGTAAGGCGCGAGAAGAGCAACAAAAATCTCAAATTATATAACTACAGATTACAAATGTTGTGTTCGCACAATATATTTTTATTTTACATGTTAAACCACAAATTACAAACTCGGGGATGTTAAATGACTTTTGTCTCGGGACTAGACCCATTTGTTATCGAAACTTGAGTCAATTATTGGCCCTTGAACCGGCCACGGAACTCTCAATTGAGTTGTTTAGGGTATTGAATTTCATCTCCAGTTGGGGCTTTCAGTTCGAAGGTTATAAAATGTGGTGCGGGTTAATCTCTCTAGTTCAAGGTAAGGGTGATCGATAGGACCCATACTTAGAGCTCTTCTCTATGGAAGATGGGATTGGATCTAGAGGCGATGCCTATGCCTCTTGTTTATCGATAGGATTCCCATCATTTGAAGTCTCTGGCGAAGGAGATAGCGGACTCGACTTTGCCAAAGATATATGAGGCATACTTAGATGCATCTTCATGTCTAGAAGTCTATACTACCTTCCAAAGAGGACTCATTTGGTTAAGCAGTACATGTTGGATGTAACTACTGAGCTTGTCTTGAGACAAGATGCAATGAGTTGTTCATATGTGTGTCACTATGGTCCGGGTTGCGGGAGGCAAGCCAAGTGACCGGCACTATGAGCAACTAGTATTGTAAGGGGAGTCGGATCAAAGCAAGGTGATTCACGACAAGGTCAACTTGTGCTAGATTTTAGAAGGCCGACGTTTGGGGCTTTTTAGCAACATTTTATCGGCACACCTTTGGTTCTTAGGCCTTATATTGGCTAAAGATAATGTGGCTAAAAATTGGGAGCAATCCAAGCTCAAATGTTTAGTGAATGCCAATGAAGCTTTTAGTGAGCTTCTTTAGGAGCTACACTAGCTTGAGCTAAGGTATTGAGTATTTGTGGATCTTGGAGCTTACCCTATCTTTATTATAATGAAGCTCATTGGAAGTGTTTGGACCAAGAAAAATAAGCTAGCTCTAAGCCAGCTCCGGGGAGCAGGTTTAATTTGGGCTCCCTATGTGGGCCTTGGGCTTTCTAGGGCTTCAAGGCGCATCTTCCAAGTAACTTCCACGTAACTTCCATAACCGATTTTAACCGATTTTTGGCGGTTATAACTCCCCAAAATTGTGGCCCCTATGCCTATAAATGGGAGAGCCATTTGCCCTTGATTTTCACATTCATTTTTGCAACAATAAAGCTTTTAGTTCCATTGTATTGACATTGGATAGGCCTTTTTATAAACTTGTTTGCAAAACTCAAAAGACCAGTATAGTTCTTTTATAATGACAAAGGATAAACATCCATCTTAGTTTGGTTTTGTATTGACAAAACCTAGGAATACCCTTTCTACAAAGTAAGACAAGTAAGTCTCTTACTTAGTCTTTGTAACGTGTAACGTTTTATCCCACTAAGGTATTTGGATATTTCCGGTGTAGGGGAGAATACACTTAGAAGGAAAATTCATTTATGAATGACTCATTACGTAATCCAAGTCAATAGTTTTAACATATAACAACCGGTTTATAAGACTTGCAATTGAACTTAATTTCTATTAGAGTTTTGTCCACTCCTTTTTGGAGATTACAAACTCTTGGTTGAGTTTTGTCTACTCTTTTGGAGGTTACAAACTTCTGGTTGGGTTTTGTCTACTCCTTTGGAGACTACAAACTCTTGATTGAGTTTTGTCTACTCCTTTGTAAAGATTACAAACTCTTGGTAGGGTTTTGTCTACTCCTTTGTGGAGATTACAAACCCTTGGTTAATAACTTGTTTTCAGTTCAAGATAATTATATTAATTTGATTGGCAATTGGAAGAACCATCTACTCACATAAGTGAGACTACGACCCTTTGGTCTAAAACCGGACACCGAAAATCCAACAATCTTCTAAGTGTATTTATTGTTAATTGTTTTGTAGGATTGGATTGGTCAATAATGAGTAAGACGTTAATGACATAAATGACTTCTCGTTTTGGGAAGTTGGATAAGTTTGAGAGTGTAGACTTTAGGAGGTGGAAAAAGAAAATGTACTTCCTCTTGAGTACACTAAAAGTCGTTTATGTACTCACTACACCTAGATCGGCCGAGCCGGTTGATGATATGATGGAGAAGATAGAGGTTGTCCGACAAAAGAGCAAATGGAATAATGATGACTACATATGTTGTGGTCATATTCTTAATGGAATGAGTGATGCATTGTTTAATTTCTACCAAAGTGTAGAGTTATCAATGTCAATGTGAGATCAACTGGAGTCTAAGTACATGACGGAGGATGCTTCATCTCGCAAATTCTTAGTCTCGGATTCTAACTCATATAAAATGGTGGACTCAAGGCTGGTAATGGAACAATACATTGAATTGCTCCGGAATCTTGGGAGGTTCACTCAACATGCCATGCATATGGATGAGGCCATTATGGTTTCGTCTAATGGATAAGGTCCCCTTCGTGGAAGGATTTCCGCCATGTGCTAAAGCACAGGAAGAAAGAACTCAAGTTGGTGGAACTTGACTCTCACCTTCAAATTGAACAAGGACTTAGGGCACAAGAGGGGGACTCAAGAAGGAGGATAAAACTTTTACTTCCCACGAGGCCAACATGATGGATGGCAAGGGAAAAAGGAAGAGGTTCAAAGGAAAGGACAAAGACAAGGACAAGGGAAATAAGTCCAAGAAGGATAATGTTGACAAGAAACCAAAAGGTTCTTGTTGGAAGTGTGGCAAGACTGGTCACTTCAAGTGGGATTGCAAGGTTAAGGGCGATGGATCCAAGGGTGGAGGCCAAAGTAGCCAACCCCTCCCCCCCCCCCCCCCCCCC
>BSUD01000002.1:15849889-15885325 GCA_033239045.1 Fagopyrum esculentum
CCCCCCCCCCCCCCCCCCCCCCAAACCAAGGTGACTCACTTATGAGTCTTGATTCTAACTTTGATATAAATTTTGATTTGAATTATGTGTCATTGACTTTTGAATGTTTGTCCATGCATGGTGATGACTTTGGATGGTGGGTGGAGTCGGGTGCAACAACTCACATTTGAAAAGATCGGCGTTGGTTCAAGACATACGTTGTTGCTAACGATGGAGCACTCATACATACTGGAAGCGAGTCTACCACCCCCGTTCTAGGAAGAGGGCGGGTTGATCCATACTTCACAAGTGGCAAGACTCTAGTCTTGTCAAATGTACTATATGCACCGGCCATTAGAAAGAATGTGGTTTCTGGTGGTGCAATCAATAGGCTTGGTTTAAAACAAGTCATAGAAGCCGACCGCTATGTTTTATCTAGGAGAGGCACATTTGTAGGCTTTGGCCATTGGAACAACAATATGTTTCTTCTCTTTTTATGTAATAAACTTTCTAATACTAATATAAACAAGAATAGTTTGTTTACATTGTCTTCTTCTTCCAATTCTGATTTTGTTAAATGACATGCACAACTTGGTCATGTTCATTTTAAGCGTATGAATGACATGACTAAGGATGGTATTTTACCTAAACTTGACTTGCCGAAAGACAACTGTAATAAGTGCATGTTGACCAAGATAACAAGACTTTCATTTCCTAGAGTTGAAAGAGAACAATCAATGTTCGGCTTAGTCCACTCGGATCTAGGCGACTTGAACTCTACTCCTTCATAAGGAAAGAAGAAGTATTACGTATCATTCATAGATAATTACTCTAGGTATTGTTACGTGTATCTACTCTTTGCAAAGAGTGATGCCTTAGACAAATTCTATGTATTCAAGAATGAATCTGAGTTGAAACAAGGTACCTTAATAAAAATACTACGCACAAATCGTGGTGGTGAATTTATGGATAAGGAATACTTTGAGAGTATCGGGATCGTACATGAGATCACGACACCTTACACACCACAATCAAATGGTGTGGCCAAATGAAAGAATCGAGTGCTTAAAGAGATGGTCAATGCCATGTTGTCTTACTCGGGTCTTAATAATTCGTTTTGGGGTGAAGCTATGCTCACGGAAAACTACTTGCTTAATCATGTGCCAAACAAAAGAAGCAAGAATACGCCTTACAAACTATGGTTGAAAAGGAAGCCAAACCTACATTACTTACGAGTTTGGGGATGTCGAGCCATAGTAAGGCTCAATGACAAAAAAACGTAAGACTTTAGGTGAAAGAGGTGTTGAGTGTGTGTTTATTGGTTATGCCGAACACTCAAAAGCTTATAGATTTTATGTGATAGAACCAAATGACTTCATCTCGGTTAATACCGTAATAGAGTCTAAGGATTCCATCTTTGATGAAGATCGCTTCACCTCGGTTCTCATACCTAGGGGAGTGATCAACATCACCTTAGATGAGCAACACCCAAAGAAGCATTGTAGGATTCAAGATGAATCATGGCAAGTGTCCCATGGGCTTGACTTGCCAAAGATTGCTCCCATGAGCACTAATTTGTCCTAAAAATCAATTTCCCAAGTGGTCTTGGTTGAAGGGTCAAGGGATAATGAAATGGATCGTCACTCTTAGTTTCATATAGATGAGGATCCAAAGACATTTGACGAGGCCATGACGTCTCAAAATATTGCCTTTTGGAAGGAAGCAATCCGAGAGGAGATGGACTCCATTATGGGCAACCATACATGGGAGTTAGACAACCTTCCTTCCGGTTGCAAACCTTTGGGATGCAAATGGATCTTCAAGAGGAAGATGAAAGTTGACGGTTCCATTGACAAGTTTAAAGCACGCTTGATCATCCAAGGCTTTAGACAAAGGGAAGGTATCGATTACTTTGACACATATGCTCCAGTGGCTAGGATTACAACCATTAGATTATTAATAGCTATGGCGGTTATACACAATCTAGTGATTCACCAAATGGATGTCAAGACGGCATTCCTTAATGGTGATCTAGATGAGGAAGTGTATATGAGAGAACTTGAACGGTTTGTTTTAAAAGGACAAGAACGCAAAGTGTGTCGATTGGTCAAATCATTTTATGGACTAAAGCAAGCTCCAAAATAATGGCATCAAAAGTTTAATGATGTTGTATTGTCAAATGGATTTAAGATAAATCAAGTTGGCAAGTGTGTCTATAGTAAGTTTGATCATACCGGTCAAGGTGTGATCATATGCTTATAAGTTGATGACATGTTAATATTTGGAACAAACCAAAGACAAGTAGATCTCACTAAGGATTTCTTATCCATTAAGTTTTCTATGAAAGACTTAGGAGAGCCGGGTGTCACTCTAGGCATAAGAATCAAACGTGATACTAAAGGCTTAAGCCTCACACAATCACACTACATTGAGAAGATTGCCAAATGCTTCCAGTGTGATAAAAGTACAATTGTTAGTACTCCTATGGAGTCAAGTGAGAAGTTGATGCCTAACCAAGGATCAGCTGTCTCTCAACAACTTGAGTATGCACAAGTAATAGGATGTTGCATGTATGCAATGACTAACACTAGGCCAGATATTGCTTTTGCTATTGGTTAATTGAGTAGGTACACGAGTTGTCCTAGTTCACAACATTAGAAGGAACTAAGACGTGTGCTTAGGTACCTCAAGGGGACCATGGGTTTTGACATCTTGTACAGTAAGTATCCTTCGGTGATAGAAGGCTACTTGGATGCGTCATGGATCACTAATCTAGATGATCACTCACCCACCACATGATGGGTTTTCTTGTTAGGTGGTGGTGCCATTTCGTGGGCTTCAAAGAAGCAAACATGCATCACAACCTCGACGATGGAGTCCGAGCTTGTTGCACTTGCCGCTTCCGGCAAGGAAGCTGA
This sequence comes from Fagopyrum esculentum, assembly GCA_033239045.1. Lineage (NCBI taxonomy): Eukaryota > Viridiplantae > Streptophyta > Magnoliopsida > Caryophyllales > Polygonaceae > Fagopyrum > Fagopyrum esculentum. Next base: position 15,852,787 of record BSUD01000002.1, read on the forward strand.
ATGGCTAAGAAAATTGGTTCTAGAAATTCCTCTATGACCAAAACCGGTTTCTCCTATCTCAATTCATTGTGATAGTGCAACTACGTTGGCTAACGCTTATAGCCAAACGTACAATGGGAAATGAAGACATCTTGGTGTGATGCATAGTTCGGTTAGAGAGCTCACACTACAACAAAACTGGGTTTTCATAGCAGTAAATGATAGCGTTTATATCGTAAATGCTACAAATGACTTGATCAAATTTTTTTATAGAGTTTTATAATAACAAAAACGCTATTAAAAAGTTTTAAAAAAATTCCGCCCTTCCGCCTTTTTTTTAGCCTTAGCGCGTGTTGGAATTTTTTTATCCTGTCCCGCCATTCAACAAATGTTGTGATAGAACATGGAAAAAAGTCTGAATTTTTTCCTCTCTTTCCCTCAAACCTCGACACAGCGGTGCCCTGAATCCTGGATCTCTTCCCTTTGCTTTTACGCAACGTTCCTCTCTTCCCTTCAAATCTTCACAAAACCAGACCAATTCATCTTGTTCCTGTACAGAGCGGCCACGAGGGTTGCAACCACTGTCTTCGTTTTATGCTGACCGACTAGGGTTTCAGCCACTTTCATCGACGATTTTCCCTCTCCCACTTGACCGAAGATTTTAAGTTCATATCGGTTGTGGACTTGAATCAACTAAACAGGTTTCCCCTCTCCCTTTCCTGCGTTTTGTTTTGCCCTATATTCTATAATTTTGTTTTCTATTTCATATTTAAGTTTGCTTCACATCTCTTTCCTGAAACAAAGTATTTTGATTTATAATCCTTTTGATTTATGATGAGGTGTTTATTCGCAATTTTGTTCCTTCTGCATTCACTTCTTGTTGAGGGAAGAAGGTGAGATTGTTAAGAACTTCCTCCTTCATACATTATGGTTACTAGTGAGATAGAAGATTGTTTTTTGTATTTAATTTTGGTTTGAAAGTTCACTTTTTGTGAATGAATGTTTAATTTGCTGTGTTTATTTGCAATTTTGTTCCTTCTGCATTCACTTTCTTGTTGAGGGGAGAAGTTGAGATTGTTAAGAGCTTCCTAGTTCATACATTATAGTTACAGGTGAGATAGAAGATTGTTTTTTGTATTTAATTTTGGTTTGAAAGATCACTTCATGTGAATCAATGTTTAATATGCTGTGTTTTTCTTCATCAAGTCCAAGCTCATTACGAAGTGCTTCAATTGCTTCAAATCTGCAATGTGTTGATGCATCCCCAATTTTTGTTTCCGTTCATTGGTATATTTAACCTTGGTTCTTTTATATCAGCATACTCTATTCTCTTAGCTTGGTAGAAACAAAATGTTTTTGCTCAAGATTCTTATATGTTATACCCACTTTTAGGGAACATCTACAAAACATTTACTTTTGAAACCATTGAGGCAGAAGTTGACATAGAGTTAATGGTTTGATATTTTTTTGTTGCCATTCTAGATCTCAGTTTGGTAATTTCTCCATCTTCCATAGAGGAGTTGAACAAAATTTAAGTTTCATGTTCATTTATGAGTTAGAGGCATTACTATTTTTGTTTTGTTACTGTGTGAATATATCCTAATATTAAGCATTTATGTATGCTCTTTGTTCATTTGTTCACATCTTTTTGGTTTTCAATTGTTGTATCTTTTACACTTAGAAAGTGACTGATCCTATTTTCTTAACTGCAATGCTAGCCCTCCCTTCTACTTTCAATTCCTTTCTTAACTTCATCTTTTTCTGATGTATTTAGAATGTATCCTATGTGCTTGATTTGATTATAAAAGCGAAAAAGTGTGATGACAACAGGCAATAAGGCATGTAGAAGCTAGTAGAAGGAAAGAGAAGAGTAGTTAGTAAGAGTAAGAATAAGAGTAGAAGAGTAGTACTAGTCTCACTGTATGATGCTTCATTGCAATAAGGAAGATCTAACAGGGATGATTAACTACAATGCTAGCTGTTTCTTGTACACTCATAATGTGACTATTCCAACTTTCTTAATTGCAATGCTAGTTGTACACTCCATCCTTTCTACTGTATAATAGTAGTACTACAACTCTATTATAGATGCTTCTTTTACACTCAGAAAAGTAGAAGTAAGTGGACTATTATATTGCATTCATATACTGTATTATAGATGTACTATAACTCTACAACTACATTGATCATATGGTGCATTCAATGGCACTCCAACAGCCTGTTTGCTTGCTTATAATTTGCTACTCACTTTTACTTTCAATTCCTTTTAGTTTATTTCTTTTACACTATAAAGTAGAAGTAGAAGTAAGTGGACTATTAAGTTTTATGATGAACCTAATATCTATTTATAATATAGTATACAATACAGTATAATATTCCAATTAATCTCTATCTAATATTAAGTTTTACGATAAAAACAATCAGATTAATTTGTGTTCTAGGCTTGGTATCGGTATCTCAGTCTGCTTTACCTGATATTGGTAGTACTATCCTTGAATGGAAGTAGTTCAAAGTTATATATAAGGAGAAGGTCCGGTAGAGCTGTTTCATGCCCGCTCGCTAACGTTTGTTAGCAGCAGGATATTTTTTATCAATAGAAAAATTAATTAGATTAATTTGTGTTCTCTTTTCAAAGAAAGAAAAGAAAGTGTTGTTGAGTTTAAAACTTAATCTCTATTAAGTATATTTGCTTTGTTAAAAAAGGTTATCTCTATTTAAGTAAGTGAGTTTGCTGAGTTATTAAAAAAATTAACCTAATGTTGTTTTTTAGGTTGAAGATGAATGAAGATGATCAATGATATACCATGTCACTGTTCGTTAAGGTTGTGCACTATGCAGTAACATTATTTTAATTATTTGTATACGTTAACATGAGCATCCTTGTATCAGGTCTTATGAATATAAGAAGAAAGTCAAAGCAAAGAACATTCTTGTAAACAAGCCTGCATATCATTTTTTAATAGTAAAGGTCATTCTTAATTCATCACAAAGATAATATATTATCTAATAGGGTTATGTATGACCTTGTCATTAGATAAGAGAGTGATAGATAACCATATTTGTTGAAGAGCTTTTAGCGTTTTAACTCATTTGATAAGAACTCGATTAAGGTGATGTTGAGCTTGTATGAAGTTGAATGTTTGTCTTAATTAATTACATGAATGGTGAGAGCAGGCCAAAATTTGAGGAGGAGATGGAGTCGGGGTTGCAGTCTGCAGAACAACAGAACGAGTCGGGGAGTAGAACAACAGAGAAAGACAGAAGAGAGTGCAAGAGGGAGCTGCCGGAGGAGAGAAAACGCTAGCGTCAAAGAAAGGAGAGTGCGACAGAGTGTAAGATAACCCTGAAATTCACAGACCCATCTTCTGTGTGTGGTAGAACATTTAGGTTGACACTCCCAGAGCTAGTCGATTTCCCGGATTTTCTTGTTGAGAAAAGATGGTATGATACGGCTGTCAGTAGAAATTGGAGAGTTGTGCGAGAAAGAGGAGAGTTGGGGAGAGATCAGATTTTCTCTTCTTCATGTACATTTCTTTTACTTCGTTGGCACTAGCCGTCTATTTACCAATTTCTTCTCTTTCTCAACTGTTTATAAGTTCAATTTGTCATAACACTTTTTGCTGTTTGATTTCTGTAATTGCCAAATAGGATTAATGTTCAGACTACATTTTTAACATTGTTTTCCTTTAGGTGTTAGTCACTTTTGGTTATGTTGTAACAGTGCAAGAAGATTTCAATCATGTGCCGTGCGTTATTCTAGGTTATTATTATGCTTCCGAATCAACCATTTCAGTTAATTCAAGTTGTTCATAGTGTAGTATTGAAGGAGGATTCACTTATTATGTTGGGCTTTTTAGTTTTACCAAATGATTGATTCTTACGCAGTTTCGTTTGGATATTTGAAAATGTTTTCTTCTCTTAACCTTGGTTATGGGTTCTATCCAGGGAAAAATAAGCAAAGACTTGTGAGGGTGAGAGTGTGGTGGACATTGATAGAAGAGCTTGCAAAGTTTGGAAGAAGATGTCAAGGGAGGTAGGTACTAATATTGGTTATAAATTTTGAAAGTTTTAGTTTCATTGCTTTGAATAACTATTCAAACCTTCCATCCCGTCCTGACCCCATTCAGTTCCGACTCCATCTCCTTCTCACATTTTGGCCTCTTCTCACCCCTTCCTTCTGTTGTTCTGTGGCTCCGAAGCCCTCTGCTTCTCACCCTCTGGTTGCTGCTTCCTCTCTCTCTGTATTTCTGTGTTGTAAATGTAAGGTTACAGGTTGGTTGTATTTCTGTACTGTAACTGTAAGGTTACAGGTTGGTTGCTGAGTGCTTACTTATTGCTAGAATATTTAAGCATACAGATGAAAATCTCAATAGAAAGATAGTGGAAAATTGTTTTCTTGTCTTGACTCTTGATTCATGTTCCTATTGCCAAAGCATTGTTGATTGACCTAAGTTTCAAAGCCAAACCAACAAGGAAATCAAGATTGGTTTAGATGATTCCAGTTTTGTTTGCAACATCCACTGCGTCGTGATCCTTGCCTTCTACTGTAATTTTCCAATATATAAATCATGCTATAAGTCACTTGAGGCATGTTATAAGATTGAGCATGTACTGAGTAGATGATGTGTATTCAATGAATTGTACACGTCCTAACTACACCTGCATGATTTTTTTGGCACCCCCTCTTCTTTTTTTTCCTTTTCTTGAAGCTGATGCTATATTGTTGTTCCCCTGATTTTCTAATTCCAATTTACATTTGATCTTATTAGATAATGGTCTGCCATTACATGCTTAGAAGGGATGGAAAATTGGGTTGTGGCGATGACTGCTTGAATAGGATGCTCAACATTGAATGTGTTCAAGGGACCTGCCCTTGTGGGGATCTTTGCGCAAATCAGCAGGTTGTATATGCTTCCCTTAGATGACTACCTTTTTTCTATATTCACTTCCCTTGGATGTGTGAAGCCTTACATGAGACACATACACTTTATTTACTTGTTTCAGCTCCAAAGGCAAAGTTATACGAACCTTAAGTGGTTCTGTTGTGGGAAAAAGGGATATGGACTGCAAGTGATCGACAATATTTTCTATGGTGCAGGTCCACCCTGTTCTGATGGTGATCAGCCTTGTTCTTTTAAATGGAGAAGGTAAACATATGGTTCTTTTTTTTGTGGAGGCTTACCCTTACGCTCTCTTAGTTGGGATGTTGTATTGCATTGCAAAAGAGGCATCCTTACCTATATTACTGATATGATTGTAGCTCCTAGTCGACCTATCCTTTGTAATCACTTTCTAGTGTAGAAGCTGAAGATGAAAAAATAATCTTTAAATTATGCCACAATGAATTGCTTTTCAATGCTAGTGAATTGTAAAGTTTCCCGATTTACATGGTGGAATTTCTTAATTTTCCAGCTAGTTTCTCATTTTTCTGAATTTCTATCATATTTTAATGCAGCAATGCTAGCATATAAGACAGTTCCAGGAACTAAAAGTTTTAAAAAGTTTATTCATGTTGTAATCCAGTTCTTAGCTTTCACTTTGGCACTGGTTGGTGGCTGGGCTGCTTTGAAGAATTGAATTACCATAATGATAAGGGCATTGACAACTTTTACAGCTTGCATTCATGGCTCGGCCTAGTGTGTCTACTCTTGTTTGGCATCCAGGTAACCATTAAATCTTTCGTCCTGTTCTGATGTTAATTCGTAAGACAACTATGCTCATTCATGTAAAGCACAATCAAATTTACTTATGATATGGAACTCTTGCTCTTGATTATATTCAGTGGGCTGCTGGATTCATGACCTTCTAGTATCCGGTGGGTCAGAAACAAGCAGAGCCTCCCTACTCCTATGGCACATATACATTGGAGTTTTCATCTACGCTCATGCTTGTTTGGATCAAGGAAGGCATTAAATATGTGTAAGGTTATGATTTTGAAGTTGATTTACCAAAAGTGAAATGGGTACAACAAGACAGGACATATCGTGGATTTCAGTTGACACGTCCCATCGACGTGCACTATGCAATACCATTTCTAGCTCCACCACCAGTCCACCACTCTTCAACTTCATCACTACACTAATCAAACGTATTGCTACCCTCAGAGATAACCCTCACAAATGAAGATTTGAAAATTTTAAAAATTCAACTGGGTTTGTTTCCGAAGGTTCCTGATCCAACACTATGGAGGACAACATTTGAGTTAGAGTGCATTGAAGATGTTGGTACAACAATTGAATGGCCAGTAGACAAAGTTCTTATAATACGAAATGACATTAGATGGTTATCCATTTTAGATTTGTATTGTCAAACTATGTTCCCTTGGTAAAAAATGTTTTTTTATATACAACTCATGTTTTATATCATTTTGAATCTTTATAATGAAACAATGTGATTTTTGTTAGATGTCGTTGAGTTTCCATACCATTTACAGAAAATGCTATTGTTAGGTTTTATAGCGTTTATAAAAAAACGCTATTATTGGGTCTATAGCGTTTATAAAACACTATAAATAACATTATTTCCATAGCATTTGAGGAAACGCTATTAATAGGTCCATGTTTCCATAGCGTTTCCTTAAACGCTATAACAAGTCTACCTTTTCATAGCGTTTGTACAAATGATATAATAGGTCCACGTTTTCATAGCATATATCAAACGCTATAATAGGCCCACTTTTTCATAGCGCTTGCACAAACGCTATTATTGGTTACTTTTCCATAGCGTTTCTGCAAACGCTATAATAGGTCCACTTTCCATAGCGTTTGTACAAACACTATGAAAAGTTGTGACCCTATTATAGCGGGCTCTGTCATAGCGTTTATAAAAACGCTATTAATGTATATCATAACGTTTTTCAAACGCTATGAATGCTTCTAAATGTTGTAGTGTCATAACTCATGGTATAGTATCGGTTGATTTTGTGAGAATACACGAGAATCTAGCTGTTCGCTCCAAATGGTGTGTGCAAGCTTTAAATTTATAACCCAAGATGTATGCTTAAAACAAGGATGCGAACCCGCAGTGTACGGGTCAATCGTAGTAAAAGCAAGAATTCCAGGGTGTCGATCTCAGGGACTTAGGTGAAACAAAACCAATATAGGTAGTCAATATTGCAAATAACCACAAAAGCGATTAAAACAATAAAAAATGATGATAATGTCAATTAAAGGAAATATGCAAATTCTAGGGATTAAAGCATCTAGTTGTGGTTCCAACTCAAGATCTCAAGATAAGCGGACAAAGCTGAGGTTTTGCAAAGGGAAGGTGTTACTAAAGTGGAATAGATCACTGGGTAAGTCTCACTACTCACTAACTCCAAACCAAAAGTTCCTATTACCGGGTAAGTCTCAAGGTACTAAGGAAAGAAATTATAATCTCAAACCAACACACCAACTAAGGGAATAGAATCAACCTTTATTGGGTAAGTCTCAGGCTAACTCACAAAGATGGGATGAAGGCACACTCAAACCCCAATAAAGGATAAACCTTTATTACCTACACTTATGATCTTGGGTAAAGAAACAAAGGAATTATCGGATAAGTCTCATCCTAGGCTTGCATTGAACCAGGAAAGGTGTAATAAGAATAGAATTTGGCAACTTCTAACACTTAACTCTCAGTTTCGGATCAGAAAGGTCACCTCGGTCAGCCAAATTCCACCCGGCCGAGATGTTCATCGACTGAACGAGATGTTCTAAGGTTAAGGACAAAGACTCGAGCTTTCAGGGTCCTACTGGGATTTAAGATTATTCTATCATTGTTTTTCCCACAACCTTCAGCCAATCACCCTAGAATCGCACAAGGAAATTAGCCACTCATCATCATGAAAACAATAATCAAATACACGGGAAGAAAATGAATATTTGAACACAAAAACCTTAAAAACAAGGCTTCAATAACTGAATCAAATATCACAAATATAAGTGTTCCTTGGATAACAAATCCAACAAGACAATCAACAAAAGGGAATCTAAGAAAGTCTTACAAATCCCCTTAAAAAGCTATGACAAGCTATCAACCCTTCCTAGATTGATCTTCAATCTTCCTTCCTCCCTTCAACCACTATAATGATAGCGGGTTTTTCGGTGATGCGCCGATGCTGAATTGTGGAAAATCAAGCCCTTTTTATAGGAAAACTATCTTTCAAAGATAAAATATCTTGAAAAGATATTATCTTAATAAAAATATATCCATATCTCTAAAATAGGTCTCCAAAATATATGATCTTCCTTCCAGAAATCCAGCCCAAAAATATAAGATCTCTCCTTCCAAAAATAAAAGATCTCAGCCAAGAATAAATGATCTCGCTGCGTCAGGATATTCGCCTCGGTCGAGACGCTCCCTTGGATCACCTCGGTCGAGGTGACACTGTGGTCAACCGAGGTGACTCTAAACTGAATGTGAAATCTCTCAAATCTGGTCCAAAGTAAATCTTCTTTGTTAATTCCTTGCTTCTTGAATTCTTCCTTAAACTCCCGAATGTAGCTCCTATGACTCCTTAGCTCCATAGCTCCATTTTTAGTCCAAAATGTGCCATTTTACCTACAATTACAACGAAACTTGGTGTAGACCTCGATTCCCGCAAAGGTAGATGAAACGACAATATAATCACATTATATACATTCAAACATGCAGATTATTGAAGATAAAACGTCTAAACAAGTCTCAAAATATAGACTATAATTCATGCTATCAAAATACCCCATACTTCTCCCTTGCTTGTCCCCAAGCAAGTTCCAAATCTTAAGTGCAAGATAGAATGGATTATAAGTCAGAAAGATCAATGAAAACTATTTCAAAACATTTTTGGTGGTGTGCTCCACTCATAGATCACTCTAAGAGAATGCTTCATGGTGTTTAAAATCAAAATATGATCAAAACATTTTATAAATATAAGAAAGTTGTTCATCTTTGCATAAAATCATAGAATGCATAATAAATCATAATTATCGAAATTAATCATGTATAATTCAATTTAAACCACCAAGTCAATCAACAAGCTCGAGGTCTCAAGGGCTTTCCAAAGAGGTCAAGAAACGTGTGAGGGTGGGACGTATATAGGGAATGTGGTGCTTGAATCCGAGAAAAGGATCTTTTACTTCACTTCCTTTTTGAACTTCAACACCTTCCACCAATAAGCTTTGCTTATTTTACTTTTTTACTTTACTTTTTGGGATGCATGAACAGAGGTGTACAATAACCGAAGCCTAGGAAATCAGCAATCATCAATTTCTCGAGATGCCTCAAACCCTTGATGCACATATCATGACCCGTTAGGAATATCGCTCAATCCGACTTTGGCAAGACACAAACACCCGGCTATGTGAATGGTGCCGAGTTACTCATCATCATGATTGACTTCCCCAAACCTATTTGTTTCTTTCTAACTTTCAGCCAACATCTCAACTTTTCTTTCACTTGCTTTTCACTTTTGCTTGCTTCCAAATTTCCGGATAGGTAAAGGGAGGCAAATATGTATATGAGGGGCTAACCGTCCATGTGAAAGGCCAAGGGGAGAAGTGGTTGTTTGGCACTAGTCCGGATGGAATTGTCATGGTCTCGTAATGGCCTTGTCAAAAGGCATAACTAAGGTTGTAAGCTTAGGGTTTGGAAATATTTTCACCATTTTATGTGAGTAAAAGACTAGCATGAAATGATAGAATTAGTGTTGAAACATAATGTTAAGTATCATAAAATGGTCAACGGATCAAATTTCCGGTTTAACTCGGAAATAAATGGAAGAAAAATTCCAGATATTACAAAACAATAGATAACTAATTCATTAAGGATTAAAATTAAAATTGAATTATTAAGAATTTAATTAATAAAGTAAATAAAACAAAAAGTAATACGGTTAAAACTAAAGACTTGATATTCAAAGTATTGATTTAAAATTTTATTACGTAATAGATTATGTCTTCTTCTCTTTTTTCAAAAAAATAGTTTGATTTAAAAGGTTTAGAAACTATAAAATATTATATTTTCAAATATTTTTGAATTTTTATGATAAATTTAAAGTTGAATATTTTTTAAAATTTGGTTGTTAAATAAACTAAAACAAATCGGTTTAAATGGATAGTGTAAGGGTTACATTGAACAAAATCTTTTCCACTATAACAATATTATTTAAATTACTGAATAAAAAAAAGATTGGACTGAAAAAAAATTCTGAGAGGAAACGTGCAAAAGAAGGTATTTTTCTTAATATATATAAGATAAGATAAAGATATTTACACTATCTTTTCTAATTTAGAAAATTACACAATCTTATTTCCTTATATAATCTGGGTTTGTGATGTTGCCGTTGGTGGTAAAATTTCTTGATCCCCAAGGAAATATCTCTATTCTCTTCCACTGCCAATTTTGAATCCTATATAGATTTTACAGATCTCTGGCTCCCATTGCACCCATTACCAACCCTAGATAATCTCATATTCTCGCTCAATCGATTTTCTCCCTAATCGTTCATGGAATTTGAAGTGTTCGACTGCTACAGAACCCGGTTCTTCTGGGAAGTCGTGTCTAACAACAGTGAAGAATGCAAGGAATACAAAACAGCTTTGTCGATTCCGTCCGATTTCGTGGTTATAGTTCATCACCGGTTGCGTAGAGAGCTGTATGTGGCCACCGATGATGGAGATTTCCAGCCAGCGAATGAGCAAGTAATTTGGACGGGGTCGAAATCAATTTCAGTTGATTCCTCGCTATTTGCATTCAAAGACGATTCTGTACGGCGAAAGGTTAGCCAGGCGTTGTCCATCGCCGGCGTGAACAAAGATGTGTGGAAAGACATCGCTGAAAAAGTGATGGCGGAAGGAATTGAGATGGTGAAGGGAAACATGAAAGTTTTCAAAGGACGAGATTCTAGGGTTCTTGATACTATTGTGGTGGATGTTGTGACGGCTAAGAGGTTCGTTTGCCATGAGGAAGTAGGAGAAAATTAGGTAATTACTCGATTACTAGTTCAGATCATCAAATAGTTTCTAGGGTTTTTTGGTTTATCTGTGGTTGACTGAAACTATACAGATAAAATTTTTTTTTTTTTTGAAATATTAATTGTATAGATCAGAAAAAAAGATTTACAAAGGGGTCCTCTTGGACCATAACAAAAGCTGTAGCATAAGAAAGAGGCAGAAAAGAAACAATTTTATAGCAGTCATAATGCAAGCCTTGTGCATTTTTGTCAAGTTTTGTCCTATATCACTTTGTTTGAGTTTGATATGAATAGATCTGTACCCTTATTTTCATTATGTTCGGTTCAAGAATCTTCAGTTGGAATTTGTTTGTTTTGGTGTTTTCAGTTTTGCTTCACTGCTGAACTTCAGATGGAATTTTGGATGAATTTCTATCTGTATAAAAGATAGTAAGCCTGAATTGGAAAGGCAATGTTCGGTTCAAGTATCTGATGTTTGAGTAATATTGTTATAGCAGTTAATGAGACAATGGCATCTTATGACATAAAACTCCAAAGAAGACGAAAATCAATTCACTGCAAAAGCGAACAAAACTTACATTAACAACCTTGCTCATGATCAATCTTCCTTGGTGTCCATCCCTACAATGCACACTATTTGTGTCATAGTGACACCGAGAGTTCCCCCAAACACTTCAACGCAGAAACCCTAGCTGGTTAGCAAATTGGGATGGTAGAAGTGTTTGAAGGAACCTCAGGGTTCACTGACACAGACTTAGCTGCAATATTCTGACTCGGTCTATTGCTGTTGTTATAATTTGCTTTGATAAATTAGCAGAAGCAAAGAAGCACATTTATAGTCAAGGTATCACAAAGATCTATCTTTCTCATGTCATAGACAGGATAAGGTGGGAAGAAGATGCATATTCGCACGCTTTCTCCCGTACAGCTTGAACCTGGTTCGAGTTACAGACTAGATGACCCCTTAGCATCCACACTCTTATCAGTTTTCAGCGTTTGAGATACAAAAGCTGTGCTGCATTTTTAAGCAAGCTATTCTCAGCTAAATTTCATAGTAACTCTAAAATTTTGTTAAGCAAAGTTGAATATATGTTGGTAGAGTCTCTCAGCAATGCAAAGGGTCGAGGGCAGTGAGATATTTGAATATGACAGCTACAACAGTAAAAGCTTAAGTGCATTATAATGGATGACCTCTTATTCTCTGCCTTTTCTTTAGCTATTAACCCAAGCTGATATAAAATAAAACAAACGAAAGAGAGATCAAAGTGATACTGGGAAAGTTTCTGCCTTTCTGCTGCAAGTTTATCTATCCTCTTATATAAAGGGCCCGTTTGGTTTTAACTCCGGAATCGGAAACGGAATGGAAACAAATATAGTCAATACATATACCCTTGTTCATTAAAATTTTTGGAATCATGAGTTTGATTACTTTTAATATCCTATAGGGTAACAAAATGTGAGGAAGCAAGTGCATTTTTCATTAAACCACTGGGAAAGTTTCTGCATTTTTTTTTTCGAGTATCCGATCTAGGATATTACCTTTATACATCTCCCGGCTCTTTACTAAGTGCTTAAGGCTAGTTGTATCACAACTCACTTGGTCTTGTCTCCTAATATGACTCATTCATATGGCTCCTCCATTAAGGATTATCATCTTCTCATTTTTGGTCTTAAACTTGATATAACTTAACAATCAAAATCCGGTGGTCACTCTATTTTGATAAATTATCGACATCATCATATTATGATATAGCATTTTAGCTCAATTCTAATTTCTTACGCAATATCCACGATCTTAGGTGACATAGAATGTGTCCGCAATGACAACACTAGACACAAGGTGATCTCACATCACCATCGTTTGACCATAACTACTCGAGAGCTGCTAACACACCATCAACATTATACTCTTATATCCCCACGTTTACCGGACCGAGACTATTTCTGACACCAAACGCAACACGGCTCTGTTCTGATACAAAATTCCACGTACTCCACTCCGAGATTATGCTTTCTTGAAGTATGGTTATTGGGTTACAAATATACTCTTGTCCCTTCTCTTTCTTATGTATCTTTCGACTCAAAACGGTGGTTACACACTTTGAGCTTTCTGATGCAGAATATTCACAATACCTTACTAATATCGTTACTTATTTTCTTCCCCCAATGGAAATACACTCTCGAATACTCCTTTAAGTATTAATTCCCAAAAAAAAACTGCTTATTTGAAGACATGTGACGAAGTTGTCATGTTTCATTGGGATCCATAATAAGGTACCAATCTCTTTTCATAACCTCTACTTGCATGTACCTTCTCGTCTACCTTGATGGTAGTACAATTCTTCCACAAAATTTATAGTCTCTCCGCATAGCCCATCTCATGTTTGTTCTTCATCAAACGCATTTCACCAACTACCATCCTCATAGCTCAACACGTCATTTTTCTGTGAGTCCAAAGTGATTGACCCCAAAACGCTTTCTCCTATTTACACTATGTCCTAACCGGATGGATTACTAAGTATTTTCCTTACTCGCCTTAAGAAATTAAAACAACAATTGAAAAGTAACTTCTTCCGCTTACCTTCTTAATTCTTCTAACACGGATCCAAACTCCTTGACTCGACCGGAGGTTGATTTTAACCAGCCAAGAAGTACCCTTTAACACGTTCCGCTTTATACCTCTAATTCATCCAAGAAGGTTGTCGTTGCCTACTTGAGGAAATCCTCCAAGACGTCGGTAAAGCTAACTCGTAAGACCACATTCATAAATATCTCTCTTTAACGGTACATAACTCATCAATTACTAAACAACACTTGCACGTCCTTGGTTGACGTCGGTCAGTCTATAATTAACTTATCTCAATTTCCTGGACTTCCTTTTTTTTTCATACCTCTTTGGCCGTTGAATTTTCTGGTGAGCACTACTTACTCGAGTTCGTCCATTTACACTTCTATTGCTCGTCCGACATTACAACTTCTAGTTCCTCCGTGAGCTAACTCCATTTCTCGAGTTCAACTGTGTCGTCCATCTGACATCAATGGTCTTTTCTAGGTCTTCCGCTGTAGCTTGTAAGCAAGTCTACCCAACTCTCCTGACATTAATTTCCATCCACTTGCGGTTCCTATGACCTTAATTATCCTCTATTTATCGTTCTTCTTGTAGGGATTGCGGGTGTTCATGACTTAAGACCTGTTATAATTTAGAGCTTACCCCGGACTCTTGAGTCCATCACACTATTCTCACATACACATGTTCCTTAATCGGCGTAGTTTGTAATACTTCCTTCAAAAACTTTGTTGACTATGTTCCAGGTTTCGATCCTTTTGATACTGGCGTTGTGATTTCTTTCAGAATTCTTATATCTTCGAAGAAGACAAAACGTCTCCTGGCTTGTGAAGTCTACTTTCCGCCCTTACTCTAAATTGTAAGTCTCCATTCCGTGTTAATGGTGATTTGTAAAATTTTCCTTACTAGTAGGTAGACAGTGGCTCAAACAATCCTCTTTACCCTTAATAATTAAGGAGTCAAATCCGACCGTCCGAATCTTCTTCCTAAATTTAGTTAGAGATACTAACTTGAACTTATTCAGTGTTACTAACACGTTTCGATTTAATTTCACTATTGTCGTAGTTGATCCCTTGTAGGATCCAGATGTTGATAAAAGTCTTTTATAATTGTGTGGTTATTCTTCTAATCTGCCACCCAGTCAACGAGTCACTCATACGTGTAAATTCTCAGTTGTTATTCACTAGTATAAAGTTGATCTCCTACAAGATCGTCGCCTTTTCCTCTATTTCCTTCGAAGTGGATATACCGAGTAGAAAGTTATCCACTAGGTTATTCATTTATACACCTTTAGCTTCTTCTACAATCAACACCTTCTTCCTCTCTGTAAGATCACTTTACCCGAGTCTAGTTGTATTTAACAATTTTTTTTTCCACTATCTGTTTCTCTTTTATGGATTGTTGGTGTCGGTAACTTAAGTCCCTTGTGGAGTGAGAGGTCGTGGTGGACACTTGAGTCTACCCAGGTCATTCTCTCTCACTCCTTTCTCTTTCGTTAGCATTGTATTGCGACATTTCCTTCATGGACATCTCTTGTCTCAGTTACAGACTTCCATTCCCTTTAATACTTGTCTCGTGATTTCTTCCAAAATTTTCGCAGTCTTGAAGAAGTCCACCATTCTCAATGGTTGCGGATTTTGCCTTTCATCTTTAATTCCAATGTAAATTTCGGTCTTTGTGCTTCTCCAGTCCTGCCTATCGAGGTCATACCATATCTTCTCTAGATTCTCGTGCCCATCCTTACCTATGGCGGTATCCACCTTGGCTGTACTTGTCATTTCGCATGTCAAGTGTAGCTGTATACTACCCACTGGATTTGCATTCCGATATTGTCTTCTTCAATCTGCGCTTCATCCTTGAGTTTCATCTATGGTCCTCACACCGCTAAATTCCTTGTACGGACTTATATCAATCCTAACTGAGTTGACTCAGGAATTTCTTTCTCATCGGGTTGTACTTGTGGTGAAAATTATCTCAATATCTCTACTTCTTTGTCACCCGTGCTTCGGGTGATTTATAGGGTCCCCAGGACGCTCACTAGAGTATAATACTCAATCCTAGGTCTGAATCCATTTTCTCGGGTTGAAAACTCTACAAGTCCGCTAAGTATTTATTATGAAGCGGTGATCGCTTCATGATATCACAACTAAAGGATATAAGATATCCCTTAGGATTCTAACATGATACAGATACACATATATATGATCATACACTAAAACATATCTATATAAGTCTATATACTAACTCCCTATCATCCAAGTTGCAGACATCCACGGAGAACGATGGTGGTCCGACGCACTACTAACCCAACAATCCGACTATGCACGTGTGCAAAAACAGAAATCCGTTTTGAAAATCTTAGACCCCTTTTGGGTTCTAGTTATTTTATACATTTGGTATTTTAGAAGATTTCAAGTGCTATTGTTGCCAACCCAGAGCTCTGATACCATGTTGTAACACCCCAAGTAATCGGAACTCAGGGAGCTACTAGTTAGGACCTCACAATGGGTCCCGACCTTGGTTTAACAACAATTTTACTGGGATCTTACAACAAGGCACAAATGTATTTAAAACAATTTCAAAACATAATAATTTATTTTATGAATGTACACATGTGACAGCCTTACAGAAACATCTATATATATTTATATAACATGCGTGTCGAATGGAAGACTCCCCCGTCCCCATCTAATGAGTGCGTGGACCCGGCTGACCATCCGTCCCGGATCTCTCTGCAACTTTCTATCTCAACAAATCTACAACACGGATAAACCGTTAGCTAACAGTCTAAATATCAGTAGAATAAAGATAGCACAAACACAAACAAGGTAACATAAACACCCATCATGCTGGCACACAATTCGGTTATTATTTGATAGCTTAGGTGATTCACTTTATTCCGTTTTAAAGTTGTGGCACGAGAAATCTTAAGAGTTCTCGCCTCCGTTCCTTATCCAATTGGGTGTAGGTCTAGCTTACCTCCGCCGGTAACATCACTACAAACCGAGTGTGGACTAGTCCCTAAAGAAACCCCTAGCGCCCTCAGGCTAACTGAGCAGAATGCCACCGCCCGTTACTCTTAGGCCAATGTATAGGTCAGTGGATAATTACTACTAAGTACAACTATAAACAACTCATTCATACACCACTACCATTATTCAAACTCATATCGAGAAGCTCGCTAAGTAAGCCCAAAGGACTTACCTGAATCAAGTCAAGTCCCGTCAACCAACGCACTTGGTCCCGTTTGAGAAATATCTCAACTGCATGATCATAACGTAAGCTCATATCAATATACTATCCAACCACTAGAAGTCGCAACTTCTATGTTAACAATGACAAACCAGGAAAATCGCACTAAGCCAACTCTTTTCTAAGCAAAGACAAATTTACCCCTAGGATCCGGAACTCTAAAGATTTGTAAAATCTCAGGAATCTTACTAGCAACCCAAGACAAGTTGTTCGACTCTTAAGATGAAAGGAACTACTGAGTTTGAAAGATGTCCAACTTTCAAACTCCCTATCTATCCTAACTAAAGTCAACTAAAGGTTACTACTAAAATCCCAAAAAAAAATTCGAGGAACAACAAATCGTACCCAAAGTCATCTACCCCTCGTTATGACAAAAGTCCATTAATACAGATTCTTCACAAAAAAATTCTTTGAAACTATTTTAATGATAATTTAAAGGATTTATGTCAAGTCCATAGATCTCATCTAGCCCACGAGCATTCATTTATTCCCATTATACTATTAATGTTTACAACCTTCATCTCATAACCGACTTTTAACACATCTATACCCTTCATATCCACTCCATATACAAGCCTCTCTACATCCAAATACATCTTAACTTCGATTACAGTACAATTAAAAAAAAAATACTCAACACACCTTCCACATATCTAAAACCATGACTCATACATTAACCTTAATCCTCATCATTAAACAAGATTAAATCACAATTATCCCCAACCCTCAAAATCAGATTGTTGTAAGCTACAAACTTCACCCCAAAACAACTCATCTGCACACAAGTAGTGCGTTACACAAATCTCAATCCTTCCACAATAATCCCACATTCATCTAAACACATACAATTAACACAACTCATCTAAATGGCTCACAAATTCAATAAATCTGAAATTAAGACACGAGAACCCTCACCCACAGGTTAGCAAACTGGACAGCATAATAGGAGGGAAGATGGATCTTATCCGGAATAAACCGCACAAGGCTTGGCCTGAAGAGGAAACTAGTAGCGCCGGAACTCGACCAGACGGCACCGGAGCAGGAGGTGAGAAGTCGAGGTCCCTCTGGCCTGTATCGAGCTGGCGGCGAAGCCAAGAGAGGCCCTGTCTGTGGCTGCATTAGAGAAAGAAGGAGACTGATGGTTGTGGCGGTCTTGGGCAGGTTTCCTCGTGGCCGGTGGCGACGACAGCTTCTCCCTAGTGTCAGTGTTCGCCACTTAGCGTGCGTGTAAATAAACTTTAATTATAAAACTAGAAATAAAGCAAGCGAACCCGCAGTGTACGGATCGATATAGTTGAGCAAGAATTCCAGAGTATCGAACACAAGGATTTGGGGGGTTAAATCCAGTTGTAGATTATCAAGCAAGTAAATATATGAAGCTTTTCAAATTATTGGGAAAACAACAATCCTAAAGATCCAGGAATCCAGTTGTGGAAATCGATTCAAGATATACTAAAGATATAAGGACAGAGTTGAGATATGCAAAGTTATACGAATGTAAGGTAATCGTACGATGAAGTTCCAAAAACCTTATATGACCCACCTAAAAGACACTCTCTATAAAGGTTGTTGAGGCTTCAGTATAGAAAGGTTCTAAAGGTAAGAATTAACATCAAATACCCAAACTTGTAATCCAAGGATCAAGACTAACTAAACCGATTAAGGTTGTGACACTTGGAATCGAGGTAGAGGTTGTTGAGGCTTCACTACCACCTAGAAAAGGCAAGCCAAGACTAAGTTAAAGTAAATCTCTAACTTTGGATTAAAGTAAAAGCAAGTTCGTAAACTGACACAAAATTACGGGTAGTTCTTGAGTTTCACGGCCGTGGAAGCTCAAGAACAGACCGTGGATTAGGTTCGTCGGCGATTCTCTCTAACTCTCAGGGTCCAATCTGTTTACGATCGATCTATCATCATCTAAGCCACAACTATCAACCCTTCACCTTAGAATTGCTAAAGGGTTTTAGCCAACAACAGTCATATTGATATCAAATTCAAGATTTAAAAGAATGAAAGATGAAAACTTCCGAAAACCTTGAATAACTCTTAAGTCAATCTCAAGTTCACAAATCAAGAACAATAACGTCAATAGATTCGGAATAATGCAAACAATCACAATCTTAGATAAGAACGAAGAACGAGATGTCAATCCGTCTCCTAATCAAACCTAAATAAGAAGCGAAATCTCCTTACAAACAATCTTCCGAATCTTCAACTCTTCCGTCAATCCGGAAATCCCAATGGCAAAGCGCAAATCTCTCAATCACAATCTCCGCCAAAATGCGAAATTAGGGCAATTCCAAGTGTAAGCGGAAGTGCGTCTAAGCGTAAGCGAAGGTGACGGAATCTCTCTTCGTCCGTCCTTTTATAGTGTAAGATAAAATATAAGCCCAGCCCAATTGCGTAGAAGATCGTGGCTTAAAGTATGGCGTAAAAGATCGCAAAGATCACGGTCGTGGAAGGGTTCCACGCCCGTAATTTAGAGCGTGGAAATTGGTCACGGTTTGTTTCAATCCTTCCACGGCCGTAGAAGTTGCTGGAATGAACCACGCCTCTCTTGCCAAGGTTCCACGGCCGTGGACTTGAACGT
This sequence comes from Fagopyrum esculentum, assembly GCA_033239045.1. NCBI lineage: Eukaryota > Viridiplantae > Streptophyta > Magnoliopsida > Caryophyllales > Polygonaceae > Fagopyrum > Fagopyrum esculentum. The sequence continues at coordinate 15,872,110 of BSUD01000002.1, forward strand.
GGAATGTAGTACGACCGTATTTTAGAGCGTGGTTTAGGGGTAAATCGTAATTCTTCCTTTCCTCGTGCTATTCTTCAAGTTAGCACCTTCCTTAGCTCCTAGAGATGTCTTCAATCCTTGGACATGCTCGATCAAACTCCATCCTTCCTCAATCCGTTCGGAAATAGCTCTTAATTGCCTACAATCATCATAAAGCTTGTGTAGATCTCTATTTCGACATTATAGACAAACTAGCTCACAATTGCATCAATGCTTAATCAATGACTATCAATATGGATGAAATACACTTAGAAAACGTGCCTAAAATATCACAATATTTCATGCTAACAAATAACCCCATACTTGCCACTTGCTTGTCCCTAAGCAAGGTCTTTCAAAAAACTTTTAAAGCACAAGTTAGGATGAAATATGTGTACCTTCTCAAAGCAAAACTTCTTTTGGATGAATATGCCTTCTAATCAATAGATCATTCTCAAATCTTGCTTCATTTGTTTATAAGACTTTCATACACTTAATCAAAGAGTAAAGAGTAAAGAAAGCTCATGAATTAATCAAACTTCCATGTAAACATCATAACCTTCAAACATTATCAAAATCAATCATAAGAAACTTCAATTTAGATCACCAAGTCATATAACATTCTTTTGATCTTAAGGATTTTCAAACAAGGTCTAGAATGTGGAAAGGGAAGGAAAACTGTAAGGAATGTGGTGCATGAAGCCGGGAAAGTGGATAACTACTCTTTTCTTCTTCTCTTGCGGTTTCCGCAGCACTTTCAACTTAGAGCTTCGCTCTCTTCTTTTCATTTTTCGACTTTAATTTTGGAGTTATGGATAGAGGTGCACAAAAACCGAAGCCTAGGAGATTGGCGTTTCTCAATTTTTATGAGAAGCCTCAAACCCTTAGCGCATATACCATAATCCGCTAGGAATATCGCTCAATCCGACTTTGGCAAGACACAAACACCCGGCTATGTGAATGGTGCCGAGTTACTCATCGTCATGATTGACTTCCCCAAACCTATAATTTCTTTCTATTCCTTTGAATGCAAAGTATTGCTTTCATGGCCCTCCCACATCAAACATGCCAATATCAATCAACTCCTCCAAATTCCCGGATGGGTAAAGGAGGCCATTATTTCAATGAGGGGCTAAATGATCAAAGAAAGAAGAAAGAAAATCGAATTGCCTTAATCATCTCAACAAGAAGTATAAGAACTTATAGTGTGATTTCAACCTTATTTTCTCAACATGATTTAAGTAACATTCTTCACATTATGAAATTTGCAATTAGAAGTATAATCAACTCATTAAATTTCTTTTCAATTCACTATTCGTTTAAGCATGCAATTATCATCAAAACTCAATTCACAAGTGGTGATTATCATAGAAATCATCTCTATCCTTAGAAGCACAAAATTTTCAAAATTTTTCAATTTTTATGGATTTTTCAAACTCTTTTTCATGCAATGCAATAATGAAACGTGTAACAATATAATGAAACATGCAAGATAGTCTCAATAGAAGCAATCAAAGTGATTAAGAGTTATTACAGACGATTAGTCACACCCCACCCCATACTTGGAACAAACATTGTCCCTAATGTTCAAAGAAAAGAAAAAGAAGAAAAGAAAGAAAGAAAAAGAACTCACAAAATGGTGGTGGAGCGGCTAAAGCTGTCGGTCATCATCGTCATCACTGCGGTGGAGGCGGAAACGGTGAGAAGCTAGGATCATAGTACCGCCCGAACTGCTGGCGGTAGACGTCTCTCATCATATGGTCAAGGTCATCTATACGTGCGTCTCTAGCGTCAGCTCGGATCTCCAAAGCTCCCACTCTATCTGAAAGGCTGGTGGCCCAATCTGACAATTGCTCATACCAGCCAGGCGGCTGGCTGTACCATCCCGGTGCATCTGAAGGTGCTGGTGTAGGTGGCGACGGTGCCTGTGTAGACCATGGTGGTGGAGCTCCGTACCACGCAGGAGGGGCCTCCATCCAAGTGGGCCTCTCGCTGGCACTGGCACGGCGAGAAGAAGATCCTGAAGCTTTGGCGGGACGGGGAGAACGTCTAGGCATCTCAGGAGCTGCACCCGGCTGATCCGGGAATGTGCCAAAATCCTGTTCAGCTCCTCCTCTTCCCTCATACTCATCTCTCATCTCCTCCTCCTCAACTACAGGTGGTGGTGGGACATATGGAGGGGCTGCAATCTTGTTCGCATGCATAGCAGCGAACGTCTCCTTCTAGTTATGGCGTCCAGCCATAATGGAATACTCTGGGAGCCACTCAATGCCTCTCCCCGTCCTGCTCTCCCATGGCATAGCAGCGTAAGGTAGACCTCTATGGGTAGGGAAGATGAGGCCTCTAGTCATAAGGGCTTGGAGTCCTAGGGGTACAGCAGGAATGCGTGTGTAGGCGGAGAAATCTACCCCTAATATCCTAGCAAGGTGGGTGACTATCCCACCATATTCAATGTTGCCAGCCCTCTTATTCTTTAGCTTGCTCATGGTAGCAGCTAAGAGGGTGGCGCAGTCAGCAGGTCGTCCATATAACATGGAGTAGAGGAGAAAGAGCTCATCCGTCTTGATCTTCTGAGGTGTCTCCGTCCTAGGGAAAAGACACTCAGAAAGTACCCGGTGAGCAATCTTCAAGGCTAAGTGATACATGAACTTAGCCTTGGTGTCAGCTGGCTGCCAGCGGTCCTCGCTGGCATAGATCATAACGATCTCTTCCCAGAAATCCTTGGCGTACACGCCGCTGGGGAAACGACCATTGAAGGTCTCATGGAACCCAAAGAAGGCTCCAAACTCCCGGATGGAGAAATCATAGTTTCTTTCCATCAGCCGGAAAGAAACTGTCCTATCAACATGCTGTGCTTAAAAGATGTTACAACCTCTCTAGTAATCTCCTCGTAAGCATCTTCTCGGATAGCCGAGAAGACGACTAATCCGGCTCTATCCAAGAGCCAAGTGATGTCATCTATCACATGTAGAGGCGCTAAGTCCTCTAACAGTAGGTACCTAGGTCCTATAACGGTCCTCTTATGGATCCTCTCTAAGGCGTCGAGATGATCCTCGTGGATGGTAGGGACCGTAGGGCTAGGAGGTGATGGTGATGAAGGTGATGATGGAGGTGAAGGGGATGAAGGTGATGGTGCTCTAGAGGAGGAAGAGGAGGAGGGGTTGCCCTTCCTCTTTTTATTTTTATCATTCTCTTTGTTCTTGTCCTTATTTCTCCCGGACACTCTCCTCACAAAATCCATTTTCTGGCAGAAACCACGGTCTGTTCCTGGTGTTCTACGGTCGTGGAAGTTACAGAGACCGTGGTTCGTCTCGACTTTTCTCAAAACTCAGCAATCAATCACCAAACTCAGCAATCAATCAGTCCTAGACTAATTTCTTCCAATTCCAATCAGTTCTCCTACAAATTCTATCAAAATTAAGGCCGAATCGACAAAGATAGAGAAGAGCGAAAAAACCTAGGTTTTCGGATTTTAAAATCCGAATTCTGCTTTCCTTGGTGATTTGCCGCTCGAATCGTTGCTTGGATCTCGTTGGTGGTTGGATTTGCTTCAGTTTGGGTTGAAGAATCGTTAAAAACGATTAACGAACGGAGAGTTGAGGTGAAGGGCGTGGAATCGGCGTTTTTGGGCGTAATTTGGGTTTTGTGTGTTGTGTTTTTGTGAAGAACGTGGTTTATATAGTGGCCGGCAAAATTTTTGAAAATCACGGTCTGTCGGGGGTTTCCACGGCCGTGGAAATGTACGGAACCGTGGTTTTGGTGATTTTTCAAAGGCTTTTGGAAATTACGGTCACTGTAGCTGTCACGGCCGTGGTTTAGGCCGTGGAACTCTTTGTAATGCTCCAAAGTCCAAGTTTCGTCACTTTTCTTCAAAATTACTCTTCCCCTTTTCTTTTCCACTGTCCTTACATCCAAAAACACGAACATACCGGAAGGAATCGAAGGCAAAACAAAGCAAAAACGTCTAAACTAAGCTAAACTATGAATCAAAAACAAAAACGTAAAGCAATACCTTGGGTTGCCTCCCAAGAAGCGCTTTGTTTAAGGTCCATAGCTAGACCAAATTCGCACTTATTCGAGTGTGGTGGGCGCGAACTCTTCAGCTTGGAGTTCCGGAGTGTACTTCTTTAGTCGTTGACCGTTCACCTTATAGCTTCTGCCCGCTTCACCCCATACTTCAACTGCACCATGGGGGAAAATGCGTTTGATTAGAAAAGGTCCGGTCCCACGAGATTTAAGCTTACCTGGAAAGAGACGAAGCCTTGAATTGAAGAGGAGAACTTGATCTCCTTCTTTGAAGTCCTTTGGAATGATATGCTTATCATGCCAACACTTTGCTCTTTCTTTGTAAATCTTAGTGTTTTCATAGGCGTTCAAGCGGAGTTCTTCAAGCTCATTAAGGTCCAAGAGACGCTTCTCTCCCGCTTCCTTCATGCTGAAATTCAACCACTTGATGGCCCAAAACGCTTTGTGCTCCAACTCTACCGGTAAGTGACAAGACTTCCCATACACAAGGTTGTATGGTGTGGTTCCTATGGGAGTCTTGTACGCAGTCCGGTACGCCCACAATGCATCATCAAGCTTCAAGGACCAATCCTTCCTAGTCCTTGAAACCGTCTTCTCTAGGATTCCTTTGATCTCCCGGTTTGAGATCTCAACTTGTCCACTAGTTTGTGGATGATAAGGGGTGACGATCTTGTGAGTAACCCCATACTTAGCTAGAAGAGCTTCAAAGCGCCGGGCAATGAAGTGAGAACCTCCATCACTAATGATAGTCCTTGGTGTCCCAAATCGTGGGAAGATGGTCTTGTTAAAGAACTTGACCACTACCATGGCATCATTGGTGGGAGAGGCAATTGCTTCCACCCATCTAGAAACGTAATCCACTGCCAAGAGTATGTATTGGTTTCCACAAGGTGATGGGAACGGTCCCATAAAGTCAACTCCCCAAACGTCGAAAATCTCCACCTCTTGGATGTTATTGAGAGGCATCTCATTCCTCCTAGAGATATTTCCTGTTCTTTGACAAGCATCGCAACAGGAAACAAAGGTTTGCACATCTCTAAATAAAGTAGGCCAAAAGAATCCCGATTACAATACCTTAGCGCTAGTCTTGTTTGAACTAGCGTGTCCTCCACAAGGTAGTGAATGACAATGGCGGATGACACTTTGCATCTCATCTTCCGGCACACATTGCCGAATAATGCCATCCGGACCTCTCTTAAAGAGGAGAGGTTCGTTCCAAAAGTATTCCCGAACATCCTTAAAGAACTTCTTTCTTTGTGCGTAGGATAATCCGGGCGGTATCCCCTGACAAACCAAATAGTTAACAAAATCAGCAAACCATGGTTCGTTACCTTTGGAGATCACATCGATGCACTCCTCTATGATATGTAAGTTTTCGTCCGGGAAGGAGTCATCTATAGGTAAGTGGTCGTCTTCTAGATGTGTTAGACGACTCAAATGGTCCGCAACAGAATTTTCCGAACCCTTCTTGTCGCGGATCTCTAGATCGAATTCTTGTAGGAGAAGAATCCATCTAATTAGCCTTGGCTTCGCATCCTTCTTTGCAAGGAGATACCGGATCGCAGCATGATCCGTGTACACAATCACCTTTGCACCTACAAGATAAGAGCGAAATTTGTCAATAGCATAAACAATGGCTAAAAATTCCTTTTCCGTAGTGGCGTAGTTGAGCTGCGCTTCATCTAGCGTCTTGCTGGCGTAGTATATGGCATGGGTTCGCCCTTCCTTTCTTTGTCCAAGAACAGCTCCTATAGCTACGTCACTAGCATCGCACATAACCTCAAAGGGAAGATTCCAATCCGGAGGTTGGATAATAGGTGCTGAAATTAGAGCTTCCCGAATCATGTTAAACGCATCCAAGCATTCCTGCGAAAACTCAAAAACTGCATCCTTCATCAATAGATTAGTTAGCGGCTTTGATATTTTAGAGAAATCCTTAATGAAGCGTCTATAAAATCCAGCATGTCCTAGAAAACTTCTTATCCCTTTCACCGAAGTTGGGGGAGGAAGCTTCTCTATAGTCTCTATTTTCGCTTTATCCACCTCAATCCCTCTACTAGAGATTAAGTGTCCTAATACAATTCCTTCCTTTACCATAAATTGACACTTTTCCCAATTAAGAACTAGGTTAGTGTCTTCACACCTTTGTAATACAAGAGAAAGGTTAGAAAGGCAATTGTGAAAAGAGGAACCGTATACAGAGAAGTCATCCATAAAGACCTCCATGATTTCCTCAATGTATTCGGAGAAGATGGTCATCATGCACCTTTGAAAGGTGGCTGGGGCGTTGCAAAGCCCGAACGGCATCCTCCTATAAGCAAACGTACCCCACGAGCACGTAAATGTGGTCTTCTCTTGATCATCCGGGTGTATCGGAATCTGAAAGAAACCACTATATCCGTCAAGATAGCAAAAATGAGAATGTTGCGCTAACCTTTTAAGCATTTGATCGATGAATGGCAATGGGAAGTGATCCTTCCTTGTCGCGTTATTTAGCTTGCGGTAGTCTATGCACATCCGCCATCCTGTTACATTTCGGGTAGGAATGAGTTCGTTATTCTTGTTGGTGATGACCGTCATTCCTCCCTTCTTCGGAACTACTTGTACCGGACTCACCCACTTGATATCGGAGATAGGGTAGATGATACCTGCATCAAGAAGTTTAAGAATTTCCTTCTTGACAACCTCTTTCATGGTCGGATTCAACCGCCTTTGAGGTTGTCTTGAAGTCCTAAAGTCCTCTTCCATTAATATTTTATGCATGCATAGGGAAGGTTTGATTCCTACTAAGTCCTCAATAGTATATCCTAAAGCTTTTCTATGTTTTCTAAGGACAACCATGAGCTTACTATGTTCATCTATGCTTAGATCGGAACTAACAATAACCGGAAAGGTAATATTAGGTCCAAGAAATGTGTACCTTAGATGAGTAGGAAGTGGCTTTAGTTCCATCGCTTTTGGAGCTTCCAATGGTTCTTGAGGAGCATCCGATGGTTCCTTAGAAGTGTCTAAGGAAGTAGAAGGTGTGGGAGAAGAATCAAGAGAAGTTGAAGAAGTGGCACATTTGCCTTCGTCCACGGCCAAAATTACGGTTTCTCTGGCTTCTCCATGGCCGTGATTTTGGGCGTGGAATGTAGTTACGGGTGCTTTGTTTCCTCCACGACCGTGTAACCCTCTGGAGTGAGCCACGCTTTTGTTGTTGAAATCCACGGCCGTGGAATATAGTGTATGGCCGTGGATTCTCACGTTTTCTGCTTCGTCGTGGAGTTTCTCAAACTCCTCTTCACACACTTCTTCTTGTGCTTCTAAGGCTTCAATTGCCTCATTGCACTCCTCTTCTTCCCCTACATTCGTTAGACTCATAGTAATAACCTTTTGCAAAGGATCTTTGAAGAGAATAGCACTTACCTCCTCCCTAGACAACCCTTCTTCATCTTGGATATTGAATATATCCTCGTCAAAGATTGGTTCCTTCACTAGAGTGGAAAGAACGAACTCTACCTTCTCTTCTCCTATGTCAAAGGCGAGTCTAGCATTCTTGCAATCGACTATGCATCCGGATGTTGCAAGAAACGGTCTTCCGAGTATGATCGGGACCGGACTATCTCCAGGAATGTCAAGCACAACAAAATCAATGGGTACAAAGAATTTACCTAGCTTGACCAGGACGTCTTCTACAATGCCGACGGGACGAGTTATGGATTGATCCGCCATGTACAACGTCATCTTCACCGGTTTAGGGTCACCTAAACCGATCTTCCTGCATAAGGCAAGTGGTATGATGCTCACACTTGCTCCTAAGTCACATAATGCATCATATGTGACATCTCCCACTCCTATGGGAATACAAAATGACCCCGGATCCTTTAGCTTTGGGGGCATTTTCTCCTTCATGGTCTTGATGAGATCCGAAGAATCCGAACTCATCTTAACCTCTCCGAAATCTTCTAGCTTCCTCTTGTTGGAGAGGAGCTCCTTTAAGAACTTGCCATAAGCCGGCATACCTACAATAGCATCAATGAAAGGTATGTTAATATGCAATTTGCTCATGAGTTCTATGAACTTACCGAATTGTTTATCTAGACGTGCTCTTGCTCTATATTGTGGGAACGGTAGGGGAGGTTTGTAAGCCGGAGGAGGAACGTAGACATCTTCCTTCTCCTTCCCCTTCTCTTTTTCTTTCTCAACGGAGACTTCTACAAACTTAGGCTGCGGATCGGTGGTTGTCACTCCGCTCCTAGTTGTGATTGCCATAACCATTCCCTTTGGGTTGTCCTCCGTTTTTCCTGGAAGTTTCCCTTGATTCCTAGGAACTTCCTCCGCATGAGTAAACATTTGGTTTTCTAAAACCTTTTGGGCTTTATCAACCTTAGTTATGTGATCATCAACTTTGATGATGCGAGTCTCTAACCCTTGAAGCTTTCCCAAATCGTCTCCAACATGGGATCGGGCTTCTCCTTCCCCGAAGTGCTTCCTCCATTAGATGTTTGCCCCTGGCTTTTTAAAGGAATAGAGGAAGAGGAAGGTGAAGTTAGTGAAGTTGAATTGGAAGGATAAGAATTACCGGAGTTTTGTTGATTGGAGCGCCAATTGTTGTTGTTTGAACCCCTATTGTTGTTCCAATTATTGTTCCGGTTGTTGTTGTTGTTGCCGTTCCAATTATTCCGGTTGTTGTTCCGGTTGTTGTTGTTGTTGCGGTTTGTATTCTCACCATTGTTGTTGTTGTTGCCCAAGTAGCCAACATCTTTTCCTTGTTGCTTTGGAAAGTTGGTCTTGATAGCTTCCTTCAACTCTTTAATCTCATTGTTGAGGGAGAAAATTTGATTTTGAGCTTCATGTGTGAGCTTTGCTCCTTGCTCCACACGATTTCCCTCCACTTTCCGGTGAGAATACTTCTCTATGACCCTTGCTTGCTTCTCAATGAAGTCCCAAGCGTCATCTTCCCTCATGTCCATGAATGTACCAGATGAGAGGGATTGGAGCTTGAATTGTGTCTCCACATCCAGCCCTTTATAGTATATCTCCAAAAGTGCAAGCTTGGATATGCCATGATGAGGGCAATCCAAGAGCAAATCCTGAAACCTTTCCCAAGATTGAAACAAACTTTCATTAGATCTCATGGAAAATGCGTTAATCTTACCTCTTAGCTCCGCCGTTTTGGATGGCGGAAAGAACTTAGTGAGGAACTCTGCGGAAAGGTCTTCCCACGTGTCTAGTTTCCCACTAGGAAGAGCTTGGTACCAAGATAATGCTTTCCCCTTCAAGGAGAAGAATAAAGGCTTGAGCTTATAGTTGTTGGTAGTCGCGTTCTTCGGCCTCATCGTCTCCATCATACACTCAAAATTTTGTAGGTATTGGTGTGGAGATTCAGCGCTTGTTCCGCCAAATTGGTTTTGGCGAACAAGAGTAATAACCTGCGGGTTGAAGCTAAACCCTTGTACGTCATCAGCATCAAAGTTTACACCTAAACGGCGTGGTTGCTGCGTTGGATCCATCATTTGGCCAAGAGTTCTTGGCTCCTCATCCACACGTTCGATCCTTGCATTCCTAGGTGGAACACGGCGATTTGCAGCTGGCCGTGGATAGAATGGATTCACATTGATCGTGGGATCAATTTCCTCTAGCGGTGGCATGGAGGAGTCACTATCCTCATTGGATGGGTTGGCTCTAACCGATCTTCCCGGTCTCCTCCTTTTCTTTTTCTCCTTAAGGTTGTTTATTTCCAACCTCATTTGGAACATCATGTCCGTTAGATCATCAACCTTCATTTGGTGACGATCCGTTTCTTCTCTACGTGTCTTCTCACTCCATTGGAGTTGAGCTTCCTTTTCCGCAAGCTCCGATTGGAGATCACGTTCTCTTTCTTCAGCCATTTTCTTTTCCTTACGATTTCTCCTTAAAGTCCTCTCAAGCTCTTGATCAAGAGGTAAGAGGTCTTCGGTGTTCCTAGACCTGCGCATGCACTTGAAAAGATATCAAATAACAAGGGAAGAGCTCCCAAGCTTGACAACCGAAAACCGAATTCGGCCTAAACCAAATCCCCGACAACGGCGCCAAAAACTTGTTCGCCACTTAGCGTGCGTGCAAATAAGCTTTAATTATAAAACTAGAAATCAAGCAAGCGAACCCGCAGTGTACGGATCGATATAGTTGAGCAAGAATTCCAGAGTATCAAACACAGGGATTTAGGGGGTTAAATCCAGTTGTAGATTATCAAGCAAGTAAATATATGAAGCTTTTCAAATTATTGGGAAAACAACAATCCTAAAGATCCAGGAATCCAGTTGTGGCAATCGATTCAAGATATACTAAAGATATAAGGACAGAGTTGAGATATGCAAAGGTATACGAATGTAAGGTAATCGTACGATGAAGTTCCAAAAATCTTATATGACCCACCTAAAAGACACTCTCTATAAAGGTTGTTGAGGCTTCAGTATAGAAAGGTTCTAAAGGTAAGAATTAACATCAAATACCCAAACTTGTAATCCAAGGATCAAGACTAACTAAACCGATTAAGGTTGTGACACTCGGAATCGAGGTAGAGGTTGTTGAGGCTTCACTACCACCTAGAAAAGGCAAGCCAAGACTAAGTTAAAGTAAATCTTTAACTTTGGATTAAAGTAAAAGCAAGTTCGTAAACTGACACAAAATTACGGGTAGTTCTTGAGTTCCATGGCCGTGGAAGCTCAAGAACAGACCGTGGATTGGGTTCGTCGGCGATTCTCTCTAACTCTCAGGGTCCAATCTGTTTACGATCGATCTATCATCATCTAAGCCACACCTATCAACCCTTCACCTTAGAATTGCTAAAGGGTTTTAGCCAACAACAGTCATATTGATATCAAATTCAAGATTTAAAATAATGAAAGATGAAAACTTCCGAAAACCTTGAATAACTCTTAAGTCAATCTCAAGTTCACAAATCAAGAACAATAACGTCAATAGATTCGGAATAATGCAAACAATCACAATCTTAGATAAGAACGAAGAACGGGATGTCAATCCGTCTCCTAATCAAACCTAAATAAGAAGCGAAATCTCCTTACGAATAATCTTTCGAATCTTCAACTCTTCCGTCAATCCGGAAATCCCAATGGCAAAGCACAAATCTCTCAATCACAATCTCCGCCAAAATGCGAAATTAGGGCAATTCCACGTGTAAGCGGAAGTGCGTCTAAGCGTAAGCGAAGGTGACGGAATCTCTCTTCGTCGGTCCTTTTATAGTGTAAGATAAAATATTAGCCCGGCCCAATTGCGTAGAAGATCGTGGCTTAAAGTATGGCGTAAAAGATCGCCAAGATCACAGTCGTGGAAGGGTTCCACGCCCGTAATTTAGAGCGTGGAAATTGGTCAGGTTTGTTTCAATCCTTCTACGGCCGTAGAAGTTGCTGGAATGAACCACACCTCTCTTGCCAAGGTTCCACGGCCGTGGACTTGAACGTGGAATATAGTACGGCCGTATTTTAGAGCGTGGTTTAGGGGTAAGCCGTAATTCTTCCTTTCCTCGTGCTATTCTTCAAGTTAGCACCTTCCTTAGCTCCTAGAGATGTCTTCAATCCTTGGACATGCTCGATCAAACTCCATCCTTGCTCAATCCGTTCGGAAATAGCTCTTAATTGTCTACAATCAACATAAAGCTTGTGTAGATCTCTATTTCGACATTATAGACAAACTAGCTCACAATTGCATCAATGCTTAATCAATGACTATCAATATGGATGAAATACACTTAGAAAACGTGCCTAAAATATCACAATATTTCATGCTAACAGTCGGTCCTGCAGCAGCGGCGACGAAAGCTTCTCCCTGGCGTCGGTCTTGTAGTACTGGCGACGACCATCCTCCCTGGTGTCGGCTTAAGGCGAAACCAGAGGAAAGCACGGCGGCCTGAGACGATGCAAATGAAGACAGACGCGGTGAGTGTTAGGAAGGAGGTGTCGGTGCGGTCGGTTGCAATCTCCAAGAGGCGGCGGTAGGTAAGATCGGTTTCAATCTCTAGAAGACGCCGGTTTCAAAGGAGGGTATGGGAAAACGTGTAACACCCCAAATTTTATAACTTAGGGAGTTACTGGTTATAACCGCACAGTGGGTCCCGACCTTAGTTTGACAACACCTTAACGAGATCTTACAACAAGGCACAGATAAGAAAAAATCAGAAATCATAAAATAGTTCTTAATAATGCATGAATGTGATCAGATCGACTACAGCTGGAAAACGGAATATAAAAAAGTACGAAAGGAAACAATGTTCAACTGCAAAACCCACAAATGCAGAAACTGTAAAACATCCTAAAGTACGACACCCCGGCTGACCACTACCATCTGGATCACTCGGCATCTGCTCTAACCTGTGTCAAGTCTAAACAACATATCAACAGTTAGCTAACTATCCAAATATAAGCAAAAATGATAACAGCACAAACACAAGCAGAAACAAAAATAAACAAACATCATGCTGGCACTCAACCAATTATTATCTATTATTTAAGTGATTCACATTATTCAATTTAAGTTGTGGCACGAGAATTATTATTAATTCTCGCCTCCGTTCCTTATCCAACTGGTGTAGGTCTAGCTGACTTCCATTGGTAGCATCACTACAAACCATGTATGGACTAGTCCCGAAAGAGACCCCCAGCGCCAGCCAGCTACTGAGCAGAATGCCACCGCCCGTTACTCTTAGGCCAAACTATAGGTCGGTAATTATATATCACAACCTATCTCTCTAAACATTTCAATCACACACCACCATCATCATTTATACTCATATTTAGAAGTCAGCTAAGTAAGCCCAAAGGACTTACCTGTTATAACGCTCGACTCTTTATAAACCACTCGCTCTGTAAACTGTAACCACTCAGTTGCCTGTCAAAGGCGATAAGTGTATTAGCACACTCTCACGTAGATAGAAGTCTAAAACTTCTAAGATCGAATAAGGTATTAAGACATATTAGTTACAGTATTAGTTTAGGGTAAAATGACCATTTTACCCTTGGTTCCGATTTTCTCGAAAACCCTAAAATTCATGTCTAAACTCCTATTTGAGGTTCTAAATTTATATTCTAACTCCTAAAATTTTATTTGGTTCCAAACTGACATTTTTCCTATGTTTCTATTTTCCGGAAGAATTGTAAAGTCTAACTTCGGTTCTAAATATAAAATTCTTAAC
>BSUD01000002.1:15886125-15931936 GCA_033239045.1 Fagopyrum esculentum
CAAACTATAGGTCGGTAATTATATATCACAACCTATCTCTCTAAACATTTCAATCACACACCACCATCATCATTTATACTCATATTTAGAAGTCAGCTAAGTAAGCCCAAAGGACTTACCTGTTATAACGCTCGACTCTTTATAAACCACTCGCTCTGTAAACTGTAACCACTCAGTTGCCTGTCAAAGGCGATAAGTGTATTAGCACACTCTCACGTAGATAGAAGTCTAAAACTTCTAAGATCGAATAAGGTATTAAGACATATTAGTTACAGTATTAGTTTAGGGTAAAATGACCATTTTACCCTTGGTTCCGATTTTCTCGAAAACCCTAAAATTCATGTCTAAACTCCTATTTGAGGTTCTAAATTTATATTCTAACTCCTAAAATTTTATTTGGTTCCAAACTGACATTTTTCCTATGTTTCTATTTTCCGGAAGAATTGTAAAGTCTAACTTCGGTTCTAAATATAAAATTCTTAACCGCTTATAATAATTCCGAATTAAATCTCTAGATCATCTATGAGGTTCTATCTAACCTTAGGAGAAAGAATCTCTCCAAACTGTTCAGCCAATGTTCCTATAAAAATTCACAAAGTCGGTTCCTTCACTCTAATTTCCTATACTTAGCCAAAAATTTAAGTTTACCAAAACTGCTCAACTACCTAACTTCGGGAGCTCATAACTTTCAATCCGACCGTTCATTCCTTCCCAAATTTTAATATGCTAAACTACATATATCCATCTACAACATATCCAAAATTCAACGGTGGATCTTTATCCAAACACTCAAACATTAATCCTCAACATTGACCACTACTCATGTACTAAGTTGAGTTCAAAACGAGTATTTCACTTCTATTCCTAGTGCAGTCTACTCTATTCTCATTAATACCCAGTTATCAACAAATGAAGCCACAGGAGACTTCAACAGAATTCGTGTACTGTTCCTCTTTTTCCTTGGATTGATTTCTATTTATAACAAAACCGAACCATATACAATCTATACACTTATAATATCTAGCGGCTAAGAAATGGACTGCAGGAGAAGGGATGGCTTACTCTTCAGCCGTTACTGGACTGAGATCCCTCGGTGTGACAGATCAGGAGAGTGGAATTGGTGGTTCGGCTTGGCTTCCTGCAGTGAGCGGTCCGTGTCCTGCGGTTTCCAACGTCGGATACGAGTAGATTCAGTAAGGAGGACACACACACAGACAGAATGTACGAAGTGGTCCGGACTCACCTTGTTCTGTTGTAGAAGCAGTGTCGTCGTCCCTGGATGCAGTCGAGGATGTCTTGGTCCGGTTACGTGCTGAGCGAGAGAGGTGCGTTGGTTTGAAGAGGTCGTCGGTGAGAGATCTGTACAGCCTGCAAGGTAGGCGTTCGAAGGACTGCAGAAGAAAAGGGACGCAGAAAGGGAGGAGAATAACGCAGAAGGGAGGAGGTGTATACGTGAATCTGAACGGATGTGTGCAGCGTATAAGGAAGGGATTAGAAGGTGCAACTGGCGTGGGGTTAATTAGGCAGTTACGGATTCCCTTTCCCCTATTAATGCAGCAGTTATGTGGAAGGAATCTGCAAGATCTTGGCTGTTACGTGTCTAGCAACGTTCAGCAAGGAATGTGTGTATCTATTGGCTGGCGTGTTCCTGATTGGGCTGGGTTTGTGCTGCTGTTGGGCTGGAGCGGGAGAAGGTGGAACAGCGGTCTTCTAGGCTGGACGCGTGAAGCAACTGGGCGGCTGGGTTGAAGGCTGTTTCGTCAACTCCTCCGGTAGCTGGGCTGGGCAACGCTGGAGCAGCTCATTGACTGGGCTGGGCGACGCTGGAGCAGCTCACGGACTGGGCTGGGCAACGCTGGAGCAGCTCACGGACTAGCAAAACAGTGGGCTGAAGTAGGCTGAAGCTGGTGCGGAAATGAAGGGAATCGTAGCCCGGTAGTAATTGTAGTCCGGAATCGAGAACCCGAAATTAATGCACGGAATAACCGGATACGGATTATTTTACAGTTTAAGATTGGTTACAAAACTCTATCATTTTATGTGAAGGTAAGTCACATAAAATGATAAACTTATAAAAGGTTCTATCATTTTATGTGAAGGAGGTCTACATAAAATGATAATTTTTATCTTAATATGTCTAACTAAGTAGACGGATAGAGTTGATGGATCGAGATCTAATTTATAACGGAATTAGACGGAATAAAAATTCCGGATTTTACATCAGTACCCCCTTAAAATAAGTTTCGTCCCGAAACTTAGAATAAGGTATCTACCCCATAAATTTCCCCTCGAGAAATATATTCTAGCAAGCAACTACTCACGTCATCAAGCACATAGACATAAACAATTATGTAAACATATAATCACAGAAATCCTATAAGGTCTCGTCTCGGTACTAACCCGTCGATACTGAGGTAGCGGCTAACTCCGCAAGGAACTCAGGGTAGTTACGTCTAATACTCTCCTCTGTCTCCCAGGTAGCCTCATCAACTCCTCGTCTAGACCACTGAATCCTCAGCATCGGTATCTCCTTAGAACGTAGGTGCCTAATGCTACGCTCTAGGACGGCCACTGGATACTCCACAAAAGTGTGGTCTGGCTCAACTATCAGATCCTCATGACTGATGATGTGTCTAGGATCCGGTATGTACTCTCGCAGCTGAGATACATGAAAAACTAGGTGTACTCCCTCTAATCTCGGTGGCAGTGCTAGTCGGTAGGCAACCTCTCCGACTCTCTGTACGATCTCAAATGGGCCGACGTATCGGGGACTCAGTTTCCCTTTAATGCCGAAACGTCTAACTCCTCTCGTAGGTGACACCCTCAACCACACCTGTGCACCTACTCTAAACTCCAAAGGTCGACGCCTTTTGTCGGCGTAGGACTTCTGACGACTCTGAGCTGCTAACATCCTATCCCGGACTAAGGCAATCCGGGCGATGTCGTCCTGTATCTGATCTGGTACTACTCCATCAGCCTTGCTAGAGATTAAGTGTCCTAATACAATTCCTTCCTTTACCATAAATTGACACTTTTCCCAATTAAGAACTAGGTTAGTGTCTTCACACCTTTGTAATACAAGAGAAAGGTTAGAAAGGCAATTGTGAAAAGAGGAACCGTATACGGAGAAGTCATCCATAAAGACCTCCATGATTTCCTCAATGTATTCGGAGAAGATGGTCATCATGCACCTTTGAAAGGTGGCTGGGGCGTTGCAAAGCCCGAACGGCATCCTCCTATAAGCAAACGTACCCCACGGGCACGTAAATGTGGTCTTCTCTTGATCATCCGGGTGTATCGGAATCTGAAAGAAACCACTATATCCGTCAAGATAGCAAAAATGAGAATGTTGCGCTAACCTTTTAAGCATTTGATCGATGAATGGCAATGGGAAGTGATCCTTCCTTGTCGCGTTATTTAGCTTGCGGTAGTCTATGCACATCCGCCATCCTGTTACATTTCGGGTAGGAATGAGTTCGTTATTCTTGTTGGTGATGACCGTCATTCCTCCCTTCTTCGGAACTACTTGTACCGGACTCACCCACTTGCTATCGGAGATAGGGTAGATGATACCTGCATCAAGAAGTTTAAGAATTTCCTTCTTGACAACCTCTTTCATGGTCGGATTCAACCGCCTTTGAGGTTGTCTTGAAGTCCTAAAGTCCTCTTCCATTAATATTTTATGCATGCATAGGGAAGGTTTGATTCCTACTAAGTCCTCAATAGTATATCCTAAAGCTTTTCTATGTTTTCTAAGGACAACCATGAGCTTACTATGTTCATCTATTCTTAGATCGGAACTAACAATAACCGGAAAGGTAAAATTAGGTCCAAGAAATGTGTACCTTAGATGAGTAGGAAGTGGCTTTAGTTCCATCGCTTTTGGAGCTTCCAATGGTTCTTGAGGAGCATCCGATGGTTCCTTAGAAGTGTCTAAGGAAGTAGAAGGTGTGGGAGAAGAATCAAGAGAAGTTGAAGAAGTGGCACATTTGCCTTCGTCCACGGCCAAAATTACGGTTTCTCTGGCTTCTCCACGGCCGTGATTTTGGGCGTGGAATGTATTTACGGGTGCTTTGTTTCCTCCACGACCGTGTAACCCTCTGGAGTGAGCCACGCTTTTGTTGTTGAAATCCACGGCCGTGGAATATAGTGTATGGCCGTGGATTCTCACGTTTTCTGCTTCGTCGTGGAGTTTCTCAAACTCCTCTTCACACACTTCTTCTTGTGCTTCTAAGGCTTCAATTGCCTCATTGCACTCCTCTTCTTCCCCTACATTCGTTAGACTCATAGTAATAACCTTTTGCAAAGGATCTTTGAAGAGAATAGCACTTACCTCCTCCCTAGACAACCCTTCTTCATCTTGGATATTGAATATATCCTCGTCAAAGATTGGTTCCTTCACTAGAGTGGAAAGAACGAACTCTACCTTCTCTTCTCCTATGTCAAAGGCGAGTCTAGCATTCTTGCAATCGACTATGCATCCGGATGTTGCAAGAAACGGTCTTCCGAGTATGATCGGGACCGGACTATCTCCAGGAATGTCAAGCACAACAAAATCAATGGGTACAAAGAATTTACCTAGCTTGACCAGGACGTCTTCTACAATGCCGACGGGACGAGTTATGGATTGATCCGCCATGTACAACGTCATCTTCACCGGTTTAGGGTCACCTAAACCGATCTTCCTGCATAAGGCAAGTGGTATGATGCTCACACTTGCTCCTAAGTCACATAATGCATCATATGTGACATCTCCCACTCCTATGGGAATACAAAATGACCCCGGATCCTTTAGCTTTGGGGGCATTTTCTCCTTCATGGTCTTGATGAGATCCGAAGAATTCGAACTCATCTTAACCTCTCCGAAATCTTCTAGCTTCCACTTGTTGGAGAGGAGCTCCTTTAAGAACTTGCCATAAGCCGGCATACCTACAATAGCATCAATGAAAGGTATGTTAATATGCAATTTGCTCATGAGTTCTATGAACTTACCGAATTGTTTATCTAGACGTGCTCTTGCTCTAGATTGTGGGAACGGTAGGGGAGGTTTGTAAGCCGGAGGAGGAACGTAGACATCTTCCTTCTCCTTCCCCTTCTCTTTTTCTTTCTCAACGGAGACTTCTACAAACTTAGGTTGCGGATCGGTGGTTGTCACTCCGCTCCTAGTTGTGATTGCCATAACCATTCCCTTTGGGTTGTCCTCCGTTTTTCCTGGAAGTTTCCCTTGATTCCTAGGAACTTCCTCCGCATGAGTAAACA
The DNA here is from genome assembly GCA_033239045.1 of Fagopyrum esculentum. Lineage (NCBI taxonomy): Eukaryota > Viridiplantae > Streptophyta > Magnoliopsida > Caryophyllales > Polygonaceae > Fagopyrum > Fagopyrum esculentum. The sequence goes on from BSUD01000002.1 coordinate 15,891,385, forward strand.
TTTGGTTTTCTAAAACCTTTTGGGCTTTATCAACCTTAGTTATGTGATCATCAACTTTGATGATGCGAGTCTCTAACCCTTGAAGCTTTCCCAAAATCGTCTCCAACATGGGATCGGGCTTCTCCTTCCCCGAAGTGCTTCCTCCATTAGATGTTTGCCCCTGGCTTTTCAAAGGAATAGAGGAAGAGGAAGGTGGAGTTAGTGAAGTTGAATTGGAAGGATAAGAATTACCGGAGTTTTGTTGATTGGAGCGCCAATTGTTGTTGTTTGAACCCCTATTGTTGTTCCAATTATTGTTCCGGTTGTTGTTGTTGCCGTTCCAATTATTCCGGTTGTTGTTCCGGTTGTTGTTGTTGTTGTGGTTTGTATTCTCACCATTGTTGTTGTTGTTGCCCAAGTAGCCAACATCTTTTCCTTGTTGCTTTGGAAAGTTGGTCTTGATAGCTTCCTTCAACTCTTTAATCTCATTGTTGAGGGAGAAAATTTGATTTTGAGCTTCATGTGTGAGCTTTGCTCCTTGCTCCACACGATTTTCCTCCACTTTCCGGTGAGAATACTTCTCTATGACCCTTGTTTGCTTCTCAATGAAGTCCCAAGCGTCATCTTCCCTCATGTCCATGAATGTACCAGATGAGAGGGATTGGAGCTTGAATTGTGTCTCCACATCCAGCCCCTTATAGTATATCTCCAAAAGTGCAAGCTTGGATATGCCATGATGAGGGCAATCCAAGAGCAAATCCTGAAACCTTTCCCAAGATTGAAACAAACTTTCATTAGATCTCATGGAAAATGCGTTAATCTTACCTCTTAGCTCCGCCGTTTTGGATGGCGGAAAGAACTTAGTGAGGAACTCCGCGGAAAGGTCTTCCCACGTGTCTAGTTTCCCACTAGGAAGAGCTTGGTACCAAGATAATGCTTTCCCCTTCAAGGAGAAGAATAAAGGCTTGAGCTTATAGTTGTTGGTAGTCGCGTTCTTCGGCCTCATCGTCTCCATCATACACTCAAAATTTTGTAGGTGTTGGTGTGGAGATTCAGCGCTTGTTCCGCCAAATTGGTTTTGGCGAACAAGAGTAATAACCTGCGGGTTGAAGCTAAACCCTTGTACGTCATCAGCATCAAAGTTTACACCTAAACGGCGTGGTTGCTGCGTTGGATCCATCATTTGGCCAAGAGTTCTTGGCTCCTCATCCACACGTTCGATCCTTGCATTCCTAGGTGGAACACGGCGATTTGCAGCTGGCCGTGGATAGAATGGATTCACATTGATCGTGGGATCAATTTCCTCTAGCGGTGGCATGGAGGAGTCACTATCCTCATTGGATGGGTTGGCTCTAACCGATCTTCCCGGTCTCCTCCTTTTCTTTTTCTCCTTAAGGTTGTTTATTTCCAACCTCATTTGGAACATCATGTCCGTTAGATCATCAACCTTCATTTGGTGACGATCCGTTTCTTCTCTACGTGTCTTCTCACTCCATTGGAGTTGAGCTTCCTTTTCCAAAAGCTCCGATTGGAGATCACGTTCTCTTTCTTCAGCCATTTTCTTTTCCTTACGATTTCTCCTTAAAGTCCTCTCAAGCTCTTGATCAAGAGGTAAGAGGTCTTCGGTGTTCCTAGACCTGCGCATGCACTTGAAAAGATATCAAATAACAAGGGAAGAGCTCCCAAGCTTGACAACCGAAAACCGAATTCGGCCTAAACCAAATCCCCGACAACGGCGCCAAAAACTTGTTCGCCACTTAGCGTGCGTGCAAATAAGCTTTAATTATAAAACTAGAAATCAAGCAAGCGAACCCGCAGTGTACGGATCGATATAGTTGAGCAAGAATTCCAGAGTATCAAACACAGGGATTTAGGGGGTTAAATCCAGTTGTAGATTATCAAGCAAGTAAATATATGAAGCTTTTCAAATTATTGGGAAAACAACAATCCTAAAGATCCAGGAATCCAGTTGTGGCAATCGATTCAAGATATACTAAAGATATAAGGACAGAGTTGAGATATGCAAAGGTATACGAATGTAAGGTAATCGTACGATGAAGTTCCAAAAACCTTATATGACCCACCTAAAAGACACTCTCTATAAAGGTTGTTGAGGCTTCAGTATAGAAAGGTTCTAAAGGTAAGAATTAACATCAAATACCCAAACTTGTAATCCAAGGATCAAGACTAACTAAACCGATTAAGGTTGTGACACTCGGAATCGAGGTAGAGGTTGTTGAGGCTTCACTACCACCTAGAAAAGGCAAGCCAAGACTAAGTTAAAGTAAATCTTTAACTTTGGATTAAAGTAAAAGCAAGTTCGTAAACTGACACAAAATTACGGGTAGTTCTTGAGTTCCATGGCCGTGGAAGCTCAAGAACAGACCGTGGATTGGGTTCGTTGGCGATTCTCTCTAACTCTCAGGGTCCAATCTGTTTACGATCGATCTATCATCATCTAAGCCACACCTATCAACCCTTCACCTTAGAATTGCTAAAGGGTTTTAGCCAACAACAGTCATATTGATATCAAATTCAAGATTTAAAATAATGAAAGATGAAAACTTCCGAAAACCTTGAATAACTCTTAAGTCAATCTCAAGTTCACAAATCAAGAACAATAACGTCAATAGATTCGGAATAATGCAAACAATCACAATCTTAGATAAGAACGAAGAACGGGATGTCAATCCGTCTCCTAATCAAACCTAAATAAGAAGCGAAATCTCCTTACGAATAATCTTTCGAATCTTCAACTCTTCCGTCAATCCGGAAATCCCAATGGCAAAGCACAAATCTCTCAATCACAATCTCCGCCAAAATGCGAAATTAGGGCAATTCCACGTGTAAGCGGAAGTGCGTCTAAGCGTAAGCGAAGGTGACGGAATCTCTCTTCGTCGGTCCTTTTATAGTGTAAGATAAAATATTAGCCCGGCCCAATTGCGTAGAAGATCGTGGCTTAAAGTATGGCGTAAAAGATCGCCAAGATCACGGTCGTGGAAGGGTTCCACGCCCGTAATTTAGAGCGTGGAAATTGGTCAGGTTTGTTTCAATCCTTCTACGGCCGTAGAAGTTGCTGGAATGAACCACACCTCTCTTGCCAAGGTTCCACGGCCGTGGACTTGAACGTGGAATATAGTACGGCCGTATTTTAGAGCGTGGTTTAGGGGTAAACCGTAATTCTTCCTTTCCTCGTGCTATTCTTCAAGTTAGCACCTTCCTTAGCTCCTAGAGATGTCTTCAATCCTTGGACATACTCGATCAAACTCCATCCTTGCTCAATCCGTTCGGAAATAGCTCTTAATTGTCTACAATCAACATAAAGCTTGTGTAGATCTCTATTTCGACATTATAGACAAACTAGCTCACAATTGCATCAATGCTTAATCAATGACTATCAATATGGATGAAATACACTTAGAAAACGTGCCTAAAATATCACAATATTTCATGCTAACAGTCGGTCCTGCAGCAGCGGCGACGAAAGCTTCTCCCTGGCGTCGGTCTTGTAGTACTGGCGACGACCATCCTCCCTGGTGTCGGCTTAAGGCGAAACCAGAGGAAAGCACGGCGGCCTGAGACGATGCAAATGAAGACAGATGCGGTGAGTGTTAGGAAGGAGGTGTCGGTGCGGTCGGTTGCAATCTCCAAGAGGCGGCGGTAGGTAAGATCGGTTTCAATCTCTAGAAGACGCCGGTTTCAAAGGAGGGTATGGGAAAACGTGTAACACCCCAAATTTTATAACTTAGGGAGTTATTGGTTATAACCGCACAGTGGGTCCCGACCTCAGTTTGACAACAACTTAACGAGATCTTACAACAAGGCACAGATAAGAAAAAATCAGAAATCATAAAATAGTTCTTAATAATGCATGAATGTGATCAGATCGACTACAGCCGGAAAACGGAATATAACAAAGTACGAAAGGAAACAATGTTCAACTGCAAAACCCACAAATGTAGAAACTGTAAAACATCCTAAAGTACGACACCCCGGCTGACCACTACCATCTGGATCACTCGGCATCTACTCTAACCTGTGTCAAGTCTAAACAACATATCAACAGTTAGCTAACTATCCAAATATAAGCAAAAATGATAACAGCACAAACACAAGCAGAAACAAAATAAACAAACATCATGCTGGCACTCAACCAATTATTATCTATTATTTAAGTGATTCACATTATTCAATTTAAGTTGTGGCACGAGAATTATTATTAATTCTCGCCTCCGTTCCTTATCCAACTGGTGTAGGTCTAGCTGACTTCCATTGGTAGCATCACTACAAACCATGTATGGACTAGTCCCGAAAGAGACCCCCAGCGCCAGCCAGCTACTGAGCAGAATGCCACCGCCCGTTACTCTTAGGCCAAACTATAGGTCGGTAATTATATATCACAACCTATCTCTCTAAACATTTCAATCACACACCACCATCATCATTTATACTCATATTTAGAAGTCAGCTAAGTAAGCCCAAAGGACTTACCTGTTATAACGCTCGACTCTTTATAAACCACTCGCTCTGTAAACTGTAACCACTCAGTTGCCTGTCAAAGGCGATAAGTGTATTAGCACACTCTCACGTAGATAGAAGTCTAAAACTTCTAAGATCGAATAAGGTATTAAGACATATTAGTTACAGTATTAGTTTAGGGTAAAATGACCATTTTACCCTTGGTTCCGATTTTCTCGAAAACCCTAAAATTCATGTCTAAACTCCTATTTGAGGTTCTAAATTTATATTCTAACTCCTAAAATTTTATTTGGTTCCAAACTGACATTTTTCCTATGTTTCTATTTTCCGGAAGAATTGTAAAGTCTAACTTCGGTTCTAAATATAAAATTCTTAACAGCTTATAATAATTCCGAATTAAATCTCTAGATCATCTATGAGGTTCTATCTAACCTTAGGAGAAAGAATCTCTCCAAAATGTTCAGCCAATGTTCCTATAAAAATTCACAAAGTCGGTTCCTTCACTCTAATTTCCTATACTTAGCCAAAAATTTAAGTTTACCAAAACTGCTCAACTACCTAACTTCGGGAGCTCATAACTTTCAATCCGACCGTTCATTCCTTCCCAAATTTTAATATGCTAAACTACATATATCCATCTACAACATATCCAAAATTCAACGGTGGATCTTTATCCAAACACTCAAACATTAATCCTCAACATTGACCACTACTCATGTACTAAGCTGAGTTCAAAACGAGTATTTCACTTCTATTCCTAGTGCAGTCTACTCTATTCTCATTAATACCCAGTTATCAACAAATGAAGCCACAGGAGACTTCAATAGAATTCGTGTACTGTTCCTCTTTTTCCTTGGATTGATTTCTATTTATAACAAAACCGAACCATATACAATCTATACACTTATAATATCTAGCGGCTAAGAAATGGACTGCAGGAGAAGGGATGGCTTACTCTTCAGCCGTTACTGGAGTGAGATCCCTCGGTGTGACAGATCAGGAGAGTGGAATTGGTGGTTCGGCTTGGCTTCCTGCAGTGAGCGGTCCGTGTCCTGCGGTTTCCAACGTCGGATACGAGTAGATTCAGTAAGGAGGACACACACACAGACAGAATGTACGAAGTGGTCCGGACTCACCTTGTTCTGTTGTAGAAGCAGTGTCGCCGTCCCTGGATGCAATCGAGGATGTCTTGGTCCGGTTACGTGCTGAGCTAGAGAGGTGCGTTGGTTTGAAGAGGTCGTCGGTGAGAGATCTGTACAGCCTGCAAGGTAGGCGTTCGAAGGACTGCAGAAGAAAAGGGACGCAGAAAGGGAGGAGAATAACGCAGAAGGGAGGAGGTGTATACGTGAATCTGAACGGATGTGTGCAGCGTATAAGGAAGGGATTAGAAGGTGCAACTGGCGTGGGGTTAATTAGGCAGTTACGGATTCCCTTTCCCCTATTAATGCAGCAGTTATGTGGAAGGAATCTGCAAGATCTTGGCTGTTACGTGTCTAGCAACGTTCAGCAAGGAATGTGTGTATCTACTGGCTGGCGTGTTCCTGATTGGGCTGGGTTTGTGCTGCTGCTGGGCTGGAGTGGGAGAAGGTGGAACAGCGGTCTTCTGGGCTGGACGCGTGAAGCAACTGGGCGGCTGGGCTGAAGGCTGTTTCGTCAACTCCTCCAGTAGCTGGGCTGGGCAACGCTGGAGCAGCTCACTGACTGGGCTGGGCGACGCTGGAGCAACTCACGGACTGGGCTGGGCAACGCTGGAGCAGCTCACGGACTAGCAAAACAGTGGGCTGAAGTAGGCTGAAGCTGGTGCGGAAATGAAGGGAATCGTAGCCCGGTACTAATTGTAGTCCGGAATCGAGAACCCGAAATTAATGCACGGAATAACCGGATACGGATTATTTTACAGTTTAAGATTGGTTACAAAACTCTATCATTTTATGTGAAGGTAAGTCACATAAAATGATAAACTTATAAAAGGTTCTATCATTTTATGTGAAGGAGGTATACATAAAATGATAATTTTTATCTTAATATGTCTAACTAAGTAGACGGATAGAGTTGATGGATCGAGATCTAATTTATAACGGAATTAGACGGAATAAAAATTCCGGATTTTACATCAGTACCCCCTTAAAATAAGTTTCGTCCCGAAACTTAGAATAAGGTATCTACCCCATAAATTTCCCCTCGAGAAATATATTCTAGCAAGCAACTACTCACGTCATCAAGCACATAGACATAAACAATTATGTAAACATATAATCACAGAAATCCTATAAGGTCTCGTCTCGGTACTAACCCGTCGATACTGAGGTAGCGGCTAACTCCGCAAGGAACTCAGGGTAGTTACGTCTAATACTCTCCTCTGTCTCCCAGGTAGCCTCATCAACTCCTCGTCTAGACCACTGAATCCTCAGCATCGGTATCTCCTTAGAACGTAGGTGCCTAATGCTACGCTCTAGGACGGCCACTCGATACTCCACAAAAGTGTGGTCTGGCTCAACTATCAGATCCTCATGACTGATGATGTGTCTAGGATCCGGTATGTACTCTCGCAGCTGAGATACATGAAAAACTAGGTGTACTCCCTCTAATCTCGGTGGCAGTGCTAGTCGGTAGGCAACCTCTCCGACTCTCTGTACGATCTCAAATGGGCCGACGTATCGGGGACTCAGTTTCCCTTTAATGCCGAAACGTCTAACTCCTCTCGTAGGTGACACCCTCAACCACACCGGTGCACCTACTCTAAACTCCAAAGGTCGACGCCTTTTGTCGGCGTAGGACTTCTGACGACTCTGAGCTGCTAACATCCTATCCCGGACTAAGGCAATCCGGGCGATGTCGTCCTGTATCTGATCTGGTACTACTCCATCAGCCTTGCTAGGCTCATCCCAACATAGCGGTGTACGACATCTCCGTCCGTACAAAGCCTCATAAGGTGCCATCCCAATAGACGCATGCCAGCTGTTATTATATGAAAACTCTACTAGTGGGAGGTGATCTGGCCATACATGTCCCCAATCTAGCACACATGCCCGCAACATGTCCTCTAGGGTCTGGATGGTCCTCTCTGACTGACCGTCTGTCTGTGGGTGGTAGGCAGTGGTAAAGTGAAGACTCGTACCCAGAGCAGTATGTACCTGCTGCCAGAACCTCGAGGTAAAACGTCCATCCCTGTCGGAGACGATAGTCCTCGGTACTCCATGGAGTCTCACAATGTGTCTAGTGAACTCCTCTGCTAGACGGTTTACCAGCCACGTTTCCTTAATCGGAATGAAACATGCGGTCTTCGTTAGGCGGTCTACCACTACCCAAATGGCATCAAAACCTCTGCTGAGCCTCAACCCGGTAACAAAATCCATAGAAATATCTTCCCACTTCCAATGTGGTACTGGAAGTGGGTGGAGTTCTCCTCCGGATCTACGATGCTCAATCTTGACCTGCTGACAGGTCGCACACTGGGCTACATAACGGGCCACATCGGGCTTCAAACCACCCAACCAGAAGGAACGTCTCACGTCCTTATACATCTTACTCGCTCCTGGATGTACGGAGTAAGGGGTAGCATGAGCCTCACCTAGTATCCTCTGTCTCAACTCAATGTCTGATGGCACACATATACGATCCTGCCGTCTCATCACTCCATCGGCGCCAATAGTGAACTGAGGTGCCTCATCTCGTGACATCCGGTCTCGGATCCGGGTCAACATCGGACAGGTCTCCTGCTTCTGTCGGATCTCACCCAACAGGTCAGGAAGTAACTCTAAGGTGGCTAACTGATGAGCTGTATCGGGGAACTGGATCTCTACCTCCAACCAAGCTAAGTCCCTCTGTAACTGTGGCTGTACTGTCAACCGAGCTATCGCCTTCTCCCGAGGCGTCTTCCGACTCAAAGCGTCAGCAACTACATTCGCCTTTCCGGGGTGGTAAAGAATCTCAAGGTCGAAATCCTTGATCAACTCTAGCCACCGCCTCTGGCGGTTATTCAACTCCCGCTGAGTGAATATGTACTTCAGACTCTTATGGTCTGTGAAGATCTGACAAGTCGCTCCATAGAGGTAATGACGCCAGATCTTAAGAGCGTGCACTACTACTGCTAACTCCAGATCATGGGTGGGGTAGTTCTCCTCATACGTCTTCAGCTGTCGAGACGCATATGCTATGACCTTACCCCTCTGCATCAAGACACACCCCAAGCCCAGCTTGGATGCGTCACTGTACACTACAAAGTCCTCTGTACCCTCAGGCTGTGTTAAGATCGGAGCAGACGTCAATCTCCTCTTCAGCTCCTCAAAACTCTGCTGACACGGCTCAGACCAGACGAACCGAGTAGTCTTCCTTAGGAGAGAAGTAAGTGGTCGGGCGATCAGAGAAAACCCTTCCACAAACCGACGGTAATAACCTGCCAATCCAAGGAAGCTGCGAACCTCCTTAACATTCTTCGGAGGTTGCCAAGAGGACATTGACTCAATCTTCGCTGGGTCGACCTTAATCCCCTCAGCAGTCACTGCATGGCCTAGGAACGCCACCTCTGACATCCAGAACTCACACTTGGATAGTTTAGCATATAGCTGACTATCCTGTAGAATCTGCAACACTGTCCTCAAGTGTCCGGCATGCTCCTCTCGACTTCTAGAGTAAACTAGAATGTCGTCAATGAAGACCACTACAAACTGGTCTAAGAAGTCGATGAAAATCCCATTCATCAACTCCATAAATACTGCTGGCGCATTAGTGAGCCCGAATGGCATCACTACAAACTTGTAATGACCATACCTAGTCCGGAATGCCGTCTTAGGTATGTCCTGATCTCTCACCCGCAGCTGGTGATAACCCGATCTCAAATCTATCCTCGAGAACACTGACGCTCCATGCAGCTGGTCCAGCAGATCATCTATGCGAGGCAGTGGATACTTATTCTTGATGGTGACCTTGTTCAACTCCCTGTAGTCGATACACAGTCTCATCGATCCATCCTTCTTCCTCACAAACAATACTGGTGCGCCCCAGGGAGAAACACTAGGGCGTATGAAGCCCTTCTCTGCTAACTCCTCTAACTACTTCTTCAGCTCAAGCAGCTCTATCGGGGCCATGCGGTACGGGCTTTCGAGATCGGTCTCGTGCCCGGCTCTAACTCGATGCTAAAGTCCACACTCCTCTGTGGAGGTAGCCCTCGTAAATCGTCCCTGAAGACCTCTGCAAGCTCGCATGCGACTGGTATCTCCTCTACTGTCAGGCTCTTGCGCTCCTTCATGGCATAACACCAGAAGGCCTCGCAACCCTGTGCTATCAATCTGGCTGCTCTCACTGCGCTGATAACTGTGCCGGACTTTCCGAGGTCCCAACCTCGAAATATCACTCTGTGGCCTTCCTCCGTGGCGACAGTCACAGTCCTCCTACCAATATCCAAGACGGCTCCATGTCTAGTCATCCAATCTATCCCTAATATCACGTCCTCATGTGCTAAGGGCATGACTAGAAAATTTACTAACCAAATCCGGCCTCCCAGATGAATAGGGCAGTCATAAATCTCTCGAGATCCTCTAACCTTACCCTCATTTGGTAACCCAACCACAAAAGGTACACCCTCTACTGTAGCTAAGGACAACCTATCTACACATGCATCTGATATAAAGGAGTGCGTGGCACCCGTATCAAATAAAACGCGCACAGGTAAGTCATGGATCCAAATAGTACCTGTGGTCGCAGGTGCTGCAGGCTGCTCAGTGTTCCTCAGCTCAAACACTCTCGATGGTCCTCCTCTGGTGTCAGTGGTACTACTACGTCCTCTGCCACGACCTGATCCCTGTGCCGTACTGTATGAAGCAGGATGCCCTGGGGCCCGGTACTGTGGCTGCTGCTGACTCGGAGCTCGGTACTGAGGGGGTCTCTGTACACTCTTCTCAGCACCTGCAGGAGAAGATCCCTGCTGAGAAGAAGCCTTGCCCTGACGGCAGAAAGTAGCCCTGTGTCCCGGCTTCCCACAAGTGAAGCAAGTGACCGGTGGTTTCGGGCAGTCCGTCTTAATGTGATCACGGCCACCACAGTTAAAGCACTGTCGATCTCCACCGGGAGTCCGAACTGTAGAGTGGTAGCTAGACCTCCCCTGAGTCTGTCCTCGACCATAACCTGCTACTGCTGCACTGCTACCAGCATGTCCTGTCCTCTGCCGCTTATCCGGCCCACTAGACTGAGCTGCTTTCCTAGAAGCTGGCCTATCTCTCTCATAAGCAGAGGCCCTGTCCTGATTATCAGACAAGGTCTCACAGCGGAATCCAGCCAGGTAGGATCGGGTACTCTCTCTCAACCTCCTAGAGAAAAGGTATACATGCTGCTCTTCTGGAGGGGCAGAAGGTCCAAGTAAGGTCAATTCCTTCTGAAATTTCTTTATAGCTGCAGCAATCGGGATATCTTCAAATCCCGCCTCAATGAAATCCTGGAATCTCTCTCTCCTCAGCGAAACTGGACAGTACCTGTCTCTAACAATGTTCCTCATCTGCTCCCAGCTGGTGACTCGGCCACGAATGGTACGCCACCATGAATGAGCATCATCTGTGAAACAGGTCTGTATCAGATCTACCTGTCGATCCACGGGGCAACGTATTGCCTCCAAAGCAGTCTCAATCTTCCCTATCCAGTGCTCTACCTCTAGCCCTATCTCTCCGCTGAATGAGGGGACCTTCTGAGAGTTGAAAGCCTTCAACCACTCATCCGGTCTCGGTGCTCTGGCCCCAGTAGGTGCTCTATCAACATCAACTCTCCTCTCAGATACGGCCGGCACCTGAGACACTCCCTGTGTCACCTGAGCTGACCTAGCCGGTACCGTTGGTGGTACCTGAGTAAGCCTCTCCACTCTGGCAGCTTCTTCCCTGCGCTCAACATAGGCTCTGAACTCCCTATACTCCGATGCTCCAATAGAAACACGTCCTGACTCAGTAGAACGTGCTCCTTGCGCTCCAGACCTAGCGGCGGTCTCAGGCCTGACCTTGGGGCCTACACTCTCAGCTACTTCTTCTACAGCAACCTCTGGTATGCTTGCTGCAGGTGGGTCATCTCGAGGAACTCGTCCTCGACCTCTCCCTAGTGGAGGTCTACCCCCGCGACCACGCCCTCTAACAGTAGGGGTGCTATCAGCTCGATCCTGTCTGACTGGGGGAAGGGGGGACGACCCCTACCTCGGCCAGTCACTTGGGCAGCCCTAGTACGTGCCATCTGCACGAATAGTAATAACTACAGTTATAAACTAGCTAATCTATCATAACAGTACAAGTCTATAATTATTCTAAGATGACAGAGATCCGCAGAGGTAGTGGTGGTCGTCCGTACTTTCTATCCCAACCCGACTCTGTATGCATTTTAAAACCAAAATTCTCTTTGGAAAACTCAGACCCTTTTCGGGTTCTGTTTATTTACTTATATGACCTTTTTAGAAGATTCAAGTGCCATTGTTGCCAACCTAGAGCTCTGATACCATGTTGTAACACCCCAAATTTTATAACTTAGGGAGTTACTGGTTAGGACCGCACAGTGGGTCCCGACCTTAGTTTGACAACAACTTAACAAGATCTTACAACAAGGCACAGATAAGAAAAAATCAGAAATCATAAAATAGTTCTTAATAATGCATGAATGTGACCAGATCGACTACAGCCGGAAAACGGAATATAACAAAGTACGAAAGGAAACAAATGTTCAACTGTAAAACCCACAAATGCAGAAACTGTAAAACATCCTAAAGTACGACACCCCGGCTCACCACTACCATCTGGATCACTCGGCATCTACTCTAACCTGTGTCAAGTCTAAACAACATATCAACAGTTAGCTAACTATCCAAATATAAGCAAAAATGATAACAGCACAAACACAAGCAGAAACAAAAATAAACAAACATCATGCTGGCACTCAACCAATTATTATCTATTATTTAAGTGATTCACATTATTCAATTTAAGTTGTGGCACGAGAATTATTATTAATTCTCGCCTCCGTTCCTTATCCAACTGGTGTAGGTCTAGCTGACTTCCATTGGTAGCATCACTACAAACCATGTATGGACTAGTCCCGAAAGAGACCCCCAGCGCCAGCCAGCTACTGAGCAGAATGCCACCGCCCGTTACTCTTAGGACAAACTATAGGTCGGTAATTATATATCACAACCTATCTCTCTAAACATTTCAATCACACACCACCATCATCATTTATACTCATATTTAGAAGTCAGCTAAGTAAGCCCAAAGGACTTACCTGTTATAACGCTCGACTCTTTATAAACCACTCGCTCTGTAAACTGTAACCACTCAGTTGCCTGTCAAAGGCGATAAGTGTATTAGCACACTCTCACGTAGATAGAAGTCTAAAACTTCTAAGATCGAATAAGGTATTAAGACATATTAGTTACAGTATTAGTTTAGGGTAAAATGACCATTTTACCCTTGGTTCCGATTTTCTCGAAAACCCTAAAATTCATGTCTAAACTCCTATTTGAGGTTCTAAATTTATATTCTAACTCCTAAAATTTTATTTGGTTCCAAACTGACATTTTTCCTATGTTTCTATTTTCCGGAAGAATTGTAAAGTCTAACTTCGGTTCTAAATATAAAATTCTTAACAGCTTATAATAATTCCGAATTAAATCTCTAGATCATCTATGAGGTTCTATCTAACCTTAGGAGAAAGAATCTCTCCAAACTGTTCAGCCAATGTTCCTATAAAAATTCACAAAGTCGGTTCCTTCACTCTAATTTCCTATACTTAGCCAAAAATTTAAGTTTACCAAAACTGCTCAACTACCTAACTTCGGGAGCTCATAACTTTCAATCCGACCGTTCATTCCTTCCCAAATTTTAATATGCTAAACTACATATATCCATCTACAACATATCCAAAATTCAACGGTGGATCTTTATCCAAACACTCAAACATTAATCCTCAACATTGACCACTACTCATGTACTAAGCTGAGTTCAAAACGAGTATTTCACTTCTATTCCTAGTGCAGTCTACTCTATTCTCATTAATACCCAGTTATCAACAAATGAAGCCACAGGAGACTTCAACAGAATTCGTGTACTGTTTCTCTTTTTCCTTGGATTGATTTCTATTTATAACAAAACCGAACCATATACAATCTATACACTTATAATATCTAGCGGCTAAGAAATGGACTGCAGGAGAAGGGATGGCTTACTCTTCAGCCGTTACTGGACTGAGATCCCTCGGTGTGACAGATCAGGAGAGTGGAATTGGTGGTTCGGCTTGGCTTCCTGCAGTGAGCGGTCCGTGTCCTGCGGTTTCCAACGTCGGATACGAGTAGATTCAGTAAGGAGGACACACACACAAACAGAATGTACGAAGTGGTCCGGACTCACCTTGTTCTGTTGTAGAAGCAGTGTCGCCGTCCCTGGATGCAGTCGAGGATGTCTTGGTCCGGTTACGTGCTGAGCGAGAGAGGTGCGTTGGTTTGAAGAGGTCGTCGGTGAGAGATCTGTACAGCCTGCAAGGTAGGCGTTCGAAGGACTGCAGAAGAAAAGGGACGCAGAAAGGGAGGAGAATAACGCAGAAGGGAGGAGGTGTATACGTGAATCTGAACGGATGTGTGCAGCGTATAAGGAAGGGATCAGAAGGTGCAACTGGCGTGGGGTTAATTAGGCAGTTACGGATTCCCTTTCCCCTATTAATGCAGCAGTTATGTGGAAGGAATCTGCAAGATCTTGGCTGTTACGTGTCTAGCAACGTTCAGCAAGGAATGTGTGTATCTACTGGCTGGCGTGTTCCTGATTGGGCTGGGTTTGTGCTGCTGCTGGGCTGGAGCGGGAGAAGGTGGAACAGCGGTCTTCTGGGCTGGACTCGTGAAGCAACTGGGCGGCTGGGCTGAAGGCTGTTTCGTCAACTCCTCTAGTAGCTGGGCTGGGCAACGCTGGAGCAGCTCACTGACTGGGCTGGGCGACGCTAGAGCAGCTCACGGACTGGGCTGGGCAACACTGGAGCAGCTCACGGACTAGCAAAACAGTGGGCTGAAGTAGGCTGAAGCTGGTGCGGAAATGAAGGGAATCGTAGCCCGGTACTAATTGTAGTCCGGAATCGAGAACCCGAAATTAATGCACGGAATAACCGGATACGGATTATTTTACAGTTTAAGATTGGTTACAAAACTCTATCATTTTATGTGAAGGTAAGTCACATAAAATGATAAACTTATAAAAGGTTCTATCATTTTATGTGAAGGAGGTCTACATAAAATGATAATTTTTATCTTAATATGTCTAACTAAGTAGACGGATAGAGTTGATGGATCGAGATCTAATTTATAACGGAATTAGACGGAATAAAAATTCCGGATTTTACAAAACGGAAGAAGCAGTATGTGTGGCGAGGACTGAGAGGAGGACGGCGAGTGCTTAGAGGTTGGGATGGAGGACGGCGACTGAGAAGAAATGGAGAGGGCGGCGGTGCGTTCAGACGAGAAAGATGGCGAGGGTGGCGGGTTTCAAAAAGAGAGAGAAGGAGAAGACGCTGGATGTTTAGAGGAGATAGAAATGAGAGGGGCGGCGGTGTTCAGAGGGAAAGAAGGAGAGGGGTAGTTAGGGTTTACATCACTTAATTATTAGTGTTCTCAGCCCAATTTGTGTTCCCAGCCCAAACGCCCCACGTGCATCTTGATGGGCCCAGTTGGGCTATCTCGATGGCTCAACTGGCCTGTATCGATGGCCCGGATGGCTAAGCTTAGAGATTAAAGACGGTAGATTGATTCCGCATATTTTATGTGAGTAAGGTCCTCGCATAAAATGATAAAAAGATCAATTCCGCGAATATAAAAAGAAGTCGGGGGAAAAGAAATCAAAAACCGGTCCACGTCCGGTTTGCTTCGGACTAACTCGGAAGCAAAATTTCCGGTTGTTACAGAATACATTAAAAAAATTAATAATTCAAAATAAAAAAACTATCACATATTTTTTTAAAATATTTTTTAAAATTTAAAAAAATAATTCGGCAAGTTTAAATGTTTTCATATTGTTGGTCTAGATTTCGAAAACTCTATAAATTGGAATATAAATAAAGAGTATAAATACAAAAAAAATGTATATTAACTAGTGTTAGTAAATATACACTAAAAAGTTAAAACTTCACGCAAAAATAAATAAATAAAACTCGACGAAGAAATTCAGTTATTATTAAGCAAGCTATTAAATAGGTAAAACAAGTTTGTTACAATTATTTTTTCTAAAATCCATAGAAAGATCGTATAGGTAATTAAAAAAAAGTTTTAAGGCCTTAATGAAAGAGCTTAATTTCAAAATATTACTATCATAGAGTGTCACGTCAACAATTTGTAGGCTGCTTTAATAGATAAATATAGAATGCAAATAAATATATATAAAAACATAAAATATAAAATATGATATATTATGATGATTAAAATTCATATAATAATAATTCAAATAAGATAAGAAATTACAATTTTAAAATAAATATTTGTTAAAAATTTATATTAGAAATAGAAAACTTATATAATGTAAATAAAACATTAGAAAATGAAAAATATAAAGTATAATATATTATGATGATTAAATTTATAAATTAAATAATTTAAATAGGATAAGTAATCACAATTTTAAAATCAAAATAAAATAAATTTTATATTCGAAATAAGAAACTTATATAATACAAATAAAATATATAAAAAAATTACAAAATTAAATATGATACTTTTTATGTTAAAATTCATATAACATAAAATTTTATTCGAATGAAAAAAAAATAGTCATATTTATGTTAATAGAGTCAAAATAAAATTTAAGCGAAGGTCACTTCTCAAACTCTACGTAGTTACTTTTTGCTTTTTATTATATTACGGGTACGCTGTTCGCTCCAAACGGTGTGTGCAAGCTTTAAATTTATAACCCTAGACGTAAGCTTAAAACAAGGATGCGAACCCGCAGTGTACGGGTCAATTGTAGTAAAAAGCAAGGAATTTCAGGGGTCGATCACAGGGACTTAGTTAAACAAAGTCCAATTACGGTAAGCTTTAGTAATTACTAACCACAAAGCAATTAAAACAATCAAAGATGATAAAATTCAATAAGGGAAACATGCAATTCTAGGGATTAAAGCATCTAGTTGTGGTTCCAACTCAAGATCTAAAGATAAGCGGACAAAGCTGAGGTTTTTGCATAGGGAAGGTGCTACTAAAGTGGAATAGATCACCGGGTAAGTCTCACTACTCACTAATCCAAAACCATAACTCCTATTACCGGGTAAGTCTCAAGGAATTAAGGTAAAGAACTATAACCTCAAACTAACACACCATCTAAGGGAATAGAATCAACCTTTACCGGGTAAGTCTCAGGCTAACTCACAAAGATGGGATGAAAGCACACTCAAACCCCAATAAAGGATAAACCTTTATTACCTACACTTATGATCTTAGGTAAACAAACAAAGGAATTACCGGGTAAGTCTCATCCTAGGCTTGCATTGAACCAGGAAAGGTGTAATAAGAATAGGATTTGGCAAACTCTAACACTTAACTCTCAATTTCGGATCAGATAAGTCACCTCGGTCAGAAGAATTCCACCCCGGCCGAGATGTTCATCGACTGAGCGAGATGCTTAGGGTTAAGGTTAAGACTCGAACTTTCAGGGTCCTACTGTGATTAAGATTATTCTATCATTGTTTTTCCCACAACCTTCAGCCAATCACCCTAGAATCACACAAAGAGATTAGCCACTCATCATCATGAAAGTATTAATCAAGTATATGGGAAGAAAGTGAATATTTGAACAAGAAGAATGTAATGAAAAGACTTTAATAACTGAATCAAATATCACAACCAAGCGTTCCTTGGATAGAAATCCAATAAGACAAGACAACAAGGAAGGGAATCTAAGATGATCTTACAAAAACCCATCAAAAGCTATAAAAGCTACAATCTTCCTTCTTCAACCTTCAAAAAGGTTCTTCAAATCTCTCAACTGGAGTATGGCTGCTGTGTGCTATGCGGGATCTCCAACTGTATGCGGATGTCGGATTTGTGGGAAATCCGACCCCTTTTTATAGGAAAATTACTCTCTAAAGATAAGATATCTTAGAAAGATCTCTTCCCATAAAAATAGGTAAAATATATGATATAGCATATCTTCTTCCTTCCAGGAGCCAAGCCCAAAAATATAAGATCTCTTTCCAAAGATAAAAGATCTCAGCCAAGAATAAAATATTCTCGCCGCGTCCCAGGTGTTCGCCTCGGTCGAGTCGACTTCTCTGGATCACCTCGGTCGAGGTGAATCTGTGGTCAACCAAGGTGAGTTACAACTGAATGTGAAATCTTTCAAATCTGGTCCAAAGTGAATCTCTAATCCATGGCTATGCTTCCTGGATGGTTCCTTATGTTCCTGAATGTAGCTCCAATGACTCCATAGCTCCTTTTGCTCCTTTTTGATGCAAAACGTACCATTTTACCTACGATTACAACAAAACTAGGTGTAGACCTCGATTCCCGCAAAGGTAGATGAAATGGTAATATAATCACATATTATACATACAAACATGCAGATTATTGAAGATAAAACGTCCAAACAAATCCCAAAATATAGACTATAATTCATGCTATCAAAATACCCCATACTTAGCCCTTGCTTGTCCCCAAGCAAGTTCCGCATATAAAAGGCAAGGTAGAATGGATTATAAGTCAAGAAAATCAATGAAAAGTCTTTCAAAATATTTTTATGGTGTGCAAAGATCATAGATCACTCTAAGAGAATACTTCATAGAATTTAAAATCAAAATATGATCAAAAAATTTTATAAATATAAGAAAGTTGTTCATCTTTGCATAAAATCATAGAATGCATAATAAGTCATAATTATCGAAATTAATCATGCATAATCTAGTTTAAACCGTTAAGTCAATCAACAAGTTCAAGGTCTCAAGGGCTTCCCAAAAGAAAGGTCAAGAAACGTGTAGGGTAGGGATGTATGTAAGGTAATGTGGTGCTAGAATCCGGGAAAAGGATATACTTCACTTTCACTTTGACTTTCAACATCTTCCACCAATAAGCTTTGCTTATTTCACACTTTTTCTTTTTACTTTATTTTTTGGGATGCATGGACAGAGGTGCACAATAACCGAAGCCTAGGAAATCAGCAATCATCAATTTCTTGAGATGCATCAAACCCTTGATGCACATGCCATGACCCGTTAGGAATATCGCTCAATCCGACTTTGGCAAGACACAAACACCCGGCTATGTGAATGGTGCCGAGTTACTCATCATCATGATTGACTTCCCCAAACCTATTATTACTTTCTAACACTTTCACTTCCAGCCAACTTCTCAACTTTAACTTCACTTGTTTTCGCCACTTCGCTTGCTTCCAAATTCCCGGATAGGTAAAGGGAGGCAAATTGTATATGAGGGGCTAAGCATGATCAAGAAGAAGAAGAGAGAAGAATGAATTGCCTTGGTCTTTCCAGGAAGAAAATGAGAGAACTCATGTTGCGGTGTCAACCTTCAAATTCAACATAATTTGGATAAAACGAAGTATTAAACATGCCAATAATTTCAAACAAAGCATTTAGCAACTTAAACATATTATAAAACCTTTCAAACACATAAAAATTTCAAAACCAGTCAGTAAGCAAGATCTTCACTGAGATCATATCCAGATAAGAAGCCTGAAAATCATTTTCGAAAACTCTCAGTTAACCCACCTCGGTCGAGGTGTTCTTAGGTCAACCGAGGTGAAACACCTCGTTCGGCCAGAACTCCCCCGGTCGAGGTCAAAATTTTTTTTTTTAAAACAGTTTTTTTTCAGTTTCGACGTTTTTCTCAATCAAATATCCTGTATGTATGCATGCAGTCTCAGATAAACACATAGAAGCAAACTGAAGCATAAATATCCGATCAAATAGAGTCATACATCACATAAGTGTCAAATAATACATCAATAAACACCCCATACTTGGGACACACTGTCCCAGTGGGTCAAAATAAGTCTAAGGAATAAAATACTTACCGGACAATAAGCTGAACTGCATAAAAATAAGAAAGAAAATCCTGCAGCTCTCAATAATCCTGATCCGGTGGTGGTGGTGGTGGTGGTACGTATGGATACTGGGATGGGTCAAATGGATAACCCATAGCCTGCTGGAATTGGATCTCCATCATCCTGTGCTTATAATGCTGGCTCTCTAGGATCTGATGAGTCCAACTGTCGATCTGTCGGTGCTGGGCGGCAAATCTCTCATCGATGTCCATAGTAAGAGCAGCATAAGAGTCAATCATCTGCTCTGTCAGATCATCGATCCGACGGTGAGCCTCTGGATCTCTATGTCGGCGTGCCCTACGCCTAGCAGGTCTCAATGGTGATGCAGCAGGTGCAGGCTCAGTATCATCATCATCCATATCAATAACCGGCACACTCGTCCTGGCAGTATCTGTCCTTGTATCCATCGGGACTCCACCATCCTTGTCATCAGCAGTCTCCTCATCATCTACCTCCTCCTCCTCAGCTGCGGCAGCTTCTGCCTCTCTATAGTCCTCCATCAGTGGGGCCCAAGTGGTCTGCCAGTAATGAGGGTCATAAATTGTAAACTGTGCTGACCACCTGATCCCCTACGGTGCAGTCAGCTCCCATGGCATAGCCACGTACGGTGTAGTCAGTCCTCGGGGAACCAGAATCCGCCGAGTGATCATCTCCTGTAGCCCAAGCGGCTTGGCAGCCGCCACCATAGTGCAAGCGCTGAGATCCATGTCCTGGTAGCTGGCGATGTGGATCACAAGTCCTCCGCAGCAGATGTCGCCCTTCGCCTTGGCCTTGATCTTATGTAGATCCTCTGCTAGCATCAAGCCAAAGTCGGGGAACCCTCCAGTCACCATGCAGTATAGGCTAAACAGCTCCCCCTGATGGACCTTTTGGGGCGTCTCAGTACGTGACAGAAGCGTCTCACTGAAGATACGGTGAGATAACCTAAAAGCTAAGTGAAAAATAACCTTCTCCCTGGAGTCTCCAGGGCGCCACCTATCTGCGTGCTCAACCACGTGAGCAATCTGTCCCCAAAACTCCCAAGCTACAGACCGGGAAGGGAATTCAACAGCTGTCGGGGCAAGAAAACCAAAAACATCCCTCCAATTATCTAATGGCACTAAGAAGTTCCGGTTCATCAACCGGTACTTCACAGAACGCTCTGTGGGAAGGTAGGTAAAGGAGCTAATAAACTCTAAGGTGGGCTCCAAATAGGCAGGTGCACGGATCTCAGTAAACTGATCCAATCCCACCATCGATATCATACGTCTAAGGTCTCCATCCACATGGAGACAGTCAAAGGCTGACACGTCCAAGAAGCGAGGTGCTATCACTGGACGGGCAGCTATACAGTCGTAATCGACCCGCTGTCGCTCGTGGATCACCGGTCGATAGGGTCGGGAAGAAGAGGAAGAAGGGGAAGGGGAGGATCTATCCCTAATGGCAAGACGTCTCTCAGAACTCATTTTCAAATTCTCACTGTCAGGTCACCTCGGTCGGTCTGACAAACTGAAGAACACCTCGGCCGAGGCACAACACATCTGGACCGAGGCGAAAAACTGTGCGATCTAATCTCTCAGAAATCCAGTTCTTTTCCCCCAAAATCACTACAACTTGTTCCTATGGGGTACTTAATTTAATTCTCAGCAAATGCAGGGCAATCCAGACCCAAATCGAAGCGAAATCAGCAAGGTTAGGGTTTCGTTATCTTTTTACCTCGTTCGGCCGTTTCGGTTCGATTTCTTCGTAGATCGACGTTGCACTGGGATCCTCTATGCTTTAATTGCAAATTGGAAGCGAAAATCTTCGAAAACGAGCAAGAATCGAAGGGCGAGGTGAAAGAGAGCGCCGCGGTCGAGGGGTGTTGGTAAAGAGAAGAAAAAGAAAATTTTCCCCTTTTTATACCCTTTCTGGAACTGTTGTCACCTCGGTCGAGGTGGTTCTTCAGAAACCCTAGTCGCCTCGGTTGTTCAAGAATCATCTCGGTCGAGGTGCTCTGACAGCAACCGAGATGTGCCTCAGTCAAACTCCGTCTTCTCAAATTCTCGATCTTCTGTCCTTCCAGTTATGCTCCTGGTTTGTTCTCCTTCCTTAGATGTCACCTGTTATCTGTCTAGGACGCCAAAAATAAAACAAAGCAAAGCAAAAGCAAAACTATCTAAGCTAGAAAAGGGAAAAGAAAGCAATACCTTGGGTTGCCTCCCAAGAAGCGCTTGGTTTAAGGTTGCTAGCTGGACCAAGATGCGTCTCTCAAACGTGATGTGATGTGCCCTCACCCCATACTTCACCTCCATCGTGGGGTGAAGTAAATAAGTC
Organism: Fagopyrum esculentum; assembly: GCA_033239045.1. Classification (NCBI taxonomy): domain Eukaryota; kingdom Viridiplantae; phylum Streptophyta; class Magnoliopsida; order Caryophyllales; family Polygonaceae; genus Fagopyrum; species Fagopyrum esculentum. The sequence continues at coordinate 15,913,176 of BSUD01000002.1, forward strand.
TATCAAACGCTCCAACAAGTGTAAGTGCTCATCGGGGAATGAATCGTCTATGGGTGGGTCGTCCTTCTCGCGTGAAGATGCAGGTAGCCGGCTGAGGTGATCCGCAACAGAGTTTTCGGATCCCTTCTTATCGCGGATCTCTAAGTCAAACTCTTGAAGCAAGAGAATCCATCGAATAAGGCGTGGCTTGGCATCTTTCTTAGCCAACAAGTAACGGATGGCTGCATGGTCGGTGTAGACAATGACTTTCGCCCCTACTAAGTAGGAACGAAACTTCTCGAAAGCATATACAACCGCCAATAACTCCTTCTCGGTGGTAGTGTAGTTGCGTTGTGCTACATCTAGCGTCTTGCTAGCATAGTAAATGGCGGTGGTCCGGCCATCTTTCTTCTGTCCAAGCACTGCCCCTATGGCTACATCACTAGCATCACACATGATCTCAAAGAGCAAGGTCCAATCCGGAGGTTGGATAATGGGAGCGGAGATCAACGCTTCCTTAATCCTATAAAAAGCCTCAATACACTCCTGCGAAAACTCAAAAACAACATATTTATTCAAGAGGTTAGTTAGAGGTTTAGAAATCTTGGAGAAGTCCTTGATGAATCTCCTGTAGAAACCTGCATGCCCGAGAAAACTCCTCACACCTTTAACAGAACAAGGGGGAGGGAGTTTCTCAATAGTCTCGATCTTAGCGCGATCGACCTCAATGCCTCAATTAGAAACGAGGTGTCCTAGCACAATGCCTTCATTAACCATAAAATGACACTTCTCCCAATTCAAAACGAGATTAGTGTCTTCACATCTTTGTAGCACTAGAGAAAGGTTAGATAGGCAATCATCAAAAGAGGAACAATATACTGAAAAATCATCCATAAATACCTCCATGATCTCCTCTATATACTCGGAAAAGATGGTCATCATGCATCGCTGGAAGGTAGAGGGTGCATTGCACAATCCAAATGGCATCCTCCTATAAGCAAATGTCCCCCATGGACAAGTGAAAGTGGTCTTCTCCTGATCATCCGGATGGATAGGAATCTGGAAGAATCCACTATAGCCGTCTAAGTAGCAAAAGTGTGAATGCTGGGCCAACCGCTCGAGCATTTGATCAATGAAGGGAAGTGGAAAATGGTCCTTCCGTGTGACCGTGTTCAGCTTCCTATAATCAATGCAAACCCTCCAGCCTGTAACGGTCCTGGTTGGGATCAACTCGTTGTTCTTATTTGTCACAACGGTCATCCCTCCTTTCTTCGGAACTACATGCACCGGGCTAACCCATTTGCTATCCGAGATAGGATATATGATACCTGCATCCAACAACTTAAGAATTTCCTTCTTCACAACCTCTTTCATGATCGGATTTAACCGTCTTTGAGGTTCCCGTGAAGTCTTATGATCATCCTCCATTAGAATTCTATGCATGCAGAAAGAGGGCTTAATGCCAATAAGATCATCTATAGTATAACCCAAAGCCTTTTGATGCTTTCTCAGGACATACATTAGTTTAGACAATTCAGATTCGGAGAGGGAAGCGCTAATAATAACGGGATAAGTGGAATCCGGTCCAAGAATGACATACCTCAAGTGATTTGGGAGTTGTTTAAGCTCCACAACTGGGGGCGCTTTTTGAGGGGGATCCTTGCTTCCTCCTTCCAGTGGAGTAGATCCAGAAACTGGACTTTCGGAAGTCTCAGTTGAAATCGTCTCGCCTTCGACCTCGGTCGAGGCGCAGAGGCGTTGACTGAGATGTTCTTCGGTCGCCTCGCTCAGTCCAGAAAGTGCCTCGGTCGAGGTACTGCAACTGGAACCGAAACTGGAGATCTTCGTCTCCTGGATTAGCTTCTCAGTTGTAGCTCCTGGATCTTCTTCCAGTGCTTTTAAGCTCCGTATATCTGCATCACAAGAAGCATCTATACCTTCCTCCATTAAACTGAAACTAATAACTCTTTCGAGTGGATCGTTAATAAGGATAGAGCTCACCAATTCTCTTGATTCTTCTTCATCGTAGATGTTGAAGATATCATCGCTTAGCTGCTCCCCTTTCATGGCTGCAAGTAGTACGAACTCCACCTCATCGCCACCAATGTTGAATTTCAACTTGGCGTTCTTGCAATCCACGTTGCAACCCGAAGTTGCTAGAAATGGCTTCCCGAGAATAATAGGAACAAGATAATCTGCAGGAATGTCAAGTACAACAAAATCTATGGGTATATAGAAGTTACCTAACTTGACCGGAACGTCCTCCAAAATTCCCATGGGATGGGTGATGGAGCGATCCGCCATGTATAGTCGAATCTTGACCGGCTTGGGCTCTCCAAGTCCGATCTTCACACATAGCTCCAGCGGAATGATGCTCACGCTGGCTCCTAGATCACATAGGGCTTCACAAGTGACATCCCCAACTTGAATGGGAATGCAAAATGAGCCGGGATCTCTCAATTTAGGTGGCATCTTCTCCTTCATGATTTGAATAAGTTCGAGGAATTTGATGTCATCCTTACTTCACCAAAATCTTCCAGTTTCCTCTTCCTTGATAGGATCTCCTTCAAGAACTTTCCATAGGCGGGCATCCCTAGAATAGCATCAAGGAAAGGAATGTTAATGTGCAGTTTATTCATCAAGTCAAGGAACTTACCAAAGTGCTTGTCTAGATGTGCTCTGGCCCTTGACTGGGGGAATGGAAGTGGTGGTTTGTATGTAGGAGGTGGAACATAAACTTCAGTTTTTCCCTCCGCATTCTGTGGCTCCACCTCGGTTGGCATCTTGGCCGAAGTGTTCTTCGACTGCACCTGGACCGAGGTGGTCTTCGTCGGCACTAGCACCGACCGAGGCACTGGATCTGCAGTTTTCAGTCCACTCCTCGTAGTTATGGCCATGATCTGGCCCTTAGGGTTGCTTTCCGTCCTTGCTGGAAGCTTCCCTGGATCTCTAGGCGCTTTATTCGCCCTACTTGCAAGTTGTTGTTCAAAGGCCTTTTGGGCCTTCGAAAATGAAGTCATAGAAGTCTCTATAGCACTAAGCTTGATCAAGATGGCCTCCAACACTGCGTCTTTCTTTTCCAGCTGAGACGAACTTGATCCTTGCCCCTGGCTCTTTAATGGAGTAGAAGAAGAAGAAGGGGAAGAGAGGAAAGGATTAGAGGAATCGTTAGAATTGGAGTTAGAATGATTGTTACCAGAATTTTGATTGTTCGCCCTCCAATTGTTGCTATTGGATCCTCTATTGTTGTTGTTGTTCCGGGAACCGTTGTTGTTGTTACGGTATCCATTGTTGTTATTTCTTTGTCCTTGATCTTCCTTCTTGGTTTGAGCAACCAAGAGTTCCTTCAATTGCTTCACGTCATTCTTCAAAGACGTGAGTTGATTGTTGTTGGGCTGAGTTTCTTGGAAGTGAACTCTTTTAACTCCACCTTCAGCTCCTTGGCGGGTGTACTTCTCCATATGCAAAGCTTGCTTCTCGATGAAGTCCCAAGCTTCGTCAATCGCCATGTCCATAAAGGTACCGGCGGAGAGTAGTTGGAGGTTGAACTGGTGCTTCCGTCCAGTCCCTTGAAGTATATCTCCAATAACTCTATCTTTGGAATCCCATGATGTGGGCAATCCAAAAGAATGTCCTTGAACCTCTCCCATGACTTGGACAAGCTCTCCTTGTCCTTCATAATGAAAGTATTGATCATTCCTCTCATTTCAGAGGTCTTTGAGGGGGGAAAGAATTTGGTCAAGAATTCCGTAGTCATCTTGTCCCATGTGCTAATTTTTCCTGGAGGAAGAGATTGATACCAAGTAAGAGCTCTATCTTTTAAAGAAAAGTAAAAAGGTCTTAGCTTGTAGTTGTTATTTTCAATCCTTGAGGATCTCAAGGTCTCCATCAAGATCTCATAGTTTTGAAGATGTTGATGTGGTGATTCCTTCTCTAGCCCTCCGAACTGGCATTGGCGAATCATGGATAGAACTTGCGGTCGAAGTTCGTAGTCATGGTCCGCTGGATCTCCTAGGTTAACTCCTGGACGCCTCAGTTGTTGATTGGGGTCCATCCTTTGACCTAGGGTTTGTGGGATTCCTGCAAGAAGAACGCCTCGGACTGGCATCCGAGGTGGAAGCACCTCGGCCGGGGCGTCAGGTGCTGGGACCTGCCTCGGTCGAGGGTAGGGATGGCAATTTCATCCGAACCCGACGGACATCCGATAACCCGATCCATATTAAAAGGGTGAAAACCCGACATGAAGCGGGTGAAAGCGGATGGTGGATGAAGCGGGTGATGGATCGGGTCGGATTCGGATGGACCTTTCATCCACCCATCACCCGATCCATCATCCGTCCACCCATCCGACCCGTTTCACCCGCTTACACCCGTTATAAACTTATTAACTGTTTACTTGTTTAATGATCTTTAGTTCCCTTTTGATTTATAAATTGGTAATTTACGTGATTGTTTAGCAAAATTTGTACATTTGTTCAGTTCCTAGTATGATCTTATTGTATGTTATGTATTGCTAAATTTCTCTATTTTTCAAGAATTTAAACTTATAACACTTCTTGTAATATTTCCACTTGGATGATTTGTGTTGACTTTATATTTATCATTTTTTTTATGGATAAGACTTTTTCGGATTGAATTTATTTTTATTTTTATTAATTTTCCGTATTCGAATCCGAGTTTAATATCGATTTAAAGGAAATGCGTAGAACACCCGAATATCACCCGATCCACCCGCTTCATCCGTTGGATGCGGGTGGATCGGATGCGGGTGGTGGGTTTGACGGGTGGCGGGTCGGGTGGGGTGGATGAGATTTCCTCGCGGGTCGGGTGGCGGCTTGGGTCATCCACCCACCACCCGATCCATTGCCATCCCTAGTCGAGGGTCAGCAACTGGGACCTGCATCGGTCCAGCATCGGGAACTGGATCTTCCCTCGGTCGAAGTAGATATTGGTCTCGTAGGGCTGCCATATCTGCTTCGATTGCTTCAGTCCCGGTGCGAGTTTCTTCTTTCTCTTGCCTTAGTTCTTCCCTGCTGAGGCGTAGCTGCTCTAGCGCCTCTTTCAACTCGGCTTCAAGATCGCGATGGTCTTGGTTGGCCATCTTCGCTTCTCTTAAGCGTCGTTTGTATGTCTTTTCTAGTTCGGGATCGTAAGGAACGATTTCCTTCCCAGTGCGGGTTCTTCGCATAAACCTAAGAAAGAACCTGCAAAAGTCACTCAAGTAGAGTGGTTAGTAGACACGGGGGCAAGTGCCCCAAGAGCAAACCGTAACCGGCTCGGTCTAGACCAAGTCCCTGGCAACGGCGCCAAAAACTTGTTCGCTCCAAACGGTGTGTGCAAGCTTTAAATTTATAACCCTAGATGTAAGCTTAAAACAAGGATGCGAACCCGCAGTGTACGGGTCAATCGTAGTAAAAAGTAAGGAATTCCAGGGGTCGATCACAGGGACTTAGTGAAACAAAGTCCAATTACGGTAAGCTTTAGTAATTACTAACCACAAAGCAATTAAAACAATCAAAGATGATAAAAGTCAATAAGAGAAACATGCAATTCTAGGGATTAAAGTGTAAAAGCTAGGATTTTCGAATCCTAATAAAGGATGTTTAAGGGTGATTAAGTTAATCATCGATATTAATTGACCCATAAATCGCGAATAGTGTGTAGATGACGAGTATAAATTCCACCATTATGATTTTGGTGTAAATTTGGACTTATGGGGAAATTTTCACTTTTTCCTCCGGGGAATAATTTTTACCCGCTGGTATTATTTAGAGCATTTGGGAGCTTCAATTAATAAAATTGCAGTTGAGAGAAATGATCAGGACATTGGGTATGTTCTAGATATGAAATAACATGGAAAGGCAAAATGGCCAAAAGAGCCGCTATTTCGTTTCTTAGCGGCTAAGAAAGACGGCTTAGGAATACGCGTTTTCCGAGAAAGTTGCGGAATAATTATCCACACAAAATGTCAGATTTATTATTCCAATTTCGAGAAGTTTGGAGAAGGGGCTCAAACCGCCTTCGGATCGATAAACGGATAATTATCGACTTTGCTAAAGGATAATTATCGTCTTCGCTATAAATAGCGGAAATTCATTTATTAATTCATTTCCTTTCACGTTTCCTCGTAAAAGCTCTGATTTCTCTCAACCTTCAAATTCAGATCTACTCTTCGTTTGTAATCCGATTTCAATTCCGTTTGAGTTTTCGGATTCCTCTCTTCGTCCTCTTCATTTCGGTACCGAGTTTGCGTTTTTCCGAGCACATAAAGGGCTGGTCGAGCATATTAGTGTTTTGGTCGGTCCCGTCGCTCAGATTCCGGTGAATCTGATGGTGTCCGAGCGTAGCCTGCGTCGTTGTGATTCCGAATCTTCTTTCGGATCGTCAATCGGGTTAGTAACGAATAAGTTATGAATTTATTCGTTTTCAGTATTGCGATTTGGCCTAAATTGACCTTAGGCTTGTCAAAATGGATAATTGGAAATTCCATTATGCTCGTTACATTATTCTGGTGATTATGGACTATTTGTTTGATGGGATCTGATGACAGTTGGGTTGAGAAACTGCCTGCGGTCAAAAGGTTATTCTGATGAAATTTAATTAATTAATTAAAGATTAATTAATTAAATTGGGAATCTAGAAAACGCTATAAGCTAATTAAATTCAAAGGAATGAATTTAATTGATGTTTGAAGCAAGAAGTTTAATACGAGGAATATGATATTCTGGACATGTGGTGTTGAAGACGGTAGACTAACTATAACTTAGTTGCTCAGTGAGCGTATCCAGGTAAGTCTTCGGACTTACTTAGCTTCGATCTGCAGAAACCCGTGCCTGAGAGATTTATATCTCACTGTGTTGATATGTGTTGTTGTTTTGAAATGCCTTGTTGTGCTGAAATGTGAATGTTGATATGCATTGAGATGTGTTATGTGTGAAGCATGCTTGATGTGTTTATGATGCAAATGACGTTATGATGTGTAAAGCATGCTTAATGTTGTTGTGATTATTATCATGTCATAATTATGAGAAATGGTTAAATGAACATGTGTTAGCCTATTGAGGCGTGCTATTGAATGACATGATAAGCTTGCTGAAACATGATAATGTATGAGATGATAAGCCTTTTGAGGCATGCGATATGATGATGACCTGTAAAGGTCAATAGTATGTAAAGTGAGTATTTTGCAGTGAACACCGGAGCTTGGCCAAGCACGGATCACTTGCGTTTGTATAAGAATGACACCGATTCTGATGGACTTCAGGCTCGGGTCGCACACCTAATGAAAATGGTAAATGTTTGCATTAACATGAATGGCAAAATGTTGCATGTGGTTAGGAGTTAAGACCATAACTCACCACGAGAAAGCCTGGCCCGTAGACTTGATCAGTCTGGCTACGACCTAAGAGCAAATGTCTGAATTAACCTAATCTGTGCAATGGTGAGCTCACACCAAAGCCAGAACCGTATAAGCAATGGTTCCGGATTAATGGGTCCGGGATCGAAAATTGTAAATTTCATACTGCATTCACGTGCATCATTCATAAAAGCATGATATCATCTCATGAGCACGGTATATGGTATTTGAATATATTTGTTGTGTTGTGATGTGATGATATAATCTCTCGTGGATAGATTATGATCAGTAGCTAACGGTTTAAAACCGAATCTTTTTAGGTAATGCTGATCATAGGAACGCTTCAGGGATGTCAGCTGCAGGATGTGGACAGCCGGGGCAGTGTTAACCCAAGGGTTGGTTGAACTGGCTTTTGAAAATAATCGCTTGCAAGCGAGTCTTTTGTTGGATGTGTGCAACTGTGTACACATGTTGATTTCAGGCTGAAGTTTTAAGACACCTGTTCAGGTGTCATGCTTTGAAGTGTCGTTTTGGGATATACATACTAACTACATGCATGGTTGTTATGTAAATGTTTTCAAAATGACAGGTTGAATGTTTTCATTATTTCTTCGTGCTTCTTGTTGCAAGGTCCTATTTGTGAAGTTGTTGTCAGGCTAACTGATGGGACCCACTGTGTGGTCCTTAGCCTAGTGACGTCTTGGGTTACTTAAAACTCGGGTCGTTACAGATTGGTATCAGAGCTTAGGTTGACAACAAGGGCACATGTGACTTGAGATGAGACATGATAGTTCAACCTAACTACAACCCAGTCCGGGTTGGTTTTGAAAGGACATTTAAGTTTTCAAAAGATTTTGGAAATTACTAACATATGGTTTTAATGAATTTAAAATCATATGCATAGTCGGGATTGTGGGTAAAGACACTGCCTTCCACTCCTCAGCGTGACTCCTTGTAAGTGTAGTTCTCTCTCTCTAACTTGTTAAGATTATAGTATTCTGATAGATATCACTATTGTTATAAGTAGTGGATATATATGAAGAGAGAACGATCGTGAATGTTCCGGTTTGTCGAAACCGTGATAAAGGCAACCGTAAGCGTTTTGATTAAGGGACAAGGAAGTTGCAGCTTCATTACGAGTATGTCAATGGGAGCACAATGTGCAAGTGTGTTAGAGGAAGTACGACAAGCTAGAAGTACATGAGAGTATAATGTTTAAAGTAAGTGGTCAAGGTCAAGTACCTCTACCCATCGAGCTACATGAGATGTGAAGATGCAAGAATATAGCAGTAGAAAGGGCTATTGCTACGATAGAAATGCAAGGGCAAGCACGAGTTGTTGAACCCCAAACACTAGAAGTTCCATATGAGGAACAAGAAGGTAGTGAACTTCATTAGAGAAGTGGCTAAGGCCATAAAAAAAAAGAAGAGATGTGTTAGTGTTTGTAGGAGCTTATGTAATGCAAGTTGGTTGGCGGTTGAACCACATAAACATGACTTTTGGGGACATTGGAGAGCTAGAAAAGTATAAGATGAAACTTGCAGCAACCTTCATGCAGAACATTGGTGCGTGTTGGTGGATGAGAAATCGTGCAACCAGTGTGGATTACGAGACTTTCAAGAGTCGGATTTGGACTAACTTGTTAAAGTCTTTTCTGGAAGCAACATTTGGAGGTTCTTCTATGATGGAGATGAATTTCACGAGGAGTATACATCGTTGGATGAGAGTGCACCACTTTATGATCAATTGATAAGATTGTTTATGATAGGATGGAATGACCTCTTAGTTGGTGTTGTCACCTAAGATATGACGTTATTGGAGTATTAGGAGAGGATAATAAAGCTTAAAGCAAGACAAGGCTTTAGGAAAGAGGTGGATTCCTAAACTAGTGGAGGAAAGAGGCAGAAGTCTACTCCAAGTTTCTTGAACTTGCGAGTACGAGACGTGTGAGTCAAGAAACAAGGCCTTCTCCACAACCATGATCATAAGAGAAATTGGAGGGAAGAACATTTTAAATTGTGGAGACCTAAGTTATTACAAGAAGGACTGATCAAAAAGTCCAACTACATGTTTCAAATGTAGTTAACCTAGAGATATGATAAAGTTTGTGAGGCTAGGGGATAATGTTAACTCAAGGATCTTGTCCTAATTTGAGAGGAGGAAAAAGCCAAAGTTTACGTGGAAACTAGGCAAGTAAAGTAGCCAACCGATATCCTTATTACCGGATTGGATAATGACGACGTGATTCTAGGCATCGATTGGATGATCAAGTATATGGATAAGATAGATGCGGAAATGCTAACAATAATGATGTTAGCCAAAGATGATACTTGTCATGTGTTCAAAGGAAGTGAGCTACAAGACCCGCTAGTGATGATCTCTGCGATGAAAGCAAGTAAGCTGGTAAGGACAAGATGTGAAGCATATTTATGTTATGCTTTGGAGAAAGAAGGAAAGGTTCAATTAAAATACATTCCAGTTGAACGCGAGTTTAAGGATGTTTTTCAAGATGAATTACGTGGATTGCCACCTACTAGGCAAGTTGACTTTAGAATTGATCTAGAGCCTGAAACTAGACCAATTTCTAAAGCTCCGTACAGAATGGCACATGTGGAAATGCTTGAGTTGAAGAAGAAGTTGGAAAAATTGGTAGATAAAAGATTTATTCAGCCAAGTGTATCGCCATGAGGAGTACCAGTGTTGTTTGTGAGGAAAATGATGGTACATTGGGGCTATGTATGGACTATATATAGAGAACTGAAAAGATGGTGATTACGAACAAGTATCTTCTACCATGAATTGATGAATTATTAGATCAGTTACAAGGAGCAAAGGTGTTTTCCAAAATAGACCTACAATCAGGCTATCACCAATTGAAAATTCAAGAAGATACCATACATAAGACATCATTCAAGACTCGTTTGTTGTGGTCTTTATAGATGATATATTGGTTTATTCAAGAAGTAGTGAAGAGCATGCAGAGCATTTGAAAGCTGTTCTTCAAGTATTGAGGAAAGAAAAGCTTTATGCTAAGTTGTCCAAGTGTGACTTCTGGATCAAAGAAGTAACATTCTTGGGACACATGATTACTACAGATGGATTCAAAGTTGACCCATCCAAGATCGAAACCGTGCTAGCATGGGAACCACCCAAGAACGTCAAAGAGATACGTAGTTTCCTAGGATTAGCAGGATACTATAGACGTTTTGTAAAAGGGTTTTCCATCATAGCAAGACCTATGACCAACTTACTTCAGAAGAAGGCAAAGTTTATATGGACTGACAAGTGTCAAGCAAGCTTTGAAGAGATAAAGAAGAGGTTGACTACTACAGCTGTGTTAGCTCAGCCGAATGGAACACTAGGGTTCATTGTTTATAGTGATGCATCTAAAATGGGCTTGGGATGCGTCTTGATGCAAAACCAAAGAGTCATCGCCTATGCATCAAGACAACTGAGACAATATGAGCAGAACTACCCTACACATGACTTGGAGTTAGTAGTAGTAGTTCATGCACTTAAGATTTGGCGGCATTACCTATTTGGGACGACGTGTAAGATCATGACAGATCATAAGAGCTTGAAGTACATTTTCACTCAAAAAGAGTTGAATGTGAGACAAAGAAGGTGGTTGGAGTTGATAAAGGATTATGACTTAGAGATACTATATCATCCTGATAAAGCTAATGTGGTGGCTGATGCTTTGAGTAGGAAGTCAGCTCAAGAAAAAGCGATTGCTCGATTACCTGTACAAGTTGAAATACAAAAAGATCTGATTTGTAGTGGCATTGAAATATGGGTTCAGAAAGAACAAGGGTATCTGTGTACCTTGGAGATAGTGCCCAATTGGTTGAAAGAAATTCAACAAAAACAACTAAGTTGTCCTAGTTTAATCAAAATAAGGTCAGTGATCGGAAATGGTGAATCTTCAGATTTTCATATCGATACTGACAATATAATGAGATATCAGGGAAGAGTATGTGTTCCTCAAGATGAAGAGATTAGAAAAAGGATTCTTGTGGAAGCCCATGCAACACCATATTCCATACATCCAGGATCAAACAAGATGTATCGGGATATTAAACCTTATTTTTGGTGGCAAGGTATGAAGAAAGATATTGCTGAGTTTGTGTCACGGTGTCAAACATGTCAGCAAGTTAAAATTGAACACCAAAGGCCAGGAGGAGAACTTCAATCATTGGAGATACCAGAGTGGAAATGGGAACACATCACCATGGATTTTGTAACCAGTCTACGTAGTAGCAAAGGTTATGACTCCATATGGGTGGTGGTTGATCGATTAACAAAGATTGCAAGATTTATTCCTATCAAGGAAACTTGGACTGTGAACAAGTTAGCAGAGGAATTTGTGAATCAGATAGTCAGATTACATGGAGTTCCTAAGACCATAGTTTCAGACAGAGATGGACGATTTACTTCCCGATTCTGGAGCCAGGTACAGACAGTAATGGGAACCAAGCTGAATTTTACAACAGCGTTTCATCCACAGTCAGATGGTCAGTCCGAACGGACTATTCAGACTTTAGAAGACTTGTTGAGGTCATGTGTGCTTGATTGGGGACCGATATGGCCAGATCAATTACCGTTGGTCGAGTTCACCTACAACAACATTTGGCATGCATCCATTTGGATGGCACCATATGAAGCACTATACGGAAGGAAATGTCGAACCCCATTATGTTGGGATGAGCCTGCCGATGTCTTTGATACGGCTCCAGACAAAGTTAAAAGTGATATTGAATAAGTTGCTTTGATTCGAGAAAGGATGTTGGCTGCACAGAGTAGACAAAAATCGTATGCTGATAAGCGCCGACGTCCGCTAGAGTTTGAAACAGGGACACACGTTTGGCTGAAAGTTTCACCGACTCGTGGAGTCAAACGGTTTGGTATCAAGGGAAAGTTAAGTCCTCGGTATATTGGACCGTTTGAGATTTTGGAAAAAGTTGGTAAAGTAGCTTATCGTTTAGCATTACCGCCAACAATGGATGGAGTACATCCAGTGTTTCATGTATCACAACTAAGACAGTATCAACCAGATCCGAACCATGTACTCAGCTATGATGCTATCGAGATAGAGCCTGATCAGACCTATGTCGAGTTCCCTATGGCCGTGTTAGATAGAAAGATAAAGAAGTTAAGGAATAAAGAGATTCCATTAGTGAAGATCCAGTGGTCCCGAAGGGGAATGGAAGAGGCTACATGGGAAACAATTGAACACATGGAGAGAAATTATCCAAAGGTGTTTTGTTCTTTGAGCGGTGATTGGGATAGAGGCAAGAATTAGTACCTAACTTTTCCACTAACTAATGTGCTTATATGGTTCTATGTTTATGTGATTTATGTGTGTGTGAATTGATTTGTGTTTGCTAACATAGGAAGTGATAGACTTTCCTAGTATGAGCGTGATGACCCCGCTAACGTGATAATAATCTATGCTTGCATGAAATGCAAAGATAGGTTATTTATGTGACTGATAGATTCAGTCTTCTGATGAGTTGTGTACTAAAGTTTCGGGACGAAACTTTTTCTTAAGGGGTGTGTGATGTAAAAGCTAGGATTTTCGAATCCTAATAAAGGATGTTTAAGGGTGATTAAGTTAATCATCGATATTAATTGACCCATAAATCGCGAATAGTGTGTAGATGACGAGTATAAATTCCACCATTATGATTTTGGTGTAAATTTGGACTTATGGGGAAATTTTCACTTTTTCCTCCGGGGAATAATTTTTACCCGCTGGTATTATTTAGAGCATTTGGGAGCTTCAATTAATAAAATTGCAGTTGAGAGAAATGATCAGGACATTGGGTATGTTCTAGATATGAAATAACATGGAAAGGCAAAATGGCCAAAAGAGCCGCTATTTCGTTTCTTAGCGGCTAAGAAAGACGGCTTAGGAATACGCGTTTTCCGAGAAAGTTGCGGAATAATTATCCACACAAAATGTCAGATTTATTATTCCAATTTCGAGAAGTTTGGAGAAGGGGCTCAAACCGCCTTCGGATCGATAAACGGATAATTATCGACTTTGCTAAAGGATAATTATCGTCTTCGCTATAAATAGCGGAAATTCATTTATTAATTCATTTCCTTTCACGTTTCCTCGTAAAAGCTCTGATTTCTCTCAACCTTCAAATTCAGATCTACTCTTCGTTTGTAATCCGATTTCAATTCCGTTTGAGTTTTCGGATTCCTCTCTTCGTCCTCTTCATTTCGGTACCGAGTTTGCGTTTCCGTTGAAGTTATGGCCAGGTCGAGCATCCCCCTTATATGTCCGGTCCCGTCGCTCAGATTCCGGTGAATCTGATGGTGTCCGAGCGTAGCCTGCGTCGTTGTGATTCCGAATCTTCTTTCGGATCGTCAATCGGGTTAGTAACGAATAAGTTATGAATTTATTCGTTTTCAGTATTGCGATTTGGCCTAAATTGACCTTAGGCTTGTCAAAATGGATAATTGGAAATTCCATTATGCTCGTTACATTATTCTGGTGATTATGGACTATTTGTTTGATGGGATCTGATGACAGTTGGGTTGAGAAACTGCCTGCGGGCAAAAGGTTATTCTGATGAAATTTAATTAATTAATTAAAGATTAATTAATTAAATTGGGAATCTAGAAAACGCTATAAGCTAATTAAATTCAAAGGAATGAATTTAATTGATGTTTGAAGCAAGAAGTTTAATACGAGGAATATGATATTCTGGACAGGTGGTGTTGAAGACGGTAGACTAACTATAACTTAGTTGCTCAGTGAGCGTATCCAGGTAAGTCTTCGGACTTACTTAGCTTCGATCTGCAGAAACCCGTGCCTGAGAGATTTATATCTCACTGTGTTGATATGTGTTGTTGTTTTGAAATGCCTTGTTGTGCTGAAATGTGAATGTTGATATGCATTGAGATGTGTTATGTGTGAAGCATGCTTGATGTGTTTATGATGCAAATGACGTTATGATGTGTAAAGCATGCTTAATGTTGTTGTGATTATTATCATGTCATAATTATGAGAAATGGTTAAATGAACATGTGTTAGCCTATTGAGGCGTGCTATTGAATGACATGATAAGCTTGCTGAAACATGATAATGTATGAGATGATAAGCCTTTTGAGGCATGCGATATGATGATGACCTGTAAAGGTCAATAGTATGTAAAGTGAGTATTTTGCAGTGAACACCGGAGCTTGGCCAAGCACGGATCACTTGCGTTTGTATAAGAATGACACCGATTCTGATGGACTTCAGGCTCGGGTCGCACACCTAATGAAAATGGTAAATGTTTGCATTAACATGAATGGCAAAATGTTGCATGTGGTTAGGAGTTAAGACCATAACTCACCACGAGAAAGCCTGGCCCGTAGACTTGATCAGTCTGGCTACGACCTAAGAGCAAATGTCTGAATTAACCTAATCTGTGCAATGGTGAGCTCACACCAAAGCCAGAACCGTATAAGCAATGGTTCCGGATTAATGGGTCCGGGATCGAAAATTGTAAATTTCATACTGCATTCACGTGCATCATTCATAAAAGCATGATATCATCTCATGAGCACGGTATATGGTATTTGAATATATTTGTTGTGTTGTGATGTGATGATATAATCTCTCGTGGATAGATTATGATCAGTAGCTAACGGTTTAAAACCGAATCTTTTTAGGTAATGTTGATCATAGGAACGCTTCAGGGATGTCAGCTGCAAGATGTGGACAGCCGGGGCAGTGTTAACCCAAGGGTTGGTTGAACTGGCTTTTGAAAATAATCGCTTGCAAGCGAGTCTTTTGTTGGATGTGTGCAACTGTGTACACATGTTGATTTCAGGCTGAAGTTTTAAGACACCTGTTCAGGTGTCATGCTTTGAAGTGTCGTTTTGGGATATACATACTAACTACATGCATGGTTGTTATGTAAATGTTTTCAAAATGACAGGTTGAATGTTTTCATTATTTCTTCGTGCTTCTTGTTGCAAGGTCCTATTTGTGAAGTTGTTGTCAGGCTAACTGATGGGACCCACTGTGTGGTCCTTAGCCTAGTGACGTCTTGGGTTACTTAAAACTCGGGTCGTTACATAAAGCATCTAGTTGTGGTTCCAACTCAAGATCTAAAGATAAGCGGACAAAGCTGAGGTTTTTGCATAGGGAAGGTGCTACTAAAGTGGAATAGATCACCGGGTAAGTCTCACTACTCACTAATCCAAAACCATAACTCCTATTACCGGGTAAGTCTCAAGGAATTAAGGTAAAGAACTATAACCTCAAACTAACACACCATCTAAGGGAATAGAATCAACCTTTACCGGGTAAGTCTCAGGCTAACTCACAAAGATGGGATGAAAGCACACTCAAACCCAAATAAAGGATAAACCTTTATTACCTACACTTATGATCTTAGGTAAACAAACAAAGGAATTACCGGGTAAGTCTCATCCTAGGCTTGCATTGAACCAGAAAAGGTTTAATAAGAATAAGATTTGGCAAACTCTAACACTTAACTCTCAGTTTCGGATCAGATAAGTCACCTCGGTCAGAAGAATTCCACCCCGGCCGAGATGTTCATCGACTGAGCGAGATGCTTAGGGTTAAGGTAAAGACTCGAACTTTCAGGGTCCTACTGTGATTAAGATTATTCTATTATTGTTTTTCCCACAACCTTCAGCCAATTACCCTAGAATCACACAAAGAGATTAGCCACTCATCATCATGAAAGTATTAATCAAAAGCTATAAAAGCTACAATCTTCCTTCTTCAACCTTCAAAAAGGTTCTTCAAATCTCCCAACTAGAGTATGGCTGCTGTGTGCTATGCGGGATCTCCAACTGTATGCGGATGTCGGATTTGTGGGAAATCCGACCCTTTTTATAGAAAAATTACTCTCCAAAGATAAGATATCTTAGAAAGATCTCTTCCCATAAAAATAGGTAAAATATATGATATAACATATCTTCTTCCTTCCAAGAGCCAAGCCCAAAAATATAAGATCTCTTTCCAAAGATAAAAGATCTCAGCCAAGAATAAAATATTCTCGCCGCGTCCCAAGTGTTCGCCTCGGTCGAGTCGACTTCTCTGGATCACCTCAGTCGAGGTGAATCTGTGGTCAACCGAGGTGAGTCACAACTGAATGTGAAATCTCTCAAATCTGGTCCAAAGTGAATCTCTAATCCATGGCTATGCTTCCTGGATGGTTCCTTATGTTCCTGAATGTAGCTCCAATGACTCCATAGCTCCTTTTGCTCCTTTTTGATGCAAAACGTACCATTTTACCTACGATTACAACAAAACTAGGTGTAGACCTCGATTCCCGCAAAGGTAGATGAAATGGTAATATAATCACATATTATACATACAAACATGCAGATTATTGAAGATAAAACGTCCAAACAAACCCCAAAATATAGACTATAATTCATGCTATCATACGCTTTCCGTAGGCGTAGTTGTTTTTCCTTTTTCTTTCCTTTTTTTTGAACTTGGAATGCCCCTTTTACTATGCCTACGCAATGCGTAGTCGTAGTATGAGTACATTTAGAATGTTTTATGTGGTACGAATAGCAATCTCGCGTATTCTTATGCAAGTTTAGGGATGTCCCTACTCATATAGTCGTACTAGTATATTACTAGTCAGGATCCTCTATAGCCTCCTATATAGCCTTCTATGTTACCTTTGTGTGATTGGTCAAATTATAAATTAATATATTTTACTTAAATACTAATTTAGAAAAGTAATTAAATAATTTATATTCTTTCCATATATTTTACGGTAAATAAAAGATATCAATCTTTTCTCCTCTCTTCCATCTTCACCTAATTATCCTTCTGCTCTTTCGGGTAGTTGCTGACAATACATTTACCTCTTCACCGGAAATACCTTCCGCTGGAGACGACATCTTGCTCCACCGGAAACAAAATTCCGGCGCTGTTGCTGACAATGCCTTTACCTCTCCGCCCCTGAAATTCCTTGCTCTTTCGGGTAGTTGCTGACAATACATTTACCTCTTCACCGGAAATTCGAATCTCTTGATTTCGAATTTCTGTATAGCTTGAGTTGTAATGGAGATTGAGTTGAAGTTCTGATTCATTAAGTATATATGACCTTCAATTTAAAAAAAAAAGTGTCTTTAGTAACAGATAATGTCTTCTTCAATTGTAATTTGTAGTTTTAGATGACTTTACTTGTGTTGAAGGATATACTTAAAGCGTAAACACTTTCAATTTAAGTTTTTGAGTTTAGGTTCGATTATGCCTTCATGGAATTTTTATGTTGATCCAAATTGAGACCGTCATTTTGTTAAGCATGGTTCTTGGTGGAGTAAAGCGTCATCTCCAGCGGAAGATTGAAATAAAGAGTGGAAGAATGATAACCCTAAAGAGTAGAAGAAGGATAATCACATGAGGAAGGAAGAGAGGAAAAAGATTGATATCTTTTGTTTATCCGTAAAATATATGAAAAACTTATAATTTATTTAGTTACATTTTTAAATTTGTATTTAAGTAATATGAATTAATATATAATTTGACCAATCACACAAAGGTAACATAGAATGCTACATAGGAAGCTATAGAGGATCCTGATTGGTATATTACCCGCATCTTGTGCGGGATTTTTTATTTTAAATTTTGATTTTAAAATAAGTATTATAATATGTTAAATATAAGGTTCAAATTATACAATAAAAGTAGTTTAGTTTGTAATCTAGTAGTTCAATTATTTTATTTATAAGTAGTAAATATTTTTTTAAAAAAATAAAGAAATTACTTTCTAATTTATATTAACATTTAGAAATCTCTTTTTATAATAATTTTTGGAGTTTTGAAAATCGTGGCGTTGATACGTGACAAAAGAGGTTTATGCTTTAATAAATACTAGCTTAGAATCCCGTGTCGTATACGGGTATTTGTAAAAAGTATATTTTTGAATTATTTGATATTTTATGAGCACCGATAATATGAGTTAAAGTTATAAAACAAATAATATATAAATTATTACTTACATATAAATTTTCATCTCAAAACATTTCAACATGACGATTTTGTTTGTTAATATTTTCGTTAAAAGTAAAAATAAGATAGATTGTAGTAAAAATTATAGAAAAAACTGATATAGAAAATACATGTAACAATTAGGAATTTGAATACATTAAAAAAATTAATAGTTCAAAATAAAAAAAACTATCACATATTTTTTTTAAATATTTTTTAAAATTTCAAAAAATAATTCGGCAAGTTTAAATGTTTTCATATTGTTGGTCTAGATTTCGAAAACTCTATAAATTGCAGGGTTTTATTCAAGTAAGGCCCATTATTCCGGTACGGCCGTGCGGCCGTCTGTACGGCCGACACGTGTCCCGGAAAAAAAAAATATATATATATATATATATATATATATATATATATATATATATATATATATATATATAT
>BSUD01000002.1:15933592-16001868 GCA_033239045.1 Fagopyrum esculentum
TATTATGATGATTAAATTTATAAATTAAATAATTTAAATAGGATAAGTAATCACAATTTTAAAATCAAAATAAAATAAAATTTTATATTCGAAATAAGAAACTTATATAATACAAATAAAATATATAAAAAAATTACAAAATTAAATATGATACTTTTTATGTTAAAATTCATATAACATAAAATTTTATTCAAATGAAAAATAAAATAATTTTAGTCATATTTATGTTAATAGAGTTAAAATAAAATTTAAAAATTATATTAAAAAAGTTAATTGTAATGTAAAATAGTTAACTATTGGAGGTGTTAAAAAATCAATATCTTTTATGAATTAAAAAAAAAAGATATATGTTAGATAGGTAAGGAGATATGATAGGAGGTTAGTTTTAAAAAATTTATAGATAATTTAAAAAAGATTTTAGCGGTTTGTAATGAGATATTTACAATATTCTTTTAATTTACAACATTACAAAATCTTATTTCCTTAAATAATCTGGGTTTGTGATACTGCCGTTGGTGGTAAAATTGCTTGATCTCCAAGGAGTATCTCTATTCTCTTCCAGTGCCAATTTTGAATCTTATATAGATTTTACATATCTCTGGCTCCCATTGCAGCCATTACCGAACCCTCGATAATCTCATATTCTCGCTCAATCTATCGATAATGGAATTTGAAGTGTTCGACTGCTACAGAACCCAGTTCTTCTGGGAAGTCGTGTCTAACAACAGTGAAGAATGCAAGGAATACAAAACAGCTTTGTCGATTCCTTCCGATTTCGTGGTTATAGTTCACCACCGGTTGCGTAGAGAGCTGTATGTGGCCACCGATGATGGAGATTTCCAGCCAGCGTATGAGCAAGTAATTTGGACGGGGTCGAAATCAATTTCAGTTGATTCCTCGCTATTTGCATTCAAAGACGATTCTGTACGGCGAAAGGTTAGCCAGGCGTTGTCCATCGCCGGCGTGAACAAAGATGTGTGGAAAGACATCGCTGAAAAAGTGATGGCGGAAGGAATTGAGATGGTGAAGGGAAACATGAAAGTTTTCAAAGGACGAGATTCTAGGGTTCTTGATACTGTTGTGGTGGATGTTGTGACGGCTAAGAAGTTCGTTTGCCATGAGGAAGTAGGAGAAAATTAGGTAATTACTCGATTACTAGTTCAGATCATCAAATAGTTTCTAGGGTTTTTTGGTTTATCTGTGGTTGACTGAAACTGTACAGATAAAATTTTTTTTTTTTTTTTGAAATATTAATTGTATAGATCAGAAAAAAGGATTTACAAAGGGGTCCTCTTGGACCATAACAAAAGCTGTAGCATAAGAAAGAGGCAGAAAAGAAACAATTTTATAGCAGTCATAATGCAAGCCTTGTGCATTTTTGTCAAGTTTTGTCCTATATCACTTTGTTTGAGTTTGATATGAATAGATCTGTACCCTTATTGTCATTATGTTCGGTTCAAGAATCTTCAGTTGGAATTTGTTTGTTTTGGTGTTTTCAGTTTTGCTTCACTGCTGAACTTCAGATGGAATTTTGGATGAATTTCTTTCTGTATAAAAGATAGTAAGCCTGAATTGGAAAGGCAATGTTCGGTTCAAGTATGTTTGAGTAATATTGTTATAGCAGTTAATGAGACAATGTCATCTTATGATATAAAACTCCAAAGAAGACGAAAATCAATTCAGTGCAAAAGCGACAAAACTTACATTAACAACCTTGCTCATGATCAATCTTCCTTGGTGTCCATCCCTACAATGCACACTATTTGTGTCAAAAGTGACACCGAGAGTTCCCCAAAACACTTCAACGCAGAAACCCTATCCGGTTAGCAATTTGGGACGGTAGAAGTGTTTGAAGGAACCTCAGGGTTCACTGACACAGACTTAGCTGCCATATTCTGACTTGATCTATTGCTGTTGTTATATAATTTGCTTTGATAAATTAGCAGAAGCAAAGAAGCACATTTATAGTCAAGGTATCACAAAGTTCTATCTATCTCATGTCATAGACAGGATAAGGTGGGAAGAAGATGCATATTCGCACGCTTTCTCCCGTACAGCTTGAACCTGGTTCGAGTTACAGACTAGATGACCCCTTAGCATCCACACTCTTATCAGTTTTCAGCGTTTGAGATACAAAAGCTGTGCTGCATTTTTAAGCAAGCTATTCTCAGCTAAATTTCATAGTAACTCTTAAATTTTGTTAAGCAAAGTTGAATATATGTTGGTAGAGTCTCTCAGCAATGCAAAGGGTCGAGGGCAGTGAGATATTTGAATGTGACAGCTACAGCAGTAAAAGCTTAAGGGCATTATAATGGATGACCTCTTATTCTCTGCCTTTTCTTTAGCTATTAACCCAAGCTGATATAAAATAAAACAAACGAAAGAGAGATTAAACATCGGAATAATAAATTTAGGCCACTGAACTTTTACTATAAAGCTTTCATTTGTCTGTGTATTTTTATAATAAACAAATAGGAGCTGCTTTACTAATATATAGATTACAGTTAAAGTGTTAACTTAGCAATAAGATAAGTTTTGAGGTAAAAATATATTTTATTGTAAAAATTGGGAGGATAACGTAAAAATGAACAAAAATATCTTCTTCCTCCCAAGTCGTGATGCTTACCCTTCACCCTATGTTTACTCTATTGAGATGCAATTATGATGAATCAACACGTACAATCAATTGTGAATTTGCTAATAACTTGTTGAACACATAACTAGTCTAATACTCACACTTTGTGCGGAATTGAGTTTTAATAAATTATTAAAAAAATAATTATTAGCTAAATAAATGACAATTTTTTTCAAAAAGGCATTAATATCCTTTAAAATAGTTAAAAAAAGATACATTAATACAAATCTGATTAGATCATGAAGTAAAAATTTATTTAATAAATTTAGTATATATTTTTAATAAACAAAGTGGCAAGTTTTGGTACAAAACTTGCTTACTTCCTTATTGTTTGTCATGACATTGGTGAAACAGATTGACCAAAACAACAAGCACATTAAAATCATATTTACCAAAACAGCAAGCACAAAACAGATTGACCAAAACAAATTGACCAATAATTGACACAAAACAGCCAAAACAAATTGACAACATTGAACAATTGAAACAATTGAAACAACCAAAAATTGACAAACAAATGGATATATGTTTCACCACTGTCATCATGACAACCAAAAACTGAAACAAATGAAATTAAACAATTGAAACAATGGAACAACCAAAAATTAACACAAATGGAAATCTGTTAACACATAATAGATTTTTTACAAACTGATGCCCCAGGATTTTAACTAAAAAGAAGGTACAATTGACACAAATGGAAATTTGTTAACACAAAATATGTTTCACCACTGCTAGAACATTACAAGTTTAACTAAACATTTTTTTCACAAGGAAGTGTGATCATGCTCTTGTTCTTGTTGTGTCCTTTCTTCATTCCTCTTTGCACATGTTTTCTTGTTGTGTCCTTTCTTCCTGCATATTGAGCAAGTGACCTGCATATAGTATGCCTTGGACAACTTTTTTTGTACAAAGTGGTGGAGGGATCTCACCTACAAACAAAAACAGTAGCACAACATGAATTAAACTTAGTTAGCAAATAATTAAAAAAAACATTGAACTTAATCTTACCTTGAGATGGAGTCCTTAGAATAGGAGGTCTTCTAGGTTGTCTTCTATACAATGGAGGTGCAATAGGTCTACTCATCTTCTCCCACTCTCTAACCTCTGCAATTGGATTAATGACAGGCTCATAGACTCTCATGTAAGTTTCTTTACTCTAACATTCATCCACAAACTTATCTGGGGGTTTTCCAAGTGAAAAATAGCACAACATGCATGCCCACAAGGTAATCTTGACACATCCCATCTCCTACATGTGCATGTTTTCAAGTCTAAGGCCACTCTATGTTGAGTAGTGACTCCACTTATACAAGCAACTCCCCTTCCATGAATCTCATACTTAGCACGACTAGATGCTAGAACCCTATACTCATTGCTCCACCTCACTACCTTTCTCAAGATCTTTTCAACCCTTGGTCCCACAAGTGTTTTCCATCTACCACTTGATAATCTTCTATTATCCATCAATACCATTGTTGCAGTTCTAATCTCCTCTAGACACCCTAAAATACCTTTCTTTCTTGCAGTTATAATGCTCTTGTTGTAGCTCTCACTATGATATTTAGCAAGATATCACACTTGAACTTTGGATCAAAATGAGACAAGCTCCAATGAGTTGCATCCCTTTCCTTACACCACTTTCAGCCCCTTTCTGTAGTCAACCTCATGTCCTCCATTGCTTCTTCATATGTGTTCAAAGTGAAACTTTTAGCAATTGCCCAAAATTTATTTTTCAGCTCCAATCCTTAGACAAATAAACAAACAAGCATATCATAAAAGGCATAAACTCAAGAAAAAAAATTAGACAAACACACTACAAGCAGATGAGTATACCCCTGAATCCATCATGCTTGAAGTTATTGTGTAAATGTCTGCCACAATGTCTGTGTGTGGCATCTGGAAAGAGATCCTTAATTGCATGCTCTAAACCCTTTTGTTTGTCACTCATAAAGCAGTAATGAGAGGATTGGTTCATCTCCAAGTCAACCTTCAAAAACTCCAGGAATCAAGTCTAACTATCTCTACTCTCTTGCTCAACCACTGCCCAAGCAACTGGATATATCCCATTATTGGCATCAAGGCCTACTGCAGACAACAATTGTCCCTTGTGAACAACTTTCAGATGGGTTCCATCTAAACAAATGAATGGCCTACACCTTGCCTTCCAACCCTTTTTCAATGCAACCAACTTATGCTTAACATTAGTTTGAAATCTCAATTGTTTCCTTGTAAGTACAACATGCTTCCTCACAGCTTGCTTAAAAAATTTAGAGTTTTCAAACTCCATACCCAAACTAAAGTCAACATTCTTCATGTGAATCTTTGGGTTAAAGGAAGCAAAGTCATGGAATCTTTTCCTACACTTTACAACAAATAGTGTACCTTCCTTATGAGGACCCCCATACAATTCATCATTTGAAAAAAAAACCCATCTAAACCCCTGTCATCCAATTTCTCACCCTTTTTTTCCCACCCTCTCCATCCACATTAGCATCAAAATCCTCATCATCCAACTGTGATTCATTCTCATACTCAGACTCTTCATAACAGCTAAAATCTTCATCATCAAAACAAGATGAAACATTTGGTTCACCTGAAGAAGACCCATCATCAAACACAACAACTTTGTTCCTAGAACTTTCCCCTCAGTTTCTTGTTTAATATGTAAAAAAACTTGTTCGCTCCAAAAGGTGTGTGCAAACTTTAATATTTTTACCAAGAATAATTGCAATAAAGCGAACCCGCAGTGTACGGATCGATTGTAATAAAAGCAAGAATTCCAGGGTCGAACACAAGGATTGTGGTGAAAAAAAGATCGGTAATTCAGGTTGTCAATCAAAAACAAGCAACAAACAAAGATATCAAAGATGATGTAATAACCATGTAAAGAAAATGCGGATTCTAGAGATTAAAGCATCCAGTTGTGGTTCTGACTCAAGATCTCAAAAGATAATGTGGACAAAGCTGAGGTTTGCAAAGGGAAGGTGAATCTAAGGTGGGAATAGATCACCGGGTAAGTCTCATTACTCACTATCCCAGACCAAAGATCCTCTCACTAGGTAAGTCTCAAGGTACTAAGGAAATGAACTATAATCTCAAACCAACACACCACCCAAGGGGATAGAATCAATCTTTACCGGGGAAGTCTCAAGCTAACTCTCAAAGATGGAATGAAGGCACACTCAAACCCTAATAAAGGATAAACCTTTATTACCTACACTCATGATCTTGGGTATACAAACAAAGGAATCACCGGGTAAGTCTCATCCTAGGCTTGCGTTGAACCAGGAAAGGTATAACAAGAATAGGATTTGGCAAATTGAAACCTCGACTCAGATAAGGACCAGGAAAGGGCTCGCCTTGCTCAGTTCATTTACCTCTCGGTCGAGATGTTCCACGACCGACCAAGGTGTTCGTCGGTTAAGGTAAAGGCTCGAGCTTTCAGGGTCCACTGAGATAAAGGCTCATTCTTTCATCATCTTTCCCATAACCTTCATTCAATCACCCTAAAATCGCATAAAGAACTTAGCCAACCATCATCATGATAACAATAATCAAATATATGAGAAAGGAATCAATCTTCAAACAAGAAAACCTTAACACAAAGGTCTCAATAACTTAATGAAACAAACAAACAATCAGTGTTCCTCAATCACAATCAGAAAAGACAACAATCAAACCAAACTAAGAAAAGCTTACAACTTCCTTCAAAACTTCTTTCAAACTAGCTTCCTTCCTTCCTTGATCTTCAACCTTCCAAACTTCCTTCAAAACTTCCTTCAAATTCTGGAGAACTCTGCTCCTTGATCCGGATATTCCGAGATTCGGTTATCCGAAGATAGCTGAATTCCAGAAAATCAGCCTCTTTATATAAAAGAATGACCTTCCTAAGATAAGATATCTTTCAAGGCAATTTCATTCTTTAAAATATCTTCTAATCTTCCAAAATATATCAGCCAAAAAGATATGTTTCCTTTCAGAAATCCATCCTAAAATATAGGAAATTCTCTTTCCAAAAATAGAATATCTCAGCCAAAAATAAAGATCTCGTGGCCGTTATAATATTTGCCTCGGTCTAGCCTGTCTAGAAGATCACCTCAGCCGAGGTGACACTGTAGCCAACCGAGGTGAATCTCAGTTAAGCGTCAATCTCTCTGATCTGGTCCAAAATCAATCTTTCATCTCATTTTCATGCTTCCTGAGCCTTCCTTATGGCTCCTCAATGCTCCAGAATGTAACATCCCGAATCCGCAGGACTCGGGATGCTACGGGTTGGGACCTCACAATGGGTCCCGACCCTTAGCTTGACAACAATTTCACCGTATCTTGCAACAAGACACAAGTAAAGGCCAAAACCGAAATACATTTTTATGCAATGAAAAGAAAAACACGAAAGAATACAAAAAAAGACTTTAGCCGAAAATACAACCCCAATGACTAAACGCCATACAACATACAATAAATACAATACTCAAACTCGACTCCACCCAAAACCAAATCCTAAAATGTACGGAACCCCGGCTGCCCACTCTTCCGGATCTCTCGGCCGCAATCATAACCTACAATGCAATCTACAACAGTCGGTATAAAACCGTTAGCTCATATTCAAAGCATTATAATCAATGGGAAAGACACAAACACAAGTAAATCATCATAAACACACAACATTCTCAAAGCACACAATTTCAGTTTATTATCTTTTTATTATTAAGTCATATCCCGTTTTAATTCAACTTAATTTTGTGACACGAGACCACCGTGGTCCAGCCTCGGTCCCTACTTACCGGCATTGAACGGTACGGATGCCTCCGACCGTCTAACCAGCTCGGGCTAGTTGCCAAGAACCTCCTAGACTCTCGCAAGAGCTAGGCAGATGATGTCACCGCCCATTATCATACACTTGGGCAAAAATAATATAAGGTCGGTGGTCCTATTACGAGTTTAGTTGTTATAAACGATAAGGAATAAACACACACCACCAAACACACATCAATGCTAATACAAGGAATACGAGCTAAGTAAGTCCGGAGACTTACCTCGTCACCACACTCAACTCACGACACTCTCACTTCCTTAGGGAGGAAGCCCATAACCTGCTCACAAGAAGATAACTATATCAACAACAATCCACTCACAATAGAAGTCTTAGACTTCTATACAAATGATCTACGCAAGATTATTTGACTCTCAATTCTAGCACCGCATCCTAGAATCCCTCATGCTCAGATCACACTCAATAGAATCTAGAAGTCCTAAGACTCCTAAACCCTTGGATCTCGCAAGATCATAATTCCCAACACCACTAGGATAGCATGTCTAGTCTCCATGATCACAATGGTAACAACACTACGCTAGGATATGCATATCCTAGCCCATTAACTCAACAACCACATACTCCAATCCTCAAACCTCACAAGGCTCACAAGATAACATCAACACTTCAAGTCACAAGATCAATAAAGCACAAATCCTTAACAATCCTCACAAGATAACAACTCAACTCAAGCCTGAGAACAATCATAATTTATCAAAACTCACCTAAGGTCCAAACCACTACTTGATATTCTCACTAGGTTATGCTAGATCCAACCTAACATGATACTAATACTAAACATAACTAAATCGAGGAAGAGAATACTCACACGACGTCAAAAGACGGATGTCGACTACGGATGTCGAGTTTGGAATCGTTCGCCTTTTTCGGGGCGCTTCCGGCCCTAACACCAAAGCTAAACAAATTTAGCATGTACGCTAAATTTGAACGGAATATATAACTTATATACAATCTAAGGTAAAAACCGTTTTCAAAACAAAGGTTAAAAACGATTAAATACTTCCGGGACAAATTATACAACTATATACACATGGGTCATAATCCGCAATTTAAACTTGGGGTCATAAATCTGAAATAAATCCAACAAAGGGGCACAAGTGATAATTGTAAAACCCGAGTCACAAACTTCAAAATGAAAATATGGGTCAATTATGTAAATAAGAAACTTGGCCAAAATCTGTAATTAATTTCAGGGAGGGCAAAATTGCAAGTTTTCAAAAGTAGGGTTGTAAACTGCAAATACAAACAGCGGGTAAAATCTGCAATTAACCACAAATAGAGGGGCCCGATTTACAAAATCGTAACCCTTCTTCAACCCTTACACGCTGCAGAAGAAGGAGAAAGGCAGGGTAGTAGCGGCAGTTCTACAGAGGTGTGGTTCCCTCTTCCGGCGTCGCAAGCGTCAAGGTTCCCTCTCCCGGCATCTCCAGCTTCGTCCCTTGGCAGCGGCACCAGGCTCCGGTGCGACAGCTGTTGGGGAGAAGGGAGGAGAAGCGGCGAGATCCGGGAAACAAGCAGCAGTGGGGCTGCGAAGTGTTTCTCCTTGGGTTCCGGAGGCGTGGAGAGGGTGGGAGGACGGCGTCTCTTCCCTACGGTGGGTAGCCCTGATCTCCAGTGGTGCGAGGAGGGAGACGAGGAACGCGGTTGATAGCATGAATTATAGTCTATATTTTAGGGTTTGTTTGGACGTTTTATCTTTCATAATCTGCATGTTTGTATGTATATTATGTGATTATATTACCATTTCATCTACCTTTGCGAGAATCGAGGTCTACACCTAGTTTCGTTGTAATTGCGGGTAATATGGTACGTTTTGCATCAAAAAGGAGCAAAAGAAGTCAAGAGTCATTTGGAGCTACATCCAGGAAGCACAGCCATGGATTGAAGATTTACTTTGGAGCTGATTTGAGAGATTTCACATTCTGTCGTGAGATCACCTCGGTTGACCAGAGGTTCACCTCGACCGAGGCGATCCAGAGACGCCGACTCGACCGAGGCGAATACCTAGGACGCGGCGAGAATATTTTATTCTTGGAAGAGATCTTTTAATTTTGGAAAGTGATCTTATATTTTTGGGCTGAGCTTCTAGAAGGAAGGAGATATGCAGAATCATATATTTTACCTATATTTATGGGATAATATCTTCTTAAGATTTATTATCTTTGGAGGTTTATTTTCCTATAAAAAGGGTTGATTTTCCACAATTTGAGGAGGCTGCATACATCGATTAAAATCCCGCTTACAGCGTACAAATCTCGCATAGCTCGCATACGACGCAGCAGCAGTAGCATACTCCAATTTGGGAGTTGTTGAAGAACCTTTTTATAGGTTGAAGGAAAGTTGAAGATCATAGCTTTTATAGCTTTTTGAAGGGTTTTGTAAGATTGTCTTCAATTCCCTCATTGATTGTCTTGTCTTGTTGGATTGCTATCCAAGGAACGCTTTGCTTGTGATATTTGATTCAGTTATTGAAGTCTTTTCATTAAATTCTTCTTTGTTCAAATATTCACCTTCTTCCCATATATTTAATACTTTCATTATGATGATGAGCGGCTAATTTCCTTGTGTGATTTTAGGGTGATTGGCTGAAGGTTGTGGGAAAAACAATGATAGAATAATCTTAGATTCCAGTAGGATCCTGAAAGTTCGAGTCTTTAACCTTAACCCTAAGCATCTCGTTCGGTTGATGAACATCTCGGCCGGGGTGGAATTCTTCTGACCGAGGTGACTTATCCAACCTAAACAGAAAGTTAAGTGTTAGAGTTTGCCAAATCCTATTCTTATTACACCTTCCTGGTTCAATGCAAGCTTAGGATGAGACTTACCCGGTAATTCCTTAGTTTGTGTACCAACGATCATAAGTGTAGGTAATAAAGGTTTATCCTTTATTGGGGTTTGAGTGTGCTTCCATCCCATCTTTGTGAGTTAGCCTGAGACTTACCCGGTAAAGGTTGATTCTATTCCCTTAGATGGTGTGTTAGTTTGAGGTTATAGTTCTTTATCTTGATTCCTTGAGACTTACCCGGTAATAGGAGTTACGGTTTAGGATTAGTGTGTAGTGAGACTTACCCGGTGATCTACTCCACTTTAGTAACGCCTTCCCCATGCAAAAATCTCAGCTTTGTCCGCTTATCTATAGATCTTGAGTTGGAACCACAACTAGATGCCTTAATCCCTAGAATTGCATGTTTGCTTTATTTGACATCTTATTCATCCTTGATTGTGTTAATCGCTCTTTTGTGGTTAGAATTAACGTAGCATACCGTGTTGACTTTGTTTCACCAAGTCCCTGTGATCGACCCCTGGAATTTTCTTGCTTTTACTACGATTGACCCGTACACTGCGGGTTCGCATCCTTGTTTTAAGCTTAAGTCTAGGGTTATAAATTTAAAGCTTGCACACACCGTTTGGAGCGAACAAGTTTTTGGCGCCGTTGCCGGGGACTTGGTCTAGACCGAGCCGGTACGGTTTGCTCTTGGGGCGTTTGCCCCGTTTCATCTTACCACTCTACTTGAGTGACTTTTGCAGGTTCTTTCTTAGGTATATGCGAAGAACCCGCGCTGGGAAGGAAATCGTTCCTTACGATCCCGAACCGGAAAAGACATACAAGCGACGCTTAAGAGAAGCGAAAATGGCCCAACAAGACGATCACGATCTTGCGGCCCAATTGAGAGAGACGCAGGAGCTGCTACGTCTCAGTAAAGAAGAGCTAAGGCAAGAGAAAGAAGAGAATCAAGCCAGGACTGCAGCAATCGAAGCTGAGATTGCAGCCATTCGGAACCAGATTCTACTTCGACCGATGCAGGATCCAGTAGTTGATCCTCGACCGATGCAGGATCCAGTAGTCGATCCTCGACCGAGGCAGATTCCAGCACCTGACGCCCCGGTCGATGTACATCAACCTCGGATACCAGTCCGAGGTGTTCTTCTTGCAGAAATCCCGCAAACCCTAGGTCAAAGGATGGACCCTAATCAGCAGCTGAGGCGTCCAGGGGTGAACCTAGGAGATCCAGCGGATCATGACTACGAACTTCGACCGCAAGTTCTAGCCATGATTCGCCAATGTCAATTCGGAGGGCTAGAGAAGGAGTCACCGCATCAACATCTTCAAAACTACGAGATCTTGATGGAGACCTTGCGACCTTCTAGAATTGAAAATAACAACTACAAGCTAAGACCTTTTTACTTTTCTTTAAAAGATAGAGCTCTTACTTGGTATCAATCTCTTCCTCCAGGAAAAATAAGCACATGGGAGGAGATGACTACGGAATTCCTAACCAAATTCTTTCCACCTTCAAAGACCGCTGAAATGAGGGGGAAGATCAATGCTTTCATCATGAAGGACAAGGAGAGCTTGTCCAAGTCTTGGGAGCGATTCAAGGATATCCTTTTGGATTGCCCACATCATGGGATTCCAAAGATCGAGTTGTTGGAGATCTACTTCAAAGGGCTGGACGGAAACACCCAATTCAATCTCCAACTACTCTCCGCCGGTACATTCATGGACATGGCGGTTGATGATGCATGGGACTTCATTGAGAAGCAAGCCTTGCACATGGAGAAGTACACCCACCAAGGAGCTGAAGGTGGAGTTAAAAGAGTCAACTTTCAAGAGACTCAACCCAATAACAATCAACTCACATCATTGAAGAATGACGTGAAGGAATTGAAGGAGCTCTTGATGGCTCAAACTAGGAAGGAAGAGCAAGGGCAAAGGAACAACAACGGGTACCGTAACAACAACAACGGACCCCGAAACAACAACTACAACAACAACAATAGAGGATCCAATAGCAACGACTGGAGAGCGAATAACCAAAATTACGGTAACAATCGTTCAAACTCCAATTCAAATGATTCCTCTAATCCTTTCCTCTCTTCCCCTTCTTCCTCTTCTACTCCATTGAAAAGCCAAGGGCAAGGATCAAGTTCGTCTCAGCCGGAAAAGAAGGACGCAGTTTTGGAGGCAATCTTGATCAAGCTTGGTGCCATGGAGAATTCTATGACTTCATTTTCGAGGGCCCAAAAGTCCCTTGAACAACAACTTGCTAGTAGGGCGAATGAAGCGCCAAGAGATCCAGGGAAGCTTCCAGCAAAGACGGAAACTAACCCTAAGGGCCAGTGCATGGCCATAACGACGAGGAGTGGACTCAAAACTGCTGATCCAGTACCTCGCTCGACGCAGACCACCTCGGTCCAGATCCAGTCGAAGAACACCTCGACCGAGATGCCAACCGAGGCGGCGCAACAGAAAGCAGGAGGAACGACAGAAGCTTATGTTCCGCCTCCTGCATATAAACCACCACTTCCATTCCCTCAGTCCAGAGCCAGAGCACATCTAGACAAGCACTTTGGTAAGTTCCTTGACTTGATGAATAAGCTACATATTAACATTCCCTTCCTTGATGCTATTCTAGGTATGCCCGCCTATGGGAAGTTCTTAAAAGAAATCTTATCAAGGAAGAGGAAGCTGGAGGATGTTGGTGAAGTTAGGATGACATCTAAATCTTCGGAACTCATAAAGATCATGAAGGAGAAGATGCCACCTAAATTGAGAGATCCCGGCTCATTTTGCATTCCCATTCAAGTTGGGGATGTCACTTGTGAAGCCCTTTGCGATCTAGGAGCCAGCGTGAGCATCATCCCGCTGGAGCTATGCACTAAGATCGGTCTTGGAGAGCCCAAGCCGGTCAAGTTTCGACTTTACATGGCGGATCGCTCCATCACCCATCCCGTGGGCATTTTGGAGGACGTTCCGGTCAAGTTAGGTAACTTCTATCTACCTATAGATTTTGTCGTACTTGACATTCCCGCAGATTATCCTGTTCCTATCATTCTCGGGAGACCATTTCTAGCAACTTCGGGTTGCAATGTGGATTGCAAGAACGCCAAGTTGAAGTTCAACGTTGGTGGCGATGAGGTGGAGTTCGCACTACTTGCAGCCATGAAAGGGGAGCAACTAACTGATGATATCTTCAACATCTATGATGAAGAAGAATCAAGAGAATTGGTGAGCTCTATCCTTATTAATGATCCACTCGAAAGAGTTATTAGCTTCAGTTTAATGGAGGAAGGTATAGATGCTTCTTGTGATGCAGATATACAGAGCTTAAAGGCACTGGAAGAGGATCCAGGAGCTAAAACTGAGAAGCTGGTCCAGGAAAAGAAGATTTTCAGCCTCGGATCCAGTAGCAGTACCTCGACCGAGGCACCTTCTGGACAGAGCGAGGCGTCTGAAGAACACCTCGGTCAACGCCTTTGCGCCTCGACCGAGGTCGACAGCGAGACGATTCAAACTGAGACTGCATCTAGTCCAGTTTCTGACACCACTCCACTGGAAAGAGAAAGCACAGATCCCTCTCAGAAAGCACCCCCAGTTGTGGAGCTTAAACAACTCCCTAGTCACTTGAGGTATATCTTTCTTGGGCCGGATTCTACTTATCCCGTTATTGTTAGTGCTTCCCTTTCCGATTCTGAATTAACTAAGCTAATGCATGTCCTGAGAAAGCATCGAAAAGCCATAGGTTACACCACGGATGATCTTATTGGCATTAAACCTTCTTTCTGCATGCATAGAATTCTAATGGAGGATAATCATAAGACTTCACGGGAACCTCAAAGACGGTTAAATCCGATCATGAAAGAGGTCGTGAAGAAAGAAGTTCTTAAGTTGTTGGATGCAGGTATTATTTACCCTATCTCGGACAGCAAGTGGGTTAGCCCGGTGCATGTCGTTCCGAAGAAAGGAGGGATGACCGTTGTGACGAATAAGAACAACGAGTTGATCCCAGCAAGGACCGTTACGGGCTGGAGAGTTTGCATCGACTATAGGAAGCTGAACACGGCTACTCGGAAGGACCATTTTCCGCTTCCCTTCATTGATCAAATGCTCGAACGGTTGGCTCAGCATTCACACTTTTGCTACTTGGACGGCTATAGTGGATTCTTCCAGATTCCTATCCATCCGGATGATCAGGAGAAGACCACTTTCACTTGTCCATGGGGGACGTTTGCCTATCGAAGGATGCCATTTGGATTGTGCAATGCACCGGCTACCTTCCAGCGGTGCATGATGGCTATCTTTTCCGAGTACATAGAGGAGATCATGGAGGTATTTATGGATGATTTTTCTGTATATGGTTCCTCTTTTGATGATTGCCTATCTAACCTTTCTCTAGTGCTTAAAAGATGTGAAGACACTAACCTTGTTTTGAATTGGGAGAAGTGTCATTTTATGGTTAACGAAGGCATCGTGCTAGGACACCTCGTTTCTAATCGAGGCATTGAAGTCGATCGAGCTAAGATCGAGACTATTGAGAAACTCCCTCCTCCTTGTTCTGTTAAAGGTGTGAGGAGTTTTCTCGGGCATGCAGGTTTCTACAGGAGATTCATCAAGGACTTCTCCAAGATTTCTAAACCTCTAACTAACCTCTTGAATAAAGATGTTGTTTTTGAGTTTTCGCAGGAGTGTCTTGATGCTTTTTACAGGATTAAGGAAGCGTTGATCTCCGCTCCCATTATCCAACCTCCTGATTGGACCTTGCCCTTTGAGGTCATGTGTGACGCTAGCGATGTAGCCGTAGGAGCGGTGCTCGGACAGAAGAAAGATGGACGGACCACCGCCATTTATTATGCTAGCAAGACGCTAGATGAAGCACAACGCAACTACGCTACCACCGAGAAAGAATTATTGGCGGTTGTATATGCCTTCGAGAAGTTTCGTTCCTATCTAGTAGGGGCGAAAGTCATTGTCTACACCGACCATGCAGCCATTCGTTACTTGTTGGCTAAGAAAGATGCAAAGCCGCGCCTTATTCGATGGATTCTCTTGCTTCAAGAGTTTGATCTAGAGATCCGCGATAAGAAGGGATCCGAGAATTCAGTTGCGGATCACCTCAGCCGGCTACCGGAATCCTCCCGCGAGACGGATAGCCCACCCATAGACGATTCATTCCCCGATGAGCACTTGCACATCTTGGAGCATTTGATGGATCTACTTACTTCACCCCACGATGGAGGTGAAGTATGGGGTGAGGGAACCTCCTACCTCGTTTGAGACGCATTATGGTCCAGCTAGCGACCTTAAATCAAGCGCTTCTTGGGAGGCAACCCAAGGTATTGCTCTTCTTTCCCGTTTTCTAGTCTAGCTTAGATAGTTTTTGTTTTTTGCTTTGCTTTGCTTTGTTTTTGGCGTTCTGGACAGACAACAGGAAGGAGCACATCTGGATGGACAGAAGTTCGAGATTCTGAGAAGAAAGAAGCACCTCGATCACTGTCAGAGCATCTCGACCGAGTTGATTCTTGAGGCAACCGAGGTGACTAGGGTTTCTGCAGAACCGCCTCGGTCCATACCACCTCGGGCCAGTCGAGACCATCTCGACCGAGGTGACAGCAGATCCAGGAACGGTATAAAAAGGGAAAAATTACAGTTTCACTTTTTTTACCCCATTTCGACCGCGGCGACAGCTATACCTCGTTCTCCTTCGTTTCTCGCTCGTTTTCGAAGATTTCTGCTTCCAAAACGCGATTAAAGAGTAGAAGAGTCGATTGCTACTACGAATCTGCAAGAAATCTGAGTGTTTCGACCGAAACGAGGTGCAAAAGGTTCGAAAACCCTAACTCGCTTGTTTACTGCTTATTGGGCTTTGGTTGCCCTTGATTTTGCTGAGGAAATCCATAAGTACCCCTTAGGAAGCAATTGTAGTGATTTTAGGGGGAAAAGAACTGAAAATCAGAGAGTGGAATTCGAACTGTCTTCGCCTCGGTCCAGTCGGTCTGCACCTCGGTCGAGGTGATTCTTGGTAGTTGTCAGTCAACCGAGGTGGTCTGACAGTGTTTGTGAAGATGAGTTCCGATCGCCGTTTAGCTCTTAGAGATAGATCTTCCCCTTCCCCTTCTCCTTCTTCATCCCGTCCCTACCGCCCGGTTATCCACGAGAGATGCCGGGTAGACTACGAGAGGATAGCTGGACGTCCAGTCATCGCACCGCGATTTCTGGACGTGTCAGCTTTTGACTGCCTAGGGTTAGATGCTGACCTTAGGAGGATGATTGCTACCGTTGGGCTGGATCAGTTTACTGAGATCCGAGCCCCAGCCTACATAGAGCCGACACTCGAGTTTGTTAGCTCCTTCTCCTACCATCCCACAGACCGTTCTGTGAAGTACCGGTTGATGAGCCGGAACTTCATAGTTCCTTTAGAGATCTGGAGAGAGATCTTTAGCTTTCCTGCCCCTACAGCTGTAGACTTCCCCTCCCGATCCGTAGCTAGGGAGTTTTGGGGACAGATAGCCCACATTACCACACATGCAGACAGATGGCGCCCTGGAGATTCCAGGGAGAAAGTCATCTTTCACCCGGCCTTCAGACTTGCCCACAGGATCTTCAGTGAGATGCTTCTGGCGCGTACTGAGACGCCCCAGAAGATCAGACAGGGGGAGCTCTTTTCGCTTTACTGCATGGTTACGGGCGGCTTCCCGGACTTTGGCTTGCTCTTGGCAGAGGATCTGCACAAGATCAAGGCCAAAGGGAAGGGGGATATTTGCTGTGGAGGTCTAGTCACCCACATCGCCACTTACCATGGGATGGACCTCAGCGTGTGCGCATTGGCGGCGGCTCCGAAGCCGCTGGGTCTGCAGGAGATGATCACGCGGAGGATTCTAGTTCCCCGTGGGTTGACCACTCCATACGTCGCCATGCCATGGGAGCGGACTGCACCTCAGGGCATCAGATGGTTTGCACAGTTCTCTGTCTACGACCCACATTTCTGGCAGACAGCATGGGCTCCGCTTATGGAGGATCACAGAGAGGGAGCAGCTGCCGCTGCTGCAGCTGCAGAGGAGGCTGAGGAGGCTGATGAGGACGACGACGACGAGACTGTTGATGAGAGAGGAGGCGGCGTCCCGATGGACACAGGGACAGATACTGCTGGGACGAGCGCGCCTCCCATTATTGATTTAGATGAGGATGAGGAGGACACTGAGCCGGCGCCAACTGAGACTTCTCCAGTCAGGCCCGCTAGGCGCAGGAGACAGAGAGTTAGGGACAGAGCAGCACACCGACGGATCGATGACCTGACGGATCAGGTTATCGACACTTATGCTGCACTTTCATTGGATATCCGGGAGATGCAGGAGCGGCAGCATCATCAGCACATGATGGCTCAGCTACAGTTCCAGCATGTCATGGGCTATCCCTATGATCCTACTCAGTTCCCCTACATTCCACCACCACCACCGGATCGAGACTACTGAGGAGCTGCAGGGTTTTATTTATTATATTTTTATGCAGTTCGGCTCTTTATCCGGTGAGTCCTCTTTCATTTAGACTTTTATTATACCCACTGGGACAGTGTGTCTCAAGTATGGGGTATTTGATGTATTATTTGACTACGTGACTACTTGATGTATTCGATACTTTTGATGTATTATATTCATCGGATACTTTCATATTTATGCTTCACTTGCCTTTATATGATTATCTGATATTACATGCATACCTGCAGATTATTTGATTGAGAAAAACGTCAAAACCGAACCGAAAAGAAAAAAAATTGGTATTTAAAAAAAAAATTTTTTGACCTCGACCGGGACTGTGACACACCTATTTCATTTCTAGTTGATTACCAATTAATTAACCCTGTTTAAAACAATAAGCGGAAAAGCGGAAAACGTAAATTTTTAAAACTTTATCTTACAACCATATTCACAACATATATACATACTAACATACGTCATAAGCTCGGTTTAACAAAACACAACTGTTTAAAACCACACGAAACATCCTAGGCGGTAGCATCCCATAACAGCCCACCTGATATGATCTCAAATCCAGGTGTTGGGTCCAACGTCCTTGCCTTGGTCAGGCCGAGTCTGAGTAGCTGAAAAATATGTGGATATAACAACAATGAGCCACATGCTCAGTAAGGGTATACCAATCGCACTGTCCCAATATATATAAGTATCTAATATCCCGTCCCCAAAGGACACTCTATACCCTTCCTCACATTCCAAAGTCGATCAATGCATACATATCCACATTCACATATAATTCCACAACCATTCACATCACATTTCACATAAACATTCAAGCATGTTATCACACATCACATATAAACATATCATCTCATATAAACATCTCATATCATCTCATCACATATAAATAATCATAACATAACATATAACATGCTAGACTCGATCGCATCGATGCATAGGTGATAATTAACTAACTAGCTCCAACTGATCGTACGATATATTTTCTCATTGCTTTCATATTTCTTTCTTTCTTTCTTTCTTTTTTTCTTTCGGTTGGCCAACCCGATAGCGTCATAGGCCCCCTGTAGATCAGGTAGCGACCTCAGCCATCTGTCCTAAGACCCCCTGTAGATCAGGTCGCGATCTTGGACTATTTTTCTTATCTTGAGGCCCCCTGTAGATCAGGTAGCGACCCCTGGCTGTTTTTCTTATCTCGAGGCCCCCTGTAGATCAGGTAGCGACCTCTGAGGCCCCCTGTAGATCAGGTAGCGACCTCGTCCCCCGGAAACCCGTGCGGGACCCAGTTGGGCTAATTAATCAATTACCATCCTATATTATCACTTTCATATCATAACTCAATTTCATGCTTTCATCATATTCTTTCATCACATCCTCTTCATTATCATATCATGTGTCTCATGCATGCTTTCATAAAGATCATCAAGTCATCATCATCATCATCTCACTCATATACATATAAGCATGCATACAATCATAACAAACAGATATATACACTCAAGCATGCATAAAATCATGGCATATTAAATACATAACATATATTAAGCAAGTGTAATTCATATACACTTACCTCGCAGGTAAGAACAATAAAACCTCGCAAACCAACTATTGAGTCCGTTTCCCACTCGGACTATCCTCCTTTATCGTGCTTGGATACGCTCACAAAGACTAAGCTATAGTTAACCAAAACCTTCAACAACACCTGTTGAGAATATCATATTCCTTGTATTAAATTTCTCGCTTCAAACACCAGTTAAATTCATTCCTTTGAATTTAATTAGCTTATAGCATTTTCTACAATTCCCAATTTAATTAATTAACCTTTAATTAATTAATTAAATTTCGCCAGAACAACGTTTTGCCCGCAGGCAATTTCTGAACCCACCTGTCATCAAATCTCATCAAACAAACAGCCCATAATCACCAGAATAAAGTAACGAGCATAATGAAATTTCCAATTATCCATTTTGACAAGCCTAAGGTCAATTTAGGCTAAATCGCAATACGGAAAACGAATAAATTCATAACTTATTCGTTACTAACCCGATTGACGATCCGAAAGAAGATTCGGAATCACAACGACGCAGGCTACGCTCGGACACCATCAAATTCACCGGAATCTGAGCGACGGAACCTCCCTAGTATCATATATGCTCGACCAGACCTCCCCTTGCTCGGAAATGTAGAAACTCGGTACCAAAATGAAGAGAATGAAGAGAGGAATCCAAAAACTCAAACGGATTTGAAATCGGATTAGAAACGAAGAGTAGATCTGAGTTTGAAGGTTGAGAGAAATCAGAGCTTTTACGAGGAAACGTGAAAGAAAATGAATTAATAAACGATATTTCAGCTATTTATAGCGAAGACGATAATTATCCTTTAGCGGAGTCGATAATTATCCTTTTACCGATCCGAAAGCGGTTTAAGCCCCCTTCTCCAAACTTCTCGAAATTGGAATAATAAATCTGGAATATTGTATGGATAATTATTCCGCAATTGTTTCGAAAAACGTGTATTCCTAAGCCGTCTTTCTTAGCCGCTAAGAAACGAAATAGCGACTCTTTTAGTCATTTTGCCTT
Source organism: Fagopyrum esculentum (assembly GCA_033239045.1). Lineage (NCBI taxonomy): Eukaryota > Viridiplantae > Streptophyta > Magnoliopsida > Caryophyllales > Polygonaceae > Fagopyrum > Fagopyrum esculentum. The sequence goes on from BSUD01000002.1 coordinate 15,953,913, forward strand.
TTCATGTTTTTTCATATCTAGGACATGTCTGATGTCCTGATCATTTCTCTCAACTGTATTTTTATTAATTGAAGCTCCCAAATGCTCCAAATAATACCGGGGTGTAATATCATCTAGGAGCTGGTTACCTCGAGAGGTATCTCGTGTTAAAACGGATTTAATTTCCTAAATTACTCGATTAGGTCATCTTCGATTTTTGACTGTTACAGGGACAGTTCTGGCGAAACGAGGTGTTTCACCTCGGTTGAACCAAGAACATCTCGACCGAGGTGGCGTAACAGAAAGTTTTCGAAAACGATTTTTGTGTTACTTATCTGGATATGATCTCAGTGAAGATTTTGTTTACTTACTGGTTTTAAATTCTTTGTGTGTTTGAAAGGTTTTATAATATGTTTAAGTTGCTAAATGCTTTGTTTGAAATTATTAGCATGTTTAATACCTTGTTTTTATCCAAATTATGTTGAATTTGAAGGTTGACACCGCAGGTTAAGTTCTCTCACATTCTTCTTGGAAAGACCAAGGCAATTCATTCTCTTCTTCTTCTTCTTCTTGATCATGCTTAGCCCCTCATATACATTTTGCCTCCCTTTACCTATCCGGGAATTTGGAAGCAAGCGAAGTGGTGAAAGCAAGTTAAAGTTGAAGGTGGCTGGAAGTGAAGTGTTAGAAAGTAATTTTAGGTTTGGGGAAGTCAATCATGAAGATGAGTAACTCGGCACCATTCACATAGCCGGGTGTTTGTGTCTTGCCAAAATCGGTTTGAGCGATATTCCTAACGGGTCATGGTATGTGCATCAAGGGTTTGATGCATCTCGAGAAATTGATGATTGCAGATTTCCTAGGCTTCGGTTATTGTGCACCTCTGTCCATGCATCCCAAAAAGTAAAGTAAAAAAATAAAAGAAAAAGAAAAAGTGTGAAATAAGCGAAGCTTATTGGTGGAAGGTGTTGCAAGTCAAAGTGGAAGTGAAGTTCATCCTTTTCCCGGATTCTAGCACCACATTACCTTACATACATCCCTACCCTACACGTTTCTTGACCTTTTCTTTTGAGAAGCCCTTGAGACCTTGAGCTTGTTGATTGACTTAGCGGTTTAAATTGGATTATACATGATTAATTTTGATAATTATGATTTATTATGCATTCTATGATTTTATGCAAAGATGAACAACTTTCTTATATTTATAAAATGTTTTGAGCATATTAAGTTTTTAATTCCAGGAAGTATTCTCTTAGAGTGATCTATGATAGTTGCACACCATAAAATATTTTTGAAAGACTTTTTCTATTGATTTTCTTGACTTATAATCCATTCTATCTTGTCTTTTATATGAGGAACTTGCTTGGGGACAAGCAAGGGCTAAGTATGGGGTATTTTGATAGCATGAATTATAGTCTATATTTTAGGGTTTGTTTGGACGTTTTATCTTTCATAATCTGCATGTTTGTATGTATATTATGTGATTATATTACCATTTCATCTACCTTTGCGAGAATCGAGGTCTACACCTAGTTTCGTTGTAATTGCAGGTAATATGGTACGTTTTGCATCAAAAAGGAGCAAAAGAAGTCAAGAGTCATTTGGAGCTACATCCAGGAAGCACAGCCATGGATTGAAGATTTACTTTGGAGCTGATTTGAGAGATTTCACATTCTGTCGTGAGATCACCTCGGTTGACCAGAGGTTCACCTCGACCGAGGCGATCCAGAGACGCCGACTCGACCGAGGCGAATACCTAGGACGCGGCGAGAATATTTTATTCTTGGAAGAGATCTTTTAATTTTGGAAAGTGATCTTATATTTTTGGGCTGAGCTTCTAGAAGAAAGGAGATATGCAGAATCATATATTTTACCTATATTTATGGGATAATATCTTCTTAAGATTTATTATCTTTGGAGGTTTATTTTCCTATAAAAAGGGTTGATTTTCCACAATTTGAGGAGGCTGCATACATCGATTAAAATCCCGGTTACAGCGTACAAATCTCGCATAGCTCGCATACGACGCAGCAGCAGTAGCATACTCCAATTTGGGAGTTGTTGAAGAACCTTTTTGAAGGTTGAAGGAAAGTTGAAGATCATAGCTTTTATAGCTTTTTGAAGGGTTTTGTAAGATTGTCTTCAATTCCCTCATTGATTGTCTTGTCTTGTTGGATTGCTATCCAAGGAACGCTTTGCTTGTGATATTTGATTCAGTTATTGAAGTCTTTTCATTAAATTCTTCTTTGTTCAAATATTCACCTTCTTCCCATATATTTAATACTTTCATTATGATGATGAGCGGCTAATTTCCTTGTGTGATTTTAGGGTGATTGGCTGAAGGTTGTGGGAAAAACAATGATAGAATAATCTTAGATTCCAGTAGGATCCTGAAAGTTCGAGTCTTTAACCTTAACCCTAAGCATCTCGTTCGGTTGATGAACATCTCGGCCGGGGTGGAATTCTTCTGACCGAGGTGACTTATCCGACCTAAACAGAAAGTTAAGTGTTAGAGTTTGCCAAATCCTATTCTTATTACACCTTCCTGGTTCAATGCAAGCTTAGGATGAGACTTACCCGGTAATTCCTTAGTTTGTGTACCAACGATCATAAGTGTAGGTAATAAAGGTTTATCCTTTATTGGGGTTTGAGTGTGCTTCCATCCCATCTTTGTGAGTTAGCCTGAGACTTACCCGGTAAAGGTTGATTCTATTCCCTTAGATGGTGTGTTAGTTTGAGGTTATAGTTCTTTATCTTGATTCCTTGAGACTTACCCGGTAATAGGAGTTACGGTTTAGGATTAGTGTGTAGTGAGACTTACCCGGTGATCTACTCCACTTTAGTAACGCCTTCCCCATGCAAAAATCTCAGCTTTGTCCGCTTATCTATAGATCTTGAGTTGGAACCACAACTAGATGCCTTAATCCCTAGAATTGCATGTTTGCTTTATTTGACTTCTTATTCATCTTTGATTGTGTTAATCGCTCTTTTGTGGTTAGAATTAACGTAGCATACCGTGTTGACTTTGTTTCACCAAGTCCCTGTGATCGACCCCTGGAATTTTCTTGCTTTTACTACGATTGACCCGTACACTGCGGGTTCGCATCCTTGTTTTAAGCTTAAGTCTAGGGTTATAAATTTAAAGCTTGCACACACCGTTTGGAGCGAACAAGTTTTTGGCGCCGTTGCCGGGGACAGTTCTGATATGTTTAAGTTGCTAAATGCTTTGTTTAAGTTGCTAAATACTTACAGGTTATTTGACTGAGAAAAACGTCGAAACCGAAAAAAAAACAAAATGGTTTTAAAAAAATTTTTGACCTCGACCGGGACAGTTCTGGCGAAACGAGGTGTTTCACCTCGGTTGAACCAAGAACATCTCGACCGAGGTGGCGTAACAGAAAGTTTTCGAAAACGATTTTTGTGTTACTTATCTGGATATGATCTCAGTGAAGATTTTGTTTACTTACTGGTTTTAAATTCTTTGTGTGTTTGAAAGGTTTTATAATATGTTTAAGTTGCTAAATGCTTTGTTTGAAATTATTAGCATGTTTAATACCTTGTTTTTATCCAAATTATGTTGAATTTGAAGGTTGACACCGCAGGTTAAGTTCTCTCACATTCTTCTTGGAAAGACCAAGGCAATTCATTCTCTTCTTCTTCTTCTTCTTGATCATGCTTAGCCCCTCATATACATTTTGCCTCCCTTTACCTATCCGGGAATTTGGAAGCAAGCGAAGTGGTGAAAGCAAGTTAAAGTTGAAGGTGGCTGGAAGTGAAGTGTTAGAAAGTAATTTTAGGTTTGGGGAAGTCAATCATGAAGATGAGTAACTCGGCACCATTCACATAGCCGGGTGTTTGTGTCTTGCCAAAATCGGTTTGAGCGATATTCCTAACGGGTCATGGTATGTGCATCAAGGGTTTGATGCATCTCGAGAAATTGATGATTGCAGATTTCCTAGGCTTCGGTTATTGTGCACCTCTGTCCATGCATCCCAAAAAGTAAAGTAAAAAAATAAAAGAAAAAGAAAAAGTGTGAAATAAGCGAAGCTTATTGGTGGAAGGTGTTGCAAGTCAAAGTGGAAGTGAAGTTCATCCTTTTCCCGGATTCTAGCACCACATTACCTTACATACATCCCTACCCTACACGTTTCTTGACCTTTTCTTTTGAGAAGCCCTTGAGACCTTGAGCTTGTTGATTGACTTAGCGGTTTAAATTGGATTATACATGATTAATTTTGATAATTATGATTTATTATGCATTCTATGATTTTATGCAAAGATGAACAACTTTCTTATATTTATAAAATGTTTTGAGCATATTAAGTTTTTAATTCCAGGAAGTATTCTCTTAGAGTGATCTATGATAGTTGCACACCATAAAATATTTTTGAAAGACTTTTTCTATTGATTTTCTTGACTTATAATCCATTCTATCTTGTCTTTTATATGAGGAACTTGCTTGGGGACAAGCAAGGGCTAAGTATGGGGTATTTTGATAGCATGAATTATAGTCTATATTTTAGGGTTTGTTTGGACGTTTTATCTTTCATAATCTGCATGTTTGTATGTATATTATGTGATTATATTACCATTTCATCTACCTTTGCGAGAATCGAGGTCTACACCTAGTTTCGTTGTAATTGCAGGTAATATGGTACGTTTTGCATCAAAAAGGAGCAAAAGAAGTCAAGAGTCATTTGGAGCTACATCCAGGAAGCACAGCCATGGATTGAAGATTTACTTTGGAGCTGATTTGAGAGATTTCACATTCTGTCGTGAGATCACCTCGGTTGACCAGAGGTTCACCTCGACCGAGGCGATCCAGAGACGCCGACTCGACCGAGGCGAATACCTAGGACGCGGCGAGAATATTTTATTCTTGGAAGAGATCTTTTAATTTTGGAAAGTGATCTTATATTTTTGGGCTGAGCTTCTAGAAGAAAGGAGATATGCAGAATCATATATTTTACCTATATTTATGGGATAATATCTTCTTAAGATTTATTATCTTTGGAGGTTTATTTTTCCTATAAAAAGGGTTGATTTTCCACAAATCCAACATCACGCTATACCGTCGATCAGGGTTTACACACGCAGCAGCAGTAGCATACTCCAATTTGGGAGTTGTTGAAGAACCTTTTTGAAGGTTGAAGGAAAGTTGAAGATCATAGCTTTTATAGCTTTTTGAAGGGTTTTGTAAGATTGTCTTCAATTCCCTCATTGATTGTCTTGTCTTGTTGGATTGCTATCCAAGGAACGCTTTGCTTGTGATATTTGATTCAGTTATTGAAGTCTTTTCATTAAATTCTTCTTTGTTCAAATATTCACCTTCTTCCCATATATTTAATACTTTCATTATGATGATGAGCGGCTAATTTCCTTGTGTGATTTTAGGGTGATTGGCTGAAGGTTGTGGGAAAAACAATGATAGAATAATCTTAGATTCCAGTAGGATCCTGAAAGTTCGAGTCTTTAACCTTAACCCTAAGCATCTCGTTCGGTTGATGAACATCTCGGCCGGGGTGGAATTCTTCTGACCGAGGTGACTTATCCGACCTAAACAGAAAGTTAAGTGTTAGAGTTTGCCAAATCCTATTCTTATTACACCTTCCTGGTTCAATGCAAGCTTAGGATGAGACTTACCCGGTAATTCCTTAGTTTGTGTACCAACGATCATAAGTGTAGGTAATAAAGGTTTATCCTTTATTGGGGTTTGAGTGTGCTTCCATCCCATCTTTGTGAGTTAGCCTGAGACTTACCCGGTAAAGGTTGATTCTATTCCCTTAGATGGTGTGTTAGTTTGAGGTTATAGTTCTTTATCTTGATTCCTTGAGACTTACCCGGTAATAGGAGTTACGGTTTAGGATTAGTGTGTAGTGAGACTTACCCGGTGATCTACTCCACTTTAGTAACGCCTTCCCCATGCAAAAATCTCAGCTTTGTCCGCTTATCTATAGATCTTGAGTTGGAACCACAACTAGATGCCTTAATCCCTAGAATTGCATGTTTGCTTTATTTGACATCTTATTCATCCTTGATTGTGTTAATCGCTCTTTTGTGGTTAGAATTAACGTAGCATACCGTGTTGACTTTGTTTCACCAAGTCCCTGTGATCGACCCCTGGAATTTTCTTGCTTTTACTACGATTGACCCGTACACTGCGGGTTCGCATCCTTGTTTTAAGCTTAAGTCTAGGGTTATAAATTTAAAGCTTGCACACACCGTTTGGAGCGAACAGCGGTCGATGCAGAGAAGAGGCTGCGAGTTTTCCAGGCGGGGCTGCTGCTTGAGGTATTTGAACCAGTGGTGAGGCGGCTACAGGCGATGGCTTCGATCCTTCGGTGGCTTGCAGGGTTCCTCTCGACGGCGGCAGCACGCCCGTGGTGGTGAGTCCGAGGACAGGTTGAGGTGGCGTGAGGCTACAAAGGTAAGGAGATGGGAGAGGGAAAGAGTTGAGGGGTTCAACACAACACATACGAGAGTGAGGTGAGGAAAGAGATACGAGGGAGATGGCGTGTGAGAGATGTTGGGAGAAGGAGAAGCAAAGGCTGGGGTAGCGTGGGCGGCTAGGGTGTAGCTTCAGAAGGCTAGGAGGACACTGACTATACGACAAGGAGGGAGGAAACCTATTTTTTTTTTTTGATACAATGGTAAACAAACATAGGAGGATCAGCTTCTACACACTAATCGACCTACAGCATCCTTTCGGATGAGGTCTCGAACGTCTTTTGGGATTGCATCAGCATCCAGTTCTTCATTATGTCCGTGCAACGCAATCTTGTCCGCAACCGTATTAATTTCCCTAAAGATGTGCTGAGCGGTAACAACTTGGAAACTAGCAATAATAATTGAGATGTCATTTATGATCATATCGAGTTCCCACGGATGCTTCCAAATTCGGTTAATCGAGTTGATCAACGTAAGGTTATCCCCTTCAATCTCGATAGCTGTAATTCCAATCTCCTTAGCCTTTTGAAGGCCATACCGCAAAGCAATAGCTTCAGCTTCCAAAACTGAATCGGCATTGCAACTGCCGCTTCCTAAAACAATAGGAACCACATGATGGTTTCGAATGATAAATCCATACGAACAGTTATTTGTTAAACTTTGTGAGACATCAAAGTTGAATTTGTAGAAACCTTCGCTTGGTCGTTTCTAGTTGAGGTTTTTCTTTCTTCTCCTTGGTGCTTTTGGTACTAATATATTGGTGCTTTCTTTTGAATTTGCTAGATCCCAACTAGCAATTTGGTTAATTGCCGTTATTCTAATGTTTTGTGGGAATTTTGTTTTATTAAAAACGAACTGAATCTTTGAGTTCACAAAGGGCCTCATCAATACCTTGATTCTCAATATCGATACTTTTTACGATCGATACAACACTTTGGTTATCAATAATTGAGTGCATAATCGGACATTTAAAAAACAAGTGTTTTGCACTTTCGGTATGGTGGTTACAGTACTCGCAGTTCATAACTACCGGGATCTTTTGTCTATCCAGATTTTGTTTTGTAGGGATACCATCCATAGCAACCTTCCATATGAAATTCCTGATTTTTGGCATGATGTCTAGTTTCCAAATCTAGGTTTTGTCGCTTGTGACTCCAACTCTCCTTTTTTGAATCATCTCCAACGATGATTTAGTCGAGTACCACCCTTCATTATTTCCTACCCAGTACAATCGATCACGAATGTCACTAACCGGTAAGTTATAATTTTTAATTTTCTCCACCAGTGTACTTGGCAAGTAATTATTAAGTTGGTCTAATTTCTGGTGATTCCATGCATTATTACTGATAAAAGAGGATGTAAGTTCTGTCAGATTGACTTGAGTTGAGTCAAGCAAGACATCTTGTAGTGGTTTATCCAAAACCCACTTATCTTTCCAAAATCTTATTGTGTTTCCGTCTCCTACCCTCCAAGCGAGGCCTTTGTCGAAATCTTTATATAATTTGATCAAATTCTTCCACTGCCAAGATACATTCTTTCCGCAATCGTAATTCCATAGGCATGCTCCTTTTAGGTATTTTTCTTCAACTATTTTAACCCATATGTTATCCGGTTCAACCATAATATTCCATAGTAATTTCATTTGTAGAGCTTTATTCATGTCTTTTGCTTTCCTAATCCCTATTCCACCAAGGGATCTGGGTTTACAAATCTTGTCCCAGCTAATAAGAGGGTGGTGATTAGGCCCCTTATTCCAAAAGAAAATTCTATTGATTTTGTCTAGTTCACTGTGTACATTTCCCGGCAGCATAAATGCCTGCATTAAGTAACTAGGTTTTGCATTCAGATTTGCCTTTATTAAAGTTATTGTTAGACAAGGAGGACGCTTTCCATCTAGTAAGTTGTTGTTTGGTTTTAGTGATAACGGAGTTGAAAATTTCTTTGTTGACTCGACCGTTAATGATTGGGCATCCTAAGTATTGTTCGATATTCGTGGAGATACTAATTCCCAAATGACCCTGAATTCTTCTCTTATTACTTTGATCAATGTTACATGTAGTCTGAAACACGGATTTATTATAGTTAATTATCTGTCCGGAAATATCACAATAGTCTTTTAAGACCGAAAGAACCATATCACTCGCCTGAGTTGTCGTTTTAGTGAATATTATTATATCGTCTGCAAATGCTAAGAAAGGGATAATAGTCCCATTCTTTAAGATAGGGAAACCAATACACTTTGGGTTCTCATTGGATACTTTTTGCAAGTTTCTTGCTAACACTTCCGCACATAGATTAAAAAGAAGGGGGGATAGCGGATCCCCTTGTCTTAGACCACGCTGTGGGCAAAATAAGTTAGTAGGTGAGTCATTAATTAAGATCGAATATGAAACTGTTGATATACATTCTTGAATCCAACTTCGGAATTTATCCCCAATTCCGAATTTGATCAAAACCGCTTTAAGGAACTCCCATTCCACTTTGTCATATGCTTTTTCCATATCTAATTTTATGGCCATATAACCTTCTTTTCCTTTTTTTGCTTTGAAACCATGAAAAATTTCGTGCGCGATGAGCACATTATCATGAATTGCTCTATCTTTGACGAAAGCACTTTGTAGAGGGTGAATCAATAATGGAAGGACTACACTTAATCGTTTTGCTAATATCTTCGATATAATTTTGTATACAGTGGATACTAAACTAATAGGTCTGTAATGTGATGTTGTTGTTGGGTTATCAATATTTGGTAGGAGTGCTATGAACGTATGATTTAGTTGCCGAAGTAATTTACCAGTTCTATAGAAACTTTTAACCGCTCTGGTAACTGTTGGACCGACAATATGCCAATACTTCTTATAGAAACCCGCTGGCATTCCATCGGGGCCTGGCGATTTATCTGAGCCTATATTAAATAGTGCGTCTTTTATTTCTTTTGTGGAAAAAGGCTTTTCCAAATTAATGTTATCAGTACTTGATACTTCTTGTTGAATAATATGTAGTTGATTTTGTACTTTATTCATGTCAATTGATGAAGTTTTGAATCTACTCTTGTACTCATTTACAAATTCGTCATTGATTTCTGTATCATTCGCCAACACCTCACCAGTACTTTTAGTAATTGTCGAAATTACTTTTTTGTTCCTTCGTCCCGTTGCTTTCCTATGGTGAAACTTAGTGTTCTTATCGCCAAATTGCATGTATTTCGTTTTGGCTCTCTGTACCCAATATTTATGATGGTATTCTATTAGACATTCTCTTTTCTGATTTAGTCTAATGATTATGTTATTAATGCCTTGGTCAAAACTTGAAAAACTAATTTTTTGGAGTCTTTCTAATTCTTCGTCTACTTTTAACAGTTGTTTGTTTATATTGCCAAACTTTTCTCGACTCCATTGTTTCAGTTTTTGTTTGAGCAAACTTGTCCTTTTTGCTAGATCAAACATACTTGTGCCTTGCTAATGAGTCCTCCATACTTGCTTCACCACGTTTTCACAATCCTGATTAAGCATCCACATTGATTCAAATCTAAAAGGTTTATTCTTCCCTATACTCTGATTATTTTTAAGGAAAAAGGAAATCATACAGTGGTAAGAGTTTGTGAAAGCATGATTCCTAGTGTGCAAACTAGGGTATTCTTGAATGATTTCCAAAGAGGTCATCACTCTATCCAATTTTTCGTATGTACTATTATCACCTTCTTTCCTTTTCTTCCATGTAAAATCATTTCCTTTGGTTGGTAGATTTTTTAAGCTAAGTTGGTTAGAAAATTGTGTTAATCTCTCAAACCTATTAATCGCAGTTGTAGCCCCTCCTTTTTTATCGGCTGGTTCCATCAATTCGTTGTAATCTCCGACTATGATCAACGGGATTTTAATACTCCTCATTTCTCTTTCTAATTGTATCCAAAATGCACGTTTCATTTGTTCGTTTGGTGGTGCATAATTGGAAATAATCATTGATTCAAAGTTGGTACTAGTGTTAGTGTGTTTTAATATAAGGGATCTTTCTGATATACTACTAATTTCTATCTTTTCACTCTTGAGTTGATATTCTTTCCATAGGAGACACATTCCCCCCGCAAATCCCATTGCCGGGATAAAGCATATCTTATCAAAACCTGCGCTCTTCCAAACCGATTCGTCAGGTTCATCCTTAGTTTTGGTTTCTGCTAACATAATCATTTGTATGTGTTCGTTTTTACACGTTAGGTTCAAGTTAGTCCAAAAATTTTTCTTCTTCATGCCGCGATAATTCCAAAAAGCAATCTTCATAATGAAATATTTAACCGGTTTGGGTGTTCAAGCACCCGTTTTTCAGAACAAGCAAATCGTTTTATGTTAGCGCCCATTTTACCTTTAAAAACCCTCTTCGCTAACACCCGTTTGTGATTGGTTGGGCCATATTGGAATTTGCCTAATATTCTTTTAAGACGGTGATAAATGCCAACAGTTTCCTTTCTTACAGAGCGTAACCAAATTGACTCGTTGTTCTCATACAAATTGAAATATCTATTGCCATCGTATGAAGACATATATGATCGATGCTCCAACATGTATGATCGAAAATCCTTAACTTGTTTAATGAGGAAACTCGTAGAGATTCCTCCGTTTATCATTTTATTATTTTTTTTGGGGATAGATATTAGGACAATGCTTTGCATATTTTTTGATTTCATCAAACATTCTGTAGGAATTTTATTATAATTCGTGTTATACAATATTTTCGCATCACATGCATATTCAAACGAGTTATTGACACAATTTATGGGTGAACTAGAAAGATTGATGACCGACACTTGTACATAACACCAAACGAAGTATTCACTATCTTTCGATTGAATCTTTTCAACGCTGATTTCCAGACCTAGAAGTAAACCATCCACATTTGGTCCACTGTTGGAATGAATCCACTCTTGTGTTGGGATCGTCTGTTGCGCCTTCAGAAAAGGATTGGTTGTTCTACAGCCTGTACAGAAAGCAAGAAATTTGTATCCAGTCATAATAAACTCTGCATTCCATTTTAGTCGAGTGTGATTATGATCATCGGATTTCGCATCCATCTTCTTCCATCGTACTGTTGTTCTTACAACTACCTTTTTACTTGTTCTGCTTAGGTATCCTTTCATTGTTATCCTGTACATAATCTCGGGTTTTAATTTAAGTGAGATGAGTACCCAAACCTTGGTATTATAATTGATGTCATCCTCATTTGGCTCCCGGGATCTCGTCTCTTTGGTCCATAGTCCCAGCATATCATGAATCACCAACCTCTATTCAAAAACACAGTAACATACAGATCTAAGTACAGAGGAAATGTGAAAATAAAAGGAGTTGCTTAACAGTTCTTGAGGTACGCTGCTTAGTCGTCTATTCTCTTGGCTAGTTGATGTCCTAAAACCTGCAAATAGATTACTCAAAAACGCCGCAACTGGTGAGAAAACAGTGTAACTTAGGTATTCATAAATAGACAATATACTACTGCATATAAGAAAACGCTTAGCTAACCAAAAATTTTCAAAGACCACTTGAGATAAAATTGAGACAAACAGGGGATTCACCTTAGTAAAAGAGTTATTGTTTTTGATGCAGATTGCTATTTTGCCATTGCAGTGGCAACTACCATTCATCGATATACAGATACTCTCCCCATTTACATTATTTGAAGAGGAACAGATAAACACATCACAAAACACCAGAAAACGCAGTAAAACACTCCAAACAACAGCAAACATGCTCTTCCAAGGTTTAACAAAGCCTGAAAATCAAGCATGTTCAAGACAGCAAAAAAACCACCACACCATATACTCTGATGATTCCTGTTAGAAGAGCTACTCATATGATGAGATTCATTCTTACTAAGTACTTTACTCGACAGCTGAGAGTTCTGTGTATCAACAACAAAACAAAGTTCATGATAATAACCATAAAAAAGTCTCATAATTTTCAAACAGCAGTTCTTGAAACTAAATTGGTTTTCCTTACTATTCTTGCTACTATTGGTAACATGGTAAATGTACTGCATCAATCCACCCATTGTCCATTCATGATAAGGGAAAACTTGGAGATATAACTCCATGGTACAATAGGGACAGTACAACAATATACTACTCATACAGGACATAAAATTAATCAGACAGGTACTGGTAATTCTAAAAGGCACTGAATTAGAAAAACACACAAAATGCAAATTGAGAATATTCCGCAAAATGGCCAGGTCCAGGGAACTACTGGACTTCCGCAAAGGACTGATACCCATAAGAATTAGTTAATTTTAGGCTTCTTTGCTCCCTTCAGCTTGGAGGACGCTGTATCTTCGCCACCCCCTGCCTCTTCCCTAGGCTGGAGTCTGAGTTTTGAGATTTGTTACTAACTTCCATAGCATCCATAAGCTTGTTGACAGTGTTGTTGGTTTCTACCGAGTGAAAGGTATTTTCAAAAACTCCACCCCTCAACTCATCCGGAATCTCACCATTTTTGAACAGCATAGCAGTGAAACGGGCTACTGACATCTCGTCTTCCTCACTCTCATCATACTCTTCATCATCGTTGAGATGTTTCTCAATCTCGGCTGCTTTTACTTTGAACTCTTCATCCTCCTCCATAGGGACAGTAAGGGGGGCATAGATTTTGGTACGTCTCCTTCATTGTCATCATTAGGGAGCTTACCCTCAGCTTGGCCCTCATTGGGTTTGTTTTGATCAGTTTCCTCAATAATTGTATTGACAGTTTGAGCCTTAGGGACTTCTTTTCCATTCCCCTAGCAGTCCTCCTCTGTTTCCTGGATATCAGAATCTTCTTTATTCTCAGTAGGCATGTTGAGGTTAACTTTAGAGCTAGAAGCTGAGTCTTCACCTTTCTCCATATGGAGTCCGAAACCATACTGAGATGACAAGTAAGGTCTCACCTCATTATGTCTAATACTAGGATGCTTAGTTTTCCCCACATAGTTCTAATCTTTCTCTTCATTCGCACCATTTACTCCTTCTTTCTTACCATTGAAATCTCTAATGTTTCTAAACGGTTTTGTTCTAATTTCCCTCAAAGGACACACACCATAAGTATGATCTTCACTTGAACAAAAACCACATCCCAGAGAGAAATCCTCATACCATATGGGGAAATCTTTCACTTCATTATTATCATCCAGAATGGGAACAAATTTCTTTCTCTTACCATCAACATCAAGGTTAACACAAATTCTAGTGAAGTTAATGGCCTTCCCTCTTTCGGAGAAAGAATCAAGTTTTACAAACTGTCCCACTTGATTTTCCTCAATAATAATTTTGATAGCTTCCTTGTTAATATATTCCGGCGGGATTTGAGGAATCCTAACCCATAGGTCAGCTATCGTATTACTCTCTATAAGAGTATTAAAGTTCGGTTTCCATGGTTTTAGTATGATCAACAATCCAAACACATGGTATGGCCTAGCATCCCAAATAGTCTTCCTATCTATAGGATTAGAGAAAGATACTTCAAACCAGTGGTTCGGTTTAGCAAAAATTCTGACCTCTCCTTTCACATTTTTCCATTCATGAATTAGCTTTGTTCTAAGCTTAGCCATATCAATTGGTTCACCAAGGACACATCCCATAAGTGATATATCCTTCTGTTTTTGGAAGTCATTCTTAACCTTTGCTAAGCTACTAAGGTACCCAGCAAGTCCAGGAATTTTTGAGGACTCACCTTTGTTCTTTGAGCCTTCAGTACTCTTTGAGCCATTCTCATTGTTCACAGCTTTCGCAGCTTTTGGTTGTTCTGTTTTCTCAAGTTGTTCATTGTTCTGTTGTTGTTCAGATGGGACTACACATACAGCTTCTTTGAAAGTTTTGTTTTTCTCACTCATATTATGTTCAGGAAAACAATCACAATATAAGTGAAGAAGATAGAGGAAGAAGTTTTTGTAAACTTGGTGTGGGATATCCTTAGCTACAAATTGTGCTTTATATAGACGACACCATTTGCAATACGACTCAGAAATGACCCATCCACAAACAGATCTAGAATCAACTTTCTCTATTCTCAATGTGTTCTGGGTTAATTTATCAAGGTATTTGTGTTTTGTATTTGATAACCATAACTCACAATTATTCATTTGATAAAGAGATTTACCTTTTTTGGAGTTGGATGCAGATATGAATCCGTAGTGGCCAGGTTGACCACCTCCTTTGGGAGGAGAAGCCTAACTTCCCCTTCCTTCTCACCCGTGACCCTTCCATGGATTAGACAGAGAGCCTTTTTCCTTCCACCCATCGTAGACAGCCAAACAACACTTCCAGAAACCTCCAAATTAAAAAGGTTTAGACTTTCCTTTCCAGATCCACCTTTTAGCCTTTGAGTTTTGTGACTGTGCCTTCTTGTTTGCAGCAACTTTGGTGCCCTAGGCAGCCCTTTCCATCTTTTCTTTTTTCGATTCCTTGTTGTGGCTTTCCTTGTCTGACTTGTATGCTTCCATTCTTTGTTTCCTTTTGAAAGTAAAACGTCAACGCAGCTGTAGATCCTGCTTTCGTAGTTGATATAGAGGACTGAGCACAGGACCGGCGAGGGTATCGGCAGTGACGGCGTTTGAAGGTTGTTTGGATTTTCGATTTGGTGGTCGGAAAAGAGTGCTTTTCCTATGCGCGTGACAAGCGCGTACATTTTGGGGAATACGGTGTTTTTTGGAGGGAGGAAACCTATGGCTGAAGGAGAAGAACAAAAAAAATTAAATTCAATTAAATTAAAAATGGGGATAAATAAACTCGACCTAAATTAATCGGAACGGAAATTTCCGAAGCGGAAAACTTTCCCAACTTTTTCCGAAAACAAACAAAAAAATATAAATACACGCGGGAAGGATATTTTACGTCGTAAAATACTTTAATAAAAAAATATTTATGCTAGTAAATTATTGATAAAAGTCGGAAAAATAATTATCAAAAATGTGCCAAAAATTTGGGCATTACAACATATCCCCTAAAAACAAGTTTCGTCCTGAAACTTGCTATACGCCGAACTTCTCGGTCCCTAAGGCCGATGTATGAACTCTCACTCTAAGAAGACTGAAACTTTCTAATCTACATACACAAACTACCACCGCAAGATAGGTCAGGTCATATAACAACCGTACAGGGCACAATCTATACTTAACATAACGCTTGCACATAACTCAACCAAGGGAAGAACTAGGTCTAACCCGCCGATTCTAACGATGCTACTAGATCAACGTTGAGTTATCAACGTAAAACTCAACTAAAGATACTACCCTCCATCTTCTTGTTAACTTCATCGGTTCCTCGTCTGCCATTAGATCATCATTACTGACAACATGTCTCGAGTCATGTAAGTACTCTCTCGATTGATACACATGAAACACCGGGTGACAACGCCAACTTGTAAGCCACTTCTCCAACTCGCGTTAAGATCTCAAAAAGGTCCGATATATCAAAAACTCAGCTTCTTTCTCGGGTCTTTCTCAATGCAGAGATTTCGTTATGTTTGTCTTTGCTTGTCTCTAACCAAGAAGATCGAACAAAAACTTTGATGTTACATTTCCTCAATTCTTGTTGCAAGTTCCAAGTAATGAAGGAAGTACTTTACTTCACACTGCTACTACTAACAAGACACGTATGCTATTACCTTTACCTCGTTCCTCGATACTCAATCAAGACTTGACTTGGGGAATCACTTGTCCTCTTCAAACCCATCATTCCTCGAGGCAATTTCAACAGTTCACCAATAAATCTCCTCTTAACTCTCAACAACTCCATTGTCAATTTTCGTCCCACTCAATACTTCATTGTCATCTGGAGTAGGTTAGCCATAAATGGTATGACTTGGAGAATCTCTTCACAAATCCAATAATGATCGGCACATCCAAGAAAACTTGTAGCTTCTTTCACGTCCTTCGGGCGTTGCCATCCCGAGAAAACTTGTCATGCAAGTTCTCTCTTCTTCGAGAGTAGACCAAAAATATCTTGTCCGGGGCATAAAAAGCCTCATATGGAATCACTACAACTCGTAGTGACCAAAGTTTTTCTAAAAGGCCGTAATTGCAATAACCCAATCTCGAATTCTCAATCGGTGACAATTAGACCTTAACTCAATCTTAGAAGAGACTACCGACCCTTGCAACCGGTCGAGTAGACCATCTATCCGTGGTGAGGGATACTTGTTCTTCATTATTATCTTGTTCGGCTCATGGTAATCGATGTACAAATGGAGATAACCGTCTCTATTTTTGCAAATTGGTGTTCTCCATAACAACTTCAAATCAAGAGTTTAAGATATATTCAGTGTTCTCCATAGCTTTTCACTAATTCTAATGAACTCTTTTCAATAAGTTCTTGCAATTGCTCCTTCACTTGCTTCCACAACTCCTATCTCTTCACAAGTGTTATTCCATACGGCGCCTTAGCCATCGGAATTGAGTCAAGCTAAAAATCCTCATTCTGACGTATTGGAATCCGTGATATCTCGGTTTTCGTTTTTTTCCTTCTTTCGTCCCATAACATAAGACCGACACAACCTTGTCTTAAACTTGACAGGTGGTCATGATACTAATGATCTACGCCGATTTGTTTGGGTGGCGTCGTTTAGACACATGCATTGTTCCATCTGTAGCTACAATGTCAACTGTCCTCTTTCAAAGATCCTTCATCTCCTGAACTCTTGGAACTGGCTCGAGTCTTCCGACTCTTGAAGCCTTGGTTAAACAATAATTCAACTTAACCCCTCTTCTTGCTTCAAAGGGATGACCATAATAACATCTCTTGATCTCGCGCATGTGTTCAGTCACAAAGTTCTTAACTACAAGACTCATTCATGCCTTATAACAAATCGAGACAACCTCCTTCGCTTTCTCGGACATCCCAACCTATGGGAGGAGCTCTTCATATCCCACATCAGCTTTCACTATAGACATCCCTTCTTCAAGTAGGTGTTGAAATTTACACTTCACTTTCTTATGTAACATCAACCCGACGATAGAGGTTCTAACCTCAATCTTCCATAAACTTTTTATACATCTCTTGTCAACATCAAACTTCAAAACTTCAATCTTTCCTTACTCTTGTTGGTCACCTTATGTATCTCTCGGTATTCCATGAACAACTTCACAACTGTACCGGTATGCCCCGTGGAAAATGTTAGAAGAAACTCCCCATCCAAAACCACTAAATTTTCAAACTCATTACATCTCCAGGTACTAATATCATAACTCTAAGCTTGCAGTGTTGCCCTAGTCTAGGTCCTCTCTTTCATGCCATAACCACCATGTTTCTTCTGTGTGAGTCTAGAAACTTGACTTATCTCTTGCCCACGGTAACATATCATCCATTTCATACCCTACATCCTCTATATACTCCCGTTTACGTACCACCTCCATGACACCTTACCTTCTTCTTGATTCACTACTTCCCCTTTACCATGGTCAAACTTTAAAACCTCTAATTCGTGTCGTTCTTCCATATGCCAATTCCATGACCTACAAAGTTCACATAAGGTCATACAAGTTCCTCTGTATGCCCATAATCTTGTTTACTCATCCTCTCTACACTCACCAATAGACAACCCGCACCAGTGCATTCTCAGTTGTCACCGATTAACTTGTATCTGACCTTCTCCGAAGTCAACGGCTTATTAATACTTGTCCCTTGCTTGTCCCCAAGTAAGATCCAAATCTTAGATACAAGATAGAATGGATTATAAGTCATCAAAAATCAATGAAAAACATTTCAAAACCTTTTGGTGGTGCGCTTCATTCATAGATCACCTTAAGAGAATTCTTCATGGCAAATAAAATCAAGACATGATCAAAAAATTTAATAAATATAAGAAAGATGTTCATATTTGCATAAAATCATAGAATGCATAATAAATCATATTTATCGAAATCAATCATGTATAATCCACTTTAAACCACCAAGTCAATCAACATACTTGAGGTCTCAAGGGCTTCCAAAAGAGGTCAAGAAACATGTCAGGGTGAGATGTATATATGGTAATGTGATGCTAGAATCCGGGAATAGGATCTTACTTTCACTTTCTTTGAAACACAACATCTTCCACCAATAAGCTTTGCTTATTTTCACTTTTTTACTTTACTTTTTGGGAGCATGGACAGAGGTGCACAATAACCGAAGTCTAGGAGATCAGCAATCATCAATTTCTCGAGATGCCTCAAACCTTTGATGCACATACCATGACCTGTTAGGACTATCGATCAATCCGACTTTGACAAGACACAAACACCCGGATATGTGAATGGTGCCGAGTTACTCATCATCAAGATCAACGTCCCCAAACCAAATTGTTTCTTTCTAACACTTTCAGCCAAGATCTCAACTTCACTTTCACACGCTTTTCGTCAACTGCATCCAAATTGTAATACCCGAAAATTTTCTTCTGACAATTTCCGAAACAAATAAGAACTTGACCGATTATGACTTTTTCGGCGCTTTAATTCTTTAGTATGGATTCCGACATTATGTTGTCTTCTTTTAAGTTTCGGGACGAAACTTATTTTAAGGGGGGAACTAATGTAACATCTGAAATTTTTACTTCCGAGTTATTCCGAAGCAAACTGGACCTGGACCGGTTTTGGGTTTTCCCGACTTCTTATTATATCCTATGTGACATTTGAGTCTTATCCTTTGATCGTTTTTTTATTATTTTATGTGAGAACCTTACTCACATAAAATACACAAGTCAATCTACCTTCTTTATTATTTAAAATGGACCCATTTGGGCCCATCAGCGGCGTGTCTTCCGGGCCATTACGAAGGTGAGTATATTGGGTCTTTGAAACCCTACCATCCGGGCCCGATAAGAAGTTGTACAGCCAGCCCATGCTCTCTCCCTCTCTCCTCTCCCTCTCTCACATAAACCTAACATCATATCTCTTCCCTCTCTCATTGTCACATATACCGGCGCTCCCCTTCCTCCACGCCAACCTGGCAACCTCCACGCCGCCACCCACTCTTCTACCTTGGGCCATCGCCGGTGAAGCCTTCCTCTTCGTATTCAAGCAGTAAACCGCAACTCTCAATCTTCCCTTCGTCTGCCAAGGAGATTGCGGCCAAGAATCGATCTTCCTTCCAATCGGTCGACTACAATAGCCTTGCAACGGCACCTTCCATCCTGCCCTCTCGCGAACACCATCTACATCGGGTCGATCGATACAACCTTCCCCAAACTCGCCACCAACTTTAGACAGCTACGCCGGGAGATAAGAAAGCTTCGAGACCTTCCTGGAACCGGTCCGCAGGGGCGCTTGACCCTAGCCGTGGTGGCGGCCGTGAACCCAAACGCAGGTGCGCCACCAGGCTGCTGCAGGTATGCCAAGGGGGGCTTGCCGCATGTGCGTTTTCCCTGCCACTAGTGCGTCTTGTGGACTGGATTCCGCCTTTATTTTTCCACGTACACATCAGCACATCGAGTCGCGTATGTCCGGTAATGACCTCAACCCTCTTCTCTGCGTTACCCTCTTCGTGTATGTGTTGATAAGAGTACCCATGAATGTCTTTAGAACCTCCATAGCAGCCATGAAAAAAGGACTAAAAGAGCTGTTACATTTCCGAGTTTCAGAGTTGACGAACAGTCAACTTTGGGTCAAGATTTGAGTAAGTTATACTCCTCCTTTGCTGCTGAATTTTGGATATATTATAGATAAGATTTTATAGTAGAACATTTCAAAATTTGGGATAAATCCAGCGAGTGGTTTACGAGTTATGATTTTTCAAAGTTAAGACAGTCTGCTGTTTTGTTAAAGGTTTGCTGAATTTCCTAAGTGTAGAAAACTGCATGTCGGTACAGTTTTGTGATCCAGATTTGGGTAAGTTAGACTCCTCATTTAGTGCTGATTTTTGGATATGTTATAGTTGGTACTATATAGTATAACATACTGAAATTTGAGAATTTTCCGAGTTATAGTTAAGAAGATATGATTCTCCAAAGTTGGTTGCTCATGCAGTTTTTAGGTTATGCTGATATATTCTAAGTATGAGAAAAACTGCTTGTGATGCAATTTTGCGAAATAGATTTGGAGGGGTTATTGACCTCTGTTGGTCGTGATTTTTGGATATGTTGTTGATCGATATATATAGGAGCATGTAGTAGAAGTTGAGAGCGATCCGTTGGTTAATCCAGATTTAGGATGTTCCGAAGTTGGGTATAAGTATAGTTTAGTGTCGATCAATCTTATGCGTTTATGTTCTTGTGAGGATGTTGAGCCTAGAAGTCTAAGGACTCCTAGTTGACTAGAGCGTTGTTTGATTCGTGTGCCTTGTCTTGAACAAGCGTTGTGCGTTTTCCCGAGGGGAACTTGAGAGTGTGCTGATCGGTTGCTCTTGGAGACTGGTAGTCCATGGACTTACTTAGCTGGCTTCTTGTATGAGTGTAATGTGTATGAGTGGTGTTTGTTAGTTATGATAAACAACGAAACCAGATTAGGCCGACTTTATTATATTACGTAATTGACCCAAGTGTATGATAACGGGTCGTGACATCACTACCTACCTCTTGCGAGAGCTAGGAGGTTCCCTACTACCAACCCAGGCAGGTAGATGGTCAGATGCATTAGCACCATTCCTTGTTGGTAAACGGGAACAAGGGCGAGGTTTGGGAATCTCTCGTGTCACAAAATAAGTGTCATTAGCAATGACCTATCACCTAATTAAAGATAATAAAAGGATTGAGTGTTGCATGTTGATTGTGTATGTTGTGTGTTTGTGCTTTTACCTTTATACTTATGCATAGAATGTTAGATAATGGTATTATACCGCTTTGTAGATGCCTTGTAGGTTAAGACAGTTGTAGAAAGATCCGGAGGGAATGGTCAGCCGGGTCCACGTACTCATTTAGTTGGGGACGGAGATGTCTTCTATTCTTCATATGCGTCATTTTAGTACCTTTGCTTTGTAAGGCTGATACATATTCTTCATGTATATATTGTTTAAAGTTTTCAAATGTTTTAAATACTTTTGTGCCTTGTTGTAAGATCCTAGTAAAATTATTGTCAAACTAAGGTCGGGACCCATTGTGAGGTCCTAACCAGTAGCTCCCCGAGTTCTCAGAATTTGGGGTGTTACCTAAATTCCCGGATAGGTAATGGGAGGCAAATATGTATATGAGGGGCTAAAGCATGATCAAAAAGAAGAAGAAGAGAATGAATTGCCTTAATCATTCCAAGAAGAATATGAGAGAACTCATAATGTGGTGATAACCTTCAAATCCAACATAATTTTGATAAAAACAAAGTATTAAACATGCTAGAATTTCAAACAAAGCATTTAGTAACTTAAACATATCATAAAACCTTTCGAGCATATAAAGATTTCAAAATCAATCTGCAAACAAAATCATCATCGAGGTCATATCCAGAATAGAAGCACAAAACATTTCGAAAATCTTTCAATTAAAAGCCCATCTCGGTCGAGATGTTCTGACGTCATCCGAGGTGTTCATCCTCATTCGGTCAAGAACGTCTCGGTCGAGCTAGTTTTTTTTTCAAACTGGTTTTTGACGTTTTTCTCAAACAGAAACCTGTAGGTATGCATGTAATGAAAGATAAGCACATAAAGCCAAATAAGACAACAATATCCAAGAGTCATACAAACCATAGTAGCAAATAAGTCAAATAATACATCAATACCCCATACTTGGGACACATTGTCTCAATGGGTCAAATATAAGTCATAAGAAATAAGTACTCACTGGACATAGCTGGACTGCATAAAGAAATAAGAAACAGCTCCCAGATAAGACCATCTCGGTTGGCGAAGAACATCTCGGTCGATGCGTTCTGACAGCATCCGAGATGTATCTTAGTCAAGCTCCGTTTTCTCAACTTCTCAAACATCAATCCTTCCATGTAGCTCTTGAGTTGTAATTTCTTCTTAGATAGTACCTGATTTCTGTCTAGGAGGACACACAAAACACAAAGCAAACTATCTAAACTAAACTAGAAAAGAGAAAAGAAAACAATACCTTGGGTGCCTCCCAAGAAGCGCTTGGTTTAAGGTCGCTAGCTGGACTTATCTCCATGGAATTACTCAATGTACCTCGAATATCTTGGATTTCTCATCACATCCGCAATAAAACTCTTCCAAAAAGGTTCCGGTTCCTAATTTCACCGGCAAATGGTAGGATCTCCCACGTACAAGCTTGTACGGTTTGGTTATCACCGGAATCCTTCTAGCTTTCTTGCACTTTAATGGGACATAGTCTAGCCTTGCGTCCCACCCTTTCCTGGATCTAGTAATCAGCTTCTCATAAATCCTCTTTGCTTCTCCATCTCCAGCTTGGGGATGGCGTATGGTCTTTGTCATGTGAATGACCCCATACTTGAGCAAAAGACACTTCATCGCCTTAACGGTGAAGTGCTTACTAGCTCCGTTTCTCGTAGTCCAAGGAGCATCTTCTTTCAGCAAATATAAGGGAGGTTTCATCTTGACCTTAGGAGGTTCCTTCGGAAAAGATCTCTAACTCTTCGGTGCATTCTTGGAAAAATTAGAAATTTTAATAGGAATTTCAAAGGGAGTAAGAGAAAGTACCTTGTAGAGTGTTTCAAAACTTGAGACGAGATTTGTGGTAGGATGACAATCCATACATAAAACTTCTCCCAACTCGGCTGATCTTTCTTCAACCGTGGCCCAAGTTTCAGCAGTTGGATCGAGATCTTCCACTTCTTCCTCTTCTTCAATGAGGACTTCAAGAGGAGCTTCAGATTTAAGCGGAGAGATTCTTGAAACTTGTAGTACTTTCTTATACACCTCTTTTGGCTTAACATAGGGTAGGGAGCTTTCTTTGAGCTTCTCCACCTTCTTCATCAACTTCTCCCATTTTGATTCAAGCGAATCTTCAAGAGGTTCTTCATAAACTTTTGTAGGGACATTCAGCTCATCCCATATCGCAAGTTAATCCTCAATAGCCTCTTCACTTTCCCTTTCATCATTAAATTCGATGAACGCAAATAATTGCAACAAATATTCATAATGGTCTAATCTAGCAAGTTGTCTTACTCTCCAAGCTGGATCAAATGCAGGGTCATAGCTCCTTGCAGCCATTCGAAATCCTGAAAACTACAAAACTCATAGGAAAAGATCAAATGCAAAAGCAAAAGCTTCCAAACTAGACAACCAAATACCGAACTTGGTCTTGACCAAGTCCCCGGCAACGGCGCCAAAAATTTGTTTGCTCTGAAAGGTGTGTGCAAGCTTTAATATTTTTACCAAAAATAATTGCAATAAAACGAACCCGCAGTGTACGGATCGATTGTAATAAAAGCAAGAATTCCAGGGTCGAACACAGGGATTGTGGTGAAACAAAGATCGGTAATTCAGGTTGTCAATTAAAAACAAGCAACAAGAAAAGATATCAAAGATGATGTAAAAACCAGGTAAAGAAAATGCGGATTCTAGAGATTAATTCATCCAGTTGTGGTTCCGACTCAAGATCTCAAAAGATAATGTGGACAAAGCTGAGGTTTGCAAAGGGAAGGTGTTTCTAAGGTGGGAATAGATCACCGGGTAAGTCTCACTACTCACTATCCCAGACCAAAGATCATCTCACCGGGTAAGTCTCAAGGTACTAAGGAAAGGAACTATAATCTCAAACCAACACACCACCCAAGGGGATAGAATCAACATTTACCGGGTAAGTCTCAGGCTAACTCTCCAAGATGGAATGAAGGCACACATAAACCCTAATAAAGGATAAACTTTTATTACCTACACTCATGATCTTGGGTATACAAACAAAGGAATCACCGGGTAAGTCTCATCCTAGGCTTGCGTTGAACCAAGAATGGTATAACAAGGATAAGATTTGGCAAACTGAATCCTCAACTCAGATAAGGATCAAGAAAGGGATCACCTCGCTCAGTTCATGTACCATCTCGGTCGAGATGTTCCACGACCGGCCGAGGTATTCGTCGGTTAAGGTAAAGGCTCGAGCTTTCAGGGTCCACTGAGATAAAGGCTCATTCTTTCATCATCTTTCCCACAACCTTCATTCAATCACCCTAGAATCGCATAAAGAACTTAGCCAACCATCATCATGATAACAATAATCAAATATATGAGAAAGGAATCAATCTTCAAACAAGAAAACCTTAACACAAAGGTTTCAATAACTTAATCAAACAAACAAACAATCAACGTTCCTCAATCACAATCAGAAAAGACACCAATCAAACCAAACTAAGAAAAGCTTACAACTTCCTTCAAAACTTCTTTCAAACTAGCTTCCTTCCTTCCTTGATCTTCAACCTTCCAAACTTCCTTCAAAACTTCCTTCAAACCTTGAAGAACTCTACTCCTTGATCCGGATATTCCGAGATTGGGTGATCCAAAGATAGATGATCCGAAGATAGCTGAATTCCAGAAAATCAACCTCTTTATATAAGAGAATCACCTTCCTAAGATAAGATATCTTTAAATGCAATTTCCTTCTATAAAATATCTTCCAATCTTCAAAAATATATCAGCCGACAAGATATGCTTCCTTCTAGAAATCCATATTAAATTATAGGGAATTATCTTTCCAAAAATAGAATATCTCAGCCAAAAATAAAGATCTCGTGGCCGTTATAATATTCGCCTCGGTCCAACCTTGCCTTGAAGATCACCTCGGCCGAGGTGGCATTGTAGCCAACCGAGGTGAATCTCAACTAAGCGTCAATCTCTCTGATCGGGTTCAAAATTAATCTTTCATCTCATTTCAATGCTTCTTGAGCCTTTCTTATGGCTCCTCAATGCTCCAGAATGTAGCTCCAATGACTCCTTAGCTTCCTTAGCTCCATTTTGTTCCAAAATGTGCCATTTTCTCTACAATTACAACGAAACTAGGTGTAGACCTCGATTCTCTTAAATGTAGACAAAACAACATAATGATCAAAGAATATACATCCATACATGAAGATTTATGAAGATAAAACGTCCAAACCAATCCCAAAATATAGACTATAATGCATGTTATCATATGTCATTTAGGCCTCATTGCAACTGCCTTAACCCTTTTATTGGGTGTCTCTACAGTTTTGACATCATTACTACTATCATCATGGAAACTGCCATCATATATACCTTCAACAACATTCATCACATCATCATCATTATCCTCAATGTCATCAATATTTCCTCCCAAATATACACTTAATCAATGTTCTCCCCATGCAGAGTTAACTCATGTTTTATGAACTCTCTCCTAGGATTTCCAAAGACAACAAATAACTCTAACTGTCATCATTTATACCAGGTATCCTAAATCAAAATTGAATTGGTGGAACCTCATATCTAATATCATATGCCCAAATAATTATAACAGTCATAGATACCATATATATGTCTACATAATCACAGTACAACATATCCCCTCCAACATATCTTCGATTTAGCCCCCCCCTCTGCTGTAAAATCTACCCCCATGATGTATCTTCATACTAAAGAAACTATCATCTACAAATAAGAAACAAAAGAAATCGGAATTAAAACCCTAAACACTACACAAACCAAAAATCAGAAGAAGCGGAGTATACTTAACCATAATCATAAAAAAATCAGAAAATAAGGGTTACCTTTGTAGATTGACGTTTCTCTTCCAACACGAAAGTACTTCCACTTCATCTCTTTGCACAGGAAACAACACAAAAACGAAGACTAAACCCTAGAAATATTGGAATCGTAGGAAGAGAAGAAGATGCGGTACCTTTTCAGATTTGGTGGTTTTAATTGTGATCGTTGAAAATTTATGTTAAAGAGGCATAAATGTTGATGGTCAATTTTGCCTCTTAGATTTAACGTACATTTGTGAAGTTAATATGTGAACAGTAATGTATATACTAATTTTTGATCGGGCTCAATAGATGAGGTGCCGTTCTGATAGTTAAAACAATTGGTTACTAAAGTTTGTCAGCCCAAAAGATGAGAATTGTTTAGATAGTTTTCTCCATTATGTATTATAGGATATTATTTTAATAGATATCAACTATATATGATATATTTTTTCGAAAAATCAAAATTACGTAAAAATGACATGTGACACTGAAGAGATGAGGAAGTGATAAGTGACATTAAGTGATTTGGCTTTAATATAGTAAATAGATTAGCAACATCAATTTCAAATGAACCGATTCAGCTTTTTGGATTTTAAATTTCGGTCTCAAGAACCCTAGGTTTTTAAGAGGGGAAATTAAAACAATTTCCCTCCACAATATCCAATAAAAACATCTTAAGAAGCAATTCAAATAGCATCTTAGCCAAAGTCATGTGTGTTGATGTTTAAAACGAATGAAATCAAAATCAATCTATCCATAAGATTAAGGGGACGGGCAACCAAACTCAGATGATATAACCACAAATTACAAATATCGTGTTCCCACAATATATGAATTTTACATGTTCGCACAATTTTTGAATTTTACGTGTTAAACCACAAATAAAATAAAAAACAGACCAAGAGGAAGGAGAAGGTATCTTTTGTTTTACATTTTTTCTTTAAACTTTTAAGAAACTACGTTATGAGTTAAAAACTTATTTTTCAATGTCATATTAATATTTTAACTAAAAAATTTGCATTAAATATTAACCGTATTAAAATTAATTTATTCATCCATGGTATATAAATTATTATTTTTTAAATTTGTATTATTTTAGTTCACATAATATGATAGTGTGTATTATTTTGATATTTTTTCTATTTTTTAAGTGATCAAGACGCTAAATGCTAAAATAATAATCTTAACAAAGCTAGATTATGAAAGTATTAAAATATTTTAAAAAATAGACAATATATATAAGTTTGAAACTTGTTTTGTTCCGTCAAAAAAAATTACACTATCCGGTTTCCCTAGACCTTAGTTAAACTTCAAAAAAATGGAATATATACGAGAGAATACCATATCATTTGCAAGTTATGGTATTATGGATAGAATATACATATTCATGTAATAAGGGGTTACATATATAAATAACTACAATAAGAAGGTGGTTTGTTAGAGTAAAGTACACGGGTATATTTACCCTAGAATGTAACAGAATTCGGTTAAGGCAATATACACAGTTCATTTCATCTCTCTGTACTCTCTCTCTTCTACCTTCAAATGGTATCAGAGAATTGAAGGTTTTGCCGTAAAATACATTCTTCCACACATATTTTCACAATCGATAGTCCATGGATACTAGTAGTGATGTTCAGGACACATATCCTAACTTGGATAATCCAGATCTTATACCTAATGTTCAAACTGGAGCTAACTCAGGACTTGGTCTTTCACCTGGAATCGAACAAATTCTTCCAGAAAATTCTATCGATCCACTTTACCTTGCGCCATCAGACAATCCTGGTATGCAATTGGTGTCCATATTGTTTGATGGATCCAATTTTTCTTCCTGAAAACGAGGCATTCATATGGCGCTTGGAGCGAAATTGAAGCTTGGCTTCATCAATGGTTCGTGTATCAAATACAAAGATGATATGGAGAAGGCTGCTCGTTGGATTAGAGCGGACTATATGATACGTTGCTGGCTTATTCATTCCATGAAACGCGAGATTGCTGAGCAATTTGCTTATGTAGAATCTACTAAGGAGCTGTGGGATGAGATTTTGGAACGATATCAGGTATCAAATGCTCCATTGATCTATCAAATTCATAAGAATCTTTCCTCTATGAATCAAGATAATGCTTCAGTTTCGGTTTATTATGGCAAACTTAAGAAGCTTTGGGATGAATTGTAAGCTCATGATGCTTTACTAGTGTGTTGTTGTGCTGGTATTGTTCACTGTAAATGTGAAATACCTAAAATCCTTGCAGAACGAGAGGCTAAGACACGATTGATTTAGTTTTTAATGGGATTAAGTGATCAGTATGATCATGTTAGATCTACCATTTTATCTCTTGAGGTTTTACCTTCTTTGAGTCGTGCTTTTCACATAATATTACAAGTTGAAAAGCAACGAGAGATTACTTCTACTTTTTCTATCCATCATGAGGCAGTAGCTGCTGATAGGCAAGTTCCTCATCGACAAGCATGAGGTAGTAGACAAGATTTTCGCAAAGATAAATGGGACAGAAAATGTGATCACTGCAAAGAAAAGGGACATTTGAAGGAAAGTTGTTTCAATTTATATGGCTTTCCTGATTGGTGTAAAGGTTTGAAGACTCCTTTTACTGATAAATCTCAAAATCAATCTCGAAATTCTAGTCAACATGTGGCTGCTAATGCCTCTTCCAGTCCACTTCTACATACTCCTTGGATGATCAGATTCCTAAAGGAGTTGATTCCAACACTGTTTCCTTGGTCTTTCAAAAAATGCTTCGATTGTTAAACAAAAAATCAGGCCATAATGATGCCTTTGGCTCTGTCAACTTTGCAGATACTACACAATCTTTTATAGCCACTGCCGCATCTCCTCCATATATATGGATTATTGATTCTGGAGCCACTAACCATATTTGTTATTGTGCCGAGTTATTTTCCAATATGACTGTGTTGACTAAACCAATTCAGATTGGTTTACCTGATGGCTCTTTGAAGATTGTTACACATACAGGATCTGTCTCAGTCTCTCCCACTTTGACATTGCAGAATGTTCTGTTTATGCCTGGATTTAAGCATAATCTCATTTTTGTCCATCGTATTATTACTCAGTCTTCATACACAACAATGTTTAATTCTGAAACTTGCTTATTTCAGGACCCTACTACTGAGACAGTCTTAGCAACTGGTTATCTTGATGGAGATTTATACAAACTTGCTAGTCATTATCATCCTCCAGTTTCTAATAATTTAGTGGGTTGTAATGTTGTTGACAAACCTTCACTACATACTTTTCATGCTAGACTTGGTCATTCTTCTTTACCTAAGCTGCAACACATTTCTGAATGTCCATCTTCTTCAATCACATCTTTGAATTGTGATATATGTACTCTAGTTAAACAACACAAATTACCTTTTGCACGAAGTACTTCTTATGCTTCTCATGCATTTGCCTTGTTACATGTGGATATATGGGGCCCTTATCACACTAAATCTTTTTGTGGTGCAAGATATTTTCTCACTATCTTGGATGATTTTACTAGATGTACATGGACTTTCCTTGTGGGAGATAAGATGCAGGTACTAAGAATTGTCTCTGGATTTCTGACTTATGTGAAGACTCGGTTTAATGTTGTGGTGAAAATATTTCGTTCTGAGTTCCATCAGCATTCTTTGCAAGAGCTCTTCATATCACATGGGATGCTTCATCATAAATCATGTCCTTACACCCCTCAACAGAATGGTATAGTTGAGAGAAAGCATCGCCATCTATTATCCACTACTCGGGCCATTCGTTTAGATGGTAAATTACCATTGAAAATTTTGGGTGAATGCATACTCTCAGCAACTTACTTGATCAATCTTATGCCATCTTCTATTCTTAATTGGAGAATTCCTTTTGAAGTGTTGCATCAGAAACCAGTTTCTCATGCTCACCTTCGAGTCATTGGATGTCTTTGCTATTGTCTTCTTCCTGTCAAAGACAAATTTGAGGCAGTTTCTAGGCCAAGTGTGTTTATTGGCTATCCTCCAAGGCAAAAGGGTTATAAAGTCTATGATCTGGAGAATCATAAATTTTTTGTTACCAGGAATGTTTCTTTCAGGGAGGATATTTTCCCTTTTCAGTCTTCCAACAACACCTCTTTGCCTATTCCACCCTCATCCTTACCCTTGGTATCACCTTCATGTGCTATACCAACTGATCCTACTCCTAATTTATTTACCCCTATCATGCCTTCCTCTGTTGTGTCCCCATCGTCATCTTCTCATCCTCCTTCATGTCCTTCTCCTTCTACTCTTGATCCTTCCTCTTCATCTCCATCTTTTTCCTCCCCTATCCAGGTTCCATTTCTTTCTCATTCTCCTCTTATCCCTGTTATATCAACACGACCACATCGAACCATTCATAAGCTTGCCCACATAGATGACTACATTTGTTCTTCCATCACATCTTCATCTCCAAATATTTCTCAACTTCACAATCTGGCTCTTGACCCTGCCTACATGCATTCTTTATGCAATGTTATCTCTACTTTTGAACTTGCCATTATGCTCAAACTTCCACGGATCCTCGCTGGATTGAGGCTATGTCCAAGGAATTAGTTTCTCTTGATGATAATTCTACTTGGGAGCTCACTGAATTGCCCTCAGGAAAGAAAGCCATTGGCTCTAAATGGGTATACAAAGTGAAGTACAAACAAGATGGTATTGTTGAACGTTACAAAGCATGATTGGTTGCCAAAGGTTACAATCAAGTGAAGGATAAAGATTATAAACACACATTCTCTCTTGTTGCCAAGTTTCCTACTGTACGTGTTCTTCTTGCTCTTGCAGCTGCCAAATCATGGCCTCTCCATCAACTTGACATTAACAATGCCTTTTTGTATGGCTTCTTGGATGAGGAATTTTACTGTAACATCCCGTAAAATTGTCATCCGCCATCATTTGAATGGGGATTTGTTATTGGCTTATAAGGATGAGTTGCTACCCATGTCAACAAGAATTCTTCTTTTCCAGTGGTAGAGTGAGGACAAATAACTCTGGAGTTAAGCGTGCTTGTGCGGGAGCAATTTCAGGATGGGTGACCTCCTGGGAAGTTTTCTGCGCGAGCATGGTTGGCATGGGGACAGCGTCCCTAAGACCTCGGGTCTTACAGATGGTATCAGAGCTAACCCTGAGTAACGAGTGTGCTTGCCCTAGTAGGCGGTCACTCGGCTCGGTGGACGGTCCTTGGCCTGACGTGGACGTCAGGAGTTTAAGTGGGGGAGATTGTAACATCCCGTAAAATTGTCATCCGCCATCATTTGAATGGGGATTTGTTATTGGCTTATAAGGATGAGTTGCTACCCATGTCAACAAGAATTCTTCTTTTCCAGTGGTAGAGTGAGGACAAATAACTCTGGAGTTAAGCGTGCTTGTGCGGGAGCAATTTCAGGATGGGTGACCTCCTGGGAAGTTTTCTGCGCGAGCATGGTTGGCATGGGGACAGCGTCCCTAAGACCTCGGGTCTTACATTTACATGCACCCCCTCAGGGTTATACTGTTTGTCTCAAAGTGTGCGTGCAAATAAGCTTTAAATTTATAAAACTAGAATTAAGCAAGCGAACCCGCAGTGTACGGATCGGCGTAGTAAAGCAAGAATTTCAGAGTGTCGAACTCAGGGATTTGGGGGGAACAAATTCAGTTCTCAAATCGTCAAACAAGTAAATGTAATAAGCTTTTCAAATATCGGGAAAACAGCAACCCTAAAGATCCAGGTATCTAATTGTGGCAATCGATTCAAGATATACTAAAGAACTAAGGACAGAGTTAAGAGTTGCAAAGGAATGCTAAGATAAAGCAATGTACGGTGAAGTTCCAAGGCTTTATATGACTTATCTAAAGACACTCTCTATAAAGGTTGTTGAGGCTTTAGTATAGAAAGGATCTAAAGACAAGAATTAATCTCAAATACCCAAACTTGTAACCCAAGGATCAAAACTAACTAGAACGATTAAGGTTATGACACTCGAAATCGAAATAGAGGGTGATGAGTCTCACTACTACCTAGAAAAAGATAAACCAAGACTAGATTAAACCTAATCTTTAACCTTGGATCAAAGTAATAGCAAAGTTCGTAAAGTAGGGGAAATCACGGGCAGATCTTGAGTTCCACGGCCGTGGAAGTTCAAGAACAGACCGTGATCTTGGTTCGTCGACGAGATCTCTCTAACTCTCAGGGTCCAATCAAATTACGATCGATCTATCATCATCTAAGCCACAACTATCAACCCTTCACCTTAGAATTGCTAAAGGGTTTTAGCCAATAACCATTGTCATGATATTAAAACTCAATTTAAGAAGAATGAAAGATGAAAACCCTCGAAAACTCAAATATAACTCAAATTCAATCTCAAATCCAAAACACAAATCGGAATATTCAATGGATTCGGAATAGAACAGAAAACCTCACAAGATCTAAGGCAAGTATGAAGAACGGGATGT
Organism: Fagopyrum esculentum; assembly: GCA_033239045.1. NCBI lineage: Eukaryota > Viridiplantae > Streptophyta > Magnoliopsida > Caryophyllales > Polygonaceae > Fagopyrum > Fagopyrum esculentum. The sequence goes on from BSUD01000002.1 coordinate 15,986,341, forward strand.
CAATCCGTCTTCAATGTCAAAAACTAAGAAAAGGCCGCAACTTCCACCACACACGATCTTCGGGAATTCAAATTGCCGGCGCTTCCGCAACGTTCCTCGCGAAACCCTAAGGTTAACTCTCCCAAAGCGAGGTTGTCCAAGACCTCAAAGCGAGTCTCCCCAAGTGATGATACCGAAAACTCTCTCCTCCCGCCTTTTTATAAGACGGGGCAAAATAACCGTCTCGGCCCACTGCGTAAATGATGTGGCAATAATTGGTTCGTCAAAAGATCACCTAAATCACGGTCTCAAGGGATTCCATGACCGTGGTTTAGGGCGTGGAATTGGGTTACGGTCTCGTATGACTTCGACGACCGTATTTTAGGCCGTGTAACTCTCTGGAATGCTCTACGCTCATGATGCCAAGATCCACGGCCGTGGTTTAGGGCGTGGACTCTTCTACGGCCGTATTTCAGGGCGTGGAAGTGTTAATTGCTTGTGGTTTCCTTTATGTCGTGCCATTCTCCAACTTAGCAACTTCTTTGGCTTCCTTGGTGTATTCCTAATCCATGGATATGCTCAAATCCTCTCTTATCTCTCTCAAATGGTCCGGTTTCAGCTCTTATTCACCTATAATCAACACAAAGCTAATGTAGACCTCCGTATCGAGAATATAGATAAACAGGCTAATAAATGCTTCAATACCTTATCTATGAACACTATAATGAATGAAAAACAACTAGAATAAGTGCCTAGAATATCGCAATATTTCATGCTAACAAAATACCCCATACTTGCCACTTGCTTGTCCCCAAGCAAGGTCTTTTAAAGCTTAGAACACAAGTTAGGATGAAATATGCATGCAAACTCAAAAACAAAACATCCTTTAGGTAAGTGTGCTTATAGTCAATAGATCATTCTCAAACCTTGCTTCATTCACTCTTGAAACGCTTATATACATAACCAAAGAATATAAAGCAAAGAAACATCATGAATTGGTTAAACTTCAATGTAAATATCATAACCTTCAAGCATTATCAAAATCAAGCATAAGAAACTTCAATTTAGATCACCAAGTCAAATAACATTCTTTTAATCTTAAGGACTTTCAAGTAAGGTCTAGAATGCGGAAGGGAGGGAACTTATAAAGGATGTGGTGCATGAATCCGGGAAAATGGACAACTAACTCTTTTCTTTTTAATTTTGATTTGCAACACCATCAACTTTGAGCTTTGCTCTCTTCTTTTCACATCAATTTTCGACTTTACTTTTGGAGTTATGGATAGCGGTGCATAAAAACCGAAACCTAGGAGATTGTCGTTTCTCAATTTCGAGATGCCTCAAACCCTTGATGCACATAACATAATCCTCTAGGAATATCGCTCAATCCGATTTGGCAAGACACAAACACCCGGCTATGTGAATGATGCCGAGTTACTCATCGTCATGATTGACTTCCCCAAACCTATTATTTCTAGTGTTTGAATGCAAACAATTGCTTTCATGGCCCTCCCACATCAAACATGCCAAAACATAGCTCCTCCAAATTCCCGGATAGGTAAGGGAGGCAATTATTTCATTGAGGGGCTAAATGAACAAAGAAAGGAGAAAGAAAGATCGAATTGCCTTAATCATTTCATAAAGAAGTAAAAGAACTCATCATGTGATTTCAACCTCGATTTCTCAATATGATTTGGATAAAACTCTTCACATTATGAAACTTGCAAGAAAGGATAATCAACACATTCAATTCCTTTTCAATTCATTATTCGTCTAGGCATACAATTGCAATCTAAAGCTCAATCTGCAAGTAGGAATTATCATAGAAATCATCTCAACTCTTAGAAGCACAAAACCTTTTAGAATTTTTCAAAATTTTTCACATTTTTATGGGTTTTTCAAAAGCTTTTTCATGCAATGCAATAATGAAACGTGTGACAATGGAATGAAACATGCAAAGTGTTCTCAAATCAAGGCAAGCAAAGTGAGTAGAGTTATTACAAACGATAGTCACACCCCACCCCATACTTGAGACAAACATTGTCCCTAATGTTCAAAAAGAAATAAAGAAAAGAAAAATAAACTCACTAGAAGGCGATGGAGCGGTTGAAACTGTCAATCATGCATAGTCATCACTGCGGTGGAGGCGGTGGTGGAAACGGGAAGAAGCTGGAGTCGAAGTTCCGCCCAAACTGTTGGCGGTAAATGTCCCTCATCATCCTATCGTGCTCGTCAGCTCGTACGTCCCTAGCATCCTGGCGGATCTCCAAGTTACCGACCCTCCTGGAAAGGTCGGTAGCCCACTCCGGTAGCTGCTCATACCACTCCGGTGCTTGACTATACCAAGCAGGTGCGTCCTGTGGGGCCGGAGCTGCAGGTGGCTGTGAATACCATGGTGGCAGAGCGCCCATCCACTCCGGCTGTGATCCATACCAAGTGGGAGGAGTTTCCATCCATGTCGGTCTCTCGCTCACACTAGCGCGGCGAGAGGAAGAAGCACCGGAAGGTCTAGAAGGACGGGGAGACTGCCTAGGTAGATCCGGGAAAGTGTCCGGCTGATCCGGAAAGGTACCAAAACCCTGCTCATCATCTCCTCTATCCTCATCAACATCAGCAGCTGGAATCTCATCGGGAATGTAAGGAGGTGTAGCTAGCCTATTCACATGCATAGCAGCGAATGTCTCCTTCCAGTTATGGCGCCCAGCCATAATGGAATACTCGGGAAGCCACGGAATACCTCTACCTCCTCGATCCTCCCATGGCATGGAAACGGTAGGTGGACCTCTATGTCTAGGGAAGATCAAGCCTCTAGTCATAAGGCTCTTGAGACCCAAAGGTCTCGCCGCTATCCTAGTGCAAGCGGAGCAGTCAATCCCAAGCTGCGTAGCTATGTGGGTCACTATCCCACCATATCCAATGTTCCCGGCCCTCTTATTCTTAAGCTTGCTAATGGTGGAGGCTAAGAGGGTGGAACAGTCGGCGGGTCTACCATGTAGCATGGCGTAGAGGAGAAATAGCTCATCGGTCTTAATCTTTTGTGGGGTCTCGGTCCTAGGGAATAGGCACTCGGAAAGGACCCTATGAGCTATCTTCAAGGCTAAGTGGTAGATGAGCTTAGCCTTGGTATCAGCCGGTTGCCAGCGGTCCTCGCTAGCGTAAATCATAGCAATCTCCTCCTAAAAATCCTTAGCGTAAACACCGCTAGGGAAACGACCATTAAAGGTCTCATAGAACCCAAAGAAGGCTCCGAACTGCTGGATGGAGAACTCATAGTCCGTCTCCATCAATCTAAAGGACACCGTCCTATCCATATGGCTATGCTCGAAGGAGATGACAAACTCCCTCGTAATCTCCTCATAAGCATCCGCTCTAATAGCAGAGAAAATAATCAATCCGGTTCTATCCAAGAGCCATGTCAAATCATTAACCACATTAAGTGGCTCTAACTCCTCTAGCAAGAGGTATCTTGGTCTAATGACCGGTCTTTCCTCGATCTTCTCTAAGGCATCGAGGTAAGTAGGGGGAATGGTGGGGATTCTAGGGCGTGGAGGTGATGGTTCACTAGGAGGGTTATGGGAAGAGGAGGAACTATCACCCTTTCTCTTCTTTTTCTTTCCTGCACTTCGTGTAAACATTTTCCCCAAAAACAGAAAAAATCACGGTTTGTTCTTCCTATTCCACGGCCGTGGAAGTCCCAGAGACCGTGATTCGTATAAGAAATTCTCAAATCTCAATCAAATCAACAGCAATCTCAACAGAACCAGTCCTAGACTAATTCCAATCTCAATCCTATGCAAATGTTCTAAGTTCTTGCGGAAATTTAACCCAAATTGACAAAGGAGAGAAGAATAGTAAAAACCTAGGTTTTTGGATTTTTGAATCCAAATTCCGCTTTCTTGATGGATTGTTTGCTTGTTTTGTCGATTGGATCTTGTAGAGGAATGAATTTGCTCCACTATTACACCAAGAATCGTTCGAAACGATTACCGAACAAAGATTTGCGAGAGGGGGAAGGTTGTCGGCGTTTAGGGCGTGGAAAAGGGGTTTTGTGGTGTTTTTGTGAAGGAAGGTGGTTTATATAGTGGCCGTAAAATTTTTTGAAAATCACGGTCACTCGGGGGTTTCCACGGCCGTGGAATTGTACGGAACCGTGGTTTTTGGTGATTTTTCTCAGATTTTGAAAAATTACGGTCACTGTAGCATCCACGACCGTGGTTTAGAGCGTGGAACTCTCTGTAATGTGCCAAAATCCGAGTTTCGTCAATTTCCTACAACTTTTTCCTTTCCCATTTCCTATTCCACTGCTCCTACATCCAAAAACACAACATACCGGAAGGTATCGAGGGCAAAACAAAACAAAAAAACGTCTAAACTAATCTAATCTAAGAACGACAAACAAAAGCGTAAGTGCAATACCTTTGGTTGCCTCCCAAGAAGCGCTTGTTTAAGGTCCATAGCTAGACCGTACTTGCACCTCTTCGAGTGCGGTAGGTGCGAACTCCTCAGCTTGAAGTTCCGGTGAGTATTTCTTAAGTCGTTGACCGTTCACCTTGAAGCTCCCGCCCTTTTCACCCCATACTTCAACTACACCATGGGGAAAAACACGTTTGATTAGATAAGGTCCGGTCCAACGAGATTTAAGCTTACCTGGAAAGAGCCGAAGTCTCGAATTGAAGAGGAGAACTTGATCTCCTTCTTTGAGGTCCTTTGGAATGATATACTTATCATGCCAACACTTCGCTCTCTCTTTGTAGATCTTGGCGTTTTCGTAGGCGTTTAAGCGAAGTTCTTCAAGCTCGTTAAGGTCTAAGAGGCGCTTCTCGCCCGCTTCCTTCATGCTGAAGTTCAACCACTTTACCTTCCAATACGCCTTATGTTCTAGCTCTACCGGTAAGTGACAAGACTTCCCATACACAAGGTTGTATGGTGTCGTTCCTATGGGAGTCTTGTATGCAGTCCGGTATGCCCACAATGCATCATCTAGCTTCAAAGACCAATCCTTCCTTGTTTTCGAAACTGTTCTCTCTAGGATTCCTTTAATCTCCCGGTTTGAAATCTCCACTTGTCCACTCGTTTGTGGATGGTAAGGGGTGGCAATCTTGTGAGTCACCCCATACTTAGCTAGTAGAGCTTCGAATCGTCGGGCAATGAAGTGAGAGCCTCCATCACTATTGATAGTCCGTGGTGTCCCAAATCGTGGGAAAATAGTCTTGTTAAAGAACTTAACCACAACCATGGCATCATTAGTAGGAGAGGCAATTGCTTCAACCCATCTCGAAACATAATCTACAGCTAGAAGTATGTATTGGTTTCCACAAGATGATGGGAAAGGTCCCATGAAGTCTACTCCCCAAACGTCAAAGATCTCTACTTCCTGAATGTTGTTAAGAGGCATTTCGTTCCTCCTAGATATATTCCTTGTTCTTTGATAAGCCTCGCAGCAGGAAACAAAGGTTTGCACATCTTTAAATAAAGTAGGCCAAAAGAATCCAAATTGCAATACCTTAGCGCTAGTCTTGTTCGAGCTAGCGTGTCCTCCACAAGGTAGTGAATGACAATGACGGATGACACTTTGCATCTCGTCTTCCGGCACACATCGTCGAATGATGCTATCAGGACCTTTCTTAAAGAGGAGAGGTTCATTCCAAAAGTATTCACGGACATCCTTAAAGAACTTCTTTCTTTGTGCATAGGATAATCCGGGTGGTAATTCCTGGCAAACCAAATAGTTAACAAAATCAGCAAACCATGGTTCATTACCTTTACTAATCTTGTCGATGCACTCCTTTATGATGTGTAAATGCTCGTCCGGAAAGGAGTCATCTATAGGTAGATGGTCGTCCTCTAGACGATGTAGACGACTCAAATGATCCGCAACAGAATTTTCTGAACCCTTCTTATCACGGATCTCTAGATTGAATTCTTGTAGGAGAAGAATCCATCTAATCAGCCTTGGTTTCGCATCTTTCTTTGCAAGTAGATACCGGATCGCAGCATGATCCGTGTATACAATCACCTTTGCACCTACAAGATAAGAACGAAACTTTTCAAATGCATATACAATAGCTAGAAATTCTTTTTCGGTAGTGGCGTAGTTAAGCTGCGCTTCATCTAGCGTCTTGCTAGCATAGTAGATAGCGTGGGTTCGTCCTTCCTTCTTTTTCCCAAGCACATCTCCTATAGCTACGTCACTTGCATCACACATAACCTCGAATGAAAGATTCCAATCTGGAGGTTGAATGATCGGGGTTGAGATTAGAGCTTCCCGAATCTTATGAAACGCGTCTAAGCACTCTTGTGAGAAATCAAAAACTGCATCCTTCATCAATAGATTAGTAAGAGGTTTTGGTATCTTAGAGAAATCCTTTATAAAACGTCTATAAAATCCAGCATGTCCTAGAAACCTTCTTATCCCCTTCACCGAAGATGGAGGAGGGAGCTTTTCTATAGTCTCTATCTTAGCTTTATCTACTTCAATCCCTCTACTAGAGATCAACTGTCCTAATACAATGCCCTCTTTCACCATAAATTGACACTTCTCCCAGTTAAGAACTAGGTTAGTGTCTTCACACCTTTGTAGCACAAGAGAAAGGTTAGAAAGACAATTATCAAAAGAGGAACCATAAACAGAAAAATCATCCATGAAAACCTCCATGATCTCCTCTATGTACTCCGAGAATATGGCCATCATGCACCTTTGAAAGGTGGCTGGGGTGTTGCAGCCCGAACGGCATTCTCCTATAAGCAAACGTACCCCACGGGCACGTGAATGTGGTCTTCTCTTGATCGTCCAGATGTATCGGGATCTGAAAGAAACCACTATAACCGTCAAGATAACAAAAATTTGAGTGTTGTGCTAACCTCTCAAGCATTTGATCGATGAATGGTAATGGGAAGTGATCCTTCCTCGTTGCGTTGTTTAGCTTGCGGTAATCTATGCACATCCTCCATCCCGTCACGGTTCGTGTAGGAATGAGCTCATTGTTCTTGTTGGTGATGACCGTCATTCCTCCCTTCTTTGGAACAACCTGTACAGGACTCACCCACTTGCTATCGGAGATGGGGTAGATGATACCTGCATCAAGTAGTTTAAGAATTTCCTTCTTGACAACCTTCTTCATGGTCGGATTTAACCGCCTTTGAGGTTGTCGCAAAGTTCTAAAATCTTCTTCCATTAGGATATTATGCATGCATAGTGAAGGTTTGATTCCTACTAGATCCTATATAGTATAACCTAAGGCTTTCCTATATTTCTTTAGAACAACCATAAGCTTACTATGTTCATCTTCACTTAGATCAGAACTAACAATTACCGGAAAGGTAGAATTAGGTCCTAGAAATGCGTACCTTAGATGTGCGGGAAGTGGCTTCACTTCCACCAGTATTGGACTCTCTAGTGGCTCTTGAGGAGTGTCTAATGCTTCCTTAGAAGTTTCTAAGGGTATAGAAGTTGTTGGAGAAGAATCAAGATGAGTGGTAGAAAGAACGTAATTGTCCTCAAATTTCCCAAAAATTACGGCACCTCTGTTTCCTCCACGGCCGTGGTTTAGGGCGTGGAAGTCAATTACGGCACCTCTGTTTGTTCCATGGCCGTGGTTTTGGCCGTGTAACTTACTGGAGTCCTCTGAATAGCTAATTACTGTCATGTTGGTGGGAACCACGACCGTGGAATAGCACGACTGGCCGTGATTCCTCACGTTTTCTGACCTATCGTAAAGTTTTTTGAATTCTTCCTCATACACTTCCTTGTGCTCCTCTAAAGCTTCAATTTCCTCATTGCATTCTTCCTCTTCTCCTATGTTCGTATTGCTCATAGTAATCACCTTTTGCAAAGGATCTTTGAAGAGAATCGAACTTACTTCCTCTCTAGATAGCTCTTCGTCATGGATGTTGAATATGTCCTCTTCAAGAGCCGGTTCTTTCATCAAAGTGGAAAGAACGAACTCTACCTTTTCCTCTCTTATGTTGAAGGCGAGTCTAGCATTCTTGCAATCAACCATACAACCGGATGTTGCAAGAAACGGTCTTCCGAGTATGATCGGGACCGTACTATCTACAGGAATGTCAAGCACAACAAAATATATTGGAACATAGAACTTACCAAGCTTGACCGGGATGTCTTCGACTATACCGACGGGGCGAGTTATGGATCGATCCGCCATATATAACGTCATCTTCACTGGTTTAGGTTCGCCTAAACCGATCTTCCTGCATAAGGCAAGTGGAATGATGCTAACACTTGCTCCTAAATCACATAATGCATCATATGTGACATCTCCTACTCCTATTGGAACACAAAATGACCCCGGATTCTTCAGCTTTGGGGGCATCTTCTCCTTCATCGTCTTGATGAAATCCGACGAATCTGAACTCATCTTGACTTCTCCAAAGTCTTCTAATTTCCTCTTGTTAGAGAGGATTTCTTTTAAGAACTTTCCATAAGCTGACATACCTACAACTGCATCAATGAAAGGTATATTAATATGCAGTTTGGCTCATGAGTTCAATGAACTTACCGAATTGCTTTTCTAGACACGCTCTTGCTCTAGATTGCGGGAACGGTAGGGGAGGTTTGTAAGCTGGAGGAGGAATGTAGATGTCTTCCTTTTCCTTCCCCTTTTCCTTCTCCTTTTCGACGGGAACTTCCACAAACCTAGGCTGCGGGTCGGTGGTTGTTGCTCCGCTCCTAGTTGTGATAGCCATCACCCTTCCTTTCGGGTTATCCTCCGTCTTTCCTGGAAGTTTTCCTTGATTTCTAGGAACTTCCTCAGCATTGCTAAATATTTGGTTTTCTAAAACCTTTTGGGCTTTATCAACCTTAGTAATGTGATTTTCCAACCCTTGAAGCTTTCCCAAAATTGTTTCCAACATGGGATCGGGTTTCTCTTTCCCCGAAGTGCTTCCACTATTAGATGTTTGCCCCTGGATTTTCAAAGGAATGGAAGAAGAAGATGGTGGAGTTAGTGAATTTCCTGAATTGGGATAAGAATTACCGGAGTTTTGTTGTTGGTTGGAACGCCAATTGTTGTTGTTTGAACCCCTATTGTTGTTCTAATTGTTATTCCGGTTGTTGTTGTTGTTCCAATTGTTCCGGTTGTTGTTCCGGTTGTTGCGATTGGTGTTCTCATTCCCATTGTGGTTATTGTTGTTTTCTAAATAACCAACATCTTGCTCCTTAGGCTTTGGAAAGCTAGCCTTGATGACTTCCTTCAATTCTTTAATCTCGGTGTTGAGAGAAAAGATTTGAGTTTGAGGAGCTTGTGTTAGCTTTGCTCCTTGCTCCACTCAATTTGCTTCTACTTTCCGGTGAGAATACTTCTCAATGACTCGGGCTTGCTTCTCAATAAAGTCCCAATCGTCATCTTTCCTCATGTCCATGAATGTGCCACATGAAAGGGATTGGAGCTTGAATTGTGTTTCCACATCCAGCCCCTTATAGTATATCTCTAATAACTCCAATTTGGAAATGCCATGGTGTGGGCAATCCAATAGTAAATCCTGAAATCTTTCCCAAGACTGAAACAAACTTTCATTAGATCTCATAGAAAAAACATTAATCTTACCTCTCAACTCCGCCGTCTTGGATGGCGGAAAGAATTTGGTGAGGAACTCCGAAGATAGATCCTCTCATGTGTTGAGTCTTCCATTTGGAAGAGCTTGATACCAAGATAAAGCTTTCCCTTTCAAGGAGAAAAAGAATGGCTTGATCTTGTAATTATTGGTGGTTGCATTCTTTGGCTTCATTGTCTCCATCAAGATCTCAAAATTCTGTAGATGTTGATGTGGAGATTCAATACTCGTTCCTCCAAACTGATTTTGGCGAACGATGGTGATAACTTGTGGGTTGAAGCTTGATAACACGATTTATGACTTAGGTTTAGGTAATCATTTAGATAGATTCATCACTCATTCATGCACGGTTTAGCACAAATTCGCGACGTTTGCACTCAATTCACGTATTTTGTCGAGATAGACGTCTACACGGACTTGTGCGTTGCTTTGTAGGTATTTTGGGGATCTTTTGGACATTAATCGATACATTCGAGGATCAAGCCTCATGGTGGTACATATCCAAGACCTTGAAGGAACATAATTGGAGCAATAAAGGACACAAAGACCACTATTGGTGCAAGCAATGGAGCAACTCATGGCTAGACGATCATAGCATGCTTCTGTTGAAGAAAATCGACCTACACCCAGGAAAATCGGCCGATTTTTCCTACTGGGTCGATTTTTGGGCCTTTGACAGCTTAAGCCACGTGTCCCACGATCTCTTGTCCGGCCTTGCTCTTGATGGAGAATATAAGTGGTCCTTCAAAGTTGTTGCTGGCTCTCTCCATTGATTCCTCTCTCCCACATCCTCTAGCATCTTCCAAAAGACTCTCCCAATTGGGAGCCTCTCTTCAAGACACCCTTGTGGGTGTTCTTGAGGGAGATTAGTGTAGATTTCAATTTCGTAGTGAGATTTGAGTGATTTTTGTGAAGAATCTTGTTGAAGGTTGTAAGATCTGACTTGGAGCTACATTTGGTGTGTTGAAAGACTTGTTTTGAGCTCAAATCCAGCTAAGTTTCATTGCTTTCATTTCCTTACTTCATCTTCTTGCTATGGATTCCATGTATGCTTGTATGATGATTTTAGATCTTGAAATGCATGTTGTTGGCTAGTTTGTTGTGATTTTGGAGTGATGGATTGATGGTTATGGCTTGGGTGATGATAGGATGGACTTATATGTTAGTTTAGGATGATTTTTGTGCCCGAAACCTAAACTAGAGGAGAAAAATCGACCTGTTCTTCAGTAAATCGGCCGATTTAGCTGAAGAACAGCCCAATTTATTCTCCTGTTGCTCTTTAAATGATGAATCTGTATGATTGGGGTGTTAGGTTGTTAAATCCTAGTGTTTGTTGAGCTTAATTTAGCTTAGGATCACCTAATGCTATCAACCTAAGTGAGGGAAGAGATCTACCCGATGATTTCCGATCTTAGATACCTAAGATGATGAATTCTAGGTAGTAGTGAGCCTCACAAGCCGCTATTGGATTGAGTGTGCTAGGATTATTGCTTGAGACTTACCTTCTCCGAGACTTACCCGGTAAGGAGAGGTTTGCCCCTTTAGTAGTGTCCGGTTTGTGTAGAATTCCCAACTTTACCTCCTTGAGACTTACCCGGTAATAGGAGTTTGGTGTGGGATTAGTGAAGTGAGAGACCTACCCGGTAATTGCTTCCATTAGTGAAACACCCTTTCCCAACACCGCAGCTTTATCCTTAGAATCTTTAGAAGCTTGAGTCCAATGCCATAACCGGAAATCTTGACCTCTAGAATCCTCTTTTTCTATCTTTGATCTCATATCTTGTGTTTGTGTCACTTGTTTGTTTTCGTTGATTTGTTAGCATAGTTGATTGTTCGTTTTGCTTGATTTGTGATCCTTGCTTGATCACCACAAAAACTCAACCAAAAATATCATCATTTTCATTTCTTTATTTCTTTCTCTTTTCTTAGACTAGATTCACACTATCTTTGATCATTGAATGACTTGATTTCGCCTAAGTCCTTGTGTTCGACCTCGGAATACTTTCCTTTCTACAAAACGACCCGTACACTGCGGGTTTCGCTAGGTAGTTTAGGATTTAGTTCGAGTTATAAATGTAAAGCTTTTTGTGCTATTTCCTAGCGTAACAAGTCTTTGGCGCCGTTGCCGGGGACTAGGTCTAGATTGAGTCATTTGATTTTGATTGCTTTTAGTGTTTATCTTTCTTGTTACTTTTGATCTTGTGTTGTTTTTGTCTTTGCCTTTTCATGTTTGCCATGGACGGATTGTACCTCCAAGACGACCTTGATGACATGGAGTATAAGGAGTGGATGGAAAGCCAAGATCTAGGACCTCTCCATGATGAGTTTGAGTATTGGGAGGAGTTTAATGCCCACCAGGAGTCCCATGATCAAGCTCACATGACTACATTGCCTTATGTGGAACCTCACCATCAACCTCACAATGATCGATTGGAGTCAATGCTAGAAGAAATGTTGAGGAAGATGGATGATCTAGAAAGCAACCTTGCTTCCATTTCTAGTTCCCACATGGAGCTTGAAGCGGAAGTATGTCATCAAGAGGAGGTTCACTATGAGGAGATCCAAGAATTGCCCGATTCAACCATAACCAATAGAAGCCTTGAGGAAGAGTTGAATGAAGCTCGAGAGCAATTGTGGCTAAGGGATTTGGCCCTGAAGGAAGAAAGGAGATTGAATACCGATAGAGAAGAACAAATGAGGAGGGAGATTGAGGAGATTAGGAATGCTCTTATGCTAGGAGATCCTACCATCCTTCAAGGCTTACCTCCACCTCCTTCACCTTTGGAGGAGTGCAATGAAGTATTCTCACCCCCGGTCATCCTTGCCATCAACCCCGGAACCACACTTGAAGAGCTCACGAGGGAGAGCCCTAAGCTAACCTCAACTCCTTCCAATCCCTCCTTGCTTGCCCGGAGTACACACGAAGATTGGAGCCCCTTTCCTAAGGAGTTTCCCATGTTGAATGATGGAGGCAAGCATGATGGATCCATGATAGTTATGGAGCACCTCAATGAAGAATTCTTTCCAAGAACCGGCCTTCTTTGGATCATAGAGGATGAGGATGACAAGCATCTCACCGGTATGACGGCGGAGTACCAATTGTCTAAGTATGGGGTGACACCTATGGTTGCAACTCCATACTATCATCAAAGGAGCGGTGATGAAGGAGTCTACTACTCACCGGTGAAGAGAGAACTTAAAGCTTATTTGGGCATCAAGTGGCCCTTGCTTGTCATCATGGATGCCGGAAAGCGATGGTTGCTTGGACTCCTCAAGCAAACCATGGTATTCGAGGTGGATTGACACATCCTCGGAGTTTGGTCAAGCTAATGACCTTAAAGAAGCGCTTAATGGGAGGCAACCCATTGGTACATGTCTTTCCCTTTTATTTTTCTAGTTTTTGTTTGATTTTTCTTTTGGTGTGCTTTGTTTTTCTTTTGTGTTTTTGGGTGCTAGATCTTGTTGTTGTCATGTGTGATGAGATGCTAGAGGTCATGTGAAAACCTCATGGAACTGTTGAGAAGAAGGTACAAAATCCAAGCACATGGACGAGGAAGAAAGTACCCAGGAAAATCGGACTGTTCTTCAGAGAAATCGGCCGATTTTCCTGGGCAGATGGTCCGATTTTTCCTTCTGTAAAGGAAAGTGATGATCTCCAATCAAGCATGGGTGGAGCGGACGTGGAACTTGGACGGCTTGCGGTGCCAAGCGCGGGTTCCGACATCATAATGAACATCAAGAGCTCTCTACCATCCTTGATCGATCATCCACCATCATCATCTAATGTGAACCGAAATACCAAAGCATCACCAATTTTACATTGTGAGGAGTCTCTTTCACTTCTTTATTTAGTTTATACATTAGGGACAATGTGTTTCTAAGTATGGGGTGGGGTTTTCATGATCACTTGCATGATTAGCATCTAGGATTGTTCAATTTTTGTCACATGTTTCATTATGTCTTGCATTGTATATACATATTTCGAAAAATCCAAAAAATCAGAAAATTTTAAAAAATTTTAGTGCTTCTAAAGCTTGGGAATGACCCTTATGATAAAATTGTCTTGTGAATTGGCTATGGATGGCCTCATGTGTTAAATAGATGATGCATATGTGGACTTGAAGTACTTATCTTGAATCCCATGAATGATTTGTGATCATGAATGTTTGCCTTGATTGAATTGAGTATTGAAAGTCGAAATTGCATGCTAGTTCTTGCACATCAATTAGGAGTGATTAAGGCAATTCATCTTTCTCTACTTCTCATCTTGATCATGTTGTTTGAGCACCTCAATTGAGATAAATTTGACCTCTTTTGACCCATCCGGGAATAGGAGCATGATAGTGTGTTGATGTGTGAAAAGCAAGTGTGGGGTGAAGTTGTTGATGAAGGAATGATGTGAATGAAATGCTGAAATTGTTGTGAAAGTGTAGACAAAAATATAGGTTTGGGGACGTTAGCTTAAATGACAAGTAACTCGGTACACTTCACATAATCGGGTGTTGGTACCTTGCCAAAGTCAAATAAACCGATAGTCCTAATGAGCGTTGGTATGTGTGCCCGGTGTGGATGCATCTCGAAAAATAGAAAAAGCCCGAGAATGGCTAATCACCAAGGTTTCGGCTTTTGTACACCAATGCCATTGTCTCAAAAATAAAAGAAAGAAAAGAAAATGAAGAAAAATATACACTTGAGGGAAGTTGATAAAAAAAATTTGAAGTTGTGGTTGTTTAGTTCCTTTCCCGGATTAGCATCACATAGCCTAGAAAAACTCCCACCTAATCGCAACGTTTCTTGGCCTTCTATTTTACAAGTCCTTATGAACTACTTGCATGTGTGTAAGACTAAGAGATTTAGATTGGATATGCTCATGATCATCTTGACTTCTTCATTTTCACCTCTCATGCATGCTTTCTAGTTAAGTGTAATTGTCTTTCCATGCTTTCATTTATTTGATACATAATTGCTTGTCCATCACCATGAAACATGACTATGAAGGTGATCCAATATTAGAAGCACAACTCCAAAAAGATTTTGACTTTTTTTTCTGCATACATAAATCATGTCATCTCTTAGTCTATAGTTGAGAATTTGCTCGGGGACGAGCAAACCTTAAGTATGGGGTATTTTTGATAACACGATTTATGACTTAGGTTTAGGTAATCATTTAGATAGATTCATCACTCATTCATGCACGGTTTAGCACAAATTCGCGACGTTTGCACTCAATTCACGTATTTTGTCGAGATAGACGTCTACACGGACTTGTGCGTTGCTTTGTAGGTATTTCGGGGATCTTTTGGACATTAATCGATACATTCGAGGATCAAGCCTCATGGTGGTACATATCCAAGACCTTGAAGGAACATAATTGGAGCAATAAAGGACACAAAGACCACTATTGGTGCAAGCAATGGAGCAACTCATGGCTAGACGATCATAGCATGCTTCTGTTGAAGAAAATTGACCTACACCCAGGAAAATCGGCCGATTTTTCCTACTGGGTCGATTTTTGGGCCTTTGACAGCTTAAGCCACGTGTCCCACGATCTCTTGTCCGGCCTTGCTCTTGATGGAGAATATAAGTGGTCCTTCAAAGTTGTTGCTGGCTCTCTCCATTGATTCCTCTCTCCCACATCCTCTAGCATCTTCCAAAAGACTCTCCCAATTGGGAGCCTCTCTTCAAGACACCCTTGTGGGTGTTCTTGAGGGAGATTAGTGTAGATTTCAATTTCGTAGTGAGATTTGAGTGATTTTTGTGAAGAATCTTGTTGAAGGTTGTAAGATCTGACTTGGAGCTACATTTGGTGTGTTGAAAGACTTGTTTTGAGCTCAAATCCAGCTAAGTTTCATTGCTTTCATTTCCTTACTTCATCTTCTTGCTATGGATTCCATGTATGCTTGTATGATGATTTTAGATCTTGAAATGCATGTTGTTGGCTAGTTTGTTGTGATTTTGGAGTGATGGATTGATGGTTAT